>JAIUCV010000085.1:2400000-3600000 GCA_026724425.1 Erythrophleum ivorense | reverse complement strand
AATCTTTGCTGATAATGAATCGACAGGAAAAGGATGGCCTTCTGGGTATTGTTTTCAGTTCTGCTGCATAACTTGGCAGCATGATGCATAGTAATCTCAAAGCAAATCTCTTTTTCTCTTACACGTTATACAAGTCTAGATCTCTTGCTTCCCATAAAGGTTTTCCATCAACTAAGCTACAACAAAACAAACAATTTGTAAATGGTTCATCATGACCGTTAAAGTCCCCTGTTATAAAATGGGTATCCTTGCAGTTTTGAGGGTCTTCACAATTGTACTTCCTTCTATATTGTCAGACTCAAATATAGATACAAAGGTCAGGACCGACAGATTGAAATGAGGTAAAAAGAGTAATTTTTTGGAGTAAGAAAGGTTTTAGGTCAATTCTCTCAAGCGCTTCAACAGTGCTAACTTGCATGATTGGCCACTTAAGAAGATGATCTTGGTATATGAGCTCAATAATTAATCACCTTCCTCATGTAGCTGAGCAACACTTGCAAAGGACTTGTACTCTCTTTTTCTCGAACTGATGCTTCAATTAATTAAGTGACAAAGTAAATGGTCTGTTGTAGGGGCCATATATGGTGATAATAATGGAGCACAGTGCCCAAAAGAGACCACCGGTAGTTCACTTCAATTAACTAATAGTTAATGATGTGAGATAAGCCAGATTAGATGTTACGAAGGTTAGGGAATATCACACGTGTGAGTTTTTATTTGGGGCCTTCAAAGTAAGTAAAGGTGATGTGTAATATATAATGCTGTTAAGCTTTGGTTTCAAAAGGGACGTTTCAAGGAAAGAAATAGACAAGCTGTTGGCAGTGACAGAGCACCCAGTGCTGTATGTACTGCCTGCTCCCTTTACTGACTCACTTCTCTTCCCCACCCTGGCCCTACTAGTATCCTCTCTACCCTTACTGCCTCTATCATTTCTTGCTCTCCTTATACTTGCAGACTATATTCTTTTGCTATTTCTCTGTAGCCCATGTACCATGCCACTTTGGAGAGCCTAACGTCTATCTATGTATTATATAGTTACCCCCTACTGTGACCTACTATAGAACAAATGGAGAGTCTGGACACTACTTAACAAACATGCATTTTTAAATGACAATATATTTTCAAGAGCAAGTTATTTAAATTTAGAAAAATTATATCTAAGAACTCTAATTTTATAAAAAATAATATTAAAATATTTTTAAAATAAAAATTTCTCTTAATAATCAAAGACAAAAATTACCACTGATGCTTCTTAAAATTATTTTCAAAGTTATAATTTGGCCTTTTCAATATTATAAAGGTATTTTAGATTTATTACTATTTTTTAATAAAGATACCATTGTAACATTAGAAAAATTAAATTGTAACTTAAAGGCATGAGTGATAAATTTGAAAAGTAGGAATTTTAGTTTTTAAAATTATTTAATGTCATTTTTTGTTTAAATTTGAATAAATTGTACTTTTTTTCAAGTTAGTTAAATTATAATTAATACCTTTTATTTTAAAAATATTATATAATTTTCTTGACATTTCATATATTATAAAAATATTTTTTAATGTTTATTTTTTATCAATAAATTAATTTTTTTTGGGCATAACATGTGCTTTGATTTTATTTTTAATGTGAAAATAAAAACAGTTAAGATAATTTTAGGCTTAAGATTTTAATTTTATTCTTAGCATAAAAATAAAAGCAGCTAAATAATTTCAACTTTGAAAATCGCACATATTATTTAAAAGAAATTTATTGATAAAAAATAAATTGATAAAAAAGTTTTTATAATATATATTAAATGTTTGAGAAGTCAATAATATTTTTAAAATATGAAAAATATCATATGTTAATAAAAAATATAAATATAAATAATTTTTATTATTATAATGTTGCATTTTACAATTGAAGTAATATAATATTTAATAATATATAACATATAATATAGATACTCCAATAAATACACAATAAAATGATAATAATAAATTAATAATTTAATGCTCCACTTATTTGATTGAGTCCAAGAAGGGAAAGCATGGAGCTGAAACCTCACTTTTTTTAATTTTTCTGGATGAAAATACAAGTTGTGGCTAGGAATTTTCTATTTATATACAAACACAAGTGTCAACATCCACGAATTATATAACTTGAACGGAAAAAAAAAAAAAAGAAGGTCTGCATTGGTGACGAAAAAGTTTGTTAAAAATGCCCCAGCTGGGAAAAAGAAAGTTGGGTTACTAATTACGTAATCCAAAAATTATTAGTATTTGCAGTTTAGCAGTAGTACATCCACGATGCAAGACTTAATTATAATTGTCATTCATCAAACTCCGATACACATCTCCCATCATTATCAACCCATATTAAAAAAGCTTGCTCTCTCATAGTTTTGTTGCAGTAGTAGGGGATGGATCTCCTTATACTGCCATTACAGTTTTGGATCATCTACCTTTTCTTGTACATCTTCTCTCTCTTAATTTTTTTCTCTTTCTAGTCTTCCCCCAGCATATATAAAACCGACTCCTTTTTCTCCCTCTCTCTCTCTCACACTATCTCTCTCTTATACGTATTTCTACATACAGCTTTCTTTATTCCACTAGATCTGAAAAGACCTGTAACCCCGACTTCTGATATATCCTTTTTCCTAATTCCCAATCACCCTCTTTGATGAACCTCACAGGCACCCTTCAAAACCGTCTCTTCCTTCATGCATGAAATCATTCAATTCCTGAGTATCTTTGCCTCTGCAAAAGGAAACTGACATATCATCAAAGTCTCAAACTTTACCCCAAGGCCTCCCTTTCTCCCTCTCTCAACGATGTCACAGGAAAACAATCCTTCTTCAAAGCCAGCAGCCGCGAAAGACGACAGCAGCCAAGGCTCCGGCGGCCGGAAAACTGCCTCTACGAGGCCATCAGAACAAGGCCTGAAGTGTCCAAGATGTGACTCGCCCAACACCAAATTCTGTTACTACAACAATTACAGTTTGACGCAGCCAAGGCATTTCTGCAAGACGTGCCGGAGGTACTGGACAAAAGGCGGAGCCTTACGCAACGTTCCGATAGGCGGCGGCTGCAGGAAGAACAAGAAGGTGAAGTCATCGTCGTCAAGGCTCACCGGCGACTCCAAGGACTCCGGATTCCCTTCGGAGCTTGGCAGCTTCAAGTTCTTCCACGGCCTTTCCCCCTCCCTGGATTTTCATCTTGGTGGGTCCTTACCCTTCCCTAGACTTCACCATCATCATCCCCCTACCATATATAACCAAATCTCTTCCTTTGGGGATGTTCAAGCAGCTACCTTTGATCCGTCTGGAAGCTCAAATTCTATGATTAATTTCAATTACCCATCAACAGGAGGAGGATTCAGCGGTGTAGTTCAGGGTATGAGCTCTATGAACGTTAACAGTAGCCTTGCTTCTTCAATTGAATCATTGAGTTCGATTAATCAAGACTTGCACTGGAAGCTACAGCAGCAGAGGTTAGCGATGCTGTTTGGTGGTGATGATAATAGCCAGAAAGATGATGGTGTTTCAGCGGTTAATCTTGAGAACCAAGTCCAGAAACCACAACCCATTTTGTTCCAGAATCTTGAGATTTCAAAACCAGAGATTAATTGCGGGTTTGCTGGAAATTCCAGAAAAGAAGGCCCAACTACTGGGGATACGCCTACAGAGTGGTTCTTTGGGAATTCTTTTGCTTCTGTGACTCCTACGCCTACAAGTACCAGTAGTGGTGGGAATAATGGCCATGATAATGCTAGCAATAACTGGAGTTCTGTTCATGCTTGGGGCGATGTGCAGCACCAATACAATGCTTTGCCCTAGTTGAGGTAGAAGAAAAAGCCAAGTTAATTTCTTTATAATTATCAACAATTATTCCTTTTTAGGTATATGTTAGTATATGTAGTCTTGCTTTTTATGTTGGTTTAAATCAACATATATATGTAACAGATGGGTACTCATCAACTTCGGCTAGCTAGATTTTAATTAATTGACTAAATTCTCAATATTCAATGGCTGCCTTTAAAGCAATGGATGCTTCTCCTCACGTACTATAGAAAATGGGTTGACTTCAAATTGTTTATAAATGTCTATGAGTCAGATACTGATGAACTGGGGCAATTTTATTTTGTCTGTATTCTCTCTAGCAATTAATCTCAAGGTTCATTACTAGTATAAATTGTAACTTGGAAGGGGTTGGTGAAAATCTTGGCCATCTCCTCCGATATATCTTTGGGATCTGTGATGGATTTTAGGAGTGCTGCTATTTGAGATGAGAAACTTTCAATTAATGCCATATCTTTGATTTGTTTTATGTTCAGTTGATATCCGGAAGTCATACATACATACACACTAGTCATTCAGACTCTCAGCGTGTCGCCCTGTGATCTATCAGAACACTGAGCCTCAGGCTGTTGAGCTACTGATCGATGCAATTCACAAAACACACACCACTGGGCGTAGCTTTCGCTGCTTGGCCTCTCGTTAGCCCTGCACTATCAAGGCCTAGCAGCCCTACTCTACAGGCCTATTCTCTCTCTCTCATGCTAAGGCTCTTCGTAATAATTAGTTGCAGTCTGGTGTGATTTGGTGGTGTCTGAAAAAGTGGTGGTTTGAAAGTGAATTGAATGAAACACTGTCAACATTTGAATGAGAGAGAGAGTGAGTGAGATGGCATCTAAAGCTTACTTAGGGTTCGATTTTTTGTGTAGCAAAAAAATGTTATGTCTAGCTTTTTAGAGTGTTGGAAGGTGAGCCCTCTCATCCGTGCTAATTTCCCACTGAGCATCATCGACTCTCATTGCATTTCTGTGTTATCGACGGAGAGAGAGAGAGAAAGGGAAAGCGGGAAGTATTGCTTTTCCTTCCTTGCTTTGGTCATCTTTATATTATTCCTCACTTTCACTATTTGTAAGAAAGACACAGACCCCACAATCTTGAAATGATTAGCATTAAACTCCTCCTTAATTTGTCCCACTTAAACAAAGAATTATTTGTGCGGGCAATGTGCAAACTTCTCCTCATTTTTTTTAACTTGGTATTACATTTGTTTGTATATACAAAGAACAACAGTTTGCTATCTTATAATATTATACTTAATTTATCTTATTATCTATTATCAAATAAAGTTAAAATTTTTATTCAATAATTAATAATATTATACAGGAATACATAATATAACCACCCCAATTTTAATTCATTCATTAACTTACGCATTTCGAGCAACAAAAACTGAGTAACAAAAAACTGCGAGGCCGTGTTCTTTTTCTTTATACATCTTATATAGCAGCATTCCTTTGGTTCATAATTAAGTCGAAAAGGCCACTTAAGTTGGAAACACTTTGCCTCATCCAAACAAGCTTTTACGAGGTCTTTTCTGCTCCTAAAGCTTTTATAATTTTGTTCTGTTCTCCTAAAGCCTTTATTTTTCTTCCAAATGTTATTAAGCGACATTTTCTCCTTTCTCTCTCTTCTTTCTGTACGTACAAAACTCTCCTTTTCTTATAAAAAGCTCTTCCTTTTTCATTTCAAATATTATGTACTTGAACGTATTAATATAGTGTCACTTCTGTCCAATAAAGTACATGATCTATACTATTTCTATGAGGCTGTATATGATTTTGGAGAAAGAAGAGGCCAAGGGGAGGATGACTTAATCAAGATATATATGAAGAACATGAAGCTGCGTGATTAACGTGATAGAGTTGGAGAGAGAAACTTTTCGTTGAACTGGTGTGGTGTTGTTGGTGTCGAACTGTCATTTTACGACTAACACTGCAAGAAGCTCATGACATTTTGAAACTCTATTCTCTGCTTCTCATCATTCCCTCCTTATCCTGCACCGAAACGTCTGGCCCCACCATCTTCTTGATCACTTGATAGCTCCCCCACTATGAACTGCAATCATGTATATGACCACTTGTATGAAAGAACACCACATTTACTAAGACCACAAAATTCAAGTTTTCATTATCATCTGATAATATTTTATGCTTGGCATTTTGGTGCTCAAATATAAAGAAGAGAAATTGTAATTATTCACACTGATTTTTGTTTTTAATTATAACATCTTTTAATTTATAAAAAATTGTAACTGATCTCTTAATTTATTGGTTTATCAAAAGTTAAATCTGACAAAGCTGAATATATATATATATATATATGTTACAGATGCCTCTCCTTAGAAGTCAGAAAAAACTTTTTGCATGATTTATTAAAAAAACACTGCAAATGTATTTAACTCAAGAATGAATCTTCTGTTGTTGGAACATGTATACTGTTGTGCTGTGGTAGAATAGGTTTTGATTTTTCTTTCTTTTTATTTTAAATTAAATTCATTCATCTCATCTCATTTTAAATTAAATTTATTCAACAGCACACATGTTCCTATAGCAGAGGATCCAACTCCATTTAACTCAGTTTGATTTAATATTCAATTTAGACAGTAATAGATTTATTGTAGTAAATATACAGCTTTTTCTGAGAAATATTTACCTTTTTATTCTAAAGTATTCTTATGAATATTTACTAGCTTTTATGAACGCTTGGTTTTTGAGTCTTTTAACCGGAAAATGAGATAAATGATTTGAGTCTTTATTGTTAGCATTAAATGGAAGCATTAATTGAATATCTATATATATATATATATCATCAATATTTTTATATTAATTAGATGTAAATAATATTATAGTAAAACAATCAGTTGATTTTTCCGAGGAATTGAACATATTGCTAATTAAGGAAAGGAAAGTAAAATCAAATTTTGCATCTCATAATCGGATTCAGCTTATCAAGGAATAAACCCCAAAAGTTCTTGTGTACGTTTTTGCAGAAGTAATATTTTCTTTATCTTAAATAATAATCTAGCCCTGGAAAAAAATGCAAAAGAAATTGAAATCCTTAAAAAATATATCAAAGAAAAATAGAATATGATAATATGACGCTGTCGCACAAAACTCATCTTCATGACATATGTGATGCATGTAACACAAGTTAACATGGCCCCTTCCCTTTCTTTCCTCTCTGCCTAGATTTTATTTGATATATACAGGTGAACGAACAGAACCTTTCTGTCCTATCTCTAAAAATGAGGATAATGCTTTCGTCTCCGTCATTATTTTTGTCTTCTTTCTTTCATTCTTTTCTTTTCGGCCATTCGAGTGGCGAATTCAAAACCCTAACATCCTCTACCACCTCCCCTCCCCCCTCATCATTTCACTTCTTATCCTTTTTTTTCTGCTTGATTCTTTCATTGATCTTGTTATCCGAAGGCAGCAATCTAGATGAACTTTAAATTTGATATTTCTTAAAATAAATGAATTTCATGCTGGCAATTCTGCATCAAAATACAAGTAGAATGGCTAAAATTTTAAAATAAATAAATAAACACACACACACAACAAGCCATTAAGAAAGAAAAAGGAAAATAATTCTCCCTAATACAAAATATCAACGCAGTATATATTTTGTTTTTCCTTTGCGTATATGCAAGAACTGATAAGTACGATCGATGTCCAAGCAAGCTAGTTTAAGTTTGTCTCTCTCTAAAGTGGCCTACACTGAGAGCCTCCATTGGCTTAACAACCAAATCTAGGCAAAATGAATCTTCTTGCAAACTGCAATATATATATATATATATATATGTGAGAAAAATCTTTAAAATGATGAGGATCAGAATAAAAGTATATTAGTTCCTACATGCACAATTTAAGCCCTTTCAGCCTTTTTCCTCCCTTTGTAAAATTTCTTTGTTACACTAGATTAAATTGATTAATTGTTGTTCTTCGGTAGCCTTCAAAATAAATAATAGTTAGCTGACAAATACTATATATAACCATAAAATCTTACTGTCTTTTATGAAAAATGCTCGTCTTTGTTCAGATCGAAACACTTATTAAAACTTCTTGGAGACTTGTTTAAGGGAAGATTTGTTGGAGGGATATGAGGTTTTAACGTATAGAATTTGCTCATAAGAATCCCTTATTTTCACCTCACTTGACAGCACCACAAGGAATAATGTTGTTGGGCGGATAAATCTATACTAATATATATAGTCTTAAGGATTTCTAATGTTTTAGTTTTAAAGTCATATGTTAGCAAATAAATAAAATAAAATAAAAATCATAATATAAGAAAAAGAATACATTTTTAATTATTTTTAAAATGAAAATTATTACAATTTAATTTTATATTAAAAATATTGAAAAATAAATTTAAAAAAGATTAGTATGAACTTTCATACATGTCAAGCCACTGGTATATATATGACATGGTTTTGTTTTGTTTCCCTTCCCTTCATTTCATTCATACTCAATATATCATTAAGTTAATACGATCGGTGATGTACAAAGTTCCAAAACTCGAAGTTCAAGCGCAATTAGCTTTCTAAATACTTGAAAAATAACATATTGTAACGGTTATTTAGTAACAGAAAATGAAAACTGTTAGTAAAAATATGAAATGATTAGATTTAGATGCAATTTTTTATAACTTTGTTATTAAATTTTTTATTAATATATAATAAATATATAGATTTTTTAATAAAACATAACAAGTATATAGTTTAATTAAAAAATTATATATTTATCTGAAAAAACCATATATTTGTTATATTTTTATTAGAAAATTATACATTTATCATATTTTAATTAGAAAACTTAACAACAAAAATATAAGTTTTTTCCAATGTGAAATTCCAACTATTTCTGTAAGATCTAAAATAAAGGTTATATTTAGTAACAATTAATTTATAATTGCTGAAAAATATTAGGAATATTATAGCAGTCACCTCACAAATGCTACTGTAATATTATACTTTCCCATTTTAAAATTCTGAAAGTTGCGCCACTCTCTCGGTCTCTCTTTAACCTTTCTGTTCATCTTTTTCTTTTGCCAAATTGCCTTCATACTCCTTATCCTTTATTCTACAGATTGCTTTGCCAGCTCTCTTCTTCGTTCTTTTGCAAATTGCTGGCTAAGTCTTCATCTTCATTGAGGTAAAATATCTCTCCATTCCATTATTACCTCTTTATGTTCTAAGCTTGGTAATAGCATAACTGATTTGACACTGTTGAATTGTATGATTTATTTAGTGAATTGATTGTCAGTCTTAACCTAAGATTGCAATAGATCTATGGATCTTAGTTGATAGCAGCTTAGGGCAAATGTAGAGGTTCACAAATCTTTAAATGCTTTGTGGTTTTCTTTCTTTAATTTTTCATTGAACTCTGCATACGGCATTGAAATTTTTATATGGAAATCTTCATCGATCATTGTATTGAAAGAATTACCTCAATAGCCGCTATAGCATTCCTCATGTAACATATAAGTCTTCTACTTTCAATGTGTTTAAGTTAGAATAAAGGAAACCAAGATGCCACATTCCTAGCATTTGATTTGGTGCATGTCTATGAGTGTGGATAGAAACATAGATGCACCAATCAATTTGGATCCTCTAAAGTATAAATTCAGTGGGCGCCTTTGAAGTAGAAAGAGAATGACACAAGGAGTAAAAGTGTGTATGGAGCCAACTTCCTTTATGTTTGCTCTCTCTCTCTCTACTTTAGATGCACTTTACAGCCTTCACACTTCAGAGAATTTGGATTTATGCACTAATAGTCATAGTTTATTATGGATGTTTATGATATTCTTCATTGATTTGGCTTGTGTCATTTCATCAAAAGGATTTATGTGTCTTACTTTTATTAGCAAGCAATTAATAATCTTAGTGTAGTTTTATTTGATATCTCTAGGTGGGATAACTTTTATATAGCTATGATTTTGTATTTAACTTTTGCATTTATCAAAACATTTATGAGAAGTAGGTGAAAAGTGGTTTTTTTAATCTTTGTATATGATAATCCAATTGGTAATGGAATACATGAGTTAGCTTCTTCCCTTTCTGCTAGTTTTTTTATTGTTCTTCATTTTCTCTCTACACCTAAGCTTACAAATGGTATCACAACTCCATTGATCTCAAAGAAATCTGTGAAAAAAAGTAAGAACTAGCCATTAAAACCTTTACTCAATTGAAAATATCTTTCTAGCTCTACTAAATCATGGCATACAATAGTTTTGATATGGGAGTACCTCTTATGTTTGATGTTCAGAACTACCAACTTTGGGCTATGAAGATAAAGATATATCTTAGAAGATTAAACTTGTAGGATGTTGTAAAAAGAGGTACTGATCCTCCTTCTTTGAGAGGCAACCTTACAGTAGCTCAAATGAAATGTCTTTTTGAAGAATTTGCATAAGAGTTTAGAGCCTTGTCACTTATTCAAGTTGTTATAACAAAAACCATCTTCAAAAAGATTATGGCATGTGAAATTGGAAAGGAAGCATGGGAAGGTTAAAGGATGAGTTTCAAAGAAGTGAGAAAACCATGTAGATGCAAGTGTTGAATATGAGAAGAGAGTTTGAACTCCTTAGAATAAAGGATGTAGAACTAGTCAAGGAGTATATGCAAATATACATGAAAATTATGAATCAAATTAGGCTATTTAGTGAGGTCTTTCTTAAAAAATCTATTGTAGAGAAGGTATTGGTCAACCTTCCTCAAAGTTTTGAACAAATATTTCATCCTTAAAAAACTTAAAGGGACATTTCTCAACTCACTTTAGTTGAGTTAGTTAAGTTTCTTTGAGCTTTAGGGTGAAGAAAAGCATTTAGACTTGAGAAACTACATGAAGTTGCCTTTTCGACAAATGAAAGAGGAAGGAATCAAATAAACTTTATAGATCATAAAGGAGTAGGTGAGAAGAAGGACAAGGAGAAAAGAATGAGCAAGAAAACATTTCCAAGGGAAAGAAGGGTAAGTTTCAAGTTTGCTCTCACTGCTACATGAAAGGTCATCTTAAAATAATATTGTTAGCTCAGACTTGAAATGCAGTATAAATTTTGCAAGCAAATAGGAGATGTAGAAAAGATATACAAAGCTAATGCAGAGCAAGAGTCTCAAAAGGTCCAAGTTGTTGAAATTCTTGACCTGATAGAGGAATGTGCATTCATGGTTCATCAAGTTGAAGAACCTTATTATTCAAGCTTAAATTGTGAAAGATGGCTAACTGATAGTGATAACACTCACCACATGACTTCTAAGATGAAGTCATTTAGGGTTTTAGACATGGGGTATAGAGGATGAAGATAGAAGATGAAAGCTTCAACAAAGTACAAGGTAAAGGAGATGTTCCCATTAAGAATGCCTCAAGTAGAAAAATTATTCATGATGTGTTGTTATGCTTGAAATTAACCAAAACCTCCTAAGTGTTGGCTAATTGCTTAAGAAGAAATATATGATACATTTTTACAAAGAAATAGGTGATATATTTGACAAAAGAGATACCAAAATATTGAGTGTAAAAATTGTATCTAAAAGATTTCCTATTAAATGGGAACAACCTAAAAGTTCTACGCATATGCCAGAATTTAAAAGGGATGAGCTTGATGAAAGGGCTTGTGCAAATGTGTTTATGGACTATAGTAATAAATCAAAGGGCTATAGGATCTTGGATGTGAATACACAAAAAAATTGTGGTGAGCAAGAATTTAAATTTTAATGAAAGTTCCATGAGGGATTGGAGTAAAGTTAAAGTTGTTAGGTCTTACAAACCCTATATTGAAGCTCGCTATCAAGAAGAAAGTGAAGATAGTGACTTAGAAAATGAAGTTGGTGTGAAAAGAACCAAAATTCTTATGGACATTATAGGCAAGTGCAATGTGGCAGTTTTGGAACATGAAACCTATTAGGAAGCAATAAATTAAGCTGGTAGAAAGGTATGAAGTAATGAAAGAGGTGTTGAAAATGATAATCAAAATTAATATTAGGTGGTGTTTAGTTGACAAACCTAGGCACAAGAAAGTGATTGAGATAAAATGGTTATCTTCACCAAAGAATTGCCTAAGGTGAAGCTCAGAGAACTTATAAGAGTATATAATAGCATTAAGATTAAGGGAGATTATTAGCAAACAATTAATAATCTTAGTACAACTTTATTTCATATTGATAAGTGCAAAAATTGTATTTTATTGATGTTTAATTGAAATTAAATTCAATTTTTGAGTTTTTAAGTATCTTATATTGGAACTAGGAATAATAAAAAATGAAAAAGCACAAGTGAAATAGTTGGAAATCAAGTTTATTTAGTAAGGAATATGGATTAATTGTGCTGGTGAGCTTCAACATATAAAATAAGGAAATTTTAAACCAAACAATATTTCACATGGGTAGGTTGTGTGGAATCACAAGGCTATGTGAATTTGAGTAGAAAGATGTACTTAGACAAAGCTAAACATGGGCAAATTGGATAATTGGGTGATATCGACACTGACAGCTATGTTTGATTAAAAGAAGCCTTTTTGTGAGGCAATTGGAGAATTTTAAGAAGGAAGGCTAGAAAAGAACCTTGGAGACAGAGAAATATAGAGGAGAAGAGGTAATTTAGAGGAAGAATAGTTGGAACTACTGAAGATATAAAGCTCACACTAAAAAATTACTCAAATCTATCAATAGTTTTTTTTTTCTTTGCCTTTTCTTTTTTTTTTGAATTTCTGAATTATGGATTTGTCAAAATCCATTGTTATTTGTTTGTTAAATTTTATCATGTATAACTAAATATTTTTATTAACTAAGTTAATTTTGGAATACTCTTGTAATTGTTTTAATAGGTTTAATTTATTGCACTTTTTCTCTTATTCATGAATGGCTGGCTATCATTTATATGATATATTGTGAGAGGATCAAGAAGTTAATTACAATACATATCACTAGAGCATTAGACCTAAATGGCAATTTTATAAAAATATGAATTAGATTTAAGTGGCTTGCAAATAAATGCACTAATTCTTTGTATATAATAGGGTTGTATTAGGTGTATAATCCCGAAAGTAAACATAAGTTTAATATGAACACGGTAATTTATCTTTAAAAAAAGTTTATTTATATTAGTAGAATTGTTGTTAATTTAATTAATTTTAGTTACAAGAGTTCATTTGAAGTGATACTTAAGATGTAAAGAAATGATTTTAGATTTCAAAATCTTTTTTATTCATAGTCAATACTTATTTAAAGTATCTTATTGTTTTAAATTTGTATATATCAATTTCAATTCAATTTTACAATTTAGATAATAAGATAAATTCAAATAATTAGTAATTAATTTTGTTCTTCTTGAAAAAGATTATAACTTATCGATTTATTATTTGAGTGACCCATACACTTATAGAATTGTATAACACAACACATATTTGTAAGTGTAAAACAACTTTTATTAAAAGGATAAGATGTGTCTTAAATGCATAGTTGTAATTTTGTATTAAACTTTTACATTTGTTAGAACATTTATGAAAAGTAATTTTTTGAATATTGTATAAAATTCAATTAGCAATAGAATATATGAGTTAGCTTCTTCCTTTCTTGTTAGTTTTTCTATTATTTTTCATTTTCTCTCAGCACCTAAGCTTACAATATTTGGCACACTAGGAATATTAAGAATCTCCACTAAAGTACATTTAGTTTCTTATGCTTTCTTAAGTGGTGTTTGATAGAGCAAAATAATTTTTTAGGGAATAGAAAGGAGAATAGAAATAAAAATTGAATGAAATCTTGTAATATAAAATCATGTTTGATATAACATGGAAAGAAATAAAAATACTTTTCTAATTGAATGTGTAGTAATGTGGTAATAGTATAGAGTAAAAAAGAATGTTAAACAAATGATCATAATGCTTTTAATGCAAAAATATAATAAAATAAATATTTTTCATAATTTTATAACAAATATTTTTAACTACTCTTAATTAAAAATATTAAAAATATTCATTTTTATTTTTATAATTTATAGGAAATATTTTTTGAATTATTAATAATACAAAAAAATTTAAAACATTTCATTTTAATTTTATAATTAAAAATGTTTTTTAAATTACCATTTATGAAAGAAAAATATGAAAATCTTCAAATTCACTTTTTAAATTAAAAAAAAAAAAGCATGGAGATAAAGTGATTAAGGGCAAAATGGTCTACAAAAGGTCATTTCTAATCATCTTCCTTCATTCCATTGCTTCTACGAAGGAAGCTCATTCCTACAGGTTGTGAGAACCCCGTTTCCCTAGAGAAAGGGATGAAAGCCTACCAAACGCGCATTTACCTTCTTTCCTTTTCATTTTCCATTTTATCCTAATTTAGTGTCCTCACCACTGCAACAAAAAAAAAAAAGCTAAGAGGAAGATCAAACACAATTATTTTATCCTAATTTAGTGTCCTAAGCCTAAACATTAGGTTTTTCACTATAATATTATTAAAAAATAAATATTTAATTGCAGTATTTTAGCTGCAGCTATGAAGACCACAACTAAGTGTATGTTTAAAAAAAAAATTTTATCCTTTAAATCATATTTTGTACAAAGCAACAATATATTATTTCTGTAAAATCATGATCAGCAAAAGTGATTTTCTCCTCGCCAAACATCCTATAAGTCTAGCTCTAAATGTGGTTGGAATAATCGAAGTTAACTGGCTTAATTGCAATTTGGCCCAAGCCGTAGCTAAGCTTTAGCCCTAAACCGCAGTTAGGCGCATCTCAAGTAACTCTTGCCCCTCGCAAACCCGAACCCCACGCCCTTCCTCAGAACCCAAATTTCTCCCAAACGCTTTTTGCCCCTCTTTTTCTGGCCACTAGTCATCGTCGTGCCTAAGAGGTCCGTTCTTTGGCGCTGTTTTAGCCCTGTTCTTTGCCGACGCTGTTATTCACTCCATTGATCGCAAGTGTCGTGAGAGTTTCTTCACCTCTGTTCAGCTCGAGAGTTCTACCTTTCACCTGAAGGTTAGGTATTATGGTTTTACATTTGAGATCTTGGTTTTACGTATCTCATGTCACAAACCTTCTACTGTAGCCTTTAATTTCTCTCTATTTTATCTCAGATCTTACTTTTTCGATCTTACTTTTTTTTTTTTTGGTGATTTTGATTTCTTTCTATTTTATCTCACTCTCACCGTGGATACTTCTCATTATTTTCCCCTGATTATCCTCTGATTACGTTCAATAGCACTCTCATGAAGGATACCATAAGAATGCCAACAGTGCCATTGATTTGCTACTCCTTGTTCTGTTCTGGTTTATTTGTTTCTTGAAGGCCAGTTTCTTCCTCTTTCCTCTTATTGTAATTTTGTCTTTGCTGCTTTCTTTTTCCAGTTTGTATGATTAAATTTCAGAAAGCATTTTCTCACAATGCTTTGTTTATGATATATATGTATATAATTTTGAATTCATGGTTGTCACGTGGTCTTTGCTTATTTAATCCAAACCAATCATGTCTTATTGTCTTTAATTCGTTCCCTGTCTTACTTTTGAATCTCCATTTAAGCTAAATATTCAAACTAAAAGGATATATGTTTGAAGAAATGCCACAATGAAGGAATGTCCACTTCACTCCACTCAAAGAATACTACTTAGCAATAATGGAATTTATTTTAATGTTTTGAGCTGCAATAAAGGAATTTTCAAATATTCAATTATAAGAGCTGAACTGATTGGAAAGCATATGTTATGATAGTTATAGTATTCATAATCCATTTTCTTGACTTTGAATATAAGGAATTCCACTGATTTCATTGGTTTATGTTGAAGATGAATGTTAAAATTGATGAGAAAACCATATTCGAATCAATTGAATCTTGAGGATCAATTAAATTATAAAAATTGAGGAGTTCAAAGATTTTTGTCGAAGATAATGACTGAGGAATTAATGTGGATGTAACTGTGGATTTTATTAGTAAAAATGTGCTAAATTGAATTTTTTTTTCCTGCAAATTTGTATTATGGCTTCCAAATGTCCACGGAGGTCTGTCTTATTCTTGCCCCTTGGTTTGTTTCTAAATCTCTCTCTGTCCTCTATTTCTGATTCTTCTTCTAGTTTTTCTTCATCTTCATCTCCTCTGTCTTATAAGTCTATTTCTGCCATCTACCATCATATGTTGTCCGTGTCCAATACTTATGTGGAGAAGTAATTTTTGTTTTTCAATTTGTGATTCATTTTTCTCGTTGTCTTATGAGTTAAACAGTCATTTAAATATGTGATTTAGTCTATAATGATCATTGTTCTTTTTCTCTCTGTTTTCATTTTCAGTTTTCTTTGGTAAATGATGAACTTTTCATATATTATACATAGAAATGTGACAATAAGGATTTTTTAAAGAAAATTACTTTTATCTCTTGCTTCAAAATTCAAATTATGATTTAGTTATTTGCTATGTTTCAAGAGGGTCACCTCTCTCCTGGATTGGCATTGGTGTTGGGTTATATGCACTATTTTCATAGGTAAGAGCTATGATCACAACTCTACTTTTCATATATCAATGAGGCTTTTCATTGTTATATGTTTAATTAGTTGTGTGTTTAGCAATTAGCTGCAAGATTGAAGGTGAGTGTATCTTCCTTGCAAGGTGTGGGTATAAGCTGATGCATTGAGTTGCATTGTTACTGTGGGTGTATGATATTTTAGTATTTTGTATGTCATGATTGTTTTAAACTGTTACAACGAGAATAATGGCATTATTATTACCACTTACTAGATATTAGCATTGGGTTGAAATTTTGTTTGAAAATTTTCTTCTCCACGATGTTTGCTTTATATTTTGCCTTTTCTCCTTCACAAGATCTTATTCATATACAAGAAACTTTCCTTTTCCTTTTAATTCTTGGCTTTATCTAGAAAGGGAGAGAAAATCCCATTTTCATGCAGGTTTGTCAACATCCTGCTTTCCTTTTGCTTTTATTTCACTTTAGCATTAAAAGACTTTGTTGTGTGCTGTTAGATTTTTAATTAGTTTCTGTTTAGTTTCTTATTTCCAAATATGCCAAGCATCCATATCTAAATTAAATATTGAGTTTGATGTTTCACAAATTGCCATATGTAAAATGAGTTAGTGCTGAATCTTCATAAATCTAGTTATTCCATTGGTTTTATTTGAATTATCCTTTGGCTTTTTCTTTATGCAGGTGGTTTAACAATGAGTTCACTGTTGTAATTGTGTGAGTAGAAGGGCTGCTACGGTCACTTTATGTTTAACAAATTCTAGGTACTATTGTAATCGTGTGAATAGAAGGGCTGCTATTGTCACAAGTTTTGAACATGCATTGCCGCAACTATGCCTTTTAGTTAATCTATCATATGTGAAGCAACAGAAGAGAATGTTTTATATAGATATAGATTGTGACTTTAGCTAATCTATCATATAAATCACTGCTAACAATGTTGTCTTTGTATTGTTGAAGGAAATAATTGTTAGCCTGAATATAATAAAGGATATACAAGAACCTAAGGAGTTTTTGATGTTCCGTTCAGAGGCAATTTAGTCAGACAAGTAAGAAATTCCAAGTTCCATCCGTAGGATGTCCTAATTGTTGACAATTTCAGCAGTTAGGATAGCCTAATGATGTGATAATTGTTTACTGCCACGACATTTTTTTTTGGGGGGGAACTAGGATCAATTTGGTATGGTAGTTTATAAAGAACAAAAGCTGGCCCCCTTTTATTCTTTGTTGTCTTGGGAGTTTATTTAAACTGGACACAAGGAGAAAGGGGAGGATTGAAGCGAATGTCTTAGAGTTCAATACCTTTGATATTAATGGAGTTGGCTTGGATACTTTCAATAACTTGCAATTTTGATTACATGCATAAGCAGCATAACCGAAAAGAGATACATACATATAAATATTTTTATGAAAAATTTAGAATAATATTATTTTAGAATGTGTATTCTATTTTGTATGATCTTCACTTTCTTCATTAAGATCCTTGATAAGTAGAACAAGAATTGGTTGGTGTATTGTGCTGCCACTTGCTCAACTTTGTATCTCGATAACTTAATTTTCTTTTTCATTTTTATGTGACAGGTATAGATCTAGAAAGGCTTGTAAAAGATTCAGAAGGTATTTAGTTCTTTTAATTGAAGTTTTTAGAGCTTAGATTTGTGGATATTTGTAGCCAAAATTTTATATGCAGCTTAAGTTCCCTGCTTACAAAGAGCAAGGGAAAAGAACTTATAACCAAAGAATTTTTTTTAAAAAAGGTATTAGTGACGGTTAAAACTTGCACAAATTTCCACTGTTTAACTGCAATTCTTTATGGTAGTAGCTGCTGTTAAAAAAATCGTGGTTAAACCTTATGTTATGAATGGCTTGACCGTAGTTTGGGAAATCATGGTTAAGCTTTTAGCAGCGATTTAAACTGTGACTAAAATTTAATAAAAAAAAAGCCGATAGTAAAGATGTCTTTTTTTAATAATGTAACCACAAGTCTATTAAGGCTAGAGTTGCTCAAACAAGTATTACTCTCTCTTACAATATAATTTATCCCAATTCTAATTCAAGGAATCTTTATTTTTGAGATTTCAATCTCACAAGGAGAAAAGAATGAAGGATTATCAGCAAGAACTCTTTCAAAGAGTGGTTTTACAAGTGAAAGTGCATTTATAGGAAGAAGAGTATTAAGTACTCAAGAATAATTACAATAGGTTATGAGCAATTTCTTAGTATCTTTAAGATCAAATCGACTCATATCTACACCAATTCAATCCCTCAGAACAATCATTAGAAACAAGCTGGGAACCAAACGGTAGGACACTAGCCGTTATAAGCTTTTAAAAAACTTTTGGTATTGTAGCGATTGATTAGCAGCCCTCGACAGTACTGGTATGTTAGTTTCTTTGGAAAATTTTGAATTTTAGAATAGAAGAAAAACCTTTAGCCAAAACAAGGGTTACCAATCAAATTGCAGATCCTGTCAGTCAATTGGTAGCTCTTTGGTTAAAATTTAGGGACTTCTAGAGGCCTACGAGTCAACTTGGCTGTTTAGTTGAAAATTTTCAATCCAATCTTTTATAACCAATTGACATACAGCTTGAGACTTCCAGACCATCTCAGAAATTCCACCTACTAGAGCCATATGTCAACTTTTAAAACATTTATTTTCAATTTCAAAAGGATTTTAAGAGGTAAAAACACTTATACTCTCTTTTACAAACGCCGTAGCGAAAAATTATTATGTAATCTTGAAAGCCCTAATGAGCCTGAACTTAAATTATTCATATAAAAAGTCATCCAAGATGTTGTCAATAAAAGTCAGATGAACACATCAATGGGGTCAACATAATTTATCCCAATCTAAATTTATATGGTATTCATCATTTTATTTATTTCTAAGTTAGATAATATCTTTTTCAATACATAATTGGAAGTTTATGATCTTATGTAGGTGTAGTGCTATTGGAAAAGCAAATTGCTCTAAACAAACTTCTGCTCTCACAATTGGGTCAAAAAATATACAAAACATGCTTGTAAAATGGTAATATTTGCCTATTAATTAAAAGGATATTTTTTAGCAGCAACCAAAGTCGTCATTAGGTTACCACCAAAATATTTGTCACAAAAGATATTTTGCGGCAACAAAAAGTCATAAAAAAATATATCTTTAATAATGACAAAAGTTGCCACTAAAACTAAAGCTCCACTAATTTCACTTTTGAGAAAGTTAATTATAAAGGATAATTTTTTAGTGGCAACTTTTTAGTAACAACTTTAAGCATTGCTCCTAAAAGGGTTTTTTCAGTTGCTACAATAGTTGCCGCATAAAGTTTTTTTTTTTAAATTTAAAAGAATAATTAATGGTGACTAATGTCACAATTAAAAGGTTTTTAATTTTTCAAATTTATTTCATAAGGCTGGTTAGCAAGTATAAAATTTATAATCTTAATATAAACAATATAATAAATTTTGACTACCACAACCATATGTTTCAATTAGCAAATTTCATTATTTCCAGTACACTACCATGACCATAGTTTCTAGTACTACACAAAATCAACAATATATTTCAGTTAGCAAACTTCTTTATTTTAGAAAATAGATTCACCAAAATTTGCATTAAAACAATATAAATTTTTAACTACAACAAGCCCAGACGCTCGTAATTCTTTGAAAAAGAAGAAGAGAAAAGCGTACTCATTCAACAATTAGGGGTTTCCGGGTATGACAGTTCATATAACAATCGACAATGCTTGAATCTTGACCGTAGGAAGGACATAGAACTAAGCCAAAACAAAAGGATAGAAAAACTTATCAATACAGAACAAGATAATGCTTTCTAGAGATTGAATATTGATACATCAAGCAGAAAATAGTGTGTAACCAAATTAATTTCTGAAATAAGGCTAGAAGGGGAAAAATTGAGATAATGAATGCTTTTAGAAGATCAAGTAACATACCTAAAATGGACTGCTAGGAAACGAATGATGAAAACACTTTGTTCTCTGTGTTCTAATTGTTTTGGAGAACTTGAGTTTAGAGCATCCTTTTAGATGTTCTATATTTCTTGTTCCCAAAACACACATCCTTTTTTTTTTTTCAAAGATACAATTATTAAAAACCACACTTTCAAACGATATTTTAGGTTTTTTTTGGAAAAATTAATTTTTGGTCCCTATAGTCTACATCAATTTTCAATTTAGTTTTTATAATTTAATTTTTTTTTATATCACTCCCTACACTTTTCAAAATGTAGGAATCACTCCCTCCATTTTTCAAACATTTAAATGTTAATCTTTGCTGTTGCCGTGTGTCATAACACTGTTAATATATTGTTGATTAGACAAAGGAATGTGCATGGGTGATTGAGGGATCACTCTAACAAGCTCCGTTAGATTAAATCTTTGCCACATCTTCATAGCTAAGCTGCTAAGCATGTTGTGCGCAAAATGCAGACGTAAGGAAGAAGTCCAGTTTTTTCTCACGCAAACACATGGGAGGCAAGTTAGGCATGTTTCTGATATGCAAACGTAGACGTAAGGCAAGGCTTCATTTTGTCCGCATTATGGAGGCTTCTCATACGCATCCTGATAAGTTTGAGTTCTAAGGAGTAGAGTTCTAAAGCGCTTGTTAAAACCTCATCTTGTTTTTTCTCCTAGGGTTCACACAGACGTTTCTAACAATCTGTTCATGAAAGAACCATATGCTCTGGTAATTTTCACAAGGAAAATATTGTGCGTGCTAATATGGTTTAACCGAAACCAGAGAAAAGAATAAACTTAGTTGTAGACCATGTGCTGGGGAGTTGCACTAGACTTCTAGTATCCTTTAATGACTTTATTCACTATATATCAAGGAAGTCTTTCTCTGTTACGGCCTTCCTTCGACCATGAATAGCATACAGGCCTCTTAAAAGCCCCACCACTGCCATCCTGAGCTCCTCAAGTGCTACCAAAGGGAACATTGCCCGTATCAGATGCGGTGAGATCAGAAAGCAAGGAAGATTCGGTCACTGAGTTTACATCTAGAAATTGCTGAGCAACCTTCAATAACTCAGCTTTGCCTAAATCCAAACTTAATCCCCCATCGAAAGATGCCTTTCTACCACCATCCATCATTGATTGCTGCAATGGCTGAACCACTTTTCTATATCCATTTTCAACAAGCTTCTTCTTATCACCCCTGCAATCCACATTCCTTGATAATTGATCGGAACATGAATTTCATTACTGAGTCCTACCTGGCCATCGATGCCGTTCTATGGGTCTCAAGTTCTCTAACAGGAGTTAACCTCCGTTGCTTTAGCGTAGCCTTCCTGGCATTACTCGAAGTCAGCGTCGCCACCTTCGTCTTACTAATTGGAAGCAAAAATGCCTCCTTTTGAAATGAAATCGATAAACTCCATGTAGAAGACCAAAAGCTTCGTAGCTGCCGATACATCACAAGCAATGCCTTGCCTCGAATCAGGAACAAGCATCATAGACCTAGGTGTTGTTCCGGGTTGCCTACGGTCCGTCGATTGGGACCATTGTTTTTCTTTGAAGGTAGGAGTCGGGATCTCAATGGATTTTGGCTGGTTTGTGGTTCTTCTTGTTGCCTCAAGGAAACCTTGCCATTTAGTGGGTCGGTCGAAGCTGCTTCAGAAATGGCAGCCACCATCATAAAACTTGTTAATGAGGTTGATAAGTAGAGCATATGGTTTTTTCCTTCAAGAGTTCTGAAGCACTTGTTAAAACCTCATCCTGATATGAACATGCCTTTGATAACAACGCTGGGCTGGGCAGAGTTTTTTGCAGCATGTGAAAACTACTCTACTTTTTAGAACTCATATTAATTAGGATGCATGTCAAAAGCCTCCATAACGTGGGCAAAATGAAGCCTTGCCTTGCGTTTGCCTTTTGCATTCCAAAAGCATGCCCTAACTTGCCTCCCTTGTATTGCGTGAGGAAAAACTGAAGCCTTGCCTTTCGTTTGTGTTTTGTGCACCATGCCAAAGTCGTCCCTCAATCACACATGCATGTTTTGTTTGCCTAATCAGCAAAATTTTCACAGCATTATGACATGCAGCAATAGCTGGGATTAACATTTAAACGTTTGAAAACTGTAGGGAGTGATTTTTACAATTTGAAAAGTGTGGGGATGATTTAAAAAAAATAAAATATAAGAAACCAAATTAAAAATTGATTAAACTATAGGAATCAAAAGATTAATTTTTTCTTGTTTTATAGTATTCAAAAATCTAAAACTGTTTTTGAAAACAAAAATCAAACGGGTCTTCATTTCTTAAATTATTCCATCTTCTTCCTTTTTTCTAGCAATCTTTGTTTTTTTTTCTTTTTAAGTTTTATAAATTATTTGGAGATCACATGAATCATTTTATTACTATTTAGACACAACACAATAGTATCAAGAGGAGTTGTTTACACAATATTACAAATTTAGGCGAGGCAATTACTTAAATTTAAAAGTACAAAAAGTTCATATGTTCTAAAATCTTGGGGTGTCATGCAATTTAACCAAAGATAAAACCTATAAAACCTGAAGAACATGTTTTAGAGAAACAAATATGTTCAAATAATAACCATTATGAGATTCCCATGATTCCTTTAACTGCGCAAGAGCCTTTTCCTCCTGAGCAAGCCGATATTGGTAATATCTGTAATTAGCACATTTTTCATCAAATAAAAATCTACAAGTTAAAACAGACAACAAAACTTTAAAATCGTAAGTAAAAGATCAATGTAATAGGGTTAATAGTTCACCACAAACTCACTTGAAAAATGTATCCCCAAGATCTTTTTAACGTGTACATCCTCAAATTGCCTTCCATTTTAGCCACAAAAATTGCTATTTGTCAACAAACTTTCTTCACTATAGGGTCACGTGGGGAAGAAGGAGCTACATATCACATATAAAACTGATTAATACCAAGATCATGACCAAGGGAATGCAAATTTCTCTTGTAGCAGGTGTGCCATATATTCCAAATCTTTCATTGAAATCTCTTTCCACCATTCTTGATAGGTATTTAAGGAATAAGCTGCATTGATGAGACAAAAATATTCAAGACATTTTCTCCTATTTACTACATGCCACTTCACTAAGCAGTGAAGGAATACATTGAGATGACCTCTTTAATAATGAAACCGTGCTTATTACAGAGGACAACTCAATTTTTTTATAAGAAGAAAACATAAAGGAAAAATGGCATGATCAAAACCATAAGCCTAACCTGGCTATGGAGAAGGAAATATCAATTCAGATCTTGCCTTATATAAGTATATCAAGCCAAGTTCTGAACATGCTTCACAAACAGGGCCAAATTCACATCTTACTCTACCTTACTTTCTTTAAATCAACAAGAAGCACACAGAAGAGGAGAGGAAAGCAAATCAGAAGGAAGATTGGCAACCAAGACATATCCAAAAAAATGAAATCTCAATCATAAAACCGTTCAGACAATACTAGTAATTTCAAAGTTATGTCGTTTTAAAATCCTTGTCTTCACCAAGCTATAATTTAATTATTTAAAAAGTTGAGATAGTTTACATATGCCATAAGAAATCCATGTCTTCACCAAGCTATAAATCATGTGTACGAACAACTTGAGATTTAGAAAAGTAATTCGAGATCCGTAAACATGCACGAAAGCAACAATTGTCTCAAATTTTATTTTGTATATCCTCGTAAATATTTTTTAGATGAAGAATATTGAAATTATAAAACAATTTCAGAAGAAACTAGAAACAATAAGAGAACCACTTACCACAACAAATTCATAGCTGGTCCTAATTAACCCACTATCAGAAAAGTAGATATAAAATTGAACAAACAAACAAGAGTGTCTATCTACATTCTCAAAACCTATTAGCATTCTTAATTCTATTCAATTTCTCCAATGGAATTAGTGTGTTATAAACAAAATACTCTCACAATAATATCATTAGAAGTGTTCAAAAAATTTAATCGAATAAGTAACATTAAAATAGTCACTTTTCCATCTCTCAAAATTTCAAATAGTCAACTTGATAGTTTGATTAGCACTACAAATCAAACAAAATTTAATTTCTAGACAAAGAAAAAGCAAAGCAATTCCTGTCAAATTCTTTGAAATACATAATAGTGCTTAAAAAAAAAAAAAGCAAGCCTCCATTTGCAAGTTGAAAGAAAGCACAAAAACCCTAGTGTTGCACATGAAATCATTACCTAGAGGAGGAATTTAGCAAATTTGCAGATCAAGCATACATGGAAATTGGATGAACAGAGTGAGAGGTGGGTGAAATCTAAGAGACATACTAAAGACTTGGATTATTGGAAAGCTTCAAGACACCGCTTTGAGGATTGGAGTTGTCTCCGAGCTTTGATGGAGACACCAATGCCCTTCTCGTTCATGGAGTTGCTTCAAGCTTCGATTGGGAAGATTTGCATCTCTAAGCTTTGTTTTTATTTCGGCAAAACTGTGATATATTTGGGTTTCTTCATTAGTAGGGGAGTGAAACCGAAAGCCCTTACCAGGAAAAATATGAAGTTAAGAACAGAAGAGGCTTGTGGTAGTTAGGTTTTATGAATTTTCTTTTACTTGAAGTAAAGCTAATAGGGGTCTAGGTTTGCGTTTTGACCCAAATCCTTTGGCTTTTTGACCTAAATGTATTAAAAAATAAAATTATATATATAATCATAAAAATTATTTCCTTATATATATAAGTTTTTTTTTTACAAAGGCAGGGTAATAGGTTTTACTTTTTTAATATTTAAAATGGGGACACGGAGCCACCTATTTTTTAGTATATTTTTTATTTTTTTGTTTAAATATTGAGGGAAGCGGAGCCACAGGCTCTGCGTCACTTTGAATTTATTTAAATAATAATAATTTTTTGCATAAAATATTGACCATTGGGTCATGATTCCACTAACCCTCGGGTAAATTAAAACATAAAAAATTTATATAATTTCTAATTTTGCTTCTTCCCCTCCCTCACTATATATCATTTGTTTGCCTTGTTACATTTCACCTTCAAATTTTCATGCTCTTAAACTTCAACTTCTTCTTGCTTCCATTTTCTAAGATTTATACTTTACTTTCATATACCCTTTTTTTTATCTACTCTCTTCTCATGCACTATCGATTTCTCTTTCTTATAAATTTTTATCATTTATTTTCCTTTAATTTTTAACAAACTGTGAGGTGTTCTTATTTTGTACATAGGCTCTCAATATATCATAATAAGTATTATATATAATTATTAGTTGATATTATTTTTGTATAACAACGTTTATATTAACAAATTACTCTATTATAACAATTTTTGACAGAGATTGTGTGGGCCTATGTTATTCAAGAGCTAATTCAAGTAATTATAAGTAAATACTCTCATCTATTTATATTGGAAATGTAAACTTTATAAAATTATGGTAAAGTGAAAATGTTATTATTATTATATATATGTCAAAAAACTTGATAGAATTCATATTATTAGTGATTTAGATATTTTTTGTCAATTGAAAAAAGGTAATTGTTATATAATGATATGTTGACAACAATAAAATATTAAGATTTTATGGAATATTAATATATTGTGTTTGATTTTTATTTATACATGGATATTGGGATAAGATTCATAATGAGTAGAATGAAAGAAATTATATACATTTATACAAACGGAAGAATTTTTTATATTAATGAGAGAACAACATTTGTATGTGACAAGCCAAAATTATTAAGAGTTGACGCTAATATTACTCTTGAATAGTTGAAGGTTGAGGTTGAGGAAAAGTTATGATTTCAGTTAAGACAATTTGTGTTTGAGTTGGTATATCGATACTCACGGTTACTTAATCCAACTTAGTACTTGCCATATATGTTGGAGGACAATTCATATGTCCAAGTCATTTAGCAAGAAAACTAGCACTTCCTAACTCAACTGGGGGCATCAGAATGGTATAGGCATATCTCAACTAATGATGCAGGCCAAAATATCAAAGAAAATGATGTTATTGTACCATTGACAAATCTATCTACAAGTAAGATTGATGGACATAATGAACTGGTTTTCTTTTTTAGCTCTTACCTCGGAGATATTCATCCATTTGAACTCCAACCTTCTAATAGCCAACAAATGTCACTCATTACTGACATATTCCAATTGAGTTCATCCAAACTATTAATATGTAATAGTAACCCCTTGAGTCCCCCAGATGCAATCAAACATATAATGGACGAGTTTGAGGTGATGATGAATGTGATTCTCCACCAAATGCTAATGAATATATGGACGATGATGTCAATAGTATTGATGCTAAAATAGATCTAGCCACTTCGTTGAACCAATATTTTAATTGTGCATTTGCCTTCTTATCTCATATTAGTGATGACATTGTAAATGAATTTGAGATGCCTAATATGGAAGGGGCTATCAATTTAAATGATGACCAAAAGATGTATGTTAGCATGCGATTTCCTAATAAGCAATCAATGAGCTATGTTGCGAAGCTTTATTTAATCTACACACACTACACATTCAAGGTGCATCAATCATTAATAAAGTATGTTGAGTATTGTTATTCAGAGTATGGTATTCAATGTAATTAGTGGGTAAGGGCTTATCAATCAAAGGAAAAAATGACTAGCAAGTAATAAAGTATGTGGGCCCACATACTTGGGTCTCTTCTATGCTGTTATAAGATTTACCGAATCTAGACTCTGACATAATAGTATTAAATGTTGTGTCAATGGTTATAGAAAATTTCTCTATTTCTATTCGTGATATCATTAAGAGGATATATAGTATCTTTAGATATATTGTATCTTATAAAAAGTATAGTATGGTAAGTAATGTGAAATTGCAATCGCCTTTAGGAATTGAGAGTGATCGTTTGCTGTTCTTTTGAGATGGTTGTTTGCCATGTAACACTTCAATTTAGGCTCATACTTTGAATTTGTTGTTAAGGATTGCCCACAAATAGTGTCACACCATACTTTATTAGACTTTACATTCCCATATTTAAGGTGACTTTCATATGCAACCAAAGAAAACTAAGAAAAGGGAATAAAATATTACCATTTCCTTACGTTACGTCAGGGGTTAAAAATTTAAATTTTGATCTGTGGACCCTAGGAACTCCCTAATAACATTCTCTATTTATTTTCCATCTAAACAAGTCACAAACATCCCAAAACATTCCATAAACCACATATTAGAAGCCAAAAACAAAAAATTTCATGTTTTAGTCTCGGGTTAAAATTTTAGTTTTCTGCTAACAACTTTGAAAAATCATAACTAAATTTAAAAAATTAAAATCAAGCAAACTATAGCTTTCTAAAAAGCTCTAAATGTTAAATTTATACTAAAAATAAGTCTAAGTCATGAAAACCTCATATGGATCATATTTGACAACAGAAAAATGGCGAAGGTCAAAATGTCTAGTGTTTCTAATATAAGTTACTAATATAAACTTCAAAAATTCATAACTAATTTCAGAAAAATCCAATCTAGGAAAACTATACCAATTGAGAAAACTACAAATGTTAACTAGAGGGAAAAAATAAGTTCAGACCAATTTAGATGCATTGAGAGCTTGAAAATTGATAAAACAGTGACCACGGTCGATCTGCCCTACTGTCACTGATCTGAAACTTCAAAAATGTATATATCTCTCTATAGATATCCAATTGAGGTGCTTCCATTGGTATAGGTCACTGTGAATGTCTAGTTTCTCCTTGTAAAATTTCATAGCCATTGAACATCATTTGACCCATGAATAACAAAGGCAAAATTTCAGATCAAATGCACAGTAATAGTACCAGAACCATGAAAATTTGCCAACTTTGAAATTTGCCAAATATACTCTAGTGCTCAAAATAATATGAATTTTAGCTTCCCAAAAAGCTCTAAACAAGCCCTATATGCATGCTAAATTTTAGACGAAGAAGAGTTCATTTAGATAGATTTAACCATAGCTCACCAGTATGGTCATTTTAAAACTACAAAGGGGTCAAAAATAGTCCAATTAGCTTCCTACATGTTCTAGCACTCCTTGGGCAAGTTTGAAAGCACAATACACCATATATGAACTGCCCAAGTAGCCCAAATCATCATACATCTCAATTTGGTCATTCCACATCCAAGAATACATAAGCATTTGTAAACCATCATATAGCCAAATCTCATCTTTACATTGTTTTGACACCAAATATGGTTCATACATCACATACATATACTTTTACATTTGCCAAAATATTTACATCTCAAAAATAGCATATACATGTCCTTTTTGACATCTAATTACAAGAAAAACTATATATTTGCTAAAGTAAGGCCTCTCAAGCTCTTTGACTTACATTTTTCCCTTCTTGGGCACCGCCTAGACATATTAAGATAAAGGAGGAAAGAGGATGAGATTCATGGAATCTCAATAGCTTATACACCTATTTAAACACACATTCAAGGCATGTTACATGTCAAATGTACAAATATGGAAACTAACGTAACCATAAAGTATGCAAAGTCACATCTCCATGCCACAAAATCAAGAATGAGCTCTAGGATTTTGGTTTAGCCTCATCACATTTCTAGGACTTTTGGATTTGCCTCACCTTTAACTTAAGGACTTTTGACTTAGCCTCACCTATCCATGAGACTTTGGCCTTATCTTACCCATGCTTTGAGACTTTTAGCATCTTCTCACCCACATCAAGGGACTTTTGGCATCACCTCACATTTATGAGCAATTTTTACAACCACTAATATTTAAGAAAGTACATTGGTACTAATTCATAAGACACAAAAGTACACAAAAGTACACAATGACACATACATAACCAAGAATGCAAGAAGAATGAGGTGGAGAGCTACGTTGGTGAAAATTCAAGTTTTACTTTGATTGTTCCTTTCTTTTCTCAGTTCCACAACCACAACTAGATGGGGCTTTCCTTTCTTGGTCTAAACACAATAAACAACACTCAATTATACTCTTGAAATAAGCCTAGATCTTAAACACATATTAAAGGAGCATACTTTGTTTACTAGTTACATAATGGTTCCATTAATGGTCTAATGAAGCAAATACCATAATTCAAGTGCTTAACTCCATTCTCTTCTTATATATAGGCCTCTTGACTTCACTTGAGGTCCTTGGAGCCATCACACACTCACTCTTACAAGCCTAGGTACATATTGCTTCATAAGGTTACATTATAGAAGTCATTGTCTCATCTCCCAATCTATGGCTTCTAATTTTTTTCAAAGGTTTCTCCTACCTTCTACCATCATATGAAATCCCAAACCAATACTAGAATAAATTAAAATACTCCCTAACCTATTCATCCTAGCTTGGCCAAAAATATGGAGGGAGGAAGAGTTCATAGGCTTCTTGATTTTTTCTTGATGGGAGACACACTTGAAAGGCTTCTTAAAGGTCTTAGGAGCTCAATTAAACACTCACACATACAAGGAAACTCATGTATCAAATTAATTTTTGCATTATATTTAAGAACTCTACACATTCCTAACTTGAAATTCATTGATTTTCTCTTGTAATTTCTTGGCATATTCCAACTTCCCATAGCCTAAATCAATGGTTCCATGCTTGCTCTAAGTCAAAAACTCCCCCCCTCTCCCTAGCTCTCAAGTTAGATGAAACACTCAAGTAGAAGCAAAGGAAGAAGAAGAAACCAAATGGAAAGAAATTACCTTGAATCAAGCCTTCTTTAAGAGTATTTCTTCTTGCCTTAGCTTCCTCTTTGAATCTCTAATTCTTCCCCTTTGGTTCAAGGTCAAAATAGAACCATTTCACTCATCAAAGCCATGGAAAGAGAGCTTGAGAGAAGAGGAACAAGGCTTCAAGAAGAAGAAGCATGGAAATCCTTAAGATTTCTTACTTTTTTCTTGAATTTCTCCCTTTCTTCCTTGGTTTCTTGGTGCGTCTCTCTCTCCAACCTTCTTCTTTGTTTTGGACGAGCTCAAGTTAGTTAGAAGAAGCAAGGAGATGGAATGCCTAATATAAGAAGCTTCAAGACCAAATTTGTTTTAAAAAATGACATTTACGTCTTGCGTACGTGACATTTTTGTTTTAGCTCCTTTTTTAGAATCGTCTTTCCCATCATAAAATTTAAGTTTCCAATTGTATAAAATACCTTTGGAATCACTCCATTTGAAACTAAAACCTTCCTGAATAAATCAGTTAAAGTTTGGGCTCATTGCCATTGGAAAATATATACTGGAGGGATTTTAACTGTTCCGAGACTTTCCATAATTTTTAGGGCCTTTAAGAATCTTGGAAAGCTTAAATTTTCTGTTTAAAAAGCCTTCCTATGAGCTTAAATTTTTTGAATCACTCTGGCTCCGATTTTAGGCAACTTGAAACTCAAATCATCATTTTTCATTATTTAATTTTTTATCAAATTTTTATTTGGCCTTAAATTACTCGTCTCAGAGGACTTGCTTTTATATGACTCAATTCTAACGTTTTATGAAAAATCCTTCATTACAAATAACATTAAATATGGAGGCGACAATGTTGTTTCATAAGGTGTTTTAGATATTTAAGCCTTGCATTGATGCCTTTGACCACTTAAAGCCGATTATCCAAGTCGATAATACATTTCTATATAGGAAGTACAAAGGAATGTTACTTAGTACCAACTCACAAAATAGGGCAAAAAAAAAGTGTTCCCTTTACATTTACTATTATTGAAGGTGAAACGTAGGAGGTGTAGGGGTAATTTCTTAATAACCTCAAGTGGCAAGTTATACCGAACAAGCAAGGCATTTGTTTGATATCTGATCAACATCTGGGAATATTAACAGTAATCACAAACCAAGAAAATGGTTGTCAACCTACACACATCATATGTTTTGTTTACGATATATTACGAGTAACTTGAATATGACGTTTAGAAACAAGTGATTGAAGAAGAAGTTTATTAATATTAGATACTTGAATGAGTGCCACTTGGTTGATAAATAATTGACACAAATATGATAATTACATTCAAAGACGGTGAATTGGATAAAGGATATACCGAAGAATAAATAGTCACGTGCATATGATATTGATAAGCATCATTGGGGGCACATGACAACAAATTTAGTAAAGTGTACAAATAATGTCTTTAAAAGTGTTAGGTTTTTCCCATAATCGATTTGGTCAGAGTAATAATGTACTGATTGAATAAATACTAGGTTGAACATGCACAAACCACATTTGCCTAGATGTAAATAGGTAACTTATTTTCTAAGAATATCCATACCAAAATTTCAACCAGAATTGTAAAAGCATCCACCTTATTAGTACATGGTTTTGATAGAATGTTTTCATATTTTGAGGATAAAGAGTCTTATGATCCCTCCAACAAACAGTATGGGCAAACTTGTAAAGTTACTCTTACGAACTAGACACGTGATTATGATGAGTTCCAACTCCAAAAGCATGCCTATCAATATGTATTTGTTGTATGTGCCAAGGTCTATCTTGATCCCTTATAGTTTGTACACATTTTTTTTCATCTTGAGACTATACTTAATGCTTATAAGACCAAATTTCACCTAATAAGAAGAGAAGTTTATTGGCTTTACACAAATGGACCTCGGCTGGTCCCTGACCCTTTGATGATTCAAGACAAAGGTCGACCTAAGTCTTCATGAATATGAAATGAGATGGATTGGCAAGAAAGGTTCAGGAACAACGAAAGATGTGGGCTATGTAGATAAATAGGACGCGCCATATACCCCTCATGTCAGACACGAACATAGTCTTAGTTATAGAAGTGAATTACATATTAATTGTTTATGATCATTTGTATCGGAATTACCTATCAACTATAATTTATTTAAATTATCAATGCATGACTTATTAATGATAGTTTTGTAAATTACATATCACCTTTGTATGATTTAAATTAATTGTATATGAATTGTTGATCATAAGTTTCTAAGTGACAGTTCACCAATGTACAAATACTAAATTAATTTATTAGTGTTAAATTACTGACTTATGATTTAATTTGATTTAACATATTTATCTATGTTACATTACCATTTGTAGATATTTCAGTTCCTACAAACTATGATGGATTCTTGCCACAGTGTTGTTAATCCAAGACAAGAGGATGAGTCTCTATTATATTTGTAATTTCGCCACATATCCCAAGCTATTTTACAAAGAAGGATAAGTTTAAAATTTGCTTAGTTATCCATTATTGGTTTAACTAAATTTGTGATAGTTTCTCTAATGCAATGACACAGGAAGATAAAATTTTATGTATACAGCAAATAGCATAGGAAGATTATATATTCGATCTCCTTCTAGTTATTGTCCCATATCTTGTATAGACTGGTTTCTATGATGTCTCATAACTCAGCTATTTTGACTTTAACGCTACACTTGTGTCAGCTATTATTAACTAGTAGCGACTGGAGATACATGCCTTCCATCTTACCAAGGGTGAGCGTATGATTACACTTTAAAATGTCGCTATCCAGTTGAATCTACCTTGCACAGGGGATGTAGTATCTATACAGATAGATTATAATTGTCCAGTTGTCCATAATGAGTTGCTTGGTGTGACACTGCCTCATGGGATATTGGATGGGCAAAGGTTGAGCGTTCTCTAATTGGCACAGACATTCAAAAACTTGCTAGATGATGACACTGTTTGTCAATTCACACGAGTATACATCTTATGATTAACTAGGGGTATTTAATACTAGATAGGACTAGACATAAAGTTATGCTAATATACCTTCCATTACTTGCTGATTTTGAGGAAGCTGGTCAATATAATTAGAGTTCAGTAGTGTTGGCTCATTTATATAGAAAAATGTGTAATATCACCCATTACGATGAGGTTAATATAGGTGGTTACTTAATCCTACTTCACTTATGGGTATGGGATCAATTCCTCGACCTTGCTCCATAAAGACCCCTACAATTCGACTCACACATGGCTATCTATTCTATTAGACCCCCACTAGGCTTCAAGTATATACTAATATTTTTTTATGATTTTAAGTTTTTTGATGATATATAAACTAATATATATTCTCCCATTCTCTACAAATGGAGACATGTCTTACAGTATCTCCGGCCAATTATCGATGCTTTGTGATAATGTAGGATATCGTTAGATTAAATGAAGGATGATGAGGTTTATAGTTTTGGTCTTTACTTTTTTTTTTCCATTTTATGATTATAGCACGTAACCATCTTTTTATATGAAGGCAATTTGGCTTTCATATGACTCACCAGGTGTCCTCTAATTGATTCTTGAATACTACTTAGCAATGCCCAATGTGTGGTGTGCACCTGTCTCTATACTGTGCTTTTGGATAGTTGAGTGGCATCACGTTAACCATATTCTCTACTAGTTTGGTAAGGTGTAGCATATCTCTGAAAAACCATTCAACGTGGGATCGTTGCTCACCTTTCAATTAAGAGGAAAGGTTCATAAAGATTAGCAGGAAGAGCATATTGTTTTCATTGTAGCATAGAATTTATGGCCTCAAGTAGTGGCACAAAACAACGTTAATGATAAACCACTGGATCACATGTTAGACTACATGTGTTGGTGTTGGTGACATATGCGACGGTGGATCCATCCTACTATTAGTTCTTAGGATTTTATGATCTGACTTTTACGTAATTTTCATCTTTATATTTTCTCTTCTTATATATATAGATATGTATGTATGTATATGTCTTACTTTTAACAATTGATTTTTATTAAACAAGCTGATGTGTTGGAGGACTTATACAGGCTTGCTATCACTAACTCGTTGATGCTTAGCTATGGAGATTTCAAATAGAGGATAAGCGATAATATCCAAACTATGTTATGGGCTCTAGGCAAACATTGAGATATGCTTATGTCCCAACTAGCTCCACCAGCACCTGAACCACCTAGACCTTTAGAACTATAGGATAGACCAAGAAAAAGAGGCCATAGGTTCATCTTATCCAGGGAACCAATGTCAAGTGGCAATGTTGGTGAAGTTCATGCAAATATATCATCGTCATCTTATATGACAGTCCCTATACAAGGAGATTTTGATTGTGCTAGTCCATCTTTTGTTCTACCATAAAAAGTTGGTGGAGGTGTTAGTTCTTTTTCCTTTCCACCGTTCACAAGAATTGGAAGTGCTAGTCCATCTTCCTTTGCATCTTACTATACCTTCGTCCATTTATATGGAGTAATCCTTCTCCACACCATCACCACAGCCAATATAATCTAGTGAGGTATTATTTCTATCATTATTTACATATCTAACTGCATTCAGTGTTGAATATGATAATACTTCTTTTGCACAATGGGCATCCTACCAACCTCAATAGGATTTCTTCATCCCAAATCAACTAATTCCACCTGTCCAATCCCCTCAATGAAATTTAACTTCTCAACAATTTTGTAATTAGGTGGAAAGTGAATTGTTCGAAGAAGAGGATGAGGAAAAAGATGAAGATAACAAGGAGGAAGAGAAGGATGAAGAACAATAGGAAGAACAATAATAACAATGTTGACCACAATGAATAAAGAGAATGCCTAAGCATAGAATGGGTAGCCATTATAGCTAATGCCTGATATTTTTTTTTTCTCACCATACATTTCAAATTCTATACTCATTTATATTATTGAATTATACATTTAAATCTATTTTTTTTTTACAATACTTCTTTTTTATGGTAGCCAATATCAATTTATATTTTAATCAATTAATTCATTTATTCAAATATACAGTTACACATAATATATATATATATTATTTAATTTTAATTTCTAATATTTTTAGCAAATTTAACTAACAATTTAAGAAATTAAATTTACATAAACAACATTTTAAAATAATATTAAATTAATTCAATTATCTTATAAATAAATAATATTAATTACTTTGTATGAATTTAATTTTATACACACTATTACATTTCATTTAAAATAATTTTATTATATACATTAACAATAAAATAAACAAATATTTATCTCTACAAATTTAAACAAATAAATTAATATTTCTCAAAATAAAAAAAATTTACTTCATAGTTAAAAAAATATTAGATGAATTTCAAAAATAAATAAATTACAAAATATTTTAAAAATAAATTATTATGAAGGGGAAAATTAATTGCATTATAATTTTTAAAAATTTAGATGGGCATCATTTAAAAAGAAAATTAAATTATTTCAAAAATTAAAAAATTAAATTATAAATCATTGAATAGATAAAAAAATTTTATTATTATTTTATAAAATAAATCAGTTAAAAATTAAAAAAATTAAAAAATAAAATAAGGATGCAAGCCTATGGCTTTGCGTCCCTTAAAATTAAAAAAAAATTAAATGTAAAATTTCCCATTTTCATATATAAAAAATAATTTTAAAATATTAAAATAGGGATGTGTTCCTTAAAATTAAAAAAAAATTTAAAAAATACATTCATGAACATGGAGCCTCCATTTTTAATTAAAAAAAAATGCGAAGCCAATATAGGGAAATAGTTTTTACGGTTATATGTATATTTATTTATTTTTATACACCTGGGTCAAAAAGCACAGATCCTTCTATCATTTTTTTAAATTTTTGCTTCTTTTTTCTTAATTTCTTTTGTTCTTCTTTTTTTAATTTTTTGGCTTTTAATATGGATTTTAGTTTAAACATACTAGTTTAGATAAGGAAGGAAAAAAATAAGGAGAAAAAAAGATTACCATAATATAATATAATAAACCAAAATTAAAGCCTTCTTTTTGTTATCGTAAAAACATAAAAATATTACAATTTAATTTTATATTAAAAATATAAAAGTTAAAGTTTTGGACTAATATTTATCTTATATCTAATAATTATTTTAATAGTTTAACTAAATTTATATTTATATTTATGTAGAAAATTGGTTTTTATATTATGTCACATTTACTAATTTATTGTTTTATTATTTATTAATTTAGTATATAAGGATAATTTTGTAATGCCTCTTGATTTTGGCTAAGAGCAAAAATGAAAAAGGGAGTCCATACGATTCTATCCTGATTTAAGCTTTAAATTTTAAAATTTTAAAAAACTAATAGAATATAATTTTAAATTTTTTTAATTTAAGATAACCATTTTATTCTTTTTAGTGATAAATATATTCTTCAACATTCTTTAAATTAAATTAATATTAAGTTTTCAATTGTTAATTATTAAAATTGTAATAAATATTATAGAAAATTATGAAAATAAAATTTCTAATAATCTTTCTAATTAATAATTAAAAAATTATAACCAATCCACTTTTTGTTGGCTTTAAAGTTGCTGTTAAAGGTTTTGGCATTGAAATTTCTTATTATAAGAAAGTCATTTTGAAAGTTTTAATGACAACTTTGGTCACTGTGTAAAGTCACTTTTAGCAACAACCTCTAAAAGTTGCTCTTAAAGCCACTTTTAGCTGCAACAATTGGTCGCTCCTAAAAGTTTTGGCACCAAAATTATTTGGTACCCAAGAAAACAAATTTTAAAGGATTTAGTGGCAACTAGTTTTGTTGCAAAAAATGGCTTTGGCAACAACTTTTAGATGTCAACATTTAAAGTTTTGACCCCAAAATTTGTTATTTCTAAAAAAAAAATTAACAGATTGAAGGAGGACTCATTGTTGTTGCTAAAAGTGGCTTTAGCAACAACCATTAGGTGATGCCACCAAAGGCCCTTTTTAGTGGCAATAGTTAGTTATCGCTAAAAGGTATTTTGTGGCTACAAAAATGTTGCCACAAAAGAGTTTTAGTGATGACTTTATTATATTGCCACTAAAAATTAACAAAATGATGAATACCATTGTGATGACTTTTGACCTATGCTAAAGTAGAAACTCTACCTTTTTTCTTCTAAATATTTCTTGTAACTTCATGTGTCCTTCTTTTTGCATTAATTGTTTCACTTCATCTATCTTTTTGGGCTCTTAGTTGTAGTTGACATACTTGAATAGGAATTTTGCTTTGTTTCTACAGTACTTTGTGCTTTTTAGGATATAAATAATCATGAGGCTCATTTTTAATGAATTTCAAAGCATATATATATATATACATGTATAAGATTTAAAGGACAGAGCAACTCCAAGTTGTGCAAAACTATATGTAAAGGCCATTGATAGAAGAACTAAATTGATCTAGCTTGGCCAATTGTATGGTTCAAAAGAGGCCATAAACTAGTGTTTAAAAGAACTAGTCAAATTTTGTCAATAACCAAGTTCAACTGGGTGGGTTTACATGTTAACTAGTATTGGTTAAAAGGTTGTAGAATTGAACCAACACCTTTAAAGAAGTGTACCAATGTCTTTTCCCATTAGTCAGTTTGTGTTTGTGGTTATTATATGCATAATTTTATATAAAGCTTCAAATATAATTATTGTAGAATATAATTATAGTAGAACACAAAGTTTGGCAAAGCATGGATTCGAACTGGAGGCAATGGAAGAATTTGTCAAGCCTTTATCCATTAAGCTATCTTGTGTTGGTATGGCAGGAAAAGTAAAGTTTTAATTTAATACCATGAAAAATAGAGGTAAAATTCATATACAATTTTAATTAAAATTATATTAAATATACTTTTAAATAAATTAATTGAATCGATTTAATCATTATTTGACCACGGTCACTACTAAACTATGAAACACTCCTTTCTCTAATTTAATGACTGGTTTAGTTCCTAAAATAGTGGTAGAGACCCATAAAAGAAAGGATGAAAGACTAATTAATAAGGAATCAGCAAAATATATTGTGGGAAAAATTAATCATTTAATACATATAATTTACCCTTTAGTCACTATAATTTATATTTCTTTTAAATAGGTCTCTATAGATTCCATTGTTTAAGCTTTAGTCCTTATCATTGTGTTCGTTGCTGATGTGGCTAACTAATGCGAACATAGGAGGCTAAGGTGGCCAACTTATATGGCTTTAGCTTCTTTTATATGGCTACCTATTAAATTAAGAGGTTAATATATTTACATGCTCATCTTCAACCTCATTTTAAACCTTAGATAAAGAAGAAACAAGAGAAATGTATGAATTAATAGTAGCAAAGCAATTAGTACTATTGCTAGATACTAAGTTAAACATTAGATCCACAAAAGGCCCCATTTTAAAACTCTTGATTTTTCTTCTCATTGACCATCAAATACTAACTTAACAACTCCTCAATTCCTTTACTCCACAAGACTTTAGCATCTCCTCCATTGATCTCCTAAAGTCTTTGTATGAATCTTTTGAGTTTATTGTAACACCATATATTCATACATTTCAATTTATGTAATTCAAGGCATTTACCATGGTTTTATCACATATGCACTTGCAAGGCAACTGGAGAATGAGCAAATGCTAACTGAAATTGTCCAACTCTTAGCATATGAGTCATTTAGTTCTTCCTTAACTCAAATATATTATAAACATATCATAGCAACTCAGATTCATCACAAAATCTGATAAGAAACACGAATTTCAAGCTCTTCCCTACAGTTTTCAACAATCAGTCTCGGGTTCCAGAACCAAGTTTCTTTTATCAATTTTGAAAATCATAATTAATTATAGAAAAATTGAAACCTAACAAACCATAGCTTTATGGAAAGACTTTAACTTCATGTTAAAAATAGTTCCAGGCTATGAAAACAACATTTAGATCGTGATTGACAACAAGAAAGTAATATAGGTTCGGCTGTCCTGGAGTTTTAAGACAATTTATTGACAAGAACTTTAAAAATTCATAACTAATTCCATAAAAATTCAATTTGGGCAAAATATACCAATTTGAAAAGTTGTAGATGTCTACTTTAAGAAAAAAATAACTTTAGACCAAGAAAATAACACTAAGCTAATAAAAATCAATGGAATAGTTCTTGAACTTGGCTGGCACTACTAGTACTGATACAGAACTTCAAAAAAATCATTTCTCTCTCTACAAACCTCCAAATGAGATACTTCTAGTTGCTACAGGTCACTATGAATGTCTAGTTTCTCTATGTAAAATTTTTATAACCATTGGACCTCATTTGACCATCGAATGACATGAAAACAATTCATACTGAATGAACAGTAACTCATACCAATATGCAAAATTTATTGAATTTTGAAAAATCATAATAAATTCTATAGACCTCCAAATAATGTGGTTCTTAGACCAACAAAAAGCTCTATATGTATGCAAAATCTCAGCTTTAAAAATTGTTCATTTGGTCATGTTAGGGTTCAGCTCACAAATTTGGTCATTTTTTGTCTTTAAATGGTTCAATTTGATGTCAAATGGTCTTCCCCTTGAATCAAGACCACTTGGACACATCTAAAAGCTCTATAATATCCTAAATATGCATGCTAATTGATTCAAGAAGTCATAGAACTCAAATTCACTATGCCATAAGCCATATTACACATGATCTTACAATGACATCAATGCATCTTAATGTCAAAAACATCCATTCTCATTCATATGCTTTCAATTTCTATACATACATAATATATACATGTATATAATATGTTCAAGTGACTATACATCATTTACAATATGAGATTACATCGTTTGCCATCAATATGGTTCCAAATGGCTAGATAAAACTCTTTTGTCATTCTCTCATCTTCAAGTGTGGTGGCTTCCATCTCTTTGCTCATTTGGACCACCTAGACATGTTGAGTTGGGACAGGGAAAAGGATGAGATTCAAAGAATCTCAATAGCCCTTTACACTCTCAATCATATATGATGGATGCATTTTCATGCAAATGGATGTCATGCATGGTCTATGAACTACATATGCATATCAAAAACATAATTTCCATTTCACAAAGTCTCAAACACATCAAAATAGACTCTCAAGACCTCGGTTAGCCTCATCTATAATGTCTAATTTTTCGTAAAATATCGAAATGAGTCAGTTTTCAAAGCAAGTCTCCTAAGATGAGTGATTCAAGGCCAAATAAAATTTGGATAAATTTTGAATAATAGAAAATAAGGATTTGAGCCTTGAGTTATCCAAAAACTGGGGTCAGAGTGATACAAAAAATTTATCAAAAGGCCAGTAGTATTTTTGTAAATAAGTATAATTTTGGAAAAGTACCTAGGAGGGATTTTTAAATGGAAATTTTGAGTTGCCCAGGGTTCTCAGAAGCCCCAAAAATCATGAGAAGCCCCGGGACCAGTAAAGCCCCTCCGGTATACTCTTTCTGATATCGGTTGACCCGAACTTTGATCGATTCGTTCGGAAAGGTTTTAGCTCCAATTTGAGTGATTTCAAAGGCATTTTTCTTAATTGAGAACCTAAATTTTATGATAAAAAATATGGTTCTAAAAAAAGAACTAAAACAAAGCTAAAATGAAAATGCCAAGTGAAAGGGCAAAATAGGAATTTTTGTAATTGTTTGGTTCTTGAAGCTCCTTATAAAAATGTCCCCATCTGCCCTCCCTCTTCACTAACTTTCTTCTAAGAAAATAGAGAGAAGACCAAAATATTTGGGCGCACAAGGGAGGAGGAAGAAGAAGAAGAAAAAAGCTAAGATAAAGGTATGAAATCAATGAAATTTTTTAGCCTTTCCTTTAGCAAAATTGTTCTCCTCCTTCTCCTCTTTCTTTCTATGCTTTCGTTGAAGTTTTGGGTTTGTTTTGGGGGCAGAAAAGAAAGGGAAATTTCAAAATTGGAGAGAGCAAGCCAAACAAAGGGAGAAACATCCAAGAAAGACAAGGAAATTAAGGTAAATTGTTAAATCTCAAGCTTGTTCTTTCATTGCCCTCCTCTTGAATGTTGTGTCCCACTTCTGGCTAGCCAAGAGAGGTTGGTTTTTTGATAGAATCAAGAGTGAATCCTAGGAAAAAAAGTGTAGGAATTAAGACTATACAAAGAAGACAAAGTAAAAATCATGAAATTAGAAGATTGAATTGTTAGGAATTCAAGAACACATTGTAAAAAATGATTTGATTCATGCATTCCCTAGCATATGTGAGTGTTTGTTTGAGTTCCTAAGACCCCTAAGAAGCCTCCCAAGTGACTCTTCCATCAAGGAAAAATTGGAAATCCTATGGAAGGCCAAATGCTCCCATGTCTTGGCCAAGAGGGGTTCTTGTAGGTGGAGGGAGTTTTAAATTTTTCTAAGGCTATTATTGAGTCATATTTGATGAATGAAAGTGAGGGGAGGCCTTAGAAAAAATTTAGAACTTATGGAAAGTGATTTGGTACCTTAGGTTCCATATTATGACCTAAAGAAATAACATAGTGTTAGGCCTATTGTTTTGATGATATAATGACTCTAAGAGATTTAAAAGGAGTCAAGAATCATGTTTGAAAAAAATGAATGAGAACTAAAAGCCATTTGAAGGGTGTTGCTTCATTAGGTGTGATTATGGACCATAATGAAGTCTATAGAGTAATCTAATGGTTCATCAAGTTATGTAGCCTTAGAATATATTTCATGAATCTAATTAGCTCCCATAAATTGTATCTAGGCTAAAAGAAACCTTTCCCACACTTTTATGGTTGTGTAGCCGAAAAAAGGAGCTTAAATTCAAAAGGGAAAGTATGTGAATTGGTGCAAGGTAGCTCTCTCCACTTTCTCTCATGCATGGATGTGTGTTTAGCTTGTTTAGAATGTGTGTATGTACATTTTCAAGTTATGAAAAGTATACTAGCATGCCTTTATATTCCATAATCCTTGATGTCATGTTATGTTTCAGAAGAGCATATGATGTTTGTATAAGTTTACTTGAGTGTGGAGAGGCCAAAAACTCTTCCCTTTGGTGAGGATGAGCTAAGAACCCTTGAGTTTGGTTGAGACAAAGTGAAGAGTCTCCCAAAAGCAAAGTAGGCTCCCAAGAGTATGATTAAGTCCAAAGTGCTCAATGAATGAGTGAGGCAAGTTTAAAATCCATGAGGAGAAGTGTGAGGCCAATCCAAGCACTTAGTGAACTCTTGGATGTCTTGTATGAATTATTCATATGCAAAGTTTGCTTTTAAAATGTCCATGGCTTTTATTTTTCCATGCATACATTTGTAAAACTTGTTTTGTACATATTATGTATGATTGAATGAGAGATGAACTATTGAGATTCTTTGAATCTCATCCCCTCATCTCCAATGACCTAACATGCTAGGTGGACCAAGTAATTATGGTGAAGGGAGCCAACAACCATGAAGAGTAAGGATTGACAAATTTATGTATTATTTTGCCTATTTTAGAACCATAATGATAGTTCATAATGTATATGATGTTGTATATGTACCATGAAACTTGAGACATGTGTAAATATATTATTATGTGATGTTTAGATGTATGAAAATGATATATGACCCCTAGCACTTATTTTGAGTATGTAATGCTAAAGTATGCAATATGGAATTTTGATAAAAGTATGCATAAGTGTGGGTTGAATGGCCAAAATGAGATGCATGAGGGTTGAGACCATTTGGGCAGCTTACTTAAGTCTCAAATGTATTTTTAGACTTACCCAAAATGTGTCAAGACCAAGAGAAATCTATTTGGCAACTTTGGCACCCTATAGGGAGCCAAAATTGACCATTATAGAACTCCATCTCACTTTTTGACCAAATGAGTTATTCTTGATCTGAGATTTGTCATGCAATTAAGTCTCATTGAAAGATTTTTAGGAAGATAAAGATCATAATTTTTGAAATTCTATAGAATATTTGATGATTTTTCAAAATTGGCAAAATTTATGGAAATGATCTGATGCACTGTTACAATGGTCCGAAATTATTTTCTATCACATGAGACTCAAATGGTGTCCAATTGCCATGAAATTTTATACAAAGAAATTAGACAATCACAGTGACTCTTGACAACTAGAAGAACCTCATTTGGAGGTCTAGAGAGGAAGATATAAATTTTTGAAGTTTCTATCCAATATCAGTAACCTTACCCAACCAGAAGTACTGTTCTATCAAATTTTGAGGTCTGGGCTTAATGAACTGATCTAAAGATATTTTTTCTCTCTAGTTGACATCCACAGCTTTCCATATTGGTATTATTTGCATGGATTGATTTTTTTGAAATTAATTGAACATTTTTGAAGTTCATATCAGTAAACTGTGACAGTATCAGGACCCAATCTGACCTTCAGACCATTTTGCATGTCAAATGCTTTGTATGTAGGATGTTATGACTTGTACATATTTTTAGCATAAAGTAGACATCCTAAGATTTCCAAAATGATCAAGATTACATGAATTCGATTTTTTTCAAATTTAGTTATGATTTTTCAAAGTTTGCCTATAAAAGAGGCCAATTCTAGCCGAGAATGAAACCCCATGTTCCACCTTCCAATTCAGTTTTCATGAGTTGTAAGCATGTTTTTATGATGCAAATGAGTTGTAATGATGTAATTAAATATGAGGATGTATAGCATGAGCTCACACGGTTCATGTGACACCGAAATGAAATTTTAATCATGACGCAACGCAAGGAAGTGTGTTATTTTAATGGAATTTCTCACTTCCTTCTCACTATATATCACTTGAACATGTAAAGGATGATGGATATGAGCTAGAAATTATGCTGTTACATCACCCATCTCTCTTAGGACTTTGAAACTTGTCTTACCTATTTTATTTTGGGACTTTTGACTAAACCTCACTGAGACTTTTGGCTTGTCTCACCCATGCTAAGAGGCTGTTGGCTCATCTTCACCCTTATCAAGGGACTTTTGGCATCACTAAGCCTATTCAAGTTTTATACACACATAAAAGTAATTTAAGACACATAAGTGGCACTGCACATGTCCCTACTAGCTAAGCATACTTTTCATGGTTCAAATACACACATAAACATCTAAAGTAAGAAAACATCCACACACATACATGAAAGAAAAGTTAGAGGGCTACCTTTAAAGCAAAATTCACAACTTCTCTTTGTCTTTCTCTTGCTCCCTCTCTGCCAAGCACACATAAAGAGGGCGTTCTTGATTCTCTTGGCCTAGACACATTAAATGAGACATAAATCAAGCCTCGGAATCAATTTTAGCTTCATAGAAACTCTATGCAAGCCTATACTCTCATATGGTTTCATTATGCTTCCATAAAGGACCTAATGAAGCAACTACCATACTTTAAACTCTTAGCTCCATTCTCTTTTTATATCTAGGCCTCTTAACTCCATTTAGACTCTTTGAAGCCATCACACAATTATTCCCAAGAGCCTAGATACATATTATTTCTTTAAGTCACATTATAGAACCTAAATGTCCAACTCTCAATCTATAACTTTTAAATTTTTTTCAAGGATTCCTCTCATCTTTTCCCATCATATATAGTCCTAAATTAGGCTTAGAAAAATTTAAAACACTCTCTAGCCCTTTGCTCTTGTCTTGGCGGAACCTAGGTGCATTTTGGAGCCCATGGAATTTGCAATATTTTCTTAATGGAAGAAGTACTTGGAAGGCTTCCTAAAGGTCTTAGGGACTCAAATAAACTCATATATGGGCTAGGGAATTCTTGAATCAAATCAGATTTCACAAATGGACCTATGAATCCTTAGCTTTTCTATTTTGAATTTCAATTATTTTCTTTAAGTTTCTTTGCATTTCCTAGTTCCCCATAATCTAAAACCTAGGTTTCTTGCTTGTTTTTAGTTAGAAATTCCCCCCTTTACAAGCTCACTTTAAGGCCGAAACCCACTCAAAAGGAAACAAGGAGAAGCAAGCATGGAAGACAATAAAGTTACCTTGGTTTCTAACCTTTCCCAAGTGCTCTTCCAACTAGTGAACTCCTCTTCTTGAAACCCCACTCTTCCTCCTCTGAACTAGACCTAAAACAGCACCAAACACATAATTAAAACCATGAGAAGAGAGGTGGGAAGGAGGAGGATGAGTTTGGTGAAAGGAGGAGTATGAAATTCTAAGATTTCCATACCTTTTTTAAAGCTTTTCCTTCTTCCTAAGCCCTCCTTCTTGTGCATTCTTCTTGGCTAAGCTCTACCCTATTTTAGACAAAAGCAAGGTCAATTAGGAGAAGAGGGGAAGAGCTGGGCATTTTTTTCAAGAAGCTTCTTCCACTTTTTACAATTTTTACATTTTGCAATTTGGTCCCCACTCTTGGTTTTGTCCAATTGGGCTTATTTCAAATTTGTTTTGAAAGTCACCTTTTTCATCATAAAATTTAGATTCTCTAACTTATAAATTAGCTTTGGAATTACTCAATTTGGATTTAAAATTATTCCGAACCATTCGATCAAAATTTCGGTCAACTGATGGCTAAAATCGCACACTAGAGGGGTGTCAACAATTCTGGGAGTTCCTATGATTTTTAGGGCCTTTAAGAACCCCAAAAAGCTCAAATTTCTTATCTAAAAAAAAAATCCTCCTGTGAGTTTTCTAAATTTTTCAAAAATTACGGAATGGTCCACTTTCTTTTATAATTTTTTTCTAGTTCATCTGGCTCGAGTTTCTGGACATCTTAAACCTAGGATCCTTATTTTTCATTATTCTAAATTTTATTCTAATTTTAGTTAGTTTCAACTTATTCATTTCAGGGGATTTGCTTTTCAAATTGACTCATTTCGGTATTTTTACGACGAAATGGATGTTACATTTATAGCCACCATCACACTACTTTCTTTGAACTAAAATTGATGTGCCTCAACCTTCTCTTTTTCAGTTAATTTTAGCTCTATTTGAGATTCAAACTTGAATCCTCCATATTTAGAGATGGCTCCATTGGTTGCATTAACATTCTTTAACATCAAGCTTGTGTTGCCATTAGGCTAAAAAAAAAACCTCTCTGATGACCTCACTACCTTATAAAGATTCACCATTATAATTTCTTCAATAGTTGTTTTTCACTCATGCACATTCAATCTTTCAATTTGTTACCATTCATTATTGCCTTTATTTGTTTTTTTTCCTTTGTACTTTTTAGTTAAGGAGCTTTTTGTTAGTTTCTTGTTTTTTCTACTTTTAATGTACTATTCACCAATATATATATATATATTCTAAAAGTTAGTCATCTTGGCATCTCTTAAGGTGTTACAAATAGTTTGAAAAAATTAGGAAAAGCCATGTCAATCAATGACCAATCAACTGGTCTCACATAGAAGTAAAGAAGTTTGCTTCTAATAGTCACTAGTTGACCAATAATTGTGACTAGTTGACTAGTTCAATTCTCGTAATCGACTGGTGACCAACTCAGTCAATTGGCAGTTATTCAGAAAGTAATCCTAAAGCATTCTATAAGACAACAATTGACTAGTCTAAGAGGGCAATCAATTGGTTAGGAAATAAACATTATAAAATTCAAAATTTTAATGCATGTAGGGTTGAACAATCATGTAGTTTCATTCAATAACAATTAAATGATTGTTAGATTGTGTAAAAAGTCTAAAAGATATTCAAATAATATGATTGGAAATTGAATTTATAAAATTCAATTTAATTTTGATGGAAAGACATGTTCATTTATAATCAACAATATAAATAATTTATTTTACACACAAGATAATAAGAAAATTCTCTTAATATCCCATATTCTCTGAAACCATTACAAGTATTCTTAAAAAAGAGAATTCCATCATTGCTGTATGAAATTCTCTAGAATACTTTGAATAAATCATAAAAGAAAATTTGCCTAAATTCTTCAGCAACTTAGTGGGAGATAAATGCTACTTTGAGGATAATGTGCGTAACACATGTTTCAAAACCTACAAATTTCTATTTTGACTCCATTACTATACCATTTCCCAACAAAAGATAGGTCTAATTTTGGAACGAAGCCACGTAAATAGCAATAACTTAAAACAATTTTTTAGCATTTTATCATTTGTGTCCCACTTATTAGTTTTTACTCTTATCTTTCATTTTTGTTTTTTTACAAATATGAAAAAAGAAACTAATTTCTCTTTTAGTTTTTTGATATCATTGCTGATGTGGGATGTGATTGATCATTGGGCTTGCAACTATTGATATACTGATTTTTTGAGTTAGTAATCATTAAATTCATATTATTTATTCTTAGAATGTTTTCTAGAAAGTGCATTTAGAGCTTCTAATTCAATTTCTTATTTCTTGCTTGTTAGTAGCTATTACATATGTGTGTGTGTGTGTGTATTTTTCATTAATTAGTAATTGCAAAATACAATTTGTATGAAATTGTTCCTAAGTTGAGCACCAAACCGACATGGAACTCATCTTCAAACAGACTGCAACAAGCAGTAGTGATGTGACTATGCTTTTGGCTTTGGAGTTTGGAAAATGTAAAGTTTCAATTGAGGAGATTGTCAAATTATATGTAAAATTTGGGTTACATTAATTCTTCTCTAACAATGCAATCAAGAGTCAATTTTTTTATGAATTAGTTCGTATGCATATTGAAAAAATATTCTTTAATGGCATTAATAATATGATCAACTTTGTATTGCTACATAAATTTTTCATAATTCACTATTGTTCATATAATGTATATGCTTGTGTTCTCGACAAATTATAATTATATATTTCTTCGTATTTGAAAAGCTACAATTAATTTGATTACTAACAAATATTTATATTGTGTGAGAACAATTACAATTGTCACAAAAATGAAGTTTACAGGTAGTTTTTTTTTTACTTTTTACTTTATAGCATCACTTGTGAATGTCATAAAAATAAGATTTACTAACAATCTTTTTCCCCCTTTTTTTATGGTAGCACATATAGTTGTAGTAACAAGTAGACAATAGTAACAAAGAATCGGTTTGTAAATGTAATGTTACCACAAATAGATGCATTTAGTAGCAATTCTTAATAATTTTAGTAGCAGTTTTAATAGCAGCTATATATTCATTTTCTTACAATGCGATGGGTTAAATAGGTGTCAAAGGATATTGAGGGCCAAAGTGCACCCTCGTCTCGTAGACGTTTAAAAAAATAAAAAAATAAAAAAATAAAAAATGGTGGTGACAACTAGGCGCCCACGGTTTGAGGCAACTAAATCAGTTTCATATCAATCTATAGAATTATATATAAGAGGTCGTTGAGGTATTGTAATTTTAAATATTATGATATCTTTCATACTATGATATTTTCTATGAAATATTATAGCATAACATTTTATAATATTTGTTATATTTATATTTAATATGACAATTAATGATATTTTATATTTTAAAAATATAAGATAAATATTTGATTATATATAATAATTAATAACTACTTGTTACTATTTATGAATAGAAATGTAATTTACAAATAAAAAAATTCATGTGTGTATTATTCATTGTTCACCCATATAACAAAAAAATACTAAATAATTTTAAAAAATTCATGTATTATTTTTTTAAACGTATTCTTATATTGTTTTATAAATAAAATGTGTTGTATAATTAATTACCAAAAAAAGACAAAAGCATATTTAGTAACAAATAAAAAGTTAATGCACTCATCTAAGATTTTTGAATCATAAAGTAAATCCATATGCATTAAGAAATTAAATTATGACATTTACGTTAAAAAAAGTGCTACTTGAAGTAAGATTTTCTGGTATAGAAATCTCTCTCTTTCTCTTTGTTTTTTAAAATACAAAAGAGATGTGTGAAAATTATAAAAATTTGGAAAAAATAGAATAAATTAATTGTTCATAAAAGTGACATCGTAATCCCTTATCTGCATTAAAAATTTCTCTTGGATCATTCATTATTATTATTATTATTGTTGTTGTTGTTGTTATGAATATACATTACGTGGATATCTATCTCCTCATTTTTTTTTGAAGGTTGTAACTCTTAACCCTTTAAACATTCATTTCTCATCTTTATGCAATGAAATTTGTACCTTTTTTATGATTCATTATTTTACATTTAAGATGTAATCTTTAGATTACTTATAGTTATAAACTTGTACCAATAAATAGGTACATCATTTGTATTGAGATGTATGAATAAAAATTGAATAACACTTCCCTTATTTGCCCTTCATTTATTCTCTATCTTCTTTCAATTTTCTTTTCTCTATCTCTTTTGAGTTATTTTGTAATTCATTATCAATATGATTGCTTTCTTAAGTTTGCTTTTTCAAGTTTTTACTATCTTATTTTGAAGGTATAATTGCTTTCTTAAAACCTTTATTTTCTATGAGAATTGTTTAGTTTATGATCTCTTTTCTTTTGTTCTATTTGAATAATTTGAGATTTTTATAATTTGGAAAAAAATTGAATTGTTTCATCTCTCTTATTTTCTTAGTTATGTGAGCCTTGTTCTTATATGTATGCTTTGACATCAATTTTTATTTTTTGTGCATCCATCTCCCCTTTGTAATGTTGGATTCAAAGATTGTAATTATGTACATCATTAGTTCCTTTCATTAAAATTTGATTAATGGTTTATGTTTTTGCCCCTTTTTATGATTTGTTCTTCATGAATTGGGTATAAACTATATGTTTCTGATTTGCTAATAATTTGTTCATATCCTATGTACTTAAGCTATATTTTATAAATTGAGTATATAAACTATAAATACAACTATCTTCATACTAATGTTATCATTTGATATCTACAATATTGGATGTTACATAACTTGTTTTATATTTATATAATAATACTAAAATCTCGAATCTTGCAAAACTTGAATTTGTGGCTTTTGACATTATGGCAAAGAATTATTTATCTTGGATGTTAAATGCTAAGATTCATTTAGATGTAAATGGCCTTGGAGACACTACCAAAGAAGTAAATGAATCATCTAATGAAAATAAAGCCAAAGCTATTATCTTTCTTTCTCACCATCTCTATGAAGGATTAAAAACTTAATATCTTACAGTAAAAGACCTACTTATTCTCTAGAATAGTTTAAAAGAAAGATATAATCACCAAAAAATTATCATTCTTCCAAAAGCTCACCATGAGTCAATGTATTTAAAGTTACAAGATTTTAAAGCTATGAGTAAGTATAACTCCACAATATTTAGAATTAGTTCTCAACTGAAATTATGTGGAGAAAGAATCACTAATGAAGATATGTTAAAAAAAATTTACTTTCCATGCATCCAATTTGCTCCCGTAGCAATATCAAGAAAAAGGTTTCAAAAAACATTCTAAATTGATTTCTTGTCTCTTTATGGTCAAACAAAATAATGAACTTTTGACAAAAGTAATGTGTAATACCATATTCTTTTAGCCTCACTTTTCCATACACTAAGCTTCATACATGGTTTTTAAGGAAAATGGAATAAAAATAATGTATTATTTTATGTTATGTAAGCCGTTAAATTTTCATTTCACTCTCTGTAGATCCCATGAACCCTTCAATATCATCTTTTACTCATACTCCATTCATACAAGTTATAAACATCATGAAACAACCCATACAACTCAAGATTTAAGCCACACATCAGAAAAAATTAAAAGCTGGCTGCAGGTTCCAGTACTAAATTTTTAAGGCAACTTTTGGAAAATTATAATTAAATCTAGAACAATCAAAATTAAGTAAATAATGGCTTTCTAGAAAGCTCTAAATGTCAAATATATGATAAAAATAATTTAAAGCCATGAAAACACTAGTTGGACCATCATTGACAATAGAAAAGCACTAAAGGTCTGGCTGCCCAGATCTGCTATTGTAGGTTACTCATATGAACTTCAAAAGTTCATAACTAATTTTAAACAAATCAAAACCTAGAAAATTATACCATTTTAGAAAGATATAGATGTTAAATTTATGAAAAAAATAATTTTGGACCACGTTAAGCTCATTTAGGAATTGACTTATAATGAAATAGTACACAAGGTCGGCTAACATTATTATTTCTGATGCAAAATTTTAAAAATTCATTTCTCTATCTATAAACCTCCAAATGAGGTGCTTCTAGTTGTTATAGCTCTGTGAATATCTAGTTTCTCCATGTAAAATTTCAGAACCATTGGACTCATTTCGCCCTTGGATGACACAGAGATGTAATCTACTCAGGTGAACATTGCCTAAACCAAAACCAACTTCTGATATGAACTTTGAAAAATCATAATAAATTTTATAGACCTCTAAATAATGCAGTTCTTAGACCAGCAAAAAGCTCTATATGAGACATATATGTGTACAAATCTCAGCCTCAAAATCACTCATTTGGTCAGGTTGAGGTTCAGCTTATAAAATGGGTCATTTTTTGTCCTAAAATAATTCATTTATGTGCCAAATGTCTTCCCCTTAAACCAAGACCATTGGGCACCCCTTGAACCAAGGCTACTTGGGCACATGGGAAAGCTTAAAAACTATCTATTAAACTTGTATAAGGAGTCCAAATATTCATACATCATAAAATCACTATCCTACTTGTTCACATAATAAGATCTTATAAACTCATCCATGCATCTCAATTTCAAAAACATCTATTCTCATTCATATGCTGTCAATTCCTATACATACATCATATATCTATGTATATACATATGTTCAAGTGGCTATACATCATTTACAACATGGGGTTACATCATCTGCCGACAATATGGTTATAAAATGGCTAAATAACACATTCTTTTGTCAATCTCTCATTTTCAAGTGTGGTGGCTTCCATTTCTTTGCTCACTTGGTCCATCTAAATATATTTTGGCAATAGAAAGGGAAGAGTGAGATTCTAAGAATCCCAATAGCTCTTAACCCTTTTCAATCATACATAATAAATACAATTTCAAGTCTAAAGATGAATGTATGGCAATCTAGCAATTCATGAACATATATGAAACATTTCTCTCATTCAAGAAAGCATACTCATCATACATAGGCTTGCTAAGATAATGATTTAGTTTCACCCATTCTCTTTAGGACATTTAAACTTGCCTCATTCACTTTTAAGGGACTTTTGATTAGGCCTTACTCTTCTAGAGACTTTTGGTTTCATCTCACCCATTCTTAGGGACTTTCAGCTCATCCTCACCATAATTAAGGGACTTTTGGCTTCACCAAGCTCATGTAAGCCAGAACACATTTATAAAGCATCTTTCAAGAGCATAAACAAAGCAACATGGTACCATAGCATATGAACATTTGCTAAAAACATGTTGCATAGCATAAACATACATGCATACATCCAAAGACAAGAAACTATTCGAGAATGCATGAGAGAAAGGAGAGAGAGCTACCTTGAAGGCAAAATGCACACTTTCCCTTTGGATTTTCTTTCTCTCCTTCAGCCACACACTTGCAACAAAGTGGAGTTTGCTTCCCTTGGCCTAGACACATCAAATGTAATCTAATTACATCCTTGAAACAAATTCTTATGCTACACACACTCTAGGAAAGCTTGATTTCTCATTAGGTTTAATTATAGTTCCATAAAGCACCTAATGAAACAACTTTAGGAATTCATGATCCTAGCTCCATACTCACCCTTAATCTATGACTTTTGACTTCATTAAAACTCTTTGGAGCCATCACATATATATTTTAAGGAGCCTAGCTATGTGTTGTTTCATTATACCAAATTATGGAACTTGTAGCTCCATCTTACATCCTAGGCTTTCTAAATTTTTTCCAAGGCTTCCTCTCATATTCTTTCATCATATATGATGCTAATCTAGGTTTAGAAAAATTTAAAACTCTCCCTAACTCCATGAACCCTTCTAAGCTGAAACACCCTTAAGCATTTAGACCCAAAGAGTTTTCTTTGTTTCTTTGAAGGAAGAGGCACTTGGGAGACTTTCTAGGGACCTTAAGAACTCATATAAACTCTTAGCCAATTGCAAATACCACTAAAAAGTTTCACACAATCCATGGTGTAAGAAAATCCCTAAGCGAGACATCTTGCAAACCAATGATCTTTTCTTGATTTTCTTTGCATATTCTTATTTCCCATACTCTAATTCATATGTTTTGCTCTTGGTTTGATTCAGATTTAATCCCTCCTTGGCTGGCTTAGGAGTGGCCGAAACTCACACACATGGAATCAAGAAGAAGTAAGCATGAAACACAACAAACTCACCTTGATTTTTGGCTTTTCTCAAGTGATAAATTTCTCTCCCTTAAATTTTGTTCTCCCTCCTCTGGACCAGACCTAAAATAGCACCAAACACATCAATAAAACCATAGAAAGAAAGATGAGAAAGAGAAGAATCAAGTTGCTAAAGGAAAGACCATGAAATTCCATCTATTTCCTTACCTTTTCTTGGAGTTTTCTTCCTCCTTTTTCCTCCCTCTTGTGCATTGTTCTCCATTGGCCTTTCTCTCTGTTTTGGGCAAATGCAAATGTCGATTAATGGAGAGGAGAAATGGGACGTGGTTTTAAGACACAAAGAAATAAAAACGTTCCTTAAAAGTTCCTATTATGTCCTGCATTCTTGGCATTTTCGTTTTAGACTCATTTTATCTCCTTTTTGAAAACCATTTTGTTTTCATTATAAAATTTAAGTCCTCTAATTTATTAAATAGCTTTAGAATCACTTAATTTAGATTTAAAATTTTCTTGAACAAAAGGGTCAAAGTTCGGGTCCACTGAAACCATTCACCGGAGGGGTTTTAACTATCTTGAGACTTCTCATGGTTTTTAGAGTCTCTAAGAACCTTGAAAAGCTCAAATTTTCTGTTTAAAAAGCCCTCTTATGAGTTTTCTAGAAAGTGCTTATATTTACAAAAATGTCACTACACTTTCGGCAATTTTATTGAACTATTCTGGCTTAGGTTTTTGGACATTTTAGACCTTAAATCCTCATTTTTCATTATTTAAAATTTTATCTTAATTTTATTTAGCCTTATATCATTCATCTCGGGGAATTTGCTTTTCAAGCTGGCTTATTTTGGTGTTTTTATGAACTACTGGATATTACATAATGAGTCTTATTAGACTAGCTCTGCTTCATTCCATAAAGTGAATGTAGCAACACATGACCATTTTACTTATGGACAAACTCATAGTTAAGGAAATGGTGGTAGCCATGTTTGTGGTAGTGGACATGGTCATGGTTGTGATTCTTATACCAAGAGCTTAACTGCCCACTAGAAGTAGAAAATTGAAGAAAAGAATGATAAGGAAAAAAGTGGACAAAATAACAAACATACTAAGAATATATGCTATCGTTATGGTGGCAAAGGTCATTGATCTTGTACCTACCATACTCCAAAGCATCTTATTGACTTAAGCAAGAATGGCTTAAAAGGAAAAATATAGAGACAAATTTTGCATGTGAAGAAGGCGACTCTAATCATGGTTATATTGATGTCACTCACTTGGATGTTATTGATTTTTTTTTTGTTAGCTAATCCTAATGGAAAAATTAATTACCTAATTGGTGATGAAAATGTCCAAAAATAAATTTCTTATATTTCTTTTAGTGTGTTTTTTAAAGCAATAAAGAATTTACTTATAAAATTATTATCTTTTCAAATTTATTCTTACATTTTTAAGTAGTATTTTGTCATATTGAGTATTGATATTTTTGTTTTGAAGTATGAGTGCTCCTTTGATTGGCAACAATGTCAATAATAAAGATATATGTCTTACAGATAGTGCAATGACTCATACAATTTTCAAGGATAAAAAATATTTTTCTTATTTAGTAATGCAAGAAGCCATTGTTAGCCTATATCTAAAACTACAAGTTTAATTGAAGGTTCCAAAAAAGCTAATGTTTTATTACTTGGAAGGACAAAACTATACATTGATAGTGTATTATATTCTACTAAGTCTTATAGAAATTAATTGAGTTTTAAGGATATCTATCGAAATGAATATCATATTAAGACAACAAATGAAGGAAATATTGAATATCTTTATATCACTGGTATAATCTCAAGTAGCGAATGCATACTTGAAAACTTACCTACACTTTCCTCTTGTTTGTATTACACATATATTAATACAATGAAACACATGCTATCGTAATCTAGAAGTTTACAGATTATGATAAGTTTGTTGTTTTGGCATATTAGTTGGGCCATTTTGGATCAATTATGATGTAAAAAAATAATTAAAAATTTATATGGATATTTATTGAAGAGCCAATAGATTCTTTAATCTAAAAATTTTTCATGTGCTACTTGTTCTCAAGGAAAGTTGATTATTTGACCATCACCAGCAAAAATTAAGAATGAATCTCTTACATTTTTGAAACATATATAAGATGATATTTGCGGACCAATTCATCCACTATATGGACTGTTTAGATATTTTATGATTTTAATTGATACATCAATTAGATGGTCACATGTGTTTTTGTTATCATCTTGCAATCTTACATTTGCAAAATTACTTGTTTAATTGATTCAACCGCGAGCACATTTTCCTTATTATCCAATTAAAAAAATATAACTTGACAATGCTAGTAAATTTACTTCTCAATATTTCAATGATTATTATATGTCTATTGGAATTGATATAGGACATCTTGTAACACATGTTCATACACAAAATGGTCTTATGGAATCATTCTTAAGCGTTTAAAATTAATTGCAAGACCATTACTTATGAAACCAAAACTTTTAGTTTCTAATTAGGGACATGCAATTTTGCATGCTGTGTAACACCATATATTTTTAGCTTACTTCCTATCATTTTTAAGTCTCACATGATGAATTACACAAAAGGGAATAAAAAATGACATTAAAATAATGCCTTATTTCGCGTTGCGTTACGTATGAAAATTTCATTCTGTGTCACACGGACCATATGAGTTCATACATCACATTCTCATATTTAATTACATACATACAACTCATTTACATCACCAAAGTTGGCCTACAACTCATGGAATTCAAAAGGGAGTATCAAACTCACACTATTATTTTTTTTCCAGAATCTTAGTTTTTTTGTCACAATTTCAAAAATTCATAACTAAATCCACAAAAATCAAAACCCAACAAAATTTACCATTCCAGAAAGCTCTGTATGTCTGTCCCATGATAAAAATAATTTCAGCTCATGAATCATTAAGAGGAGAACATTTGACATCTGAAAAGCCACTGAGGTCGCTGCTATTTGGGCTACTGGTTCAGATTACTGATATGAAGTTTCAAAATTTATAACTAATTCTAGAAAAATTAAAATTATGAATTCTTGGCTATTATGGAAATCTAAACATGTCTACTTTATGCCAAAAATATGTCCAGGCCATGAAACATAACACAGAAATCTTTTGACATGCGAAACAGGGTAAAGCTTTGGACAGCTACTGGTATTGATGCAAGTGTTTGCTATAAACTTTGAAAATGTCTAATTAATTCCACAAAATCCAATCCATATAAATAATATCAATTTGGATATGAATGTTAAATTTATGGTAAAAATAGACTCAGACCAGAGCAAGCACGTTCAGCTACTGAAATTCAATGGAACAGTGACTCAGGTCGTGCTGCACTACTGTTACTGTTCTAGAAATTCAAAAATTCATATCTCTTAGCTCAAACCTCCAAATGAGGTGCTTCTAGTTACTAAAATTCTTTGTGAATGCCTAGTTTCTGCCTATAAAGTTTTGTAGCCATTCGACCACGTTTGCCCTTTGGATGACACAATTTCACAACTGACCAAATGAACAGTACTGTTGCAAATCCAAAATTCTGATACCAACTTTGAAAAATCATAGAAAATTCCAAAGATTTCGAAATGACCTGATATTTTCTTCCTAAAAAGCTCTAGGAAATATCTACTTGCATGAAAAATTTCAAGTCAAGAAGAGGTCATTTGGTCGGATTTTGCTATAGCTTAAGATTATGGCACTTTTGGTTCCAATAAAGGGGCAAATTTGGTCCAAATGAGTCATCCATTATTTTACACATATTTGAGCAACTTCAAAAGCATAAATATAGCATAAATGAGCCTCTCGTAAGGTCTGAATCCTCATGCAACTCAAATTCATCATACCACTCCCATAAACATACATGCACAAGTGGACTCCCAATTGGTCAAAATATACATTTATATTCATTTAACTCTATTTTTGATTTATACACTAATTTTACATAGTTTTGTACTTGTTCAAAGTGTCATGGCTTAAAAATAACATATACATATATTCTTTGACATTCTAGTACATCAAAACTAGCAAAATTTGTCAAGAGATGGAGATTTAAGCTTATTGGCCTCCATCCTTTGGATCTTGGACTCCACCTAGATCATATGAGATGAGAGAAAGGAGGGGTGAGATTCATTGAATCTCAATAGCTCATACACCTATTCAAGCACATTTTCAAGGCATACAACATGTCAAAGGTACAAGTGTGCAATCAATCAATAGATGAAGCATTCATCTTTCACATTTTTGTGTTACAAATTCATGTCAAGCACAAGAATGAGCTCTAGGGACTTTTGGTTTGGCCTCACCCCCATTTCTAGGACTTTTGGATTGTCTCACTCTTGGTTCTTAGGACTTTTGACTTAGTTTCACCCATCCAAGAGACTTTTGGCCTTGTCTCACTCATGCCATGAGACTTTTGGCATCTCCTCACCTGCATTAAGGGATATTTGGCACTACCTCACCCTTGTGAGCTACTTTCACAATTCAAAGATATTCAAGAAAGCATATTGATACCAAAATAGAATCATAACATCAAGTGGCATGTCTCAAACATATACATAGATATACAAGTACACAATGACATATATGCAACAAGAAAAGGTAGAGAGTTACCTTAGTGTAAACTCAAATTTTACTTTGCTTGTTCCTTCTCCTTTTCAGTTCCACAAACACAAGGAGGTAAGGTTGGATTTTCCTAGCCTATTCACAATAAACAACACTTAATTATACTATTGAAATAAGTTATAACATCCAACTCACTCTTAAGACTACACTTTGTTCTTTTTGGCATAATATGGTTCCATTAATGACCTAATGAAGCAACTACCACAAGTAAAATTCTTGGTTCCATTCTCTTACCATATTTAGACCTCTTGACCTTATTTAAGGTCCTTGAAGCCATTACACACTCACTTTCACAAACCTAGGTTCATGTTGCTTCATAAGGTTACATTATAGAAACCATTGCCTCATCTCCCAACCTAAGGCTTCTAAATTTTTTTCAAGGGTTTCTCCTATCTTCTTTTATCATATGAAGTCCCAAATTAAGATTGGAACCATTTAAAACATCCCCTAGCTATCTCTAAGGGTCTTGACCGATTTATGCTTCCATTAAAGACTCATGGAGTTTGGAATTTTTTCTTAATGGATGGGGCACTTGGGAGGGTCCCTAGGAGTCTTAGAAATTCAAACAAACACTCACATATGATGGGGAAGTCTTGAATCAACCCAAATTTTAAACTATGTTCAAGCACCCCACACTTTTTCAACTTGAGTTTTACTAACTTTTCATGCATTTCTTTGATGTAATCTATCTTCCCATGACTTAGTTTGATGGATTCTTTTAGATTATAAAATAGAAACTCTTTCCTCTTCATGGTTTTGTTTGAGGTGTCCCACCATGGAAGAAGAGAAGGAGAAAAAGAAGCAACAAGGAAAGAGAAATTACCTTAAAATCAAGCTTCCTTCAAGAGCCCTTCTTCTCCCTTCTTCCTCCTCTTTAAATTTTGAATTTCTCTCCTCTGATCTAGACCCAAATCAACACCAAAAATTACATTAAAACCATGGAAAGATGAAGCAAGAAGGGGAGGATGAAGTTTCAAGAGGAAGGAGCATGAAAATCTTACACTTTCTCACCTTTCCTTGGCTTTTCTTCCTCTAAAATTTCCTCTCTTTGTGCACCTAAGAGAGTAGCTCCTTTTCTGAGATTTGGATAGAAGAAAGTCAGTTTAGAGAGGGGGAGGCTGAACGTGGATTTAAAAGGAGCATTTAGAAGCTTCTTTGTGCAATTTGTTTCCATTTTTGCCCTTCCATAATGACATTTTCGATTTGGCTTTGTTTTAGTTCATTTTTTAGAACCGTCTTTTCCATCATAAAATTTAGATTTCCAATTTAATAAAATGCCTTTGGAATTACTCAAATTTGAGCTAAAACCTTCTCGAACGAATCGGTTAAAGTTTAGGTCAACTGACATCGGAAAGAGTACACCGAAGGAGCTTTATCGGTCTCGGGGCTTCCCATGGTTTTGGGGCCTCTAAGAACCTTGGAAAACTCAAAATTTCCATTTAAAAAGTCCTCCTAGGTGTTTTTCCAAAATTATACTTATTTATGAAAACGCCACTGGCCTTTCGACAAATTTTTTGAATTACTTCGACCCTAATTTATGGGTAACTCAAGGCTCAAATCCTCATTTTCTATTATTTAAAATTTTATCCAAATTTTATTTGACCTTGAATCACTCATCTCAGGATACTTGCTTTTCAAGTTGGCCCGTTTCAGTGTTTTTATAACGTATCGGGTGTTACAGTTGCAACACTAATTTGCATCAGACCAATAAGTTATCATAAGTTCTCCCCTTTACAATTAGTTTTTGGTCAGAAACATAATATTTTTGGTCTAAGGATTTTCGAATGTGCAGTATATGTTTCAATTGTTTTACCACAATGTACTAAGATAGGTCCTCAATGAAGGTTGGGAATATGTGTTAGGTATGAATCTCAATCTATAATAAAATATCTTAACCATCAATAGGGAATTTATTTACAGCTAGATTGCCATTTTGATGAATCAGTTTTTCCAATATTAGGGGAAAAAACAGGCAGTTGGAAAAGGAAATAAGTTAGAATGAATTATCATTATCTCATCTTGATCTTCGTACAAAATAATGTGAACTAAAAGTTTAAAAGATAATTCATTTGTAAGGTTTAGCCAATAAATTTCCAGACATATTCACTGACCAAAAGAGAGTGATCAAATTACATGTACCAATTGTTAGTGCTCCAATTAAAGTCAATGTCTTTAGTGAACAATCTATTGTTACAAATAAGTCTAATGTATACATGAAATGTGATAGATCCATCGGTTCCAAAGATAAAAATCCTTAAAAAAGAAAAGGAGCTAAGAACCAACATGGCCAAATCAAGGATGTGGATGTGATGACTTCAAAAAAGTCCCCAAACAGAATTACTATTTCAATTTCAAAAGAAACGTAGGTATATGAAATTAGTGAAAATAAAGAGATCCAAATAAATTATGTCATGAATGAAATATGATGGAATCGAAATAAAGTCAACGTTGATGATATTTTTGCATATAATATAACATGTGATATAATAAATGATAATGAGAATCATGAACCAAAGTCTATTAAGGAATGTAGATAAAGAGATGATTGACCAAAATGGGAAAACACGATTGAGTCAGAATTAAACTCACTTGCAAAGAGCAAATTTTTTGGACCTGTAGTTCATACATCAGAAGGTGTAAAGGCAATTGGACACAAATAGGTTTTTGTGTGAAAACAAAATGAAAATGGTGAAATTGTAAGATATAAGGCTCAACTTGTTGCTCAATGGTTTTCACAAAGACTTGACGTTGATTATGAAGAGACATACTTGTAGTGGATACAACTATTTTTTGGTATTTAATTAGTTTGCTAATACATGAAAGACTTTATTTACATCTATTGGATGTTGTTACAACCTATTTGTATGACTCACTTAATAATAATATTTATATGAAACTCCTTAAAGGTTTTAATTTGTTTGAAGCATACAAATAAGATTCTCGGGAAAAGTACTCAATCAAATTGAGCAAATCTCTTTATAGATTGAAATAATCTAGACACATGTGGTATAATTGCCTCAGTGAATATTTGTTGAAGGAAAGATACAAAAAATGACCCCATTTGTTCATATATTTTTGTAAAAAGGTCTAGGAATGAGTTTGCTATCATTGCTATTGATAAGGATGACTTAAATATTATTGTAACTCTTAAAGAGCTTTCAAAAGCTATAAATTACTTAAAGAAAGAATTTGAAATGAACAATTTAGAAAGAGCAAAGATTTTCCTTGGATTACAAATTAAATATTTAAAAAATGAAATTTTTGTACATCAAGAAGGTTATATAGCAAAGGTGTTGAAATGATTTTATATAGACAAATTAATTCTATTGTGCACCCCCAATGGTTGTAAGGTCACTAGATGTGAGCAAAGATTCCTTTAAACTAAGGATGAACTATTTGATCTTGAAGTATCATATCTTAGTGTAATTGGAACACTAATGTATACATGACTCCATATATCATTTGTAGTTAATTTATTATCAAGATATAGTTCTTCACCTATACAAAAGCATTGGAATAGAGTTAAGCATGTACTTCATTTTCTTAAAGGTAAAATGGATATAGGTTTGTTTTACACAAATGGACCCAAGTTAGACCTAATTGGTTATGCAAATGCAAGATATTTTTTTTACCCTTAAAATGGTTGATTACAAATAATTTATTTATTTACATGTGGGGATATTGCCATTTCATGGCAATCTATGAAACAAACTATAATAGCTAGTTCATCTAATCCTACAAGAATTTTAGCAATACATGAGACAAGCAAGGAATGTGTCTAGTTGAGATATATGATTCAACACATATGAGAGACTTCTGGTTTATCTTCTAGAAAAATAATCCTAACTATCTTATTTAAAGATAATGTTGCATGCATTACTCACTTAAAAGAAGGATATATTAAAGGAGATATAACAAAACATATTTCACTAAATTTTTTTTTCACTCGTCATCTTCAAAAGAATGATGATATAAATATTCAACAGATCCGTTTAAGTGATAATCTAGTAGACTTGTTTACCAAGGCACTTCTTACTACTATATTTGAAAAGCTAGTCTATAATATCCAAATTCTTTGACTTAAAGATCTTAATTGATATTGTCATGAAAGGAAGTTAATATGCACCTTACTTTTTTTTTCCTTCGTTGTAGTTTTTGTCCCACTCGGTTTTTTTAATAAGGTTTTTAATGAAGTAGTTTTGATGTATATAAAACACAACAATATTGTATTCTTTTTCTTTCACCAGTTTTTTTTTCCATAGGGTTTTTACCTAATAAGGTTTTAATGAGGCATATTCTTGTAATAAATAGACATCCAAGAAAGAATATTATTAATACATATTACGTGAATGTCCATCTCCTTATATTCTTTCAAGAGTTGTAACTCTAAGCCTTCAGACATTTATTTCCCACCTTTGTGCAATAGAATTTGTACCTTTTTCATAGTTCATTATTTCACATTTAAGATATAATCTTTGAATTAGTTGTAGTTACAAACTTGTACCTATAAATAAGCACTTTATTTATATTAAGATGTATAAATAAAAATTGAATAACACTTCCCTTAGTCTCTATTTTATCTCAATTCTCTTTTCCTTATCTTTTTTGAGTTATTTCATAATAGCAGCAGCAGCAGCAGCAGTAGGTGCAGCAGCAGCAGCAGCAGCAGTAGCAGTAGTAGTAGTAGTAGTAGTAGTAGTAGTAGTAGTAGTAGCAGTAGTAGTAGTAGTAATAGTAGGAGCAGTAGTAGTAGTAGTAGTAGTAGTAGTAGGAGCAGTAGTAGTAGTAGTAGCAGTAGTAGTAGTAGTAGTAGTAGCAGCAGCAGCAGTAGCAGTAGCAGTAGCAGTAGCAGTAGCAGTAGCAGTAGTAGTAGTAGCAGTAGCAGTAGTAGTAGCAGTAGCAGTAGCAGTAGCAGTAGCAGTAGTCGTAGTCGTAGTCGTAGCAGTAGCAGTAGCAGTAGCAGTAGCAGCAGTAGCAGTAGCAGTAGCAGTAGTAGTAGTAGTAGTAGTAGTAGCAGTAGCAGTAGCAGGAGTAGCAGTAACAGTAGCAGTAGCAGTAGCAGTAGCAGCAACAGCAGTAGTAGTAGTAGTAGTAGTAGCAGCAGTAGCAGTAGTAGTAATAGTAGTAGTAGTAGTAGTAGTAGTAGAGCAGCAGCAGCAGTAGTAGTAGTAGTAGTAGTATTATTATTATTATTATTATTATTATTATTACTACTATTATCATCATAAAAATCCTTTATCTTATTGAAGAAACCGTTGACTTCTGACTTTAGCTCGACCAACTATAAATGGTTTCTTCCATAAACCCTAAACTTCCCCTTTTCTCTCTCCATATTGGACCCAAAACAAAAAGAAATCACAATTTGAAAAGATCTAAAGAAAAAACCAAAACCCCTGTTAAAATCAAGGCTTGAAGCTAAAAAAGGATGTGCCTAATTCTATCATCAATTCCTAAAGGAAGCAATGGCCAAAATGCCACCTCTTACCTCATCTTGCTATATGAATGACCATGTAGAGAAACTTAGGCAAGGAATATTTGATTACATGTATAACTATATTTGATTGCATGTATAACTAAGTTAAGTGTTTATCTTCTGTAGCCGAAATCAGGCAACTACCTTGAATGTTTTGCTCTATTATAATCTGAGAGCATAACAATGGTGGTTTCACTATATCCTCCTTATCCCGTGGTAGAAGGTGTCCAATTTACCAAGCTTGATGATTCCTATAACTCATTGGAAAATTACTTCAACTCCTTGGAAAATTGCTTCACCCATATGAACACTAGGGTGGCTACTCTAAAAGCCAAAATGAAAAGCATGAAGGACTTGGTATCATAGTTATGGCAATATCAATTTCCTAGGTAGCTTCTTTCACATATGCCATCCATTAAAATTGTTTTACCTATTTCAACTCACTTGGCCTCATTATCAATGCAAGATCTCCTTAAAGTTGTAGATGTTTTGACCAATGTTGCTTTACCAATTTCATCTATGGTACTGCAAATCACTCTTTACCCCATGGACTGTGACCTAATAATTTCAAAATTCTCCCAATCACTTTATCTTAAATGTCTATTTGCCTCACACCAGTTCATTCCCTTCATAACAAATGCCGCTCTCCTCTCTTGTCTCTCACTTTCACTCACGTAAACTTCATCTACGTTATCCACTACTATCATCTCGATCAACTTACTCTTTTATTAGATAATTTCAAGTGTTTTGACATATCATAGCTTATGCAAAATTGTTAGTTGTTTTTCTAGCAAAATACCTTATAAGTTTATGGAGAAAACTTATCTTTACAACCATTTGATTCTGCATGATTGGTAGGATGCTTTACTTATGTTTGAAAAATGCCTTTAAAAATTGTTGAGGTGGAGATGGAGATATTATGGTCACCAAGTTTGGTTGTGCTGAATTTAGCAATGCTAAGTGATATTGCAACTGCTCATCTCATTAATAGCTTCAACATTCCTAAAGGGGCCAAATTAGCAAAGAAGCAAGCAATATAGTCAGGAAAATCCTTTACTCATATTTTCTTATTGAATGCAACTTCCAACTCCATGCCCAAGGGGATGATTTAAGTGATGTCAACTGGTCAAGAAATAACAGCATTGAAGTTGTTGATAGAAAACAAAAACAAGTTTAACCTAGCTATCAGTAACGTTCATATGTTAAACATGGATGGATATAGGCTACTTAAGCATGTAGGACTTGAGATGGACTTAATTGTCATACTGTTGTTCGCATATATGGTGACATAAAAGTTGATGATGAAGGGAATTACTTGTGGAGTACAACATATTTCTTCAATTAGTTATAAAGGTCTTATTGAGAGAAAGGCTCTTTTAGATTACCCAAACTTGCTTGATGGTATAACAGGAGCATCAAAGCATTGCTATATTGGAAGATTCGATGCAACAAGCAATGTTGCAGTAAGAAGACTAAATGTTTCAAGTAGATGTGAAGTCTTTACTAGTGGGGTTAAATCGTAGTTAAGCAAAATTACATAGTCAAATTCACTCTAAGACATATTTGATAAGACTAATCAAAGTGAGCTGGCAGCATTCACATCATACACTCTAGCATTTTCTAATTGTTTTCTAGCCCTCATATATGCATATCATATCATGGGAAGTAGATGGGTGTATTCCACTTACTATTCATTCAAGATGTTTTCAGCTGACTCTATTTGGCATTACTTGAAGGAAAAGCCATGGCATGAGCTTCCATTGTTAGAGCTTGTGACTACGCTCTCTGAAATTCTCACTCTCATAGTGGTTTCCATGGCTACCAATATCTATAGCAAGAAGCTTAGCTCTAAGGTCATACTCGAAACCAACAATAATATTAACAGTGCTATGAATTTTGAAGGGTATTTACATGTCCATCATTGTGAGGTTAAAACTAAAACTAGGGATTCTTAGTTGCTATGATATCATATAGTTTCCATGGTATTGGAACTAGGAATTCTTATGCATTTAATTGTGATAGAACTTTCATTAGGAGCCTCAAACAACACATGCACAATAAAAGATCTTATGGCTACACTCTACTTCCATAAAACATTTAAAGGCATGAACCTTAGAGGCTACATTCTCTAGGCACCACAAAAAAAAAATTCATTTACTAGTAGTTTTGTTAGCAATTAAGTTGTTACTAAATGATTAAGTAGTGGTTGACTAGTTATCATCGTTACAATCATAAGCACTCAATTAGCAGTGTTTTTTTTTCAATTGTGAGAATAATTGCTACTAATTACAATTAATTTTTTTGCGACCATTTCAACTACTAGAAAATTGACATTACTAAATCCAAAGGGTTTTTAGATTTGTTAGCAATTTTGTGACCACCATTACTTGAAAATAGATGTGACTTCTTTAACAAAACGTAGATGAAATTTGCCAATCACCTAAAAGTATTAATTTGGCATATGACTTCATGGAACTCGGATTGTTTGAATCTAAATTCCATGTATCATTTTATCTTTCAATTTTTAATGGGATTTAAATTTAACCAATTCGAATTCCATTAATTTTTTTTAATTTTATTAAATTTAATTAAATATAAAAGAAAAATTATAAGATGAAAAAATAATTAAAAGAAATGTAATAATAAATGGAAAAATTATGTAATATTTGATCTAAAATGATATCAATTTTAAAAAATAAAAAATAACTATAGTAAATGATTTTTAATGTCATAACAAGGTTTTCTCCTTTCATGTCATGGTCACTGTTATCCTAATTTTTCTAGTTCTTGTTGCCCTTATACTGTGGGTTGAGAATTTAAATCAAAAGGTGGGGACTGAACTAAAAGAATATGCTTATGTAGTGTCATAAACTCTGATTGCAACAATCCTCTAAGCTTAGAGGAGCAATCGCCGTATGCGACATTAAACATAAATATATCAAATAAAAGCTCTACGAATGGTTTGAAAGTGTCAAATATCTGCAAAAGGATTTCAAAATGAAAAAAAAAATGTAAGGGCAGTATATAAAAAGAGAGACTTACTCCACTAGAGTCACTAAACTAGTTAAGCGATATAGAATAAGATGGACCGGTCATGCCAATATTCTACTACACTAAAGTAAGAATGTGTGAGGATGCATAGGAAATATCAATGCCAATGTCCTATTACATTGGCCCCTATTGTTGCTAGCCATTTCTTCTAATAGTAGGCTGTTAGATTGATAAGTAGCATTAATGTCTCTTTCTTAGATGAATTTTCAAAATCTAAGACTTGGGTAGATCCTGTGCCTATTCAATAGGCTGGGAAAAAAGTGAGAACCATTATTTACTAAGAGCAAATAATATATTTATATAGTCTTGACCTATGGTATAATGAAAGTTTATAAGCAAAGGATCTTGCAAATGTATCTTATAAAGTCCCTTTGCCAAATTAGTCTAACTAAAAAAAGATGAAAAGCTAAATGTCAACATATAATATATTAAGAAAATGATGATAACAAAGGTGTTAAAAAAATGTACCACACAAATAGTAATAGCATTTAATCTCTAAATCCACCAACAAGTACATCGCAAGTACCATTACATGTATTCAAATGTGTGATTAAAGGGCTCCTTAATGATAGGAGATTGAAACATAGTATCTCGTTATCTATATTATTATTAAATAAAAATGCTATGCCTGAGCACCTAGTTATTTTGGATTCTTCTTCAAAACTGTAAATTATGAAAAGAGTCCAATCTAACTAACTCTTTAGGGATTAGCTAGTGATGGTCGAATTATTGTAGAACACGATCCAAATGATGCCACTCACTGATCCAAAAGTATATGAGAGATACCAATGTAATCCAAATGTTCAGAAAAGTTATACAATACCCTGGAATTAACTTGTACATGGTTAGTTGTCAATATGAGCACCAACTAATTTTTAGGCAACATAGAATAGAATAATAGGTCATTTTGAAATGGTTTAAAAACAATACACATCATAAATCAAAATCAAGTACACACCTCATCATCCCTTTCTTCATTTAGCAAAGTTCTATATAGATGGAAGGTTCTGACACTTAGACAAGGAGGTCATCCAACGTTCTTCCATCTATTCTAAGCAGAAAGCATATTTGGTAAATAATAGATAACATATAAAATCAATATGATTAAATTAAAAATATACAAATTTTAATTATATTTCATACTTGAAGTCAAAAGGTGGAAGTATAAGATATTCCTCAATGCAAGGGTCGAGGATAAGCAATTTTTTGAGTGCAAGTATAAGAAATTGATCCCATATTCATAGATGCAACAGCATCAAGCATCCAACCATACCACAATCATTTTTGTAGGTTAAGTTGCAAAAATCACTATAGAGAAAAGCCAACATTGTTGATCCTTGCTAAAATGGCCAACCGGCTCAAAGTCCTCTAACAAGGGAAGGTATATCAATTAAACTCTATAACTAGATTTATCTACCATCAGCCAACCCATAATCATATAAAGAACATATGCATGGGTGAACTAATGCACAACCTCATTTTCTGTATCATTTGATAGATGTGCAAAGTTTTGGGCCAATTAAGAGCCACTAATGCATCTTTGGCCAATTGAAACTTATCTTACCTACAACAAGATCCCTCTTAATTGGTAGGCTCAACCGCACTATTACATCATCGAAAGTGATTGTCCACTCTCCTCAAGTGGTGTGAAATGTGTGCATCTTTGAATGCCATTGCTCTATTGGGAAACTAACAAGTGATGTATTGTACTCGAACTGCCTAACTTGTGTAATCCCATAAAAACTAGATTGCCTTAAATAATCAACAATGGTAGGCAGTGGATCACCTAAATGATCATCTGCAAGATTTATCATAGGCGAAGTAGCTGATTATCCTATGAGTAGGGTTAAATTACATAGCTAGTGTGACCTAAAGAAATAGTTGACAATATTAAACTAATTATCTTACTTTGACATTCTAAATGGCCTACAATATATGTCATTCCTATAATATAGAAGTGAATTATCCTCTATGTCTAAATAGGTTGTTCAACTCTAACCATGGGATGTACATGAAAATAATATAACGCATTATTATTTATTCAAAATTGACATACATAAATAACATAATGACTATTATTCATTTAAAATTGACATATACAAATAACATAATGTGTTATTATTCATTTAAAAGTGACAAGCATAAGTAACACAATGAACTATTATTTATTTAAAATTGACAAGCATAAATAACATAATGAACAATATGTCATTTAAATAGACGTGTACAAATAACATTATATATTATTATACATTTACAATTAAAGAGGATAAATAACATAATTTATTTTTATACATTTACAATTTCTGTTAATATACTACTAAGCATCAAAATTGTGATGTTAGCAAGAGATGCAGTTATGCCTTGTTTGTTTATAGAAATTGCACCTATTGGCTATCTTAAAGTTCTAAAATCTATTTCATTTCGATAATATGTTGAATGGGGTTGAACTCACTTATGGAGCATTGACAGATCTAGGACCAATTGTAGACCACTTGGTTACAGTTAATATTCTTGTCTACCAATTGGTTAGAACATATTGTTCTATACATCACACATGGTGTCTAAGCAAAATACAAGATTCAAAAGTTAAAATAGCTCAAGAGCTGCTGATGCACAAGTTGTAAAAGCATGTTAGCATTGGCACTTTTCCACCTAAAATTCATCGTAATCACATATCTGCTTGGTTAAGCTCACCTTGCAGTAGCATTTGTATTGCTGATTCACTTGGTTATAAGACTTATCAACCTCAAACATTGTAGCCTATTTGTCAAATACCCATACAACACACAAATGGGAGCATTACCCATTTATTGCCATCCTTTTTATAAAAGTCTAATAATAGACCTAACCTGCCACCATTTAAGCATTGACCTACTTAGCATATTGCATGAAATACTGACTTGCTGGGTAATAAGTTGCCTTAGCTATGCATGATATAGCCAAAGACTTAACCCCTTTTAAGATACCATTCACGAACTTTATTTAGTGCTCTGTTATGTAGCTGTAGCAATTTCCCTTCATGTTATATGCCCAGGTCCATAGTTCTTTTAGGATTTTTATAATCCATTGCCTGCCTTTTATTGTATGGTTGATAACTTAGCTAATTTTTCATCGACGTATTAATACTCGTATGGATAACTTATGTAATATGATCAATGGCTTTGTTATTAATAACTAATTAACTGCGATGAATATAATCAATTATAAAGAAAAAATATACTAATGTTTTTTAACTTTTACTTTAGATTTTATGACCTATAATAACTGTGCAAGTTGCTTATTACATGACGAAGACAAAAAATATGATAACTATAGGGTGGCTTCCAACAAGTCTATAGATCAGTGATGGTGGATAGAATTGATAGATATATGTTTGATATGAAACAAAAATCACCTCTTCCACGTACCACTTGTCTACGCAGGTTGAAGAGAAACCATGCCACGCTGATTACGTCTTCCCTTACACAACAATAAAGGCAAGGGGCATAATATTCCGGTCACCAACTTGTCTCGTTGCCATTAATAGTTTCTCTTTGTATTTGTCGTAAAGAAATGTCACATTAATCTAAATCATTAGTTTTAGGCATTTACATGTGTCTATACAGGACTTGAACACCTAAAATAGGCACTTGAACATTGACACTGGCTAACTAGTAGAGGCGTTTTAGGGACATTGTTTTGTCACAAACTTAATGTATAAGCCAGGCATGAAATGTTGAATTGTGGCTAACCACTTAGACAATGTAACATACAAGCTCTCCTAATTACTAAAAGTAATAGCGATGGCTTTATAATCCACTATTTATGTCTTTTTGTATGATATAATGTAATTGAACAAGCTCTTCATCTATTCGATGATTTGTTTGATTGGAATATGAAGTGTCTCAATCACTATTATCATGATACATGAAGAGATAATGTCGGAGTCCAATTTCGAGTGATCTTGTGATAATATTACAAACAAACATATATGTAGACCCTCATATCTTGTAATCGGCTAAAACAATCACATTCCTTTGCATTTTTTACATGTTCTAACCTACCATCTATAATTGTTGCCATAATTAACACATCAACATTTTTCATATTTTTTGCTTATCAAGTATTTCTTAAAAATGTGTTGCACTCTCACAGAGTATAGTTTTACACCAAGGTGTAATGCCTTCTGATTGGAATACTATAATTTAACATGCAATTCTTGATTGTTCACCTGTATTTGATTTCCTACTTCCTTAAATTCATTGCCCTTGGCTAAGGCTAAACTATTCATTACCCTTGGCTAAGGCTAAGCTAACTTGTTGGAAAAATACAATAGTGAGGTTGACATATTAAGACACTAGTTCAACATAAAATGCATTAACTGGATTCTCTCCACCTACATCATCACCATCATTATCATATGCATTATCATCTTTGTTGTTATTGACGTCATCATCATCATCATACTCAATGTCAAGTTCAGTGTCATACTCATTTATGTTTTCAAAGTCTTCCAATATATTTTCTTTTAAACTAGTTGGAGAAAGAGGTTTAATAAAGCTAATTGCTGGGAGCGGGGAACTTGGTTGTAAACTAGCTCTTGTTGGTAAGACTTGATAATATTGAGTATAAATTGATAATTGATAGATCGAATTATATCTAAATGATGGGAGTAAGGGTAGCACATTGTTGGCCAAGTCTACCTAAAATTTCATGCTCAATTATGAGTCAACAATTAGGTGTTTGCATATAACTCTACTGCATTCAATTGTCATGAGAAATGTGAGTGTGATTACCATATTTTTTGCACATCTTACTTATCTTTCAGTATAATTGCTTGGTACGATATTGGATTTATTGTTGTTAAAAGCTTATATATCAAATCAAATACAACATGGTTATGGAAAAGTTGTAGCTTTTGACTAATAACTTGTTTTAACTCTCTTAAAGTGATATTAGTGTTAACTGTTATATACCTTAATACCACACAATAAAATATCACACCCTAAGCACTTTTATAAATTCTTATGTTCATGTAAATGTAAATAATCTCATTTCTCTTAACCATTTTTCCCTCTCAAATATCTTAAATGCAAACATATTTCAAATAATTATAATTATAATAGAATTATTTTTAAAATATCCCAATTTTTAGATTAGACTTTAATTAACACATTTATTATTTTTCACTAGACCATTTTTTAGACATTCTTTTATTTACTTAATTATTTTAAAATTGTGCACATTATCTGTTTACTTAAATAATTTTTATTTAGACATATCCTATACATATTTTTTCTTTAAATAATTTTTTTCAATTTTAAGAATTACTTTTATTTTATACAAAAATTAATTCTCCTACCATTATTTTTTTAGTATATTTTTCATTATTAATATAAGTATTTCAAAAAGTTAGACTTTTTTTTCATTTACTTCATTATTTCAAAACTTTTCACATTATTTTATTTAAATAAATTTTATTTTTTCCAATTTTTTTGAAATTTTTTATTGATTTAACTACTTCAAACTTTTTCACATTATTTTTTCAATAGTTTTAGACATATCCTATACATATTTTTTCTTCTTTACATAATTTTTTCAAACTTTAAAAATTAATTTTTATTTTATAAAAAAATTATTTCTTCCATTATTTTTTTAGTTTATTTTTATTATTAATATAAATATTTCAAAATTTTAGCTAATTTTTTCTCTTAATTATTTCAAGTTTGTTCACATTAATTTTTTTTAATAATTTCAAATAATTTTTATGTAGACATGTCCTATACATATTTTTTCTTCTTCTCATAAATTTTTTCAAATTTTAACACTGACTTTTTATTTTTCAAAAAAATTATTGCTCCCACCATATTTTTTTATATTTTTTATTATTAATATAAATATTTCAACATTTCTTACATTTTTTATTTATTCAATTATTTCAAATTTTTGTAGATTATTATTTTTAATTAAATCATTGGTATTTACAAATATCCTATGCAAATTCTTTCTTCTTTAAATAAATTTTTCCATTTTTAAGAAATTATTTTTTTATTTTTTTAAATAAATTATTTCTCCTACCCTAATTTTTTTAGTATATTTTTTATAAATATAAATATTTCAAAGTCTTGTAAATTTTTTTAGTCAATTATTTCAACTTTTTAGACTTTTTTTAAATACTTTTTATTTCCACATTTCTTACGTATATTTTCTTTTACTTTAAATAATTTTTTTAAATGTAAGAAGTACTTTCTATTACTTACAAACATTTTCTACCCTAATATTTTTAGTATATTTGTTATTATAAATACAAATATTTCAAAATTTAGACATTCTTTTATTTACTTAATTATTTCAAATTTTTTATGTTATTTTATTTATTTAAATAATTTTTATTTACATATATCCTATACATATTTTTTCTTCTTTAAATAACTTTTTTAGATCTTTAGAATTACTTCTTTTTTAAAAAAAAAATCTCTTCCCCTAATGTTTTTAGTCAATTTTTCATTATTAATATAAATATTTCAAAGTTTTAGACATTTTCTTATCTATTTAATTATTTCAAATTTTTGTACATTATTTTTTAATTTTAAATAATGTTTATTTACACATCTCCTATACATATTCTTTCTTCTTTAAATAATTTTTTGCAATTGTAATAATTGTTTTTTATTGTTTATAAAATTATTTCTCCTAACCTAATTTTTTATATATTTTATAATTAATATAAAATATTTCAAAATTATGGAAATTTTTATTTAATTTTTTATTTCAATTTTTTGGACATTACTTCTTTCTCATTTAAATAATTTTAACTAATTTTTATTTCCACATTTCCTATACATATTTTTCTTCTTTAAATAATTTTTTATATCATAAGAGTTACTTTCTATTTTTCTTAACAAAATTACTTCTCCTATCCTAATTTGTGTATTTTTTATTAATATAAATATTTTGAAATTTTAGCCATTTTTTATTTAGTTAATTATTTCAAATTTTTTCACATTACTTTTCATTTAAATAGTTTTGAAGAATTTTTATTCAAATATATCCTATACCAATTTTTCTTCTTTAAATAATTTTTTGAAATCTTCAAATTTTCTATTCATTTTTCAAAAAAATTATTTCTTCTACACTATTTACATATTTTTAAAATAAATTAATTCTTTTTTATTTTCAATATCTACTTTCCAATTTTTCCCAAATATACATCCAAAATTACAACTAAAAAAATTTATCATACAACAAATATGTACCAAAACTAAACAAATTAATATGCAATAAAATTAACTTAGATGATAATTATAACACCTTCTTTCTCTAAACTAAACTTTTTTGGATCATAAAATTATTATTATTACACAAATGTTCCAAAATATACATATTTCATACATAATAAAAACAAAATGCTAAATAAAAAAATATATTACAAATATATCTTATTGCAAATAATATCACATTCACTTTAATAATAAGAAATGCTAATAAATTTTTGGATACTATGTCCCACTTATCTGAGAGATTGTTGACAAATGTGATTTCAAATGATAGGTTTTGTTACACTTCTTTCTTTACCACACTCCAAACCAATAGTAGTAAGAGATTTGGAAGCAAATTTCACGTTTCAACTTAAACAAACTAAATTGGTCACTTTCATGTGGGATGGAGGCATTATATAGGTGGAACATTTAGGGGCAAAATCATAAATTAACCATTTCAATTATCTGTTAATTTTTTTCAACCAAATATAATTTTTGAAAATCTAAATCCCCTCATCACCACTGAAAATGTGTGAAGGTAATTTAGTAAAAAAATTTTACCTTTTGATGATGTGACAATTCAACATTATCTTACCTTTTGCTAGTTACCTTCTCAATTAGAAACCATATCCAAATTCAAAAGCTACTAAATTCGGATCCTATAATTCCAAATTTAGTAGCCATAAATTTGGAACCATTGATTCAAAATTTAATGCAATAAATTTGGTCCCAATGGTTTCAAATTTTATATGGTTCCTTTTGATATTTTTATCTGTCTTGTTTCATGTAAATTCAGATATAATCAATTTGAATTCATTCATTTTATTACTTTTAGGGCAAATATCTTTCATCTATTATTTTTTTGGATTTTTTTCTTTTAATACTTTTGAAAAAAAAATGTGGATGTTTATGTTGAATTTATTTGGGCGGTGGTTGGGAAACCCTTGCTAATTGCAATTATTAGTTTATTATAAATTTAAATTTATATTGATTATAAATTTGATTATACATTGTTGAAATCTTTTTTAAAATTATCAGCTGTTGTTAAAATGCCAAAACATGAATATAATATAATTATAAAAAAATACAATTTATAAATTAATTAAAAGAAAAATAGGTGGTGCTATAAAATCATAATAATGAATTGATAAGTTATTTGTAAGCAATGTTGTTAAGTTAAGTTTTTTAAAATAGCGGTGTGCAAAATTGTCCCAACCCAGTTGATCCATCTTGACCCGATTGTGCAGAAAATTTTCTTTCAAAAAAATTGAAATAAGATCGAATTGAGATAGTATTTTGGGTTAGGACAAGTTTCGGGACAACTTTTTGGCCCTATCGGACCCGACCTAGCCCTGTCCGAAGTATATATATATATATATTTATATATAAAAAGATAGGGACTAAATTGAAAAGAATTCTTTTTTAAAAGGTCTTTTTATAATTTTAACCAAAATTTTTTTAACATATTTTATAAATTATAAATAATTAGAGGAGTCAAAATGTACGTTAAAGCTCTCTTAAGTATAATTATCACATTTATGTAAGAAAAATAAAATTAAAAATGCATATATATTTTTTTAAAATTTAACACTATATTTGTATTTTTTTTCTATTTTCTCCATTGAGTTCATATTTTTTTCATGTTTATTGCATAAATTTTAAAAAATATATATTAAAAAATGGTTATATGCCCAAAATAATTGAGTAAATATAAAAATATAAATTTTTAAAATTAAAAAATTTTTCTTAAAAAATTAAATAAAAAAAGGCTCGTAGGCTTAGCCCAGGATGAATTTTTCGTTTCGAAATTAAAATCGGGTCGGAACTCAAGTTGAAGCAAATGTCGACCCATCCTGGCTTATGCCCACCCCTATTTTAAAATGCCAAAAAAACGTATAAATAAATTTCTAATTATTCGAAGACAAAAAACGTGAATCACCTACATCTTTTTGGAAAAAAAAAAACTAAATAAAAATTTAATGGGAAAGTAATAGATCTAGAAAACTGTAATAAAAGAAAGTAATTTGTGTATAGAAAATGAAAGAAGGTATTAAAAAAAATTTTATACTCGACTATTATGCCAACCTAACACATTTTATGGTGCCAGTTGTTGATTTTTCCAGTAAAGTTCATATCTATCTTCAGGTTTTAGCAATGGTATAGAAAATGATTAGATATAAAAAGACGAATAACCTAGGTTGTCACACCACCAGAGCAAAATATATACTGATTAGATATACATACCATGTATTTTAGTAGTGAACATTCATATATCCTGCAGAGAAGCTTATTGTTAATGCCATGCAGATTTTAGACTGATAGCTTTGGCACAATTTGTAACTTCTAAAAAAAATGTTAATTTGATTCCAAAATAATACAATGCCAAAAATATTATAAGTGACCCTATAAATTTTTAAGTTGTGATAGCTTTGTTAAATTGTATAATTCCCAACATAACCTTCAATCTGAATTCCGTAATAACATGCAAGAATCGACCTTGGAACAAGTACTACCACAACAGGCAAATGTAGGGACCGCATATCCCCATTTGGAACTGTAGCATCATTTATAGGTATCTTATTACACCCTCCCCTAGCCATATGGGGCTTGGAATTGTTTGATGTGCTTAAATCAACAACTGGACCATTTCTTATAACATAAGAAGGAGCAGCCTTCATGCGACAAACTCTCCTCACCGTCTTCTCTTGGACCTGCCCCATGAAGGAAACAGTGAAAAAATTACAACCTTAACATCAAACTTCCCCTTAAATATTTTCCAAGTTGAAGTTTTTCCAATTGTCTGAGAGTTTAACAAATTCATTCATTCAAAATATTATAGGTCATCCAGAAGAAATATCCTTTCCATATACTATCGCACACCAAGTTGTTCTCAACTCATACTTTATGAACAAATAAAAAAGTAAAATATAAGTATATCATATCTTGTGTATGTTAAATAGATCTATGTGATTTTAATTTTAATAATGAGTTCATTTAAAATTTAGAGTAATTTTTTCAAGTTGATTTGCTAGGAGCTGGAGGTGCTGGGTACTTGGTTTCATGTAGTAAAAAAAAGAATAATTTAAAATACATAATGAAAATGATATTAAGTTTACAGTAATTAAAATACAAAAACAATACTTAGGTTAAAAAAAATTGGATACTTGCCTGTAAGGAATTGCAATATATAGTTGTCTTTGACTAAAAATTGGTTTTGATAAGTAGTGAAACATTAAAATAATGATAAGATCAATAACTGTATCTACTATCTACTAATGATGCTACTCATGCTTCCACCTCTACCTCTGCTTCTCTACTTCTCCTACTTCTTGTATTAGCAATCAAAAGTCTCTTAGAGGACTCGTAAAGAGACTCTAGAATTTTTGTGCTATTCACTTCAGTTATAAAGAGGTCCTACCATCACAGGGACATCAGGGTAAGTATCACCATCTACTCATTTCTTTAATACAAATAATGTAATATTGAAGAAAAAAACAGTAAAAACACAAACTTAATAATACCTTTCATGCTCATATGCAAAGTCAGTCCCTCATTTCGCTTCATTATCAAATTTCTTACCATTCTTCACAGCCTCCTCTAGTATAAGATGACGAATTCTATCTTAAAGCACATGTAAAGAAAATTTAGGCCTCAGATAGGCAACATCAATTAATTTCATATGCACTCCATCTGAAATGTCAATGAAAACTAAACCATACAAAAATTTAACCCCAAGTAGGTAATTTTTTTTTTTTTAATAATTGGAGCCTTGTGAGATAAGTAGCTTTGCATCTCAGGCAGAATAGAAGGAAAGGAGTTGTAAATTAAATCTGACATCTGAGAGATAAGTAATTTACACTGTATGCTAGAAGTTTGTGATATTAACTCTTCGGTACTTTTGGTAATTGCTGGATCATTTCAGAAACATTGGAGATCTTTCTCATTTGTCATTCCAGAGGTTTTAGGTGTATCTGTAAATGCACAATAACCAAGAAGAACCAATCTCTCAGCCACTGGAGAAACCGTGCCAAATATATTATAATGGACTTCTAGCAGTGATGCACAACAGAAGTTCAACACAAAAGCACAATCCTGGATCGATTATTCATTTATTTTAGCTGACATCACAGCTTAATAACTGAGAAATGCAAACCAATCAAGCTAAAAAACTTTTGCTGACGTGGCAATGATGCTTTTCCACAATATATATACATTCATACACACACACACACACATATATATATATATATATAGAGCGAGCATACATACACACACACACACACACATATATATATATATATATATATAGAGCGAGAGAGAGACACACACATATTAATTATTGCAAGTCACATGCTGCTATTGAGCTCCCTTCGAAATTTCAACGCTTAATTTTCAAATTAAGAGGGATTTTCTTTAGATAGCCTCTTTTTTAGAGAGATCAATGTTACCTAATATGTTATTCGCGAGGACATGTGATACGAGAACGGATATAAGTTACATTAATTTGTATAATTCGTAACATGAAAGAGTATACTTTGTGCTTTGTTATAATATAATAAAATATAATAAATAATTATATATTTTATTATTTTTTATCATTCTTTTTATTTATCTTTCTTTTTATTTATATATTTTAAATCAATGATTATATTATATATGTTAACTTTCCTTTTATCTATTATATTTTGCCACATTTCATGTTTTTGACTTTTTTTTTAATATGTTCTCACAATCCTTACTTCCTTCTTAATTAATATATTCTTTCCTATTCTTAATTTTTTAATTATTTAAATTCTACTACATTTGCGATGTTTTTTATTTTCAATAATATAAAAAATAATATAATTTTCATAATTAAAATAATAATTTTAAAGTATTAAACATTAAAATATATATTGTTCTTCTTTATTCCCATTATCTTATCTTCCCTCTTTATTCATTTAAAAAAAAATCAAAAATCAAAACTCTTGCCCTGATGTTACCCAATCTTCTCGCTCAGCTAATCTTCTCATATCTCCCATCCTCTTTCCCTTACTTGGCTACATCGAATTTGAAAAAGAAGAAGCCTAGATGACCTCTCAGAGACTCGAACCCAAACTCCACTAATGTTATTGTATCTCCCACCCACTTTCCCTTTCTTAGCTACATCGATGGAAAGCTTATGCATTTGAAGGAAAGAAAGTATTTGACATTTGAACTTTTCCTATTGAGTCTTCCCCTAAGTCAAGCTATAAGAGCTTGTGCACATCATCAGAGGACACTGGAGCTAGGTTAAACAAGGTAAGATCCACCTTGTCTCTTTTGATTTTATAGGTTAGTTATACTGTGAACATTTGACTAGATTCTTGCTCTGCATCTACATTTACTTCACAAGATACGAGACATGTCACGTTTTGGTATGCATACGATTCACGATTGAGGTCGTTCATACCAAAACAAAGTTTGACATACATGTTACCGAATTAGGCAATACTGAGAGAGATTTTAGGGGAGCCATCTCTCTCTCTCTCTCTCTCTTACACATACATATAATTCAAAAAGATATTTTTTGCAAGTTCTACAAATTTTACTTTGGCCCATTTATTTATTTTTCTAGTCTCCTTATTTTAGGTTTTTCGTATTTGTGTTGTATTAGCCTTGTGAAAGCCATTATATCTTTAGTAGTTCAATGTTTTATGTTGGTAATGAGGAGAAGAGTGGCTCCTGTTTGATTGTTAAATTTAAAATAAATAAATGAGATAAAAAATAATATTTTTTATTTAAAAAATAATAAAAAGTAAATAATATTAAATTATAATTATAAAAATATAATAAATATTAACAAAATTTTACATCACAAATTATATTATAAACCTTCAACCAAGTAGACTAAAAGTACAGCCTGGTATGGAAATAGTGTGGGCCATGCACTACAACAATTACAGGTTTTAACGGGGGGCAGTGTCTCTCCCTGAATTCCCAATTAAAATGCGCGAGATTCCTACCAATTTGGCGTCGAAATGGGGAAGGATTGATGAGGAATTTTTTTTTCTTTATATCAAATTCTCTCATGACATCCTTAAAAGGTTGCCAATCCGCTAAATTCGTTGCATTTACTAGGGAGTGAGTAGCGAAAAATATTCCTCGCTAAGCGGATTTAAACCCAAATCCTTAAGGCTTTATCTTAATGGAGGGGAGATTAATAAAGTAGAAAAAATTTAATAAATTTTTATTTGATTGAAAGAGAAGAGAAAAAAGAGATCTTATTATTTGATTCAAGATGAAAAAAAAGAGAAATAATTATATTTAAATAAATTTATTTTTATATTATTTTAATTTTTTTTAAAAAAAATATTTATATTAATATTTTTTTTAAAAAATTATAAATCTTAATTTTTTATTTTTAATTCTTAATAAAAAAATTATTTTATTTTTTATTAAATATTAATATATTAAAAAAATTAAAAAATAATAAAATAAATTATAAATTAAAAAATTCCCCCGATCACCTCCAAAACAAAACCAAACCCCCACCCCCCTCCAAATTTTTCAATCAAACGTTTTGTCTCCTTTCCCTCCCCTCCAAAACTCCCCGTCCAAACCCACCCTAATTTTTCACTCGCGATTTTCTCTCTCCGTCGAAAATCTCCCTCCCTTTTGGTTGCTGCCGTCGATGCCGTAGTTTCACTGCCTTGCCATCAGTGTCATGACGTCGCCGTCGCTTTCTTGTGGTTGCTGTGGGTTAGGTATTTTCCCTCTCTCTCATTACCCCTTTTGTCTCCAAATCCTTTGGTAACAACAAAAATTATTTAATAGCGTTGTTCTCACATTCTCCTCCGTTTCACTGGGAAAGCATCCTTGGAGAATGGTGTTCTTACTGTGACAGTTCCTAAGGAAGGGGTTAAGGAGCCAGCGGTAAGGCCATTGAGATTTCTGGTTGAGAAGAATCACTTTTCTGTTTCCGGGGTTTGTATTCAATAGTATTTTTTTGTCTACGCAGTAGAGTCCATGTACAATTTTGTGCTTTCTTGTAAATTATCCTTTGGATGTGTAGAAGAAAGACAACGTCGTGTAATGTTGGTTTGTTTCTGTAAATTTACTTGATCCTGATTTGTATTATTTGGAATAAACTTCAAGTTCATTTTACTTTTGTTTGAACTCATTCAGTATTTTAAATCTTAAACAATGAGCAATATAATATATTTATGAAAATTGCTGTTAAATTATTTAGTCTATTAGATTCTTAAGCTACTTGTGTTTTTGCTACCTGTGCTCAATAACAGAAGATTGAAATTTACTGGATGCCCCTTACATAGAGGATATTTTGAAGCAATACACAATGGAAGCTCATCAGATTCATTAACAATATTGGTGGGTTCATAGTCTTATTATTCTTATGTACAATCTTTCATCCAAACATAGGAAGTAAGGTCACTTAATGACTTCCCATATATGCACATGAATATTTGACTATCGTTGAGTATAACTGTAAAGTTATATTATAATGTTTAATTTTGTCTATATGGACAAGTAGATGTCGCTGTTGATATTAATGTTTGAGGGACATATCTTGTTTTGGAATGCTTGAATGATATATTGTTAGATTTCCATGATTTATTTGTTGTTAATACTAGATAGACATTTCTTAATGAGAGACACAATCAACTCATTTGTATTGTTATCCTTTCAGATCTGATGTTTGGGCATAATTTATGGCTTTAGTTGGTAAAGATTGCACAATTCGGAGGGGCGAGGCTTTTCTCTGCCATTAAGGTATGCATATTTCTTACACATACTAAATTATTTAATTAATTAAGCTGGAGTTGAATTATCAATAACAAAGATTGATGAGGTCAATGGCAACAAAGTTGTCAAGGACATTTTCTTAGACAAGTATATTGTCTGCTTGATTCTCAGATAAGAATCGGAGATTTTTGGTAGGAAGAGAGACAGTTTGTTCGTTGTATAACTTCTATTCACTTCTTGGGTATTCCATTTGCTAGGATGAGATTTACTGTAAACCAAGTCCTTGTTGGCTTGTTGCATCTGTAGTGATGTAACAAACACTTTCTTGGGTGGTTATGACTACAGATCTGTCACTTGTCAAAAGTGCTAGTGTCATTTTTTTCTTGCTCATAATGATTCAGTACCAATCCTCCTTTCTTGAAAGCTGGATTTTTCTTATGTGATTGGAATTCTGCTGTCATTTATTAGAGAATAAAATATGAATCTATGATATAGATCTTGTTATACTGTCTCTTATTCAGAGAATTTTTCATAAGGAAATGCAAGGAATGGAACTTTTTCACCTAGTGCTCATGTAAAGTAGTAGCTACATGAGTTTGGAACTCTTCAATAGAGGACCCAAGAGTGTAATGTAAACTTCCTTTGAGTGATCCAGTCTTTGTACTTTGCATTTATGAAATATACTTATCTGAATTCTCATCTTGTGCACCGTAATTCACTTGTCCGGTCATATAACACTTTGCTTTGGTGAATCTTAGCGAATATTCCTAAGGGCAAAATGCCCCTCCTACTGCTACCAATAAGGGGGAAATGCCCCTGCTACTACACTAATTTTTTTTTTTAAAAAAAAAAAAACATTGAGGGACCACGAGGGATTGGCAAAGGACATTTTGTCGCTATTCTCTGACCATTTAACGAGGGATTTTTTTTTTTTTTTTAAATTTCAAGGTCCATTTGGTGAGGAGTTAGTAAGAGATAGTCCCTTGCTAAATCTATTACTGAGGGATTTTAGTAAGGGAATTATCCCTCATTGGTTAGCAACCATATATGACAAGGGATGGGTCCCTCACCAATCCCTTGCTAAATCCTTTTAGTGAGAGAATAGAGAGACTTTTCTTTATTATAATATATATATATATATATATAATTTGTAGTGATCATTTTCAAGAAAATTGGATTCAACAATATGGGCTGAGCACCCTAAATCTCCAATAAGAAATATCATTGTTATTGAAGTTGTGGGTTAAGCATACTAAAAGTATGGTAGATATAAACAAACTAAAGGAAGAAATTTTGTCTGAGGTGTTCTTCATGATGGTAACTGCTCTCTGTTGTCTCCATTGGGAACTTTCCAAGTTTATCATGCCGCCATACATTTTACTTTAGGTTTCAAAGCACCATGAACTAATTTAGCTGTGTGGCAGTATAACACCTTCATGTATTCTTATGTCACAAACTTTCTTTATTATCTTAATAAGATACATATAAGTTTCATGGAGTATTAGATAATCTAGAAGAAAGTTTTCTTCATTTTGAAAGTTTGGAGTAAAAGGAAAATGATTATTTATAAAATATAAATAAACTTAAGTACAAGCATATTACTGAAACACATGATAAACATTCAATGCTTGCTCATGTTCATAAAGTTGAGGAGCAAGCTAAAACGTTTGCTTATTAACATTGTATGTTTCTGATAAAGTTCAGTAACATATGTAGCAAATAGTGTATGTTTCTCATATGTTACATTACATGACTTTTTATTTGACTAATGTTTATTTTATATCTTATTTAAAGTAATTAATAATAGAAATGGATGAAAATTTTTAAAAATGATCCTCATATATCAAATATTTCGATTATGAGTATAAATGTAAATTTCATTTTTTGTTCCCACCAACTTCAGTAACTTATGAGCAAACATTGTATGTTTCTCATGCTTTATTTTATATTATATTTAAAGTAATTAATAATTATAAATTTTTTGAAAATATATATTTTAAATTTCATTCCCTGAAATATTATCTCTTAAATATTTTAGTCAATGAGTTAGATCACTCGTTGGCAAATTATGATAGAAGGGATTTTGTAATGAATCGTGATGAATGAGAGTGCTGTGGAAGTTAGAACAGAGGAATCAACAATGTCATGCTCTTTCTTTGTATAATGAGATTTTTGAAATAAGTGGCATAGCTTTTATATTTTATGATTTTTTTTTTAAATATGCCCCTTATGTGTTTGACTTTAATCCCTTTTTGTGTGTTAGGAGTCCTGACTTTATGATTCTCTTTTGGAAGTTTTTATGTTGGAATTATTATTCTTAATCATTGGTTGGAAGTACATGTCTACCAAATTGATAGCTTTCTATTTCTGTTATGTGGTCTTTCTTTGAGTGCCTTTGTTTCCCTCGTATCAGGAGTTCTATTGATTTTGTATGAATATTTGTACCAGGAGATAGTACATGCTTGTATTGTTTTACCCATTCAAAATCTTTTATAAAGCAAAGTTGTGGGTAACTGAGTTGAGCCATTACCAAATGTGGTTAGCAATGTTATGTTTACAATTACAAAGTTGCAGTTCCTAGAAGCACATGTTTCGTCTAAAAGTTCCCTGTAATCCATTTTGGCCCCAGTAAGTATTGATTCAACCAGCTTCTGAACCTATTTCTAGAATTAGCAAAAACATAGATAAACGCCCTTTTTTATTTTTTATTTTTGTGCACTCTTTTGATTTCCACTTTCTCTTACCCCCATCTAGTATTTATTTCCCTTCGTTATTTTCCCCCTCCTTTTCATACCTAGTGTTCATTTCCCTTCGTTGTTCTATCCCTTCTTTTCATATTCACTTCTGATTCTGAAACCCATAATGCCACTTCCATATTTCTTTCCAGTATCCTTGCTTTTTCTGTGTTAGCTTAGTTTTGCTATGGTATTTATTTATATGCACTTAGGATGCCCAAAAATGCATTTATTCTTGTCGATTACGCACAGAGTAGCTTGTAGAATTTCCAGAGTTATCTTCATGAGTAAGATGAGAGGAGAAATCTGTGCTGTAAATTAGAATATTATCATAGGAACACCAGTATAAACTTATGTAAATGCTCTCTAGTGGGGGGCAAATGAAGGTATCATTTTGTGTTTTGGACCTTGAATGATGGTTCATTCTTGAGTGTATGTCATTATTACTGAATTTGAGACTCATACAGCCCTTTCCCCTTGATTAGAACTTGCACTTGCCCGTTCATGAACCTTTGCACCTTCTGCACAGCTTGTGGTTTCACTTGTAGCTCCGATTCTTCAATCAGAGATGGAGGGATATTTTGAGTTGGAACAAGATGTAGAGTGTTGCTTGCACTTTCATTTGCTCCTGTGCTTTCTTCAACCTTCAGGAAGACATACTAGAGTGGGGATGAATAGATGTGTGCGAAAATTAACCTTTAAAATATATAGATTTTAATTTATCGATAGTAAAATCAAGCACTATCATATATATATATATATATATAATCTTTTTTGATATTTTATGTTTGATCATAAATAATTTGATCAAAGTATTATCTTAACATATTTTAATAGGGAGGTATAAGACCGCGGAGAAAAGGACAGGTAGAAATTAAACATGGGTACATCTTTTTTTTTTTTTTTTTGACATTTAAGTTCAGGAAGGTGCTACTAAAAATGGATTGCCAATATCATATATATATATATATATATATATATTGCATCTTCATATTGTTATAACATCGCTGTACATCAGATGGAAAAATAGCTAAAATTATGTACTAATATACAACCTTATTATACATATGTATTTCACACTAGTGATATGACGTAGAAATATAAATACGATTTATTATTGAAATTTCATTTATGCAGTAGTCTAAAAAATTTTATTCTAGCATAATTTTTTTGTTGACGTCATAAATTTGAAATTTTATAATATCGATATATGTATTTTTTATTATGTAAGTATTATTTTTTTCAGCCATGATTTTATGTTGTTAAAATACATTTGTCCATCGGACAAGTGCAAATCTAATTATTTGTATTTTTACCCCTGCTTACAACTTGAACCAATGTTTTTAAAACCGGACCGGTCATTGAATCGGTAAAGATACTGGTTCACGGTTCATTGGTTGAACCGTGGTTGAACCGCGGTCGAACCAGTGATAATTAAATATATATATAATTTAATATAATAAACAACTATAAACAAATATTAATAAAATTAAAAATATTTTACTATTAATTATATATAAAAATAAATCAAATATAATATAATATTTAACTTCAATTGATTCTTTAATTTTAAAATTTGAGCATAAAATAATTTATCTATTAACAAATATAATTATCAAATATTAATATATTAAAACAAATATTGAAACTAAAATATTATAAAAATTAACTATGATTAACATGTTGAGATTTTTTTTATTTTGATTATTGGGTCAACACACATGGTTATTTTTAGAAAATATGCAAGCAACAACTTTTAATCTCTTTATATAAAAATTTGCTTCCCTCTTCACCAATGCCTTATAGTTCAACTGGCGCTTGGCTATTTTGAAACCATGAGTTCAAGGGTTCGAATCCTACGAAGGACGCAGCTTTTGGATACAATTCACAAGTAACCTATTTGTATAAAAATTCACACTTAAGAATTGATATGGCTTTGCAGTTCAGATGGCGCGTTTGCATTTTGGCAAACAATGCGTATGTGGGTTCGAATTCGGAAGCAAAAGTGGTGGAAAATAATTCAAGAAAACCGATTCAATCCGATTTGTTTGCAACGGTTCGAGCCCCAATCGGTCGGTCAAACCTGGTTCTTGACCAAAGTTGACTGGTTTTTAAAAGTTTCGGTTTGGTAGGTTCTCCGGACCGGACCAGAGTCCGGTTCCCGGTCTAACCGGTTGAACCGGCCGGTCCGGTCCGGTTATTAAAACAATGACTTGAACTACCCCTTGTTGACAAAATTTAAATATTATTGTCCAACAAGTAATATTATTGTTGGGGACTTATATGGAGTAAATATTTATATAAGTAAACTATTAATACGAATTTTATTATTAGATACCATAGAGAATATATATATATAAAACAAAAAATTGTGAGAAAAATAAAAAAATTCATTTAATAAGTTGTCCATGAAAATATTTATCAAGAGTCAAATAACTATCTAGTACAAAATTAAGTTTTGATTAAACTCATACCATATCAAAAAATAAATGACAAAATTGATGTATAGTTTTTTGTATTTTTCCTATTAGTTTCTTCAATAAAAATGTAAGTGTAAAAGATCTTTAAAAGGCCTACTGACTCATCTAGTTGTCTTTAAAATCTATATACTTGTGTTTTCATTCAATAATTTGATGATAAAGATATGAGTAAATTTACTTTTTTTCTCTCGTGACAAATGCTTAAATTACGAGGTGCACTTTTCTATTTTGAAATTATACACTCTTCTTTTTTGAAACCAAAAGAATCGGGCCATTATCAGGGTCACAAGAACCACAACTAATATGCGTAACAGCTTCAATTTGCACTGCCTCAAGGTCCTCCTTTGCACTTATCTCTAAAGCCAGTTGTATTTGATACTCTTCCTCTACTTCAGGATGCCTCAAAGTGCTAGACCCAGATGCCTCGCTGAATCTGAAACAATATCCAAACCACCACGGCTCACTGAATCAAATGGTTCCACTCTTTCTCCTCTTTTCAGATTCGAAGATGGAGCATTGGGACTATACCTATTAGCAACTGAATGCATACAGCGCGAAAGCCCTGCAAAAATTAACATCTTTGGATATGAAGCTTCATAAGAATGTTCTTCATATCTTTTCGATAAGCTACAGTACTGAAAAAAGAAGTAGAAACCTCCCCATTGTCTTGGAACAAGCATCAGATCCAAATCGCTATGTCTCAGAAAAGATTAAGCTAAACAATTAGTCAAGGAGCCCCTTTTACCCTCAGCTCTTTAATCCACAATCGAAGCAATTAAATCCAAAGAACACCATAAGCCTATTCAAGTAATATTATGCAAACGCTATCCAATCGAGGTGATCCTGATGCTTGGATTGAAAGTGAATAGTTTCCTTTTAACCCGACAACAAAAAATAACTGTCGAAAAAACTCCTGAAATGTCCAAACAACCACCTTCAGAAGTTTGAAGATGGAGACAAAAGCTACTGGTTCTGTGCTCAGAGGACTTCGAAGATGGCTGTGCGACAACGAGAGGTCGAGGACGATGCTGTGCGTTTTGGGGAAGGGGAAAATGATGTTATGCGTTTTGGGCTTGAGGAAAAATATTGAAATGCCTTTGATTCCATGTTAGATACAACGTAGCCCTTTTAGTCTGGCGTATCTCCTTTCGTGAGTGATGGATTTAATAAGGGAAGAGGGTTACTAATTCAAAATTGAATGTTTAAAGAGCTTTATTGGTAAATTTTGAAAGTTAAAAATTTTTATTCACATGACTTAAAATTTATAAGTTGTTAGACATGTTAGTTTTAAATATACATTAATAAATATAAGAATTGTTGTAAAGTTAATAAAATTTTTAAATAATTTACGGTTCTCAACATAGAATAAATAATATTGAAATAAATTTTAAAAAATTATTTTTAATAAATTATAACTTTAATAAAAAATTAATATTGTTTTTTAGAATATTTTATTCTTATTTTAATTTTATAAAGTCAGGTACATATTTTCAAGATTAAAAAATGGTTATATAATTTAAATATTTTTTAAAAAGGAAAAAAATAATATACTGTAAAGATATAAAAATTATATCGAACTTTTCTTTGCAGACAAGTGGGATAAGCACATCTTTAAGGACAAGAATAAAAAAGATCTTTGTCACACCCCAAATTTTAAGTACACATGCGCGGAAGCGGAAATTATATAGAGGAAATACTTATGGCATTGATTTGAATCATATGAAACATGCAATCTTTTCTTTGAAGGGCATTTGTAGAAATTTCGGCAGAGTCTCCTCTATAATGTAGACCTCCCGAAATTTCTACAAACGCTCAGCCAGTACAGTATATCCCAATAGGGGTACAATCAGACCAAAGGAAAACATCTGGGGTATGGGGATGCCCTAACTACGATTCAGTGGAGCAACATTTACAAGGTTTTACAAAAATTTCAGACAAAATACATATAAAATCTAAATACACCCACAGGAGCTCCGCAGACTCGCCAAAGGACGTCTCAAGGGGTCGGTCACTAGAAAGCGGCTGGGGGCAGGCTAGAGTCCCTACTGCTCTCTGAAAATATATATATAAAAAAAAAATGAGTCGAATACTCAGTGAATAAGTACACCGACCCTTTTGAAAATAATCATAGATCAAATAGGTTTACATATATATATATATATCCAGATACAGACCATATGAAACAGATTTTAAACAACTCTTTTCTAAAAATACACCGAACGCATCTAAACAGAACCAATTGGAACACAGACGCAGAGCACATAGCTCGCGGGGAAAATCACTACAGACGCAAAGCTTTCAGCTTGCGAAAATACAATAACTCCGCGTGTGGTGGCCTGCACACGGGGCTAGCACCACCCCTGCTAGCTGAGGTTCAGATCATGGTGCACCAGGGCTAACATCTACTGCTGTTAGCTACAGGGTTCTGAGCAGATAACTCCATAAAATTTCCAAATAGCGTTTCAGACAAAGCATGTTCAGATCAGTTTCACAGTAGGATTTCCAATTAACTCAATATCCATAAACTTGCAAAATTCCCGATTGAAATCAAATTTTGGTATATATGCTTATGAATACATTTTTGAAATATACATTTCCATAAATAGAGAATCCAATTCTTAAAACACTGCAAGGAAACTTAAGAACAGAAATAAGGATTTCCTGAATCTTTGGTCCGCGTTACTTACTCACCTTCCGAGATACCACAGAAATTCCCCGACCCGTTCCTCGGCTATATCTCAGTCTCAGAATCTCCTACAAGACCCATTTACCAGAGTTTAGAGGACGAAGCACTCCAATTAGTTCCATAAAGGACTTGGACTTATCAAAACTTAATATTTATTCCTCTACTGATTTTACGCCTTTCAACTCGTACAGTAAATTCCATATACATAATTTTGTGCTTCCTTTTTCCTTGGTTCCATTTAGGAGATAAACCCAATTTCAAAAATTAAAAGAAATGTCTACCATCTTTAAATCGAGAAATTTATTCTAATTTAGCAATTAAGAAAGGAGCATAGGGGGGGTTTTGGTCCTTAATTAAAATGGTATATATATTCCTATATGCAGAATTTTGGGGGGAAATTAATGTATAGGAAAAATGGGCGTATAGTTTAATATAATTAAAATCAGAATTTTTTTTTTTTCCAACCAAATCATCCTTTTGTTACACTTTTTTTTTTTGTACAAGATGTTCCTTAGTTGGCCATACAGAACGCGTTCAACAGTTAAAAACAAGAAGCAGAGACGTTGAAGAATAAATCCAGCAGAAGAATTACGTACAGCAGAATGGCTTGCTTGGGAAGAGGAGTTTCTGGCGTGATATTTTTTTCAGCAACCCAGCACTGGAATTTAGCAACTCAGGGAGAGGATTTCTGCTGCTGAAATTCAACCCAGAACCAGAACAAGTCAACGCTACACAGGGGCAGTAAGAAGGCGCATAACAGAGGAGAAGAAATAGAAATTTTCTGGCTTGCTCTCACCCCAAACCAGAAGCAGAACAACATCAATTCAAGGAGAGCTGCAGCTGAAATTCTGAACAAGCTCAGCGCTGAAACAAGGCAGCAAGAGGCGCTGAACAGAGGTATGCAGGTGGTGCTGAACAGAGGAAGAAATGGGATTTTCTGGTGTGCTTTCACTCAAAACCAGCAGCAACAACTTAACCAGATTCAAGGAGCAAGTTGCAGCTGAAATTCAGACCAAACAGCGCTGAAACAGAGTAAAAGAAACGCTGAACAGAGGAAGACAAACTGCAGAATTAACTCCATACCAGTTTCGTTCAGCAAGGAGCTTCCATGCGTCTGAGTGAAGCAACAAAGCTGGAGCAAGTCAGCAGGAAGAAGCAGCCACACACAGCGTCCAGCAATTCGCACAAGCAGAGAAGCCAGTATCCAGCGAAAACAGGGGATGAAGATGGCGGTTCTGTGCCTGCTGTGCTGGAGGATAAATACTGCAGCAAGTCTGGATGGAAATGACCGAAAAATCCAGCAGAAAGTGATGCAATTGAAGGGTATAAATGTAAGTTGCAGAAGGGCAAATTTTGCTTTGAAAAGTCAACTCCTTCATGCATCACGTAGCTTCTTCGTTTCTTCATGCAGCACGTCATTTTTTTTTTCCTTCCTCCTGCATCACGAGTTCACGTCAGTTTCTTCATGCAGCTCATCGGGTTCTCACAATCTCTCCCCCTTAAAGAAATTCGGTCCCCGAATTTATATATACATATACATACGAACCTTAGTTCTCAAATAAATAGGGGTATTTTGCACGCATTTCGCTTTCCATTTCCCATGTAGCTTCCTCTGGTGTATGGTGACGCCACAGAACTTTCACTGACACAATTTCCTTAGAACGTAGCTTTTTTGTTTGTCTATCCAGAATTGCAACAGGAACTTCTTCATAAGCTAAATCTTCACCTAAAGAAACATCTTGATTCTGTAACACATGAGAAGGATCAGGTAGATATTTCCTTAACATTGAAACATGAAATACTGGGTGAATATTAGATAATTCTGGTGGCAATGCTAACCGATAAGCTACAGCCCCAACTCGCTCTAAGATTTCAAATGGTCCCACATACCTCGGGGTCAACTTTCCCTTTTTCCCAAATCTCATCACACCTTTCATAGGTGACACCCTGAGAAACACATAATCTCCAATCATAAACTCCAAATCACGGCGTCGATGGTCCACATACGCCTTTTGCCTGCTCTGAGCTGCTACCAATCTCTCCTTAATTACTTTCACCTTTTCTAAGGCATCTTGCACCAATTCAGGTCCTAATGACTTAACTTCTCCAGTTTCAAACCATCCAATGGGAGACCTGCACCGTCTCCCATATAATGCCTCGAATGGTGCCATCTGTATGCTAGCTTGATAACTATTATTATAAGCAAATTCCACCAATGATAAATAATTATCCCAGCTACCACCAAAATCCATAACACATAATCTTAGCATATCTTCTATAATTTGTACAGTCCTCTCAGATTGCCCATCAGTCTGAGGATGGAAGGCAGTGCTAAGATCTAATCGGGTACCCATAGCCTCTTGAAAGGCTCTCCAAAACTTAGAAGTAAATTGGGGTCCCCGATCAGAAATTATAGACACTGGTATACCATGAAGCTTCACTATCTCATTCAGATAAAGCTGTGCATACTTTGCCACATTATAGGTTGTCTTCACAGGGAGAAAATGAGCTGTCTTAGTGAGTCTGTCCACAATCACCCAAATGGAATCATAACTCCTTACTGTTCGAGGTAAGCCTGTTACAAAGTCCATAGTGATTCTCTCCCACTTCCACTCGGGTATTTCGAGCCGTTGATGTAGCCCTGCAGGTTTCTGATGTTCGGCCTTAACTTGCTGACATGCCAAACAATGGGAAACAAAATTTGCTATGTCTCTCTTCATACCTTCCCACCAGTATACTTGCTTTAAATCTTGGTACATCTTGGTAGAACCGGGATGGATTGTATACCGAGAACAATGAGCTTCTTCCATCAGTTCCCTCTTCAATTCATCCACATTTGGCACACACAATCGAGTACCGAACCATAAAACACCATTTGAATCTAAAATGAACTCATTCTTCCTTCCACCTTTGACGTCCTCCACCAATTTCCTTATTTGTGCATCCCTATCTTGGGCAACTTTCAACCTCTCAAATAAGGATGAATGAAGCTGCACATGAGCCAACAACATTCCTGGCTCTCTAATCTCCAATTGGATTCCTGAACGCTCAATCTTATGAAGATCTAGGATTAATGGTCTCCGTGTCTCCGCAATATGGCTCAAGCTCCCCATAGATTTCCTGCTCAGAGCATCTGCGACTACATTCGCCTTACCTGGATGGTATAAAATGGTACAATCATAATCCTTGAGTAGTTCCATCCACCTTCTTTGCCTCAGATTCAGATCCCGCTGTTGAAAAATGTATTTAAGGCTTTTATGATCTGTATAAATCTCACATGTCTCCCCATACAAATAGTGTCTCCAGATTTTGAGGGCGAAAACCACTGCCGCCATTTCTAAGTCATGGGTTGGGTAATTCTGTTCGTGCTTCTTGAGTTGTCTAGAGGCATAAGCAATCACATGACCATGTTGCATCAATACACATCCCAGACCAATCCCAGAAGCATCACAATACACCACATAACCTCCCGATCCTGAGGGTAATGCCAAAACTGGTGCAGAAATCAGACAATCCTTCAATTTCTGAAACCCTTCTTCACACTGCTCAGACCATTGAAATTTCACATTTTTCTGGGTTAGTTTTGTCAGTGGGGCAGCTATCTTAGAAAAGTCTTTAACAAACCGACGATAATAGCCTGCCAAGCCCAAGAAACTGCGAATCTCGGTAACGGTAGTAGGCCTCGGCCATTTTTGAACTGCTTCCACTTTACTAGGATCAACTTGCACCCCATCTCTTGAGATTACATGGCCCAAAAAGGCAATCCTTTCTAGCCAAAACTGGCATTTAGAAAGTTTAGCATACAGTTGATGTTCCCGTAACACTTGTAATGCCAATCTCAGATGTTGTTCATGCTCTTCATGGCCCTTAGAATAAATCAAAATATCATCAATGAACACGATCACAAATCGATCCAGGAATGGCTTAAACACTCGATTCATCAAGTCCATAAAGGCAGCCGGGGCATTGGTTAACCCAAATGGCATCACTAGAAATTCATAGTGACCATACCGGGTTCTAAAAGCAGTTTTTGAGATATCTTCCCTTCTGATTCGCAGCTGATGATAACCGGATCGTAAATCAATCTTGGAGAAGTATTGAGCCCCCTGCAATTGGTCAAATAGGTCATCTATACGAGGCAAAGGGTACCTATTCTTCACTGTCACTTTATTCAACTGTCTATAATCCACACATAGACGAAGAGAACCATCCTTCTTCTTAACAAAAAGGACTGGTGCGCCCCAAGGAGATGTACTAGGGCGAATAAAACCCTTATCCAACAGATCTTGCAATTGATTCTTTAGTTCACCAAGCTCCAGAGGTGCCATTCGATAGGGAGGAATAGATATAGGCTGAGTGCCTAGTAACACATCAATACAAAACTCAATGTCCCTATCAGGAGGCAATCCTGGTAATTCCTCAGGAAAAATATCAGGGAATTCTTTTACCACAGGAACCTGTTCCAATACTGGGACTTGTACTTCCAGATCTCGAACCATCGCCAAATATCCTTGATACCCCTTCTTTAAGAGCCTTTGAGCTTCTATCGCAGAGATTAAATTGTTTGGTGCCTCACTTCGGTCACCTTGAATGACAAAGGATGATTTTTCAGGAAAATTACATCTCACTTGCTTAAGATGACAATCCACCACTGCATAGCAAGACGCTAACCAATTCATTCCGAGTATTACATCGAACTCCGCTATTGAAAGCACTAGCAAGTCAACCAACGTCTCACAATCAGCCAGTGCAATTACACACGCCTTATATACCCGATCTACCTCTACAGATTCCCCCACTGGGGTTGCCACAAGTAACGGGCACTCTAACTTTTCAGAATTCTTACCAATCTTCTTTGCAAAATAAGGAGATATATAGGAATGCGTAGAACCAGGATCAAATAAGGAATAAGCAGCATGTGAACAAACCGTAAGTGTACCTGTCACCACGGCATTTGAAGCTTGTGCGTCTTGTCTATTTAGGGCAAAAACCCGAGCCTGACCTCGTCCTGCAGTCGCCTGTCCTCTGCCCACTACGGTCCTACTGCTACTACCTCGACCACTCTGAACCGTAGCTACACCAGTAGATGGAGTCCCCGTTGAAAATTGCCTGGCAGGTCGAACTGATGCCTGACTCGACTCAGGATAGCGCTGAGGACAGTCTCTCACCAAATGTCCCATCTGCCCACAACGAAAACATGCTCCCGTCTCTCTGTAGCAAGTGCCTGAGTGTACCTTCCCACAAAGGGAACAGGGACCTCTAGACTGGCGGGATGGAGCAGTAACTGGGGTAGACATCGTGCTAACCCCTCGGAAAGATGCTCTGGGCCGGTCAGTACCAGTGGAAAAGGAGGTCGGAGGCCCCGTAAAAGCTGGAGTGAATCTCTGATAACTCTGAGGCCTGGGACCATAAGAAGGTCCAGCTACAAAGGAACTACCTCCCTGTCTCCCATCACCATCACGCTTCCTTTTTCTCTGAGCAATGTCCTCCTCCCTATCTCTCATCTCTATCATGCGTACACAATCCACCGCAGCTGAGTATGAAGGAAAGAGATTCATCTGTGGTGCAATCACCCTATACAACATGCGAGGTAGCCCATTCACAAACCGCTTGATCCTATCCCTCTCAGTAGGGACTAGGTGTGGGGCATAGCGAGACAACTGGGTGAACCGGATGTCATAATCAGAAACGCTCATGCCTGGAATTAACTTGAGACCTTCAAATTCTCTGGCCCGAGCATCCCGGACACTCTGTGGTAAGAAGCGGTCCATAAAGAGTCCTTTAAACTCTTCCCATATCATTGGAGGAGCTCCAATCGGCCTTTCCCCCAGTAAAGTCTGATACCACACATAAGCCGCATCTTGTAACTGAAACCCGGCAAACTCAGCGGATTTTGCACTTGAGCAACTCAGAGCTCGGCATATCTTCTCAATGCCATCAAGGAACAACTGGGGATCCTCCTGACTATCTGTCCCAGAATAAGTGGGAGGCTTCAATTTTAAGAACTGGGAGAGGGTTACCGGGACCTCTCTCTCCTCCCTCATCACCTGAGGCCCGGCCGGTCTTGGCTGAACGGGGGGTGCAATTTCCTCCACAGGCTGTGGAGGCTCTACCTGGTCCGCAGGTGAGGCCTGCCTAGGGGGCCGAATAGTTCCTCGACCCCTACCCCGACCTCGACCACGGCCTCTGACAGGTGGAGTAGTTTGTTGGGCTGAAGCACTTGCAGAAGCCTCATCTACAGCCTCATCCACGGCTGCTAATCTGTTAACCGAACGAACTTTGGGAGGCATCTCCACACACTACAAAAGAATATGAACGAAATTCAAATCATTGTCCAGATCGGAAGTAACATGTAACAAGACAATAGACTCAAAGGAAGGACTTGGAATACCCTATAAGGTTTTCAATGACATCTCAAGTATAGTTACGCCCGGGTTCATAACCATAATTGAGATTCCACTGAAAATTCTTGCTCCACTGGACCATAGAAAGACCTAAGCTCTGATACCAAACTGTCACACCCCAAATTTTAAGTACACATGCGCGGAAGCGGAAATTATATAGAGGAAATACTTATGGCATTGATTTGAATCATATGAAACATGCAATCTTTTCTTTGAAGGGCATTTGTAGAAATTTCGGCAGAGTCTCCTCTATAATGTAGACCTCCCGAAATTTCTACAAACGCTCAGCCAGTACAGTATATCCCAATAGGGGTACAATCAGACCAAAGGAAAACATCTGGGGTATGGGGATGCCCTAACTACGATTCAGTGGAGCAACATTTACAAGGTTTTACAAAAATTTCAGACAAAATACATATAAAATCTAAATACACCCACAGGAGCTCCGCAGACTCGCCAAAGGACGTCTCAAGGGGTCGGTCACTAGAAAGCGGCTGGGGGCAGGCTAGAGTCCCTACTGCTCTCTGAAAATATATATATAAAAAAAAAATGAGTCGAATACTCAGTGAATAAGTACACCGACCCTTTTGAAAATAATCATAGATCAAATAGGTTTACATATATATATATATATATCCAGATACAGACCATATGAAACAGATTTTAAACAACTCTTTTCTAAAAATACACCGAACGCATCTAAACAGAACCAATTGGAACACAGACGCAGAGCACATAGCTCGCGGGGAAAATCACTACAGACGCAAAGCTTTCAGCTTGCGAAAATACAATAACTCCGCGTGTGGTGGCCTGCACACGGGGCTAGCACCACCCCTGCTAGCTGAGGTTCAGATCATGGTGCACCAGGGCTAACATCTACTGCTGTTAGCTACAGGGTTCTGAGCAGATAACTCCATAAAATTTCCAAATAGCGTTTCAGACAAAGCATGTTCAGATCAGTTTCACAGTAGGATTTCCAATTAACTCAATATCCATAAACTTGCAAAATTCCCGATTGAAATCAAATTTTGGTATATATGCTTATGAATACATTTTTGAAATATACATTTCCATAAATAGAGAATCCAATTCTTAAAACACTGCAAGGAAACTTAAGAACAGAAATAAGGATTTCCTGAATCTTTGGTCCGCGTTACTTACTCACCTTCCGAGATACCACAGAAATTCCCCGACCCGTTCCTCGGCTATATCTCAGTCTCAGAATCTCCTACAAGACCCATTTACCAGAGTTTAGAGGACGAAGCACTCCAATTAGTTCCATAAAGGACTTGGACTTATCAAAACTTAATATTTATTCCTCTACTGATTTTACGCCTTTCAACTCGTACAGTAAATTCCATATACATAATTTTGTGCTTCCTTTTTCCTTGGTTCCATTTAGGAGATAAACCCAATTTCAAAAATTAAAAGAAATGTCTACCATCTTTAAATCGGGAAATTTATTCTAATTTAGCAATTAAGAAAGGAGCATAGGGGGGGTTTTGGTCCTTAATTAAAATGGTATATATATTCCTATATGCAGAATTTTGGGGGGAAATTAATGTATAGGAAAAATGGGCGTATAGTTTAATATAATTAAAATCAGAATTTTTTTTTTTTCCAACCAAATCATCCTTTTGTTACACTTTTTTTTTTTTGTACAAGATGTTCCTTAGTTGGCCATACAGAACGCGTTCAACAGTTAAAAACAAGAAGCAGAGACGTTGAAGAATAAATCCAGCAGAAGAATTACGTACAGCAGAATGGCTTGCTTGGGAAGAGGAGTTTCTGGCGTGATATTTTTTTCAGCAACCCAGCACTGGAATTTAGCAACTCAGGGAGAGGATTTCTGCTGCTGAAATTCAACCCAGAACCAGAACAAGTCAACGCTACACAGGGGCAGTAAGAAGGCGCATAACAGAGGAGAAGAAATAGAAATTTTCTGGCTTGCTCTCACCCCAAACCAGAAGCAGAACAACATCAATTCAAGGAGAGCTGCAGCTGAAATTCTGAACAAGCTCAGCGCTGAAACAAGGCAGCAAGAGGCGCTGAACAGAGGTATGCAGGTGGTGCTGAACAGAGGAAGAAATGGGATTTTCTGGTGTGCTTTCACTCAAAACCAGCAGCAACAACTTAACCAGATTCAAGGAGCAAGTTGCAGCTGAAATTCAGACCAAACAGCGCTGAAACAGAGTAAAAGAAACGCTGAACAGAGGAAGACAAACTGCAGAATTAACTCCATACCAGTTTCGTTCAGCAAGGAGCTTCCATGCGTCTGAGTGAAGCAACAAAGCTGGAGCAAGTCAGCAGGAAGAAGCAGCCACACACAGCGTCCAGCAATTCGCACAAGCAGAGAAGCCAGTATCCAGCGAAAACAGGGGATGAAGATGGCGGTTCTGTGCCTGCTGTGCTGGAGGATAAATACTGCAGCAAGTCTGGATGGAAATGACCGAAAAATCCAGCAGAAAGTGATGCAATTGAAGGGTATAAATGTAAGTTGCAGAAGGGCAAATTTTGCTTTGAAAAGTCAACTCCTTCATGCATCACGTAGCTTCTTCGTTTCTTCATGCAGCACGTCATTTTTTTTTTTCCTTCCTCCTGCATCACGAGTTCACGTCAGTTTCTTCATGCAGCTCATCGGGTTCTCACAATCTTTTAAATTAAAAATAAAACAAGACAAGTACTTTTTTAACTGCTTTTTGTGGTGCTTATCCTTTTCTTTGTTCTCTTAATAACAGCAATTGGGCGTCATAATAAAAATCTGGCTTTTATTTTTTATTAAATTATATATTTGATCCTTTCACTTTGACCTAATTTTTAATTAAGTTCTTACACTTTCTTTTTCTTTTTTCAAATAAACCCATATATTTTCTGTTACTCTTAAATAAGTCGCCAACATTAATTTTTATCATAACACAAACTTATATTGACCTAGTGAATTGCTTTTGTGTCGCAAATTAGGGTTGAAGTAAATTTTATGTTGTCCATGTACAATTTTAATTTAATCTCACTTCTTTTTTAATTTGGTCCATAAAATTTTACCTATTTTAAATTTGATTTCTCATACTTTACCATTGTTTCTACAAGCATTATTAGTTAAAATTAGCCAAATTAAAAAATTTGATGGTATTATAACAACCACAAACGCTAAGATGTACATACAACCACAACTCCTTAAAATGTGCGCTACTGTGTTTCCACAATTAGGCCCTTTCTCTATTGCACCCCGTAAAGCTAACAAGCTCATATTATGTGCTTTACTAATTGTCGCTATCTAACTTGAAGAAAATTATTCTAGTGCCTTGGCCTCTACTTAAAAATAGATAAGGGACCTTTTAGGTAATGTGATATTAATTCTTGAAGTATTTTAATATCTTAAAGGTAAGTTTAGTATAATGTATTATTAAATATGAAAAATAAATAAAATAATAAAAAATAGATGCTATTAAATAATAATTATAAAAATATAATAACTCTATAAAAAAAATATTGCAATACATTTTAATGCAAGTTCACTGCATAGACCTTTATCATCGGCTTAAATAATAATAAGGGAGGATGGCTCGTCGCGGGGCTCCACAGGGCACATGAGATGCCTAAACATAGCGATGCAACGACGTGCTCTTCGCGGGGTTGTGGTTGTACTTGATTCCTTTAGCGAGTGGTTATTATAACATTATTCAAAAAAAAAAATTGACTTGGTTGACGGAATATTTAATTGTCAACTGACAATACTTATATATGTGGAAATAATAATAAAGCAAGATGAATCAAATTAAAAACAAGGTAAGAGTATGAGAACCAATTTAAAATAAAGTGAAAGTTTAGAGGTCAAATGAAAATCGTTGGTAGATAAAATAGAGTCCACATAAACTCTGACTTATGACACGTAGATAAACAATCATCAGCCAATTCAACTTTAGTCTAATGATATTATAATAGAAACTAACATACGGACTAATTTGAAAATAGCAAAAAATTGTAAAGACTCATAATAATAATAATAATAATAAGATTAAAGTATAATAATAAATGTATAATACCTTTTTTAAGATGATTTTGAGACTATCAAAATGAATATTGAAAAATATATCTCAACAAAAGCTACAATAATTCTAATCATAAATATTGCAATATACTGATGATTAAGTGATGAGAGTTATTAATTAATTAATTAATTAAATCATCGAATACATATATATATATGTATAATATTTGATATATGTAAGAAATTAATTGATTTGACTGAATATATGCTCATATTGTATTCACATTAATTTGGGAAAAGATTATAATATTTCTGTTACGTAAATTAATAGGCCATTTTATTGCATAAAATTAATATGATAATATTTTATTTTAATAATTAATTATTTAATTTATAAAATTTCTGATTCATAATTTAATATGTTGTCAGGCGAAACCGCATTAGTCCAATAATCACATTCAATTTCGTAGCACTAAAGATGGGTGAATGTTTTTTCTTTTGTTGATGTTTAAATGACAGAAAAAAAAGTGAATTTAAATCAATAAAATGTTGGAGCTGTGGCAGCCATTCTTGACTTTACACGTCATGTTTGCCTCGCATTGATTTCCACCAACCGTCCTGCTGGGCTGACTGACTCGCGACTCCTGAAATTTTTGACATAGAAGACAGAATTAATCGTGGTTATGGAACCTGTTGCATATAATTTTTATATTAAAAAATGCTAAACATTATATAATCGATTTTATTAAATTAAATTAATAACATAATACAGAGAGTTGTTTTGTCTTTTTTGAATGGGTGACTTGTTTTTCTTCTCCAATTAGTATAATGCTACTTTAAAAAAAATATTAATTGGCGTTTTTGTCGGATAATTGCTTCAGCCACTCCCACTCGCGCGTTTTACAAGCAGGGGGCATCTTCAACAATAAGCAAGCACTACTTAATTTTCTACACCGTTTCTTCGTCGTCTCGCTCCGTCTGGTCACTACTCACAGTACCATTGCGGTTTTCGCCCTCTTTGATGAATCGTACAGCCCTGCGATTCTCACGCCACTGATGTTCCGTGCACAAATTCCATTTTAGCGCTAACAGATACCCATAGAGATGAAAGGTGCGAGCTTGTGTCCATTTCCCCTTTCTTCGAATCGAAGTTTCGTCACGCTTGGTCACAGATACTGATGAAAATTGTGAGCGGCCTCCGCCACGTTCGCCCATTTCCAACGACGCCGTTTACACAATGCAAAAACCCAATTCCAGTGGTGATCACGACCATCAGACCCACTCCAACTCACCAATATCGAAGCGCAATAACCGGGCGAAACGACCTGTATTCAAAGTCCAACCGGGGCAGATCGGCTTTCGCCTTGTTTGCCACGCCTCCATCGTCGGCGGTTTGATCGGCAACTCCGGCTCCATTGTGTCCCACCTCCGGCGAGAAACTGCCTGTAGAATCCACTGTATAGACCCGGTTTCCTGTACGGATGATAGGGTCATTCTCGTAATCGGGTCGGTGTCGCCCTTTAAAGGTATCACGTTGGTTGGTGTTGCGGGTGAGGATGATGGCTATGAAACAGAAGTTGAGGTGTCGAATGCTCAAGAAGCTATTCTTAGGGTTTTTGAGAGGGTTTGGGAATTGGAGGCGGAGAAAGGTGCTAGTAGTGCTAGCAAAGCTGTAAATGGGGAGGTATGGTGTAAGTTGCTGGCACACACATCTCAGATTGGTGCGGTTGTGGGGAAAGGGGGGAAGCACATAACGACGATGAGGAACAATAGTGGTGCTAAAATCAGGATTTTGCCTGCTCCACATTGTGCGGCTAAAAACGAGGAATTAATTCAAGTGAGTTTAATTTTTGTTATTATTTATGGGGAAATTTGAAAAGGAAATGAAATAGGTCGAGCTTCTCATAGTATGTCCATTTACAACGAGAAGAAGCTTTAAACTTAAACATTTGATTGTATTCTTATATATATTTATGTATCCTTTGGTACTCCTTGGTTATCTCCGTTCTGCTTCGATACCGTTCGCCCTACTTACTATAGCTGAGTATTCCGTCCTTTGTAAATTTTGATGAACTTCGGTTGTGATAGATGAGAGAAAAGTTTAAAATTTGCGCGAATTTTGAAGCTAAATTTGATTTGAGCTTGTTGGGAAGTGAAGCCTTTGCAAAACTAGAAGGCCCAGGTATTGAGAACTTCAAGTATTTGTGCAGATTGAATTTCATCTGTCACCTTACCGGTATTGAATTCCTAGCAGCACAATTTGTCAGTTCATTTCCCATGTAGTGTGCGTACAGCTTCGTTGTTTTGTCCTACCATATATATTTAATCTGGTATGGTGAGAAGAAGCATATAAGCAGCCATCTGCCCTTAATTCCTGTATATAACTTATTTTGGGATGAAGTTCGCCAAAAAAAAAAAAAGATTTTAGTCCCCACGTGTATTTTCTTTTTAGGAACTTTAGAAATAGCACAACTGTTTCACTGAAATGACTATATTTTTCCTGTATTATACCTGGAGAAGGACATTAAATTTTTTTCTGCATTTGGGATATTGTTCAATTGGCAGATAACTGGTAGAACCTTGGCTGTAAAGAAGGCACTAATCGCTGTGTCTCACTGTCTTCAAAATTGTCCACCCCTAGACAAAGTTCCAGCACCTTTGAGCACGCCGACTGTTAGCCCTCTTGATAGGGCATCCCATGATCTACACACTGAACATTATCCTCACTTTAATTCATGGTTACTTCCGATGCAAGGGAGATCTCTATATGATGCTTCAGATCAACCAGCACACTCTAATGAAGACTCTAGACCTCATACAAAAGGTACAGAACTTGAAGTTGTATTCAGACTACTCTGCTCTAATAGTATAGCTGGGAGTGTGATTGGCAAAAAAGGGGCTATAGTCAGAGCTCTAGAAAGCAAAACAGGTGCTTCAATTATCTTTGCGCCTCCTTTAAGCAAGTTTGGCGAGCGTATTGTCACCATTTCTGCTGTAGAGGTTAGTTATACGAGAAAGATGCATTAATGATTCGTGCTCATAGTATTTCCAGGGGATCTATTTTATGTCTCTCTCTCACAGACATGCATGCATTGACAGATCTACGTACAAACTCACTTTGACTGCTGTAATCTCTGTTCTCTGTTATTGATTTGAAATGTCTTTTTTTCCATCTAGAACCTTGAATCTGGTAACTCTCCTGCACAAGATGCTGTTATTCTTGTCTTCACCAGAATGATAGAAGATCAAATCGGAAGGGGCTTTCTCTCAGTTGCTACTATGGAATCACCTGTAACTATGAGGTTTTTAATTGCATCAAGCATGGCTACTTGCTTGAATGGCAATGAAGGTCAGGTGATTTCAGAAATGAGAGAAGTAACTGGTGCGGATATACAAATACTGCATGGAGAGGAGGTTTCATGTGGTGCTTCAGATAATGACATGGTTGTACAGGTACAATTACTTTTATCTAATTCAAGTTACTATGTTTGGCAAATAACCCTATGGTTACCAAGCACAAATCCAGGTCCAGTGCCTGTTTAGATAGAGAGGGATACGGGTAATCGAAGTGAAATAGATAATTTTTTGTGTTGATGAACTGCAGATTAAACTTATCCAAGAGGGAAAGAAATGGACAAATATATAAGCACTCCTAAACATATGCAGATGTTTTGGATATTAAATAGAATTATCTGTTTTGCCCCAAAAAAAAAAAGTTTATATGCAAATAAGACCAAATATCTATAAGGTTTGTTTCAAGGGATCCTTCTTTATATGTGTATATACGTAATTTTCAGTGTCTTTCCAATCCTTGTTTTATCAGCTTTGTAACTGGTGTAGACTAACGTTTTCCCAATCCCAATTAGCATAGGTTTGACTTTATTTGATAACAAATATCTTATTTTGTGCATTGGTTTAACTACTGAGGCATTCAGTCACTTAGGAAAGACTGAGTTTCTTATTATGACTCCAACAATCTTTTGTTACTGTCACCTTGTCAAGTTTACACTGAGAATTTTATGCAGATTACTGGTGAGTACAGATGTGTAAAAAATGCTTTATATAAAGTAACTGGTATGATTAGGGATAATCTTTTTGCCCAAGGGAAATCTGCTTTTCCGTCAGGGATGTCAATGCCACAGGTATTCTCCACCTCCTTTGTAATATTTTCAAGTGTCGTCCAATTTCCATAATTTCATTACCACTTCTTATTGTCCTTCCAATGCTATAAGACTAGATTGTTTAGCGGTGGGTATTATTGCAGCATGCTGGAGCTGGGTCAATCTCAGAGAATGGAAAACCACGCATCCATCTATATGACAATTTGGAAGTTGCGAGGTCAGTACAATGCAACACAGAATGCGCAAGTATCTGTCCTGTCCTCCTTTTTCTTTCCATCTCAGTAAAGTTGAGCATTCAACATTGTGTTTGTCTTCCACTAAGCAGTCATTTTTCTTTTTGCCCTAATATTTTGCTGCAGAGAGCTTGCATTTTAGGTGACTCTGATATTTCAGTTAAGAGATCAATCTTGTGAAGTATGTGACTGGGGACAAGTTTGAAGCCTGGCATTAACAATGTTTCTAGAAATGGAACGACAGGCACTATATGATAAATAAAGAATTTTGTATTTTAAAGTGAAAAAAAAAGAAGAAAAATTTAGGTAACTTTAAAAATTAGATCGTCAATAATTAACAACTTTTGATTCCAAACTATTCGATGCTGAGCCCATTTTCGGCATAGCATGTTTGAAGTCATTAAAATCTGTTACCTGTTGCTAAATAAACAAATATATCAATCTGTTAACACAGCTACAAGCTTCTGACCTTTTACCTTGTAAACTTTATGTCTTGATGAAATGTTTTAGCAGAAGAAACAACCTTGCTACTGTGACAAATACTACAGTGGAGATTGCAGTTTCTGAATATGTTTTTGGCTCTGTTTATGGTGAAGATGGTGGTAATGTGGATCGAATCAGACAGGTACTTGTTTATTCCCTTTACAAAGATATTTGATTGTTATTTTTTGTTAAATTGTGGTTCAGTTGTTGTGCCGTCTTCTGACTAACTGGTGTGATTTAGTCAATTTCATAGTTAAAGAAAATATAATATTTATTAATGTGGACTGCATAAGAAACAAAAAGAATCTCTCATTCAAGTGAAAGAGGGAGTTAAAACTTGCATACCATTTTGTTGCTTGTAATGAGTGCTACTTCCGCCGAAAGATGAAGTTTTGTTTCATTTGTGCTATAATAGGATCTTAGCTGCTATAAAAAGTTCAGTTTCTGAATCATTTGAGTATATATTGGTGCCCCTATAACTCCTTATGATTATTGTTTCTGAAAATATGGCATGGTTGGCCGGTGAACTTCAAATTATTTATAAAAATGTTCTTACCTTTACTTTTATCCAAAGAAAGAAATGTCCTTACCTTTATTATTTCTTTGGCCATGCAAATTCAGGAGTATGGTTTATTTAACAACTAAACTTGTACATGTTTTATCATCCTTTAATATTGCTATGTCCTTACCTTGATCAGAATAGCTCATGTTGAAAAATTAAAATCACAAGAAACTACGACTGCAGCTGCATTATGGAACAGTGCAAGTGGGTGTCCTCTCACTTTGCTTCAGAATGAAATATCTGTCTCAACCTAAGAGCCTTATGATTTTATCAAATATTTGGCTTGGAAAGTCGAAAATACATGCATATACACATACATATACAGAAATGGACCATGGACATATTCTTCTACTGGTTTAACTGTATTATATTATTATCAAAATATTGTCCCTCTAAAGCTTAACCGGTTGCTCTTATGGTTTTCTTTGAGTGGGACCAGATTTCAGGAGCAAATGTTACAGTTTATGATCCTTGTATTGGTGAGAGTGGAGGAAGGGTTGTCATATCTGGGACACCTGATCAAACCTTTGCAGCACAGAGCTTGCTTCAAGCGTTCATCCAAGCCGGAGAAAGAACAGCGGACAGTTAGTCTTTCTCTCTCAAGGCAGCTGATGGAAGGAAAGCTGCAGTTGATCATCAGTTCTAGGGTTTCAGGGGTGTAGATGACACAATTAGTGTGTGTGTTTATATTACACGACTACCATGGGAATACTGAATATTTATTCAGTATTTTTGATATAGATATTGCTTCGTTGTAAAGTGTTCCCCTGCAAAGATAGTTTTGGTTCAATTTACTCCCCTTCTCCTTTAAAATTAAAAAAGGAAGATAACGATGAGATTAATAGTTATTTTTATGGATAAGTAAATTTACTCTCCAAAATCCCAAGAACAAAACAAAACCAGAAGCAATTGCACAGTACATCCTCTAATTTTATGCTCTGCGCCCTAAGATATTAACTAAATAACTTCATAGATGTTTCTATTTAGTTACTGTCCTCACTTCCTTTACCCCTAATTTCTCCAGGATTTAAATTATACATGCGCATTATTTAAAAAGAAAAAAACCTAATCAGATACATAACTAGATGAATGAATGAGATGGTAGATGGGATAAATCCCAAAATAAAAAATTATGTTAATATATTTTAAGGAGTGGTTAAATTATATTTGATATTTTTTATTTTAAACTGCTTTTTAGTAATAAAAATTAATATTTTACACAATACTCTTCTCAAGGATAAAATTATAACTGTATTTTAAAATTATACATCAATTTAATTGTTTTTATGGTTATATAAAAAATAAAATTATAAAAAAATATAATTTAGCTAAATTCCAAAAAAATATTAGCATAATTCACTTGAAAAAACTCATCTCCCTGTCTGGAATTAGTGTTATGAAAATGGTTTTTTTTTTATAATTTTTTTAAGTACTTGCCCAGTTGTCATCCAATATATAAAAGTTGGGAATAGTACCTGCCTTTTGCCACCCAAATTGTTTGTCACTACCTGTATTTTTAAAGCTATTAAAATAAACTTTTTCATCTCTTTTTATTTCTCTTATCTTTTTTATCTTTTTTTTTGTTATACTATAAATTTTTTCTTGAAATTATATTTTAAAAGATAAATATAAAAATTAAATAATTCATGCTAATAACATAGAATTAAGAATGTGCAAGCTTTAAATTTTTAATTTTTATTAAAAATATTTTCTTTTTGTTAAATTTGATTTCATTTGGTTTCAAGTTTGAATTTTTCAATCTTAGACACAACTCTAATTCCTAAATGTATATAAAATTAATTAGATATACAAACCATTAAACTTTGTTTATCTCAAAATATATCTTAAGAAATTTAGATTCAAATAAAAATAAATAGTATTTTTTTTTCATTTTTAAAATTTTACATGTATTTTAATTTTATTTTCTATTAATTTGACTTGATTTGGGATTTGAAATTAAATCTTTTAATACCGAAGATAGTTCTAGTACCAATGAATCTAAGTTTATTGGTAAAAGAATTTAAAATTCACATTATGATTTTTTTATTTTTAAACTTTTTTTAGCTTGAAATTTGGACAATAATTAGAGAAAAAGTGTCTATCTTTACAATTTTAAATTTGTATGAGAAATGATAATTTTAAAATTTTCAAATAAAAGTGGTTATAAGTAGGATATTATAGTTTCCTTTCTAGGACCCATATCACAGTGGATTTCAAATTCAAACCCCTTTTTCATTAAATCCATGAATCCATGAATCCCTGAATTGAAGCCATTTCTATAAAGCTCCTTTTGCAGTTATAGATAAATTCCTAATTTTGCAAGTGACTGTTCTTTCATGAATGGACAAATGAAACGCTTAATTTTCGCACTTTTAGAAATGATTGTGAAATTTAAGTTACACAGGTAACAATTTCAAGTTTGTCTCTGAACTCAAGTGATGATTTTGACATTAACAACCTAACTGAAGCCTAAGGCATACTCGACTTATTTTGAAAATTTAATGTGTATGCTAATTTAGAATTTTTTTTTTGACACAAGGTTTCTTCACTGGTACTAGTTTGATGGTCTTCTCCAAAATTGACCCCCTTTTTTGGGGCGCAGATTGTCTGCTTCTAAGCAGTTCTAGACACTTTTTTTTTTAACAATCTCAATTATTTATTTAATTTTCAATTTTGATATATATATTTTTTAATTTTGAAAGAAACAAAATAAAAAATAGTGTTTTAACTTATACAGGGATGGAACTAAAAAAAATGATAAGGAGGCAAGAATTTATACTTAATGCAAGTATTAATAATTACCAAAAATGTATTTTTAAGTACTTATTAAATTAACATAATAATAAAATTTATTAAAATTAAAAAACAGAATACATAATAAGAAAAAATCAAAGAAATATAATAACATCAAAATAAATATAACAATCTTAATACAAAGAAAATATATTATAGAAGTGATATAATATAGATTAGTTATAAGGATCATATTCTTTGAATTTTAATTGAATAAAATTTATCTATAATTTTTTCTATAGTAAAATTATTTACAATTTTCTTTTCAATATAAATAGTCCAATGATTTAAAAGAAAGTCATTTTCTATTTTATTGCAAATTCCTATTTTTACAGTGAGTAGAAAGTATCATTAGAGAAACTAAAAAAAAAAAGATTTTGTGAAAAAGTGAAAATCAAAAAGCTAAGAGTATATTAGTAGTCATTTTTGGAGAATTGAGATAAAAAACTTTTTGGAGAACTTATAATATATTTTATTATATTTAATTAAAATTTACTTTTATAATTAAGAGATAAAGGAGCTATGTTTTTCAAAGCATATTTTTAAAACTTTAAAATATTAAAGGGAACAAATAAAAAATTTTAGGGGCACAAATTTAAAATTTAAAAAATAATATTATATATATAATACATATAAAAATATTTTTTAAAGGGATAGCTACTCCTTAAATATAAAACCTTGTCCATTTTGAACTTTTACTAGACAAATTATGTATCAAAATAAAAACATTTTAAAACCAGGTCTGCTCATGTTAAGAAAGGAAAATGATTGTTCATTTTGGCCTAATCACATTTGTTCATTTGATCCAATGCTCAGCAGCTTGTAGCATCATAAGAAGAGTTTAATGAAACGAATCATTTCATTTGTTGCTCTTTTTTTCTTTCCATGATTCTTTAGATGAAGCCATACATCCTCCCACCTCTTCCACACTATATGGTCTTCTTTAGTGCTTTGTTCCTCTCACGATTGAGAACCAAATTTAGAACTAGGTTTAGGGCTCTGTTCTTCTTCAATGCAAATCCAAAGGCCTTATGAAGTGCAGATCTAGATGCTTTTAGTCATGAAGCATAAAGCATCCAAGTAAACGATGGTGTTCGAGAATTTCCATTGTGTGCCCTTCATCAAAAAGGTGGGGTCTCACGAGCAAGTAAATTGAGATTGAATTTTTTTGTTAGGCAATGAAAATTTTAGTGTTTCTCAATTTCCATTGAGATTTGTGGCATCCAAAATGAGCATAAATTAATATATACTCATATATAAATTATCTAGAATTTCATAAACTGAGGCTTTAACTTTAAAAGATTGACAATTTTTGGAATTGATTTTTGGTATTTCATGTTTTGACTTTTAGCGTATAATATTTCTTTGGTGTCTTTTCTGGATATGATTTCTGGCAATATAGCTTAATTTGCAATTGCATGCGCATGCTCCCTTGGATAAGAAAATTGACATGCTTAAACTAGATCAAGTCCTGGTTCGATGGATTCTAAAGCTCAAATATTTGGCCATGGCTTTTAGAGGTTTGATTTCACCCAATCTCCAACCTTCCTTTTGTTTTCCCCTTCCTTCTATTTGTAATCTCGAGGTCTGTAAGATCTAGATACTAATTTTCTTCTTTTTGTCTTCCTCTTCTTTCAAGTTATTGATCCATTGAAGGGGGTTGCATACCTATGGCATCCATGGTTGCATATTGATGGAATTTCAAAATGGGGTTGCATACCCAAATGCTAAAATTTCAATTACTTGCATCAATTCTGCTCTATCAATTCTTTCTTCTTGAAGATGGATTTGTTTGCACTAGATGCCAAATTGTGACTCAAGGTTGATTGACATTATGATAATGGCATCAAGTTTTAGTGTGATAATTGACAAACAAATGCATTTAGCTAATTCGTATGCATACTATTCTTTAACTGATAACTAATTTGTATGCTAATTTTGTTTTAGAATATTGCCATACTAATTGCAATATTGTTTGGTCTTTTCTATTTATGATTGTTGTTTCTATGTACTTTAGCTAATTGATTAGTCTTTTTTGGCTTGGTTAATTTTGCAATAGCATTTTTTGTGGTTTACAAAACCTTGTGAGGGAAAATCTAAACTAAATAAAGAGGACACTTTAAGAAGTGAAAAAGCCAATGAAGAAAATCTTAGAAGACTTGAAGCAATTTGTTGAAAGAGTCAATGAAGAAAAAGTGGCAAATGAAGCAATTTGTTGAAAAAAGTCAATGAAAAAAAAATGGTAATAAAGAACAAGCAAATTGTACTAAATAAATATAAGATATGAATGATTTTGTAACAAAGTGGCAATATTGTTGAATTGACTTGCATACCAAGTGGCAATGTGGTATTGAATTAGACTATACATTACAAGCATATCAATGTAATAATCATGTTTCTTTAATGTAATACAAATATTTCTTCAATTTAACAAAAAGAACTAAATTGAGGTTATATATTAGAAACATACAAATGCAATAACCCTCTTTCTTCAATGTAATATAACTAGTTCTTCCATGTAACAAAAAGCACTGAATTGATTTGCAGGTCTTAAAAAAACAATAATGTATCTTCAATAATTTTACTCTTGGTTGTTGATTTGTGTAACATCATTATAAAGGCTTGCTAGTTCATTGATGATTAAGTGGTACCTATATTACATTAAAAAATTCAAACCATGAAGAAAAAAAAATACTTTGTAAGAGCATTTAAAATTCTAAAAGATCAAGATGATTGCTTTGTAATCTTACCATAAGTGGTCTAACTAGCATTATTGAATTGACTTGAAGGTATTTTATATGTTCTACATAATGAAAGGCTTAGAGTAGTTTCATTGTCCTACAAAGAAAACAAAATTAATTTTATGAATTGCAAAATGAAAGCAAAGAATTAGAATAACTTATTGGTGACAAGCATAACTTCACCTACCACTAATTGTTGACTCTAGTAAACATTGGCACCTAGAGAGGATATTCCATATTGTACTTGACTTAGACTAGCTTCATTATGCTATAAGGAAAATGAAAATTGATGGATAATTTAATCACAACATGAACAAAAATTACAAAGCAATAATCTTGATCTTTTGAAATTTGAAATGCTCTTACCTTAGTCCCACTAAATTTATTACTTGGTGGAAGAACTAATGCATGAGGTGCTGAATAGGATATTCCTAATTGCATTTGAACTCTTGGAGTTGATCTTCTCATAGGTCTCAAGATAAGACTTGATGTGGTTCTTAACTTTCAACTAATTTTCTTCTTTAATCCCTTTGGAATTGCTATGTTGTCTCTTGTTAGTAATATGATAACATTGCTATCATTGTCTAAACTCCTTCGCACCTTACAAAGCTCTATTACTTGCTCACGTGGTTCCTCCATGACTTCATTTACTAACAAAAATCCTTTTGGAAAGTCAAAAACTTCAGTTGTTAATCTAGTTAATTTAGGATAGAACAATTGACACGTATGCGTGTTATTAAGCCTAAGGTCTTCTTCTCCTTCCTTCCCCTTAACATCATATACCACACCACTTTTACTTCTTTTGTCCACATCTTTAGTATATATTACTTAGGAAGGACTTTAATGTCCATGATATCAAATACCTTCAAAGCATGGTAATGCAATATAAATGACTCAAACTTCTTACAACTGCAAAAAGTGAACTGGGTGCATGGATTAAATGACACTTTGTATTCTCCCTCTTGATGAAACATAGTAATAAAATACTTAGATACTAGTTGAATTTCATTTTTATGTTTTATACATGCAACATGCATTAGATCAAATTCTTCTTGGAATAAATCAAATATTGGGGGTGTAAATCTGAGAAAGTTGTTGCAATATAAATGATTTCTCACATTCCAATCTTGGTATTTTCTACTGTTAATCAAATTTACAATTCAACTTATTGTATCATTTGTCCTCAACTACCCGTTCAAAGTGTTTAAAGAACTAAAGGATATCCAAGTATGGTTTTATCCAACTCTTGAAATCTAAATTAAAGCTTTCACTGAGTTATGTGTTTCGCATACTAAGAGTGATAGCTTTCTTTAGGTGACAAGCTGCCTATTTCTCCTTTATGTTATAAACTAATTTTGACCATGTGTTTCCATAAACATCATATTTTGAAAGCAAGTTACCCCACACTGCTTCAAACACATCTTCCTTATTATATCCATACATGTACTGTTTGAAGTTAGCTAAAAAATGGGATCCCCCTTTCATCAAATTGTTAGAGTGCATGGCATCATTTTGCATCAAGTTCCATGTGTATAATTTATTTGAAGTTTTTGGCAACACCTCATGTAATACTTTTGCCATTGCCTAGTCTTGATTGGTAAAAATAGTAAGGGTTTTTTTTTCACTTGTGTGCCTTTAAAAAGGTTTCAAAAAACCATTTAAATGACTCCACTACTTCTTCATATAACATAGCTGCCCCAAATATCACTACTCCTCTATAATGGTTGACTTCACAAAACAATGTAAGCAATCCAAGTACCTTGTTAGTACTAAGTGTTGTGTTAAGGGAGACTACCTCACCAAAGTGATCATAACATTTGTGCATCAGCTCAGAAAACATTAGTTATCTGTTTATCCATATCCATTTGGTAAGCATAGGAAAACAATGGATTATCCAACAATTATCATTGGAAATATTGCAATAAAGCCTTAGCTTCCTTATATATTATGCTTCTTTGTCTTCTAGCTTGAAGAAAATTCTTGGCATCCAATTGTGTATACCCCAAGTTAGCTTTTCCTCCTTCTTGCATACTTATTAACTAAAAAGAACTTCTCTGTTGAAACCTAGAATCCTCTGCTAACTCAATGTCATGGGATTGAACTTTGAAAATTTTACATTGTGATGCTAACATATAAGAGGTTTCTATAAGATAAAGTGAGTGATTATGTTATTCAACAAAGTTGTATACTTTATATTTTCCATTAACAAGCATTAGTCCCATTCTTGCCATGCAATTGATCCTTGTCTCTTGTCGAGGATTGGTTGGCATAAAATGTCTTTTGTCTTCCTATTAAAAACCTTCCTTGCAACAAACATATTTACATAACGATATGGAGACATTTTTGTTTCTATTGAAATATTGTTTCCTAACACCAAATCCAAATTTCTCGTCATAGTCAACTTAAAACTTTCAAGCAAGCTCTAAGTTATCAAATTCCATGCCCAATATGGGCTTTCAATCAACCTTTACAAATGGTTTCACCATCAATTTCAAGAAACTAGACACAAATCAAAATGCTACTTAAAATAAATGAAATAATTGTATATATTATAGTTGACTTGATTCAAGAAAAGAAAAGAAGATCGTTCATGGTAAATTCAAGGATAGCATCACGACCTAACAACTAAAATTAATTAATTAGGAAACTCATAGCAATTGAAGTCTAGCAAATTAGAATAAGCATCGATGCACATATATGTAATAAAGAATGATTTAGAATAAAACATTTATCAAGAGTAAACAATTATCATCCGCATAAAATAAATCCTATCTTATTATTCTCATTAGTTGAAACTAGAAGAATTTAGGCCATGAAGCACATAAACTGACTTAAAAATAATTTCCTATCTTCCTAAATACATTAGTTGTAAGAGTGGGATCTTTGGGAATAAACACAAAGTAAGCTTAGATACAAAAGCTTAGCTCACATTCTCTTTCAAACTAAACCAAATGGTCTATGAAGTAAATTATTATCCTCTTATATATATGTGTGTGTGTGTGTGTATATATATATATATATATGTATTTTGTCACATGAAAGGATGAACCTTTGAAGGTGAGCACAAAGTAAACTTAAATAGAAATTCTTAAATCCCCTTAGTTTCATTAAAGAACCCTTAAAGCATTTCAAAGAGACTTATGTTACATAGTTTCATTGATGTGTAAATTTCATATTCATTCGTAAGCAACACTTAGAATCAAAGCAATGCCTCTCTTACAAGTAACATTCCTCTTAAACTACATATTTAATAAGCTTCTTCTTTACCTCTCTATCAATCATATTTCAAAACCTACATTTATACCAATCTCTTTCACTGATATAACTTTTCCTATAATTTCCTCCCTCAAACATCACCCCTATCAGCTTTTAGACTTCAAAACTTGCAATATTCCTCACTTAAACACCACAACCACTAGCTTATGAGCACTACCTTAGATTTAAGCTCTTTAACATTTGTAGAAATGGATCTATGGTGAGAAAAAAAAGGAACTACCTCTTCCTTATTGCACTAATAGTTGTAGAACATAGGTGATCAATGAAATCTTCAAGCCTTTTACATAATTGAAAGTTGCAGAGATGGAGTTCACTTTTGCACCAAATGGAAGCTAAAATACATAATCAAACAAAGCAACATGAAAACTCTAGGAAGTTTTCAAAATGTAGCATTTTAGCTTAGGAGAAAAAGGATGTATGGCAACTTCATGAACTTTGATAACACATTGTGTTACGTGGCTTTCTTCAATCTGTTGAATCCTTTGAGTGACTGAGATTCTTTCAACATGATTACTCAATTTCCTGCCACTACTTTAGCGAATTTGGTTTTGTAAAAGATGCAAATTGCTGTTAAAAAATTTGCATCCTACTTTTTGATTTGTACACCCTTACCATCGCCAGTGCAAATCCAAAATTAATTTCTACAAATGATCTAGTCCATTTCACTAAAAGTGTTAATGTATCTCTCTTTTCCTTTCCATATTCCATAGTCATGCTTTTCCTCAAAAGCATTTCTTACAATGTTATCTTTGATATTAATATTGACTATGCAATTTATTTGTTTTTTTTACAAAAATTTAAACTAAAGTTAATTATATCATTTAGTGATTGCTTAGGTGATATCTGACGGGATTAATGTTTTCTGTTTACTGTCCAAGGGATATATAATGCTAGAACTCATGGTGGAGTTATGAATCTGATTAAAGTTGATGAAGGAAGGTAATCTTATGTTGGAGTTTTATTTTCTTTGTCTTCATTTGCATTTAGCTAAGTTTTATGAAATATCTTTTATATTACAATAATGAAATATGACTGAGTGTTAATTTGGATTAGTTTATGGTAGTAATTCACACTAATAAATTTACAATACACAACCATATTATTATGTGTGTGTATGTGTCATGATTTAGTCTAAAAGATAGTTTGTTTAGTGAGATATTTAGTATTGGAAATGGTATGTTAACGCCAAATATAAATGTCTTTCTTGGCTAAAATTTAAGACATTATTATGTTTGGCATAGGTCTGGCAGCTAGATCATAAATCAAAATTTGAGTCTAATATCAACCTATGTTATTTTAAAAAGTTATACATGATTTTTGTTTATTTATATTTTTTTAATAAATTGTATTAATTTAGAATTAATATATATAATAACAATGATCGTACTTTTAATTTTAACATTAATATATTTATTGAATATATATTTAAATAATATAATTTTTATTATAAATCTAAAAAGTTTAAAATAAATTCAATTTATTGTTCTTAACAAAAATAAATAGTATTAAAATGATAGCTTTAATAAATATATTTTAAAATGTTAAATTTTTAATAAAAAAATTGATTGGGAGTTTTAAAGAAATCAATCTTGAATGAGATAACCTACTCCAATGATTAGAAATTTAGTGAAAAAAATAAATGGTATCTCATTATCCATTGATTAAATGTTATAATGTCATTATTGGGATGACATGGATTTGAAGGGTGAAATTTCCAATATTATCTTTGTTATGTTAACCTTATTTAAAAAAAAAAATAAGTGGAGAACTTTTAAAAAAGAAATAAAAGTTGATAAGGAACCAAAATCATCCTAAACACCCTATCTCAATTTCTACCCAGGAAGAGGGAGTTTGAAAGTTGTGCTATAGGATTGTTTAATATGGTTTATAGGTGCATACTAGCTTGACTAACCCAAAGCAGCCTAAGTCAAGCTAGTTAAAAAAACAAAAAAGGCCAGTTGGATCGGGGTTGCATGGCTGAGTATTGGATCAACTATGTTGGTCAGTCCAATTCAGCCTTGCCTGATCGCGTATAACAACAACAACAACAATTAAATCTAAATCTTTTTTAATGATTTTGCTTATTGTTTTTCTTAGTATTCCTTTATCTTTAACTATTAGATTACTCTCCATTTGATTTACTCTTCTTATTAAAGCTTTTATAAATCTTCTTCGTACATGCCTAAACTATTTAAGGTGCAATTCTACACTATTTTTCATAATAGGCATGACCTCCACTTTCTCTCTAATATATTCATTTCTAATTTTATCTAGTGTGGTGTATACATACATCCAATGCAACATTCTCATTTCGGCAATATTGAACTTATTCTCTTATTTGCTTTTTATCGCACAACACTTAGTCCTATACAATATTGTAAGTCTTATAATTGTATAGTGAAATTTACTCTTAAGTTTAAATGATACTTTTCTATCACAAATAACACTTGAAACACTCCTATATTTCATCCACTCTGCTTGAATTTTATGTTTGACATCTTTTTATATTTCCTCATCATATTATATGATGAACCAAAGATACTTAAATCATATGACTTGTGGTATGATATTTTCTTTAATTTTCACTTCTACGCTAGAATTGGTGCACTTCTTACTAAACTTGTATTCCATATACTCCATTTTACTTTTATTTAAATAGAACCCATGTGCTTCCAAAGGGACCTTAATGAAAATTTTATTTTTTAGGGATCATTTTGTAATTTTGGTAAAAGAATTTTAAACACATTTTATCGAAGATGAGAGATAAGAGATGAGAAGTAAATGAGAAGATGTGTTAGTTACATTAATAAAAATATGAATGCAGTAAAATAAAAGTGTGCAATGTAAAGCATGCAAAATTAAAACAAGAAGAAGGCCAAAACGACAATAGTTCTCACTTGACTGGCCAAAGGGAGAGAAGAGAGATATGAATGTAAAATATGAAATAGAAAGAACATAAAAGAACATTTATTGATTGAAGAAGGCTTACAAAAACTCTTAAAATTCTTAGAGAACTCTTGGAAATCCCTCTCTATTTTTTCTGATGCCTAAGCAACAACTAGTTACATCCTTGTATAAAAGTTTGTTTATTGTTACAATAGTGAAACCTAAAAAACCAATTACAACTTGTTACAATAGTAATATTCTATTCCTGTCACAGACTTGATGGCTATAATAACCTTTACAAGTGCTTTGTCTGCCACAATGCTTTGTCTATTATGGAAAAGAAGTTTTGTTTAGTTCTATGATGTTTGCACATGGTTTAATCTTCTCCCAGACTAGTGCTGTGACAATCATCTTCATTAGGTTGGCCAAAGTCTTTAGAATCAGAAGAAGATTTTGTGGTTTTGGATTAACCTACTTTGTTTTTTGCTTTTAACAATTTGAGAAGACCTTCAATTTGTTTTGTAAGATCTGTCTTCGTTTTAGCTGATGTAAGGTTGGCAGTGATTTGAGTCCTTTGATTCAAAAATTGAGTAGTTAAGGGATCAAAGACATTCAAGTATTTTGGGTTTTTGTTAAACCATTCTAAGACCTTTTGGGAATTTCCCCTATCTCAGCTAAATTCTAGCCACCATTTGACAACAAGGACTGATGAAGGCTATTTTTATATAATTTAATTCTCTTAACTTGGGCATTTTAATGATGAAATATGCCTTTAGGGATTTAATTAGGTGGATAATTGATTTTAGTAGCCAATTTTGCATTTTAGGAATTAAATTGAAAAATGATTTATTTTAATGCATAAATTTATCTTATATAATTTTATAAATATTCCTATTTGATTTTTCCTACTCTTTTATGCAAATTTTTAATGGGCAAATGAATTGAAAGGAGGAAATTTATTTGGAGAAGAATTGAAGATTAAATCAAGGTGGAATTTTTAGAAAATGAAATTTATAAAAAGAAAAAAAATGAGAAGAAATGGGTTGAAATGGACTTTGGGGAGACTTTGAATTGGATGCATGAAGAGCATGTTGTAATGCCCAATACGTTGTAAAAACACCGAAATGGGCTGGTTTGAAAAGCAAGTCCCCTGAGATGAGTGATTCAAGGCCAAATAAAATTTAGATAAAATTTTAAATAATAGAAAGTGAGGATTTGAATCTTGAGTTGCCCAAAAATTAAGATCAGAGTGATTCAAAAAATTTACCAAAAGGCCAGTGGCATTTTCGTAAATAAGTGTAATTTTAGAAAAACACCTAGGAGGGATTTTTAAATGGAAATTTTAAGTTACCCAGGGTTCTCAAAGGCCCCAAAAACCATGGGAAGTCCCAAGACCGATAAAGCCTCTCCGATGTACTCTTTCTGACGTCGATTGACTCAAATCTTGACTGGTTCGTTCAGGAAGGTTTTAGCCTCGATTTGAGTAATTCCAAAAGCATTTTATTAAATTTGGAATCTAAATTTTATGATGGAAAAGACAGTTCTAAAAAAGGAGCTAAAACGAAGCCAAAATGAAATTGCCATTATGGAAAGGCAAAATTGGAAATAATGGGTTCTTAAATGTTCTAAAGAGTTCCACACTTTTCTCCCTTCTTCTCTTCTTTAATGAGCACGACCCTTTTTGTCCAAAATACAGAAAATCTTTAACTCTCTTAGGCACACCAAAGGGAGGAGAAAAAGAGGAAGAAAGCCAAGGAGAAACTAGGTAATTTCATGGATTTTCTTGTTCCATCTTCCTTCAATCTTGTTCTCCTCTCTTCCTCCTTTTTTTCCGTGGATTTTTTTGAATGATTTGGTTCTATTTTGAGGTTAGACCAAGGAGGGAAATTTTGTGTTTGGAGAGGAGAAGCCAACCAAGGGAAGAAACATCCAAGAAACTAAGGAAAAACAAGGTAAAATATCATTCCTATGGTAGCTTCTTCTTGTCCCTTCTCCTTGTATGTTTCGGCCAACCTAGGATGGGGTAGGAGGGGCTGGATTTTGGGCAGAACCAAGGGAGAAACCTAGGGAAAAGAGTGCAAGGATTAAGAATATGGCAAGAAATTCTAAGAAAAATTAAAGGAAATTAAGTTAGAAAAGTGTAGTGTTCTTGGAAGTTTTGTGAAATATGATTTTGTGTGAGTAATTTCTTAGCCATTTGAATGTTTTCTTGAGCTCATAAGACCCTTAGAAACCTTCCCAAGTGGCTCTCCCATCAAGGAAAATTTTGAAACTCTAAGAAACCCAAATTCATGCTTGTCTAGGCTAAGAGGGGTTTAATGGGCTAGGGAGTGTTTTAATTTGTTTTAGCCTTGATTTGGGACTCCATATGGTATTAGAAGATGGGAGGAACCAATGAAAAAAATTTAGGAGCCATGGATTGGGAGATAGGACAATAGTATCCATAATGGTGCTTTATGAAGCAACTTAGTCTTCCAATGGTGCAATTGAATTAATGATGGCTCCAAGGACCTTAAATGAGTCCAAGAAGTCTAGAAATAACAAGAGAATGGAGCCTAGAACTTAAAGATATGAGTTGCTTCAATAGGCCATTTATGGAACTAATATGTCCATTATGGAACCAAGTATGTAATAAGCTTTAGTTTAATCTCTTGGCTTGCTTGAAGTGTGTAATTGTGTGATGTTTGTAATGTCTAGGCTAAGAGAACCTTACTCCACCCAAGTGTCCTTGTGAAACCAAGAAGGGGAAGAAAATTGCAAAGTGAGCTTGCATAAATAAAAAGGTAGCTCTCCACCTCATTCTCATTGCATTCTTGTGTGTATATGTATGTCTTAGTGTGCTTGCATGCATTCTTGATGCTTGAGGACATGCCACTTGATCCTTGTTATGCATTGGTACCAATGTGTTGTCTTGAATGACTATAGTTGTGGAAAGAGCTCATAAGGGTGAGGTAATGCCAAAAGTCCTTTGATGAAGGTGAAGAGATGCCAAAAGTCTCATGGCATGGGTGAGACAAGGCCAAAAGTCCTTTAAATGGGTAAGGCAAAGTCAAAAGTCCCTACACTAAGAGTGAGGTAAATCCAAAAGTCCTAAAAATGGGGTGAGGTTAAACTAAAAGTCCCTAGAGCATGAAAGTAATCTTGACATGTGAATGTGGTATGGAATGGAATTTATTGCACACTTTATGCTTATATAGTTATGAAATTGATGTATGTATGCCTTGAATGTGGTGTGAATGTGTGTGTGAGCTATTGAGATTCTTGAAATCTTACTCCTTTTTTCTTCTCATCCTTGAATTGTCTAGGTGGTGTTCCAAGTTAAGGAGATGCAAGCCAAGGACATTGAACATCTGTATTTTAGTGTATTATGTACTTTAAGTGGTGGTTAAATGTCAAAGTAATGATGCGTGTAATATTTTTGTGATGTAAGACCATGGACAAGTGTAAAATGATGTATAAATATGATGTAAACTTTATATGACAATAAATCAATAGCATTATGCAAATTGGCTCTTGGATAACTTGATATAACTATACATAAATAGATGTTGAGAAACCAAAATGAGATGCAAATGGTTTGGAATCATTTGGGCAGCTCCCACAAGTCTTAATCATGCTTTTACACTTGCCCAAAAGGTGCCAAGACCCAAGGGAAGCCAAATGACAACTTTGGTACCCTATGTGGAGTCAAAAGTGACTAAAATGAAACCCTATGTCACTTTTTAGCTAAATGATTTATTCTTGATTTGAGATTTGGCATGCTATTAGAATATGTTAAGATCTTTTTTAGAAGCTAAAGATCATAATTTTCAGAGATCTATAGAATATTTGATGATTTTTCAAAGTTGGCCAAAATTCTTGAAATGGTCTGATGCACTGTTACATTGGGTCCAAAATTATTTTCTGTCACATGAGGCTTAAATGAAGTCCAATTGCTATGAAATTTTATAGGTAGAAACTAGAGGTTATAAGTGACTTGTAACTAGAATCACCCGATTTGGATGTTTAGAGAGGGAGATATGATTTTTCAAAAATTTAGTCTAGTGTCAGGCATCCAGCCAGACCTTAGTCACTTTTTGATCAAAATTCACAGTCTGGGCGAGCTTGAACTGGTATGGAGTGATTTTTTCCTTCTAGATAACATCCTCAGCTTTCCAGATTGGTATCATTCACTCAAATTGGAATTTTTTGAAATTAATTAGACATTTTTGAAGTTTATATCAGTAAACTGTGATAGCATCAAGATCCAGTTCAACCCCCAGACTATTTCACATGTTAAGCGCTCTGTGTGTGGGATGTTATAACTTTTACATATTTTTAACATGAAGTAGACATCCTAAGCTTTCCATAATAACCAAGATTACATGATTTCAATTTTTTTAGATTTAGTTATAATGTTTCAAAGTTTTGGACAGAATGGGGACAAATCTGGCCGAAATTCAATAAGTTCAATTTATGCTCTATTTCAGTTTTCTTGGCTCATGAGCAAGATTTTGTGATGCGAATGAGTAGTAATGATGTATTTAAATATAATAATGCATGGTATGAACCCACACAGTCCACGTGACACCAATTGTAAATTTTTAAACATAACGTAACGCGATTAAATCCATTATTGTTGGTTCCTTTTCCATGTGCTCTTATGAATATGATGATATGGAGCTTATGAATGCCAAGAACGGGGTTAGATATATATGGTACTACACATGTGATCATAAAATAATGCACTCACAAGCTGCTACACAAGGATATACACACAAGCTGGAAGTAAGAGCTAAGGGGATGAAGTGAATCACACAAGAAGGAAGCTGCACATGTATGAAAGGAAAAGTGTGAAAAGGAACCACGGGTTGAAGGGATTAAAGAAGAAAAAGGTTTCACATTGGGAGAACGTGATTATAAGATGAGCTCATGAGAAGAAGATGGAATGGAGATTTGAATGGCAGGGAGTAGAACAAACACGCCAAAGGAGCTTCACTCATTAACCCACAAAGCAACATGCATGGCTCCATTTTAAGCTACCATTAAAACACACACATGCAACAACTAGCCATGGGTTCCAGTAAGAATGAACACATGGAATGAGAAAGGAATTAGCTAAGAAACAATGTGATTTTGGAGGCTCAAGTTGATGGTTTACAGGGAAGGAGGAACAAACTCACAAAGAGAACACACACTTGAGCAGAAACAGAGGAAAAGCCACAGTTTAGTGGGGAGAAAAGCAGCTGAAACATGCAAAAGCTTTCATGGAAGAGACACAGGTCTATAACGTATAGAGAACAACGCATAAAGAAGCTTAAAAGAAGGAAGCAGTCTCTGTTTTAGAGAGCAGAACGAACATATAATCACGTTAAGGTAGCACCTAGATTGAAAGAGAAACAAGAAGTAGACACTACAGTAGCTCAAACGAAGAGAAGCAGGCCACGGGTTTCATGCATGGCTCCATGTTGCAGCATACTTCCACATACCAACAGCAGCCTTTAACTTCATGCACACACAAAAGTTGACGTGGGAAACTTATGGCAAGCAGGAATGAAAACACGTAAAGCAAAAGTAGAGGAAGCTACGAGTTCACAAGAAATGATGCTAGAAGAGAAGCACGTGAGATGAGGAGCATGAAAATCATATGATCTTTAATAAGGATTAAAAGCTACGGACTCCATGACACATAAACAGTAGCACATGAAGAGCAAAATGAGAAGCTGATATGGGAAGGAATAAGAAGCCATGAATTTTGGGAAGATGAATAAGAAGAATATCACATAAGGAGCATAAGCAAATGGATTAAATGAATCAACGAATCTAGACCACTTGAGCAGAGTAAGAGAAAGAAGCACGTGGAGCAGAATGAGGGAAAAGAAGCTACGGTTCACTAAATCTAACATGGAGCTGACGTGTGTAGGGCATGTTATTGTGATGAAGAAAGCTCACATGGAAATGATGCAAAGGAAGCACAAGGATGGCTCTGGCTACAAGAGGAAATAAAATTAAGAAGCATGTGAGGGATTAAAAATAATACACTCGGGCAGCATCTCATCCATTAATTCAAGAAGCATCATCCATCATGGAATTAATCAACATATTAGCTATTCATCCAGAGCATCATTCCATCAAATAAAGGAGGCATCATCATTTTTACCATTCTTCCATTCTCCACACTCCATCCATGCCATAGCTACCTCTACCATTCCTCACTCCATTTCCCCTATTATTCCACGTCCAATGAAGCATTACATCTCCGTCTTGTGATTAGCTTGGAAGAAAACCCTTGGAGAAACTTGAATCCATGGATTAGAAAGAAATTTTGGGCTAAGAATTTCTCTCTTTCTACACTTTTCTTTTTTTTTTTATACATGCTTAATTAAGATGTATTGGATTGAGATTGGTATAATTATAATTAGTGGCTAGTTAAACACTAATTAGGAGATTGTTTTTGTTAATTAATTGATTGAATCAAGTGTTGAATTTTTTATTCTCCTCCAATTTCTCATGTATGCAATCAAAGTGTTCGATGAAATGTATGAGTGAGATTGTGTGCTTAATTGTCTGATTTAAGGATTCCTTAGAATTCGGTTAGTTAATTAAACATCCTAAGATATTAATTCAGAGGCTAATTGATCATTTAATTACTTAATTTTAAGTGTTCATTGACCCTAAAGACAAAAATTAATGATTTGGTACGGGATTGAAGTTTCAATTCAATATTAACTTGTTAATTTCTTGAATTTTGAATAGTAATTCAAGATCATTTACTATAAACACAATTAGAGACTCTTAGACTAAAACCAATGATAATTGAATTAGGATAAGGATAGTGGATATCAAGGGACGAATCCAAAGCTAGTCACAAGTCTATCATTCACCCCATAATTCATACAATTATGTAGTAGTTAGTTATTTTGTTTCAATTTAATTCTAGTTAATTTAATTAGATTAAAAACCCTCCTTTTAGTTAAATAGCTTTTAGGATTTTCTTACACTTAGAAAACTCAATTAAATATTAAATTCCATTTCCTAGGGAGACGATCTAGGTTGCACCACTAACTATATATTTTTTAACTTAGTTTATTTTGAAGTTGCGCGACACAACCTTCAGGGACTCTCCTTAAACTTGACAAAATATTAGGGTTGAGATACTTGCCATACTTATAGTGCCAAGAGAAAAATCCAAGGTAAGGATAATTTGCTGAAAAAATGAAGATCTCTTGGGAATGGATCTTTACCAATATTAAATTTTGAAAAAATTTTTTAAAATCCTTCAACAATTTGTGGAGGTAAGATTTTTAGACAAGGTCCAAAGAATTCCCACCATTTTAGAAATCACTGAGGGAAAACATAATTTATATTTTGGTTGAAGTAAATCAACTATGAATGGGCCAAAAACTTATTTTTAATATCGAAAAATGCTAAATTAGGCATCTCTATAGTCTCAATAATTATAACCAATTGGGTCAAAATTATAGAAAATTTTTTTAATTTGGTTTAAATCCTGGTTTAGTCTTTTGGTGAGAGAACTTTTAAAATTTGTATTGTTGAGTAATTAAAAGTGTCATATCACTTTTATCTCTATAGTGCTTGGTAGCCACAATGTTTGAATCCACTAAAATGAATTCATAAAATTTTTTGGTTTTATTTGAAGAGGTTGGTTAAAAATGAAAAACATTACTCCAATTGATAGAGCAATTCAATTTACTAATAAATTTTCTGATCAAATTATTGATAAAAATCAACTTTAAAGGTTTTTAGGATGTTTGAATTATGTAGAAGATTTCCTTCTTCTACTCAACAATCTTATTAAACCTCTTCATGAGCATCTAAAAAAAGATCCTCCTCCTTGGACAGACAAACATACAGTAATTGTTCAATCAATTAAATCTCAGATAAATCACTTCTATGTCTTTGACTTCCAAACCCTTCAGCCTTCAAAATTGTCAAAACAAATGCTTTTGAAATTGGTTATAAAGGCATTCTTAAACAAAGAATTAACAATAAAGAAAGTATCATTGTTTTCACATCAAAACATTGGAATTCTACACAGCAAAATTATTTTACCATAAAAAAGAAATTTTAGTAATTGTTCTATGCATTACAAAATTTCAAAGAAATTAATTAGATTAAAATTTCTTGGTTAGAATTGACTATAAATCTACAAAGGATGTTTTGAAAAAGGATATTAAAAACCTTGCATCAAAAAAAAATTTTACCACATGGCAAGTGATTTTAAATGTTTTTTATTTTGAAATTGAATATATCAAGGGCTCTATAAACTCTCTCCTTGATTACCTTACTTGTGAATTTTTACAGGGAGGATAAAAAAGAAAAAGAGTGCAAGCAAAGGAAAGGGTAAAGCCCAAGAAATTCCATCATCTAATGATGATAAAAAATTAGTTTTAAGCCAATCAAAATTAGAGTATTATACCCTCAAAATTGGGTTATCTACCCAACAAACTAGGTCATTTACCCAATCATCAAAAGAAACCTCTATTAAACCAACTCAAAAAGAAACAAATGCTTATTATGCTTTCCCCATTAACATTCTTCAAGGAATAGCGTCTTAAGCCTTAGTCAAACTTCTAAACAAATCTTGGGCCGATATAGCTAAAGAAGATTCCAGTAACTAATCCCTAGATGATGAACAATAATCTAGCCTAACCTTAATCCAAATGATTGACTCTTTGAAGGCACAAACCATAACCAACAAGAAAATTATCAAAAAAGGAGAACCCTCCATTGATCTTCCTCAACCTACACCTTTTCTTTTCAAAAGAATACATTTATGAATATCATCCAAATGGAATTTGAATTCTAGGATAAAAATTCTAACATGATTTCTAAAAAAATCTTCCCAAAAGATTTTCATTTTCAACCAACCTCTTCAAATAAAACCCATAAATTTTATGAATTCATTTTAGTGGATTTAAACTCTGTGACTACCAAGCACTATAGGGATAAAAATGATGCAGACACTTTTACTCACTCAACAACATAAATTTTAAAAGTTCTCTCACCAATAGACTAGAATCAGGATCTCAAAAAAATGAGAAAAATTTTTCATAATTTTGACTCAATTAGTTATAATTATTAGGACTATAAAGATGCCTGGTTCAACACTTTTTGGTATCAAAATAAGTTTTTCTACCATTCATGGTTAATTTACTTCAAACAAAATATAAATTATGTTTTCCCTCAGTGGTTTCTAAAATGGTAGGAATTCTTTGGACCTTGTCTAGAAATCTTATCTCTACAAATTGCTAAAGGATTTCAAATTTTTTCTTCAAAATTTAACATTGGTGAAAATCCATTTCCAATAGATCTTCATTTTTTAGTAACTTATCTTTAATTTGGATTTTCTCTTGGCACTACAAGTATGGCAAGTAGCCCAACCCTAATATTTTGTCAAGTTTAAGGAGAGTATTTTTGTCAAATGGTGGCCAAAATTTAGTCAAGACAGAAGAAATTCCTAAAAGATCTTAGAATGGTTTAATAAAAACCTAAAATACTTGAATATCTTTGATCCTTTAACTACTCAGTTTTTGAATCAAATGGCTTAAATCACTGCCAGCTTTGCATAAGCTAAAATGTAAATGGATCTTACAAAACAAATTAAAGGTCTTCTTAAATTGTTAAAAGAAGAAAATAGAGTAGGTTCATCTAAAACCACAAAACCTTCTTATGATTCTAAAGACTTTGCCAAACCTAATGAAGATGATTGTTAAGACATCAGTTTAGGAGAAGATTAAACCATGGGCAAACATCACATAACCAAAACAAAACTTCTTTTCTGTAAGAGACAAAGTATTGTGGCAAACAAAGCACCTACAAAAGTTACTATACCCATAAAGACTGTGACAGGAATAGAATCTTACTGTTGTAACCGGTTTCTTGGATTTCATTATTGTAACAGTAAATAAACTTCTATAAAAGGATATAACTAGTTGTTGCTTAGGCATTAAAAAAAATAGAGAGGGATTTCTGAGAGTTCTTGTAAGCCTTCTTCAATTAATAAATGTTCTTTTATATTCTTTCTATTTTATATTTTGCATTCATATCTCTCTTCTCTCCCTTTGGCCAATCCAGTGCAGACTATCGTCATTCTGGCCTTCTTCTTGTTTTAATTTTGCATGCTTTACATTGCACACTTTATTTTTATACATTCATATTTTAATTAGTGTAACTAACCCATCTTCTCCTTTACTTCTAATATCTTTTCTCCCATTTTGTTCCTTTTCCAGGGTCTCTCTTAGACATTCATTTTTAGCCCAAAATGCTAGTTCCATTTGGATGATATTGCTTAGGCATAAAAAAAAATAGAGAGGGATTTCTAAGAGTTCTCTTTGATACCAAGAATGTTTATTGATTGAAGAAGGCTTATAAGCACTCTCAAACTCTGAGAAATCCTAATCTTACTGTTGTAACTAGTTTCCTAGATTTCACTATTGTATGCTTTGTTTATTATGGAAAAGAAGTTTTATTTAGTTCTGTGATATTTGCATATGGTTTAATCTAAATGTTCTTTTATATTCTTTCTATTTTATATTTTGCATTCATATCTCTTTTCTCTCCCTTCGGGCAGTCTAGTGCGAACTACCTATGCTTTGTCTATTACGAAAAAGAAGTTTTGTTTGGTTCTGTGATGTTTGCACGTGGTTTAAATAAACTTTCTTTTATATTCTTTTTATTTTATATTTTGCATTCATATATCTCTTTTCTCCCTTTGGCTAGTCTAGTGCGGACTACATTTTACAAATTACAAATTACATTTCAAACATATTTTACAAATTACAAAAAGTTAGGAAAGTTAAGTCCCCTCGTATTGCCCTCTTGAATATGATTGTCACATTCAAATGAAAGAAAATAAGATGAAAAATGTGTATTTTTAAAGTTAAAAGCAAAAGAATTAAAATTTATATAGCAAACGTACATCTTCTAGAGAAATAAGTAAGAAAATTAGGGATTTACATCACCTCTATCTCTAAAAATTATCTTAAACAAAAAAAAAAAATCATTCTAAATAGATTGTTGGGCTCTGATTTATATCATTTTTGAAGTTTCACCCTTTATGCATAGGGATGAACTTGAGTCAAGTCATGTCCAATTCATTCTTGCCCTAATATTCAACCTGACTTTATATCAAGCTTGTTTTTTCCAGATTGGTGCTTAGCCTAACTTGGGTATGGCCCGGTCACATACCGAGTTGGGTTGGCTGGGTCTAACTAGGATTCTTTTATTTTTATTTTTTTAAAAATTTAACAAACTCAGAAACTTTGAATATTCATATTTTTGTAATCACTTAACTAATTTTGGACATATAACCACTCATTTTGATACATCTTTATAAGATCTATGTAGTGAAAATGAAAAAACGTGAGTCTGAAGGAGAAAAAAAGAAAAACCACTTGCGTAGTTAAGGGTGCACATAAGCTAAGCAGTAGTTTTAGGCCAAGCCAAATTAGTTCTCCAACTTGGCTAGGCCATCCCTTTTTCTTTTTTTGTTTTGGTGAATTGTCATATATCAAAATTTGAGGCATGACCGGCCCAAAATACAAGGAAACCCTGTATTTGTAAGCTTGGCATACAAACTATCCCCTACACCTATCGTATAATTAATCATGATGCATATTCAACTTAACTTGAAATAATTCATCTTTATCATTTATGTCAAATTCAAAGTTCAAACTTTTCATAATTCTATCCAAAAGTTATTCTTAACTTTTTGTAGAAAAATTTGGCAGAGTTTTCCCTGAAATTTGGACATCTCAAATTTCCTACAAATAGTCAAACTAACAAAAACCAAGAGAGAGTTTTGCATTCATTAACAACATGTACATAAAATACAAGGGTTGGGATCCTACCCATAAATCTATGGAACTACTCTAGAATAGAAAATGCATTATATACTTCGAAATATCAAAATAACTAAGCCCAAGTTGAACAATATTAGGCTCACCACAATGACAAACTGACTATGATAAAAGAGATGGGTCAAACGCGACTTTACTATCTACAATAATAAAAAAAAAGGATAAGTCATAGTACTCAATGAGTAGAAAATAAAGGACGATGACTAAAGGGATGAGTAGGCACTAAGTCTTTTTTTTTTTTCTTTTCTAAATGAAAATAGTTTTAAATATAATAATAACTAACAAACAATACCCAAAATTTAACATACCATAATCTAAAAGATTCAATACCTAAAATGTTTACTTACAAGAAGACACTACCTAAGAAGTCCATTCCAATGAACATGCATGTAACAAATAAGAAATTAAAAGATTTTAAATAAGGAAGGAAATAAATAATAATAAAAAATATATTATACTTATAGTCTACTCACTGTGTTTACTAAAAGGTTAATAATTGCTCTGTCCTTGAACCACTATTGTACCTTGCATAAAAATAGTCAAGTCTTCCTAACATAATCATAATCTACCTTTTAAAATTTTTGGAAGGTTAATTTATATCTCTTCCCTTTTATTACATTTTGCCAACTCACCCTAGCATATTGATGAATTATTTAATTTATTTTATTCATCATCATTATTTTTAAAGTGTTTATTCTTACTAGTCCTATCTCTAGTTTGTCTTAATGATGCTCACTAAATAAAGACACCGCAAGTGTACGGGTCGTAGATGTAATACGTGATGAATCAAGGTCGTTCCCTCAGAGAATTAGTACAGTTGGCGATTAGGCATTAGAGTCCCCATATTCATTTTAGTTAAACAATCAATTTGCAATTGGGTTTTATGAAAATTACTTTAAATGTAATTGACAGTAATAAACGATGGTTGTATTTGAAAGTATGCAATCAAAAACACCCTAGGAATTTTAATCCCCTTTATCTCAAATGTCGATCATTTCCCTTTTAATTAAACCGCCTAATGTAATTTTTAGAGTCAAGGTTGAATCAGGTGCAACTGTCTTTCGATCCAATTGAACCTCTATATCCACTCACTCTTAATGTCTCAAGGAGTGGTTAATACTTGATTAAGCGCAGACCTTCTCTCGACTACCTAGGGTCCTTGAGGATATCTCTATCTCAAGTGCAAATTAGATTATATCCAATTCTAAGTTGTTTAACCAATGGTCTATAAGCAATTCTCTTCTTTTAAAGGTTAATTACCCAATTCACAATCAAACTAAAGGAGGCCACCTAATATAATGAAATATAATTCAGATTAAACACTAAAATTCTCAATAATTCGTATAATTAACAAGAAAACAATCTCCACAGACTAAAGGTTCATAAAATTCCTAAGGGTTACAAAATTTAGCTGCTCATGGTTTGAAATCCACAAACAAATTCAGCAAACATATTAACTATCGTCAACTAGAAGGGAAGATGGAGTAGAAACACCTAATCGGAAGGATCAATGATAGAATTGAAGGATTTCCGATCAAATTGAAGCTCCTTCAACACCCTTTGTGCGTTTTCTTCTTCTCCTAATCAGCCAGAACGTTCTCCCTCTACTGAATGATGCAAACCTTAGCTTCCTTCCGTCCATTTTAGCTTGCTAATATAAACTGTGCATTTCAGGATCCGATCTCGCTATGGTGAGGAGTACTTCTCGCTATAGCAAGAGCTCATAAGTTCCTAGATTTTTGCTGTTCTCGCTACTGCTGCGCTATGACAAGCTTCTCCCTAGAATTTACATGCCTCGCGACTTCGCTGTGGCGAAGTACCTCACTTGCTATAGTGAAAGTGCATCCTCGCCATAGCGAGTTGAATACTAGCTGTAGCGAAGGGACTTATTCCACTTGTACTTTTTTACTTCTCAACTTCCCTCTCTTTTCTCAATTCTTTCTTCCTTTTTTATTTTTCCTAAAATTGAAATCAATCATAGAATGAGGCTCAAACTGATAAAGATATTACAATAAAACACTTTCTTTATTTTGTTTGATTGAATTATTTTTAACCCTATTAATCAAGAAGAAAGTACTTTACCTCCCTAATTTAATCTCAAATATATTCTTTTTTTCATCCTAAATTAGGGAGTCATTAAACTTCCCCACACTTAAATCCTTGCTTGTCCTCAAGCAATTCTTAGAAACTATCAAACAATGTGATTATTTATTTATTCTTTTCTACAATCATCACCTAATCAATCAGAATTTTAGCTCCCCCCACACTTAGAATGAAACTAATGTTAGAAACAGAAATTTAGCAAAACTCAAATTGAATTTCGAAAATAATACAATCATAGCCACACCCTAATTTCTAAGTGTGTGTGTGCTCCACAGATAGATTTTCAAGAAGCAATCAAGTAACCTTCAACATATCCTCATTACATTTTCAAGACCAATCCAAATATCCACTCTAACTTCAATCATCAACATTCATTAAAAAAGATTTTTATTGTTCACCAGAGATCTGTTTTCAACATGTTCATTCAGCATTTTTCTTTTTTTTTAATGGCTTTTGCCCTTTTTTTTTTTATTTCTCCTTGGTTCTCTTAATCCTTTTGACGCGAATGACGACATTGGTTATGAAGCCACCCAGTTACTCAGATTAAGGAAGTCCTCAGAGTGCTCACTAGCATACTCTTAGTTTCTATCACCATTTGACGTGAAAGCTCACACTTTTTAGTGCAAACCCCTAGTTACTAAGTGATTTCAACCACTGGAGTAGAGTTTTTTTTGTGGTGTACTAATGATCTCTCTCAAATGACAGTCAGATATCTATTAGAAGCAGGTAAATTGGAAGGATCTAAAAAAAATAAATGAGAATTAGTTAAAGAGAAAACTTGAATAACTTCAATAATCATATTGTGTAAGAGTGGTCATACTATGGGTGCATACTATGACTACATTACTTACTTTGTTCATTTCAAGATTGCTTCACCCCCATATTCATTGATTAGTATTCATCTAAAGCAAGAGGGCTAATTCTGGTTAAAATTGGAGACATTATAATGGACTATTTATTAATAGTAGATTTTGTCTTATTAACCGAATTGGGTGTCCATATCTACTTAGCCTAAGTATACCTTCCCCCACACTTAAAATTAACATTATCCGCAATGTGTAAAAAAGAAGAACAGAAGCAGGAGAAAAGAAGCAAAATGGGTGGAGGGAAAATAAAGTGACGAGACTCCCCTAATAAGAAAAGAATTTGTGAGGACGAGAGGGGTGTGCTCAACAACTCCTGCAACCGACAGATCAAAAATAGACAGAATTTAAGTAGCAAACAGTGAGTTGGCATGAGAAATAACAGATTAGCCAGCACAAGTATCAAAAGTATAGCGATATATAGTCATCCATATACAGTAATCCCAAAAAGAAAAATAAAACAATAAAAAGAAACAACAGTCAAGGGATAGAAGGGTCCTGTGAATCAAAAGGTCTAAGCTGGTCACCCGGTGTAGGGTTCTGAGGAAGAACAATCACTGATGGTGTAGGACCCACTGGAGGTGAAGGGGCAGGAGCAGGCATCAAGTACTTGATGCTCACTGAATAAATACACCTCAAGTGTACGGGTCGTAGACGTAATACATGATGAATCAAGGTCGTTCCCTCAGAGAATTAGTACAGTTGGCGATTAGGCATTAGAGTCCTCATATTCATTTTAGTTAAACAATCAATTTGCAATTGGGTTTTATGAAAAATACTTTAAATGTAATTGACAGTAATAAACGATGGTTGTATTTGAAAGTATGCAATCAAAAATACCTTAGGAATTTTAATCCATTTTATCTCAAATGTCGATCATTCCCCTTTTAATTAAACGGCTTAATGTAATTTTTAGAGTCAAGGTTAAATCAGGTGCAACTGTCTTTCGATCCAATTAAACCTCTATATCCACTCGCTCTTGATGTCTCAAGGAGTGGTTAATACTTGATTAAGCGCAGACCTTCTCTCGACTACCTAAGGTCCTTGAGGATATCTCTATCTCAAGTGCAAATTAGATTATATGTAATCCTAAGTTATTTAACCAATGGTCTATAAGTAATTCCCTTCTTTCAAAGGTTAATTACCCAATCCACAATCAAACTAAAGGAGGCCAACCAATATAATGAAATATAATTCAGATTAAACACTAAAATTATCAATAATCTGCATAATCAACAAGGGAAACAATCTCCACAGACTAAAGGTTCATAAAATTCCTAAGGGTTACAAAATTTAACCACTCATGGCTTGAAATCCACAAATAAATTTAGCAAACATATTAACTATCGTCAACTAGAAGGGAAGATGGAATAGAAACACCTAATTGGAAGGATCAATGATAGAATTGAAGGATTTCTGATCAAATTGAAGCTCCTCCAACACCCTTTGTGCATTTTCTTCTTCTCCTAGTCGGCCAGAACGTTCTCCCTCTGCTAAATGATGCAAACCCTAGCTTCCTTCCATCCATTTTAGCTTGCTAATCTAAACTGTGCGTTTCAGGGTCCGATCTCGCTATGGCGATGAGTACTTCTCGCTATAGCGAGAGCTCATAAGTTCTCAGATTTCTACTGTTCTCGCTACTGCTGCGCTATGACAAGCTTCTCCCTAGAATTTGCATGCCTCGCGACTTCGCTGTGGCGAAGTACCTCACTCACTATAGCGAAAGTGCATCCTCGCCATAGCGAGTTGAATACTAGCTGTAGCGAGGGGATTTGTTCCACTTGTACTTTTTTACTTCTCAGCTTCCCTCTCTTTTCTCAATTCTTTCTTCCTTCTTTTATTTTTCTTAAAATTGAAATCAATCATAGAGTGAGGCTCAAACTGATAAAAATATTACAATAAAACGCTTTCTTTATTTTATTTGATTGAATCATTTTTAACCCTATTAATCAAGAAGAAAGTACTTTGCCTCCCTAATTTAATCTCAAATATATTCCTTTTTCCATCCTAAATTAGAGAGTCATCACTTAAGATATGATGGTTAAGATTCATCACACTACAGACAATACTTAGGAAGGATTCATTAAGCATTCCTATGCCTAATAACATTTTTTCATGTGCGTGTGTATGTGTATAGACACACCCATTCTTTTTTAGGTCTTATCTTGGTTTAGTCCTATCAGGCTATCTAAATGCATGAGTGTAACTCAAATTTACAAGAGGGACTTACCAAATGATCAGAAATTTGACCATAAGAATTATAGGGCTAGCCTCACAAGTTAGTATCACCAAAGGAGTGGCTACAAGAGATTATAACAAAAATAAGATGATGAGATACAAAAATTTAAGCACAAGAATATAAGGGATTTGAACCATTAGGCGATAAAAAGAAAAAAATGAAGTATAGGAGTTTACTAAGGTTGGATGATGTCCTTAAGTTTCTTAGCTCAAGCCATGGTTAGCACATCACTTAAGCAGGAAGCTCGGGATACCATAAGAGAAAAAAAATCTTCAATGTATAGCAAAAACTAAGCCAAATAAAGAAAAGAAAGGAAAAGACAAAAAAAATTGAAAGACAAGAGATTTAGATCAAGTTCAAGGAAGTTGCATAAAATTGTTCTAAAGTTCAATAATACCCAACTACAAGAATGAAGAAAACCCCAACATTAAAAAAGAAAAAGAAAAAGGGAATGGACAAGATGAGGAAGAGAAGAACTAACTTAAACTTGAAGAAATGGTGAAGCTTCACATTACTGTTCTTATAGCAAGCTAGCTGAATGGTGAAAGAGGATGAAAATTTCTCAAGAAACAAGAAGAGAAGATCAATTCACAACCTCTTCCACACCACTACGGTTAGCACCCCAAGGCCAAATTTAGAGCAACAAGCAAAAGAGAATGGAAAGAAGATTATGGTGAATGAAGTGTCGAAAAGATTAGAGTTGAAGTAAGAAGAAAAAGGGATTATCTTTACATTTTATATGTGTCTCTAGGGAGTAAAATCTAAGGATCACATGGCATAATGGCATAAGGACGTTTTAGCAAAAATAAGAAAGTTTAAGGGTTAGTAAAAAGTCCAAAAATTATAGTTGCTTAAATTTGTTGCCCTAAGTTTTTTTAATTCATCATAACATAAAAATTTATTTTAATTTTAAATTTTTTTTTTAATTTTTACATATTTATTTATTTAGCAGGCATTACATTTTTTTCTCCTTAAGAAATTTGGTCCTAAATTTAAAATGCACTTACTAACCTAGGTTTCAAATGAGTAAAGATATTTAACGTGTATCTTACTTTCTACTTCTTAAGTTGCTTCTTCTTTTGAATAATTATGCTAAATCACTTTCACCATTGCCAATTCCTTAAATGAAGCTTCTTGACTTGCCTATCAATAATCACCATAGGCTCTTCTTGATATGTTAGCCTTTTGTCCAATACCACTTCTTGAGGCTTGATTACATGTGAAGGGTCAAACAAACACTTCCTCAACATAGATATATGAAATATATGTATATCAGCTAACTCTAGAGGTAATGCTAAACAATATGCAACTTGACCAACTCTGTTTATGTTCTCGTATGGCCTAATATACTTTAGGCTTAACTTCCCTTTCTTACAAAATCTCATCACTTCTTTCATTAGTGATATTCATAAAAATACTTGATCACCCACTATGAATTCTAATTTCTGATGCCTGTGGGCCACATAAAATTTTTGCCTACTCTAAGCTGTTAACAATCTTGGTCAATTACACTGTCTCAAAGGCATCTTGTACTAAATCTATGCTTAATATATTGGCCTCACCGACTTCAAACCAACCAATTAAAAACCTACACTGTCTACTGTATAATGCTTTGAATGGTGGCATTTGTATACTAGCTTGGTAAGTATTATTATATGCAAACTCTACCAGAGGTAAATAGCTGTCCCAATTATAGCCAAAATCAAGGAAACATGCTCTTAACGTATCTTTTAGAATTTGAATGACTTGTTCTGATTAACCATCCATTTAAGGGTGAAAAGCTTTACTAAGATTCACTTATATGCCCAAGGCTTCCTGAAAAGCCCTCCAAAAATGAGATGTGAATTATGGACTCCTATCAGAAATTATAGATACTAGTACTCCATGCAACTTCACAATCTCATCTATATAAAATTAGGCATATTTAGCCACACTATAAGTGGTCTTAACTAGAAGAAAATATACTGATTTAGTCATCTTATCTATAATCACCTAACAAGAATCGTACCCTTTTAGGGTGCGAGGTAGAATGATAAAGAAATTCATTATAATCTTCTCTCATTTCTACTTTGGTATTTTTAATTGTTAATGCAACCTTACTCGCTTTTGATATTCTACTTTAACTTGTTGATATGGTAAACAACGAGAGACAAACTAGGCTATATCTTGCTTCATACCATCCTACCAATAAAACATTTTTAAATCCTAATACATTTTTTATTGACCCTAGATATATTGTGCATGTAGAATGATAAGCTTATTCAAGAATCTCACCATTTAAATCTTTTACATTTGGCACACATAATTAGTTATTGCATCTTAATACCCTATCTGAATCTATATGAACTTGCCACTATTTTAGTTTTATGTTTCTATTTTTAACTTATTTAATTTTAAGTCTAAGCCTTGAGTTGTCCTTATCTTCTCTAATAGAGATGAATGAGCCTGAATGTGAGCTAAAAATGCTCCTCCCTTGGTTATTTCAAAACTTACTCTAGTTTTTTCTAATTCATGAAGCTTTTCTACTAATGGTCTCTTGAGCTCTGCAATATGGACTGGACTGCCCATAGACTTCTTGCTTAATGCATTTGTCACTACATTTGCCTTACTAAGATGATAAAGGATAATACAATTATAATCCTTAAATAAATCCATCTATCTGTGTTGCCTAAGGTTAAGATCCTTTTATTGAAAGATGTATTTAATGCTTTTATAATTTGTGTGTATCTCGCAAGTCTTACCATATAAATAGTATCTCCAATTCTTGAGAGCAAACAATACTTGTGCCCATTTCTAAGTCATAAGTAGGATAGTTTTGCTCATTTTTCTTAAGTTGTCTTGAGACATAAGCAACTACACACCCATGTTGTATGAGAACATATACCAAAACCAATCTTCAAGGTATCACAATATATTGTATAGCCTCCAGACCATAAAGGTAAAGTTAGAATTGGTGCTGAGGTTAGACACTTCTTTTACTTCTTAAAACTTTCTTCACATGCATCTGACCATTGAAATTTAACATTTTTTTGAGTTGACTTCATTAATGGGGCTGCTATTAAAGGAAAGTCTTTTATGAAGCAGTGATAATACCCTGCCAGCCTCAAAAAATTTTAGATTTCTGTAACTATAGTTGGTCTAGGCTATTTCTAAACTACCTCTACTTTACTCTGATCAACTTGTATGCCATTCTTCGATACAACATAGCCCAGAAAGGCTACTTGGTTTAACCAGAATTCACACTTAGAAAACTTTGCATACAGTTGCCCTTCTCTCAACCTTTGTAACATAAACCTCAAATGTTGTTCATGTGTTACTAAAATGCCATTAATAAATATTACCATGAATCTATTCAAGAATGGTTTAAATACCTAATTCATTAAATCTATAAATTCCACGGGAGTATTATTTAACCTGAAGGACATCACTAAAAACTCATAATGACCATAATATGTTCTAAAAGTTGTCTTCAGTATATCTTTCTTCTTAATCTTCAACTACCTTGAATGTAAATCAATTTTTGAGAAATATTGAACACCTTTTAATTGTTCAAAGCGATCATCAATGCAAGGAAATGGGTATTTATTCTGTATGGTCACCTTGTTAAACTATCTGTAATCAATACACAATCTCAAGCATCTATCATTCTTCTTTATGAAAAGCATTGGAACACCCCAAGGAGAAGTGTTTGGCTAAATGAAACCTTTATCTAATAAATCCTGTAATTGACTCTTTAATTCCCTCGATTTAGAAGACACTGTAATATCCGGTTCCTTTGTAAACGTGAGAAACACAATATTCGATTTCTCTGTAAACGTCAGAAATGGGTCAAATATAAAAGGAAGTCCTCGAAATAGAAGGAATTTGGGCCAACTAAAATTATAATAAAATTTTAAATATTAGAAAATGAGGATTTGAGTTTAAGATGCCCAAAAACCAAAGCCAGAAGAGCTCAAAAATTTATTGAAAAAAGTAGGAGCATTTTTGTAATTTTTGAAAAATTTGAAAAACTCATAGGAGGGCTTTTTAAATGAAAAATTTGAGCTTTTTGGGTTCTTAGAGGCCCTGAATACCATGGAAACCCTTAGAACAGTTGAAACCCTTCCAGTGAGTGATTTCGGCCGTCAGTTGACTGAAACTTTGATTGAATGGTTCGGAATAGTTTTAGATCCTTTTTGAGTAATTCCAAAGGCAATTATTATGATTAAGAGCCTAAGGAATATGATGGAAAAGATGAATTTTAAAAAGGAGTTGAAATGAGCCCAAACGAATAAAACTACGAAGAGGGACTAAATTGCAAATTCTGAAAGTTACTTAAATGAATCCCTAGCTTATAAAAAAGTCCCTCCTCTGCTTAGATCTCCTCACCCACTCTCTCACACGTTAAAATAGAATTAAGAAGGGCTAAGAGTGGTGCACAAAAGGAGAGGCCAAGCAAGGAAGAAGAAGCTTTGAAAAATGTAAGTTTTAGCCACTTTTTCTTACTCCTTGCCTTGTTAAACTTCTTCCCTTCTTCTTCCCCTTCCTTCTCATGGTTTTGGCATTTAATTTGGTGTTTTTTTGAAGGTAGAACAGAGGTGGAATTTTCAAATTTGGTGAGGGGAGGCTAGCCAAGTGAAGAACAAACCAAGAAAACTAAGAATCCAAGGTATTTTGTTACTTCCTAAGTTTAGGTCTCCTTACCCCTCTTCTTTTCAATTTCCCCCCATGTAAGACTAGCCATAAGGGATTAAATTTCTAGCTAAACCAAGAATGAATCACATGAATTATGGTGTGGGAATTTAGAATATGCAAAGGAAACCAAGTAAAAGCCATTGAATTTCAAGTTAGCAAAGTGTAAGATTCTTGAAGAGATTGTAATATCTGTTTTGATTCATGAATTTTCTAGGCTATGTAAGTGTTTAATTGAGCTTCTAAGACCTCTAGGAAGCCCTAGGAAGCCTCCCAAGTGACTCTCCCATCAAGAAAAAATTGGAAACCCCTTGAACCCTAAATGCTTCTATAATGTCAGCCTAGGCTAGAAAGAGTACTAAGGGAAAGTTTTAATTTGTTTCAAGCATATTTTTGAGTCATGTAGGATGGAAGAGGATGAGAGGAAGCCTTAGAAAAATTTTAGAAGTCATAGATAGTAAGATAAAAGTGTAGGCTCCATAATGTAGTATAATGAAGCAACTCCTAGTTAGGCTCTTTAAAATAATTGTGTGATAACTTCAAGGAGTCTAAATGGAGTCAAGAATCATAGATTAAAGGAGAGAAGGGAGCCAAGATCATAAATTCTTGAAGTTGCTTCATTAAGTGCCTTACAGAAGCATAATAGAGCCATAAACCAAAGTAGCATCATGTAAAGTGTGTATAATGTCAAGGCTTGTTCCCATGAGTAATTCATATTTCTTTTGGTGTGTCTAGGCCAAGAGAAATGGTCTCCACCTTCTTGGGTGTGTGAGGTCAAGGGAGAGGAGTCAAGACTTAAGAAAAAAGTGTGTAAATGCCAGCAAAGTAGCTCTCTCCACCTTCTCTCATGCATGGATGTGTGTTTAACTTGCTTTGAAATGTGTGTATGTGTATTTTCAAGCCATGAAAAGTATGCTGGCATGATCTTGTTTGTCATGATTTCATGATGTCATGTTATGTTTTTAAGTAAATGTATGATGTTTCTTGAGTTTTCTTGAGTGTGGAGAGGCCAATAACCTTTTATCATGGTGAGGATGAGCTAAGAATCCTTAAACTTGGTTGAGACAAAGTAAAAAGTCTTCCAAAAGCAAAGTGGGTTCCCAAGAGTATGGTTGAGTCCAAAGTGCTTAAAGAATGGGTGAGGCAAGTCCAAAATTCATGAGGAGAAGTGTGAGGCCAATCCAAACACTTGATGAGCTCTTGAATGATTTGTATGGTTTGTTTACATGCTAAGCTTACTTCTTGAATGTTTATGATTTGTATTATGTCTGTGCATGCATTTTTAAGGCTTTCTTTGCATATATTATGTATGATTGAATAGGAGATGAGCTATTGAAATTCTTTGAATCTCATCCCCTCCTCTCCAATATTTTAAAATGCTAAGTGAACCAAGTGGATATGCTAATGGGAGCCAATAATATTGAAGAAGAGAGATTGACATTCATATGTCTAGCTTTTACCCTTTTTGAACTATAACGATATTCAATGATGTATATGATTATTGTAAATGTCACATGACCCTTGAGACACATATAAATATGATATTATATGATGTATACATGTATAGATATAATGTATGAACTTTAGAAATAAATTTGGGTATGTAATGCTAAGTTATGCAAATTGAAAGTTTGATAGATATGTGTATAAGTAGGGGTTGAATGGCAAAATGAGATGCATGAGGTTTGGGACCATTTGGGCAGCTCACACAAGTCTTAAATGTACTTTTAGACTTGCCCAAAAGGTGCCAAGACCAAAGGAAATCCATTTGGCAACTTTGATACCCTATATGGAGCCAAAATTGACCATTATGGAACCCTATATCACTTTTTGGCCAAATAAGTTAGTCTTGATATGAGATTTGTCATGAAATTAGTCTCATTTAAAGCTCTTTAGAAAGCTAAAGATCATAATTTTTAGAGGTCTACAGAATATTTGATGATTTTTCAAAGTTGGCAATTTTCATGGTTTCTGGTATGTGCACTGTTCACACTGGCAGATTTGTATTCTGTGTTATCTAATGGACAAATGGAATCCAATGCTTGTGATATTTTATAGGCATAAACTAGAGGTCATAAGCTTTCTGTGGCCATTAAGATCACCTCATTTGGAGGTCTGAGCAAAGAGTTATGCATTTTTTAAGTTGGCTATCAGTAGTAGCGGCGCCCCAGGAGTCCAGTCACTGTTCCATAAATTTTTAATAGGTAAACGTATTTGTTTCATTCTAGAATTATTTTTAGCATAAATTTAACATTTTTAGCTTTCTAGAATAACTAAATGTGTGTGATTTCTATTTTTATATAATTAGTTATGAATTTTAGAAATTTATATCAGTAATATGAAACAGCAGTCCAGGCAGCAGCGACCTCTGGACTTTTTCGGATATTAAACGTCCTCTGTGATGGATGTTATGATCTGGACGTATTTTTAGTGTAAAGTAGACATCCATAGCTTCTCAGAATGAATAATATTGCATGATTTTTATTTTTCTAAATGTACTTATAATTTTTCAAAGTTTGCCCAGAAATAAGGCTAATTCTGGCCGAGAATGAACACTCATTTTCCATGTCTCTTTTCGGTTTCTATGAGTTGTAGGTATGTTTTTGTGATAAAAATAAGTTGTAATAAGGTAATTAAATATGAGGGGATGTAGCATGAGCTCACATGGTCCACGTGACACCAATTGCAAAATTTTGAAGTATGACGTAATGCAAATAAGCCTATTATTTTCACTCCCTCTTTCATATACTCTCATAGGAATGATGATGTAAACCTTATGAATGACATAAAATAAGCTAGAATTTATGGTGTTACAGACACCATCCTATAAGGGGGAATAGAGATGGATCATGTGCCTATAATAAAATCAATACTTAATTCAATATCCTTATATGGTAGCAACTCAGGCAACTCTTACAGAAATACATATGCAAACTCACAAACCACTAGAACTTGATCCCAACTCGCAACTTGTACATTTGTATCTTTAATAGCCAAGTATCCTTAGCACCCTTTCCTTAATAACTTTGAGCCCCTAAGGTTGATATCAAATTACTAGGTACTTTACTACAGTAACCTTGAATTAAGAAGGATGATTCCTTAGGGATATCAAGCTTTATTGTTTTCGAATGATAATCCAAGGTGGCATAATATGAAGCAAGTCAATTCATTCTTAATATCACATCAAAGTTAGACACATCAAGCACTATCAAGTCAATAGAAATCACACATGATCGATATACATGATCAACCAATAATGATTCTCCTATTAGAGTTACAACCATAAAAGCATTGCCCAGTTTGTCTGAGTTCTTACTAACTCGTCTAGCAAAATATGGAGACATATAAGAATGAGTAGAGCTAGGATTAAATAATACACCAGCTTCATGAGAACATATTGTGAAAGTATCGACCAGAACCACATTAGATGCTTATACATCTTGTTGAGTCAATGTGTAGACACGAGCTTGCCTTTTGTCTACTGAAACTTATCCCCTGCTTGCTGCACCCCTCCCAAAACTCCCTCTACTTAACTGTATTGGAATAAATTGAATAGGGATAGCAGCTATAGGAGTAACTTGGTGCAAAGTCTCTATTGACCCCTAATCGAAACTAACTTACCACTATGGCTAATCATTTAAGAAATGCTTGACCTAGCCACACAAGAACACATGCCCTTGGCTTTATGATATTGGCCTAAATGATGTTTCCCACATGTCAGACATGGAATCTTGCTTTGCCTTAGTTGTATTAACCTATATTGAACTTACGGCTCTGCACTCCTCTAACTAGCTCTCTGACTAACTATACTACTTGAAAGTTGCACTAACCTCTTTTACACAATAGATGATGATTTATCCTGACTTTACCTATTAAACCCCTTGGAGAGTTTCCAATATCAATAAACTTTCTATCATTTACTCTCTTTTACTTTCTAAAGGAAGCATTTTCTTCCATTTCATGTATTTCAATTTTCTTGGTATAATCAACAACAGTAGCATAAGAAGAAAAACGCTTCGTCTGTGTTGCAATTGCCTTAAATAAAAGGATGATTCAAGCCATCCACAAATCTCTTGATCATATCTTTCTCTATAGAGACTAAATGTGGTGCATAGCATGCTAATTGTACAAAATGAATGTCATACTCTGTGACATTCATACCAGGCATCTACTACAAAGTCTCGAATTCCTAGCACTTGGCATCCTTGATGCTTTGGGATAGAAATCTGACCAAAAATACTTCCTTGAACTCTTCCCAAGCCATTAAAGGTGACCTTGCTGGCCTCCCCTTAGATAAACTCTTAAGCCAAATACTTGCCACATCTTACAACTAATGAATAGCTAACTCAGCTATATTTGCACTTAAACACTTAAGGGCTTGACAAGCTTTTTCTATGTCATCTATAAAAAGTTGGGGATTCTTTTAACTATTAGATCTAGTGAATGTTGGTGGTTTCAACTTCAAAAATCAAGATAATAGATCATTAGTGCTTTTGCTCTCACTCAGGGAGAGGGGGCAGCTCTACCTTGCCCACTATCCCTCTTACATCTACCATGACCTCTAACTACTCCTCTAGCACGACCCCTTAAAGCTAGATCTATGAGTAGAATAGAGGCCCTATTAAATGTCTTTTGCCCTACAGCTTCTCTATTGGCTGCACACCTTTTACGTGGCAGCATCTTCTCATTATATCAAACAATAGCACACAATTCAAAACATATTTTATTCATAAATTCTATCAATATTCAAAACATTGACTCAAATGAAAGAAAGACATGAACTTCCTATAAGGCCTTCAGTGATGCCTTAATTATGATTATGACTAGGTTCATAATAATAACTAAGATCTCACCAAAGGACACTTACTCCGCAGACCATAGGGAAACCCAAGCTCTTATACCAACTTGTCACACCCCAAAATTTAAGGTGTGACAAGTCCAAAATATAAGGAAACCCCACATTCGTAAGCCAAACATACAAGCTATTCCCTACACTTGTCATATAATCAATTCATTACATGTTCAACTTAAAACATGAAATCATTCATCTTCACTACTCATATCAAATTTAGAGTTCAAACTTTACATAATTCTATCCAAAAAGTAATTCTTAACTTTTTGTAGAAAATTTGTACATCCTAAGTTTCCTACAAACAGTCAAACCAATAAATCCTGAGAGAGTTTTTCTTTCATCAACATGTACATAAAACAAAAAGGGTGGGGATCCTACTCATAAATTTATGGAGCAACTCTAGAGTACAAAATACCTTACATACTCCAAAATATCAAAATAACTAAGCCCAAGAGAAACAATGGTGGGCTCACCACAATGACAAACTGACTATGTTAGAAAAGATAGGTCAGGTGCAATTCTATGATTTGCAATTAAAAAAAGAAAAGGTGAGCTACGGTACTTAGTGAGTAGAAAATAAAGTATGATACCTAAAGAAATGAGCAAGCACTAAGTCTTTCTTTTTTTCCTAAAAGAAAATAGTTTTAAATATAATCGTAAATGACAAAACTTTAAACATGGAATAATAATTTTTATTTATTTACTTACTTATACATATTTTTATTGATTCAAGTTGTAAAATATTATATATATTATGAAATAATCAATGCAAATGAAAGGTAAAGAGTTTGAGTTAAAGGAAATTTGTTCAATATGTTATTAATAAAATAAAATGTCAACAACATATAAGCATATAATATTCTAATCAAAATATAAAATGATAGGGGATATATGTGAAATATATATATACACACATAGATAAGGGAAATAAAAAAAGTCACATTCAAACATTTTAAAAATTTTGTACTAAACAGAAATAACGATTATACCAAAATGATTCAACAAAAACACATCATTAAAAAAGTCCATGCACAATTTTAAGGTATAAGACATATACTAACATGGGCACAGAGCCCATAAAGGTCAAGTCACCATATATCCAAACGCGAGCACATGGCTTGTGAACCAATTAGAGAGCATTTAGCTTAGTACCATTATGGTACTCAATTATAGAAACCATTTGGTATTATCTATAGTGCACCAAGGGCTAACAGTACCATTGTTAGCAACCTGTGTTCTGCACAATCCCACCTTACACACTCACATGGCCTCACACACATATTTATATATATATAAAATAAACGAGGTCTATATACCAAAATCTCCTAGATACATTACTTCGCGGTAAAATTCCATAATTAAAATTATAACTTTTCATAACCCTATATTAATTAAGTAATTTCTACATACTATGCCGAGATAACATTTCACTTTTCCATTTTCCAAATAATACTTAAGATAGTAGACAAATTCATATTCAACTCAATAAGACAATCATGTTTTAACATACCATAATTTAGAAGATTCAATACCTAAAATATTCACTCGTAACAAGATACTACCTAGGAAGCCTGTCCCAATAAACATGCAAGTAGCAAACAAGAAATTGAAAGATTTTAAATAAGGAAAGAAATAATATATATATATATATATATCATGCTCTATAGTCTACTCACTGTATTTGCTAAAAGGTTAATAGTTGTTCTATCCTTGAACCACTATTGTACCTTCCATAAAAATACTTAAGTCCTAACATAATCATAATATACCCTTTAAAATTTTTGGAAGGTTAATTTATATCTTTTCTCTTTTATTACTTTTGGCCAATTCCCCCTAGCATATTTAATTTATTTTATTCATCATCATCATTATTTTCAAAGTATTTATTCTTATTAGTTTTATCTCTAGTTTGTCTTAAGATATCATGGCTAAGATTCATCACACTATAGATTATACTTAGGGAGGATTTATTAAGCATTCATATGCCTAGATAATTTTTTTTTTTTTTTTTGTATATGTGTGTGTGTATACACATTCTTTTCTAGGTCCTATCTTAGTTTAGTCCTTACTAGGGCATCTAGATGCATGATGTAACTCAAATTTACAAGAGGGGACTTACCAAATGATTAGAATTGCAATTATGTAATGGACTCAAGCTACCATAACATAAGAATTATAGGGCCAGCATCACAAGTAAGTATCACTAGGTGAGTGGCTGCAAGAGATTATAACAAATGGAAAGATGAGATATAAAAATTTAAGCACAAGAATATTAGGGATTTGAACCATTAGGCAATAGAAAGAAAGAAATGGTGTAGAGGAGTATATTAAGGTTAGATGATGTCCTTAAGTTTCTTGGCTCAAGCCTTGGTTAGCACATCGCTTAAATGGGAAGCCTAGGATAGCACAATGGAAAAGAAATTTTCAATGTACAGCAGGAATTGAGCCAAACGAAGAAAAGAAAGGAAAAGACAAAAAAATTGAGGGATAGGGGATTTAGATCAAGTTTAAGGAAGTTGCATAAAATTGTCCAAAAGTTTAATAATACTTGATTATAAGAATGAAGAAAACCCCACGTGTGAAGATTCGTGTTGTTGTTATTGCAACAAGCCAGCTGAACTTCAAGGCAACCAAAAATGGTGAGAGAGGATGGAAATTTCTCCAAAAAAGGAAGGGAAGATCAATTCATAGCCTTTTCAACACTACTATAGTTAGTACCCTAAGGTCGAACTTAAAGTAGTGAGCAAAAAAGAATAGAAAGAAACTTTTGGTGAATGAAGTGTAGAAAAGATCATATTTGAAGCATGAAGCAGTATGGATTAGCTTTACATTTTACATGTGTCTCCAGGGAGTGAAATCTAAGGATTAGATGGCACAATGGCATAAAGACCCTTCAGGAAAAATTAAAAGGTTTAAAGGTTAATGAAAATTCCAAAAATTATAATGGCTTAAATTCGTTACCGTAAGTTTTTTTTGGTAATTTATCATAACATTAAATTTAAATATAAATTTAAATTTAATTTTTATTTATTTATTTATTTTTACATATTTATTTATTTAGCAAGCATTACATGAACATTATAAAACAACTATAAAAAAATTTTATATAAGTTCCCTACAAAATTAAATTTTATAATTAAAAAAGTTTCATATAAATTCCTTTTAAATAATTTTTTTAAAGAAATTAATTGGACCAAGTTAAGCCAAATTAGCTAATATGGCTAGCTTAGCCTAGTTGCTTAATTTTGTATTGGATCTAGTCTAATCTAACCCAATGTGACCAAGTTAGACCGAATTGGCATGGGTTGGATATGCATTCTTAATATTTGGATAGTAGATTAGAGGGAAGGGATGAACTTTGTTCTATGCTTGGAAAGGAGGTAGAGATAGATTTGATAATTTTACATAGTTAAATATTTTATATTTAAATGACGGAAGATTTATGCTCCACTTAATTCACTGCAAAGTGAACATTTTTTTACATAATTTATACAATCTTTATTATCTCCTTCTAATTATTATTTTATATATTAAATTATTATTTTAACTATTAAATCACTTTTTTTTAATAAAGGTATAAAAATTGTTTTTCATCCTGTCTGTTTATTTTTTCACATTTTCATTCCTTTTGCATCACTCAATCACACTATTATTAAATCAGAACTTACAAAACTTATTATAATTTCTTTTTAATTAAGAAAAAATTTTAATTGATTCAAAAATTGGAGTAGGTAAATGTAATTTCTCCTTTTTATTTTTTGATGCTTTGATATTTTCCTTTGTCATTTGGATTCAGTTTATCTTGAAAATAGTAATTTTTTCTTTTACTTAAAAATTTGAATTTTCCACGATCAGTTGAGCGCATGGGAAAGAAACAACTCTATTTTTTGTATCAAAAAAGAAACTGCTCTATTTTCTCTCCGAATGAATTTGAAGTTGATCCTTCAAGCAGGCGGTGCAACAGGAAGATCGAAACGACTTATTAACCTCTTTAATCCTGCAACGTTTCATATTGCTCAGCACTGTGTTAACGCCTTCTTAACCACTACCGCTACCAGTCTCAATGAGGCCACACAGTTCTATTCTTCTCTGATTGGACAATACAGAGAGACAAAATCTTTAAGAGGCATCAGAGGAGTTCAGACCCACATTATCAAATCTGGTGTCTCATACCTCTCCTTAGGCAATAAGCTCATTGATGGCTATGTCAAGTGCGGTGGCCTAGCTGAAGCACGCAGGCTATTCGATGAATTGCCTAACAGACATGTAGTTATTTGGAATTTAATGATTTCTTCTCATGTTAGCCATGGAAGGAGTAAAGAAGCCCTTGAGCTATTCGAGAAAATGCTCGTGGACGGAGTCTTGCCTGATGAGTTCACGTTTTCAAATATTTTTAAGGTATTTCCAGATTTGGGTCTCCTGCGCGAAGGCCAGAGGGCTCACGGATTGTCAGTGGTATTGGGTTTTGAAATTTTCCATGGGTTCGTTGCTAGTGCTCTTGTTGATATGTATGCAAAGTTTGATAAAATGAGGGATGCCCATTTGGTGCTTGATCGTGTTTTGGAGAAAGATGTTGTCTTGTTTACAGCTTTAATTGTTGGTTATGCCCAGCAAGGCCATCATAGTGAAGCTTTAGAAGTTTTTGAGGACATGGTCAATAAGGGAATTAAGGCTAACGAGTATGCTCTTGCAAGCATCTTGATAAGTTGTGGTAATCTGGGGAGTTTAGTTAAAGGTAAACTGATTCACAGCCTTGTCACTAAATCTGGTCTTGAATCTGCCGTTGCTTCGCAGACATCACTCCTTACGATGTATTTAAGGTGCAGCATGGTTGATGATGCAATAAAAGTTTTTAATCAGGTGGCTAATGCAAACCAGGTGACTTGGACCTCTCTGATAGTGGGTCTTGTGCAAAATGGGAAAGAAGAGGTTGCTTTATCAATATTCAGAGAAATGATTCGTTGTTCAATAAATCCGAATTCGTTCACATTGTCTAGTGTTCTTCAGGCTTGTTCAAGCCTTGCAATACTTGAGGTAGGGAAACAAATTCATGCCCTAACCATGAAGAAAGGATTCTACGGTGATAAGTATGCTGGTGCAGCACTGATTAATTTGTATGGAAAATGTGGAAGTACAGACATGGCAAGGTCTGTTTTTGATGTATTAACTGAGACAGATGTAGTGTCTATTAATTCAATGATCTATGCTTATGCCCAAAATGGTTTTGGACGTGAGGCACTTCAGCTATATGAAAGGATGAAAATTTTGGGACTTGAGCCAAATGATGTAACATTTTTAAGTGTTCTCCTGGCATGCAACAATGAGGGGTTAGTCGAAGAAGGTTGCCAAATATTTGCCTTCATTAGGAAAAATCACAATATTGAGTTGACTAGAGATCACTACGCTATTATGATTGATTTGCTAGGACGATGTAGGAGATTTGAAGAGGCTGAAATGTTAATAGAGGATGTGAGCAATCCAGATGTGGTCCTATGGAGGACACTGCTAAGCGCATGTAGGAATCATGGAGAGGTGGAGATGGCAGAGAGAGTTATGAGGAAAGTGCTTGAGCTTGCTCCTGTGGATGAGGGAACTCATATCCTCTTGTCAAATCTTTATGCTTCAGCAGGAAAATGGAACCAGGTTATTCAGATGAAAAGCACAATAAGGGATTTAAAAGTGAAGAAAAATCCTGCGATGAGTTGGGTTGACGTTGATAGAGAGGTTCATACTTTTATGGCTGGAGATTTGTCTCACCCAAGGGCTCATGAGATTTGTGAAATGTTGCTTCAATTAACTGAGAAGGTTAAAACTCTGGGTTATAATCCTGATACAAAATTTGTGTTGCAGGATTTAGATGAAGAGAAGAAGATAAGTTCTTTATATTATCATAGTGAAAAACTAGCCATAGCCTTTACTTTGTGGAAGACTAATGGTAGGACTAGTAGCGTCAGGATATTTAAGAATCTTAGAGTTTGTGGGGACTGTCACAATTGGATAAAATTTGTTTCTTTACTTACTGGGAGAGATATTATTGCTAGAGATGCTAAGAGATTCCATCATTTTAGAGGAGGGCTTTGTTCCTGTCGAGATTATTGGTGAATCCTATTTATTATATATACGTTTCCCTTTAGATCCCCATTTGTGCGTGTCATTAAAGTTCTGAGTCTGGTACTTAGTAGATTGCAAATCCAGTATATCTGTTAGATGAGTGTGTAATAAACCTAGCCTGATTCCTTCATTTGTGTCCAAGTAGGAACACGTGAAAAATTTTAAGAGATGAAGATTTGTTGTAAGCATGTCTTCCTTTCTTTCTGGTCAATTTTTATGATTAGAATTGCTTAGAGTATGCTGGTCCGTAGAAGTGAAAATAAGCAGGTAGGTAGATGCATATGCTTTCGTAATCAATGTGATTTAAGAGATATTGGAATTTGATATATTGGGTATCACTTGGCTTTATGATTGTTACATCTACTTATGGATTAACAAGACAATCTTCCATGCATGTAAATGTTTTTTCAACTTTTGGTAGAATTAGTTGTTCTAAGCTCTGCAATCACTGAAGATGTGAATGGACTCTCCCTGAGGGATATAAGCCTGTATTTGTTCAACAGATCCCTGCAGTCTTGCCTTCAGAAATGCTAATAGAATTGAGTGGCAAATGCTCGTGCATCTAACGGTAATTGAAGCCTTGCATTTTTTAAATGGTTACATTATAGGCAAGTGTGGTTAATCACTAATGAATATCCTTTAATATTTGAGTCGATATTGGTCATAAACTCACTACAATATGGCTATAACTTGGCATCAAGCCAAGGACTGACATGTTGCAGATTTCAGATGACGGAGAAAGATTTTTGCGTTCTTGCTTATTACCGGAGAGAGTAGCCTACTGTTGCTTAATTTGCAATCATGATTTTGATGACCTATGTAATGTATATTTATCTCTTAATTAGTAACTACTTTCATTCAATTAATGTACAAAAAGTAAGATACTATAGTCACATGTTGCTAAGGCATATTTTCTCGACTCACTTATGATCCTCCCTCTTAATATGGGTGCATTAAGACGTGGGTTTAAGGGGATGTCAATCCAGATTAGAAGTACTCTTAAAATGGATTACTAGGGTAGCATTTTGCAGCTTCCACTCGCGCACAGCCAACGTGGAGCCTTAGAAGGATATATTTTTCAAGTCTGAGAATGAGAATTTCACTCCACCTGTGATTTTACTTGAACAGAAGCGCTTCTTTTGGCCTCTCCAGAAGAGACAAGACTGTTGCAGCAATATGCTTTGATGACAGTCCTGCTTCTTCAATCTGATCTTGGGGTAATCCGTGATCAATGTATCTATCAGGAAGCATCATTGATCTCCACTGCAGGCAAAGCTCAAAAGAAAATCAAAACGGGAAGAATGGGGGAGATGAAGAAGGAATGGTAGTCTTACAAAGAAATCATTGAAGAGGTAGCCCATCTACATAGAGGATGAATTACCTTTAAAGGTCCATCCAAGATACCGGCTAAGCTTAAGAATTGTGACACATGAGATCCAAAACCTCCAATAGAACCTTCTTCCGCTGTGATGAGAATCTCATGCTCCTTAGCTAGTAGCTTTATTAGATCAGTATCCAAAGGTTTGCAAAACCTAGCATCAGCAACTGTCACAGAAACACCTTGTGTTTTGAGCATTTTTGCGGCTTGCAGGCATTGTTGAACTATAGAACCATATCCTAAAATGGCAACGCTGCTGCCATCTATCAGTATTCTGCCTTTTCCTATCTGCATAGCCATAAATGTCTGGATTTGATTACTTATCCAGTATTCTGTATGGAAAATGTTTACTTATTACTTATGCTAACCTCAAGTGGGGTTCCTTTGTTACCGGGGGGCAAAACGGCTCCAATTCCATTGCCCCTTGGGAATCTAAAGCAGCTTGGTCTGTCATCTATGGCTGCTGCTGTTGCAACCATGTGCATCAGTTCAGCTTCATCAGATGGAGCCATGACCACCATGTTGGGCAAGCAAGCCATGTATGTGATATCAAAGGCACCACAATGGGTTGGTCCATCTGCGCCAACCAAACCAGCTCTATCCATAGCAAAGCGGACAGGTAGTTTCTGAAGATCTACATCATGCACCACCTTCATACTCATTATAAATCACAGCTGTGAGATTATTTGATGATAGTTTACTAATATTAAACCAGCATATGAGAAAAAATTTAGTGTGGCTTGTTTCTTTCTACTGTTATTGTCTCACCTGATCATATCCCCGTTGCAGGAATGATGAATAGATAGTGCAGAATGGCTTGAGACCTTCCGCTGCTAACCCAGCAGCAAACGTAACTGCGTGTTGTTCAGCTATCCCCACATCAAAGCAGCGTTCTGGAAACCTTTTCTGGAAATAATTTAGACCCGTCCCCCCACCCATGGCTGCATGAATGGCTACTATCTTATTGTCTATTTCGGCTTCCTTTATCAAGGATTCAGCAAAGTATTGGGTAAATGAAAGTGTTGAGGACTTCGGCTTAAATTGTTGACCTGTTTTTGGGTCAAACTTGACAACACCTGAAAGTGTGAGAAATATGAGCCTCATTAAGAATTATCCATCACATCTCTCTGACAAACAAATTCCAATCTCACCATGCATTTTATCGGCTGCTGCCTCTGCTGGGGGGAATCCTTTCCCTTTCTCTGTCACTACGTGAATCAAAACTGGACCCGGGGTGGGTATCGCTTTGACTTTTTGAAAAATGCTGACTAAATCTTCAATGTTATGACCATCCACGGGGCCGATGTAATATAAGCCGAGCTCCTCAAAAAGTGTAGACCCGGATGCGCTGATCATTCCTCTTACATACTCATCTACCTTTGCCGCAACTTCGTGTGTTTCCCCCCCTAACTGCTTTGTGATGCTCTTTAACAGATAAAATTAGAGTCAGGCGCCACACGGTATTGAAATTTGACATAAGCACCGAAATCATTAAGTTGGTTACTAAGAAGAGTTTAGAAGATTTACCTTTGCAGCTTCTCTAAGTTTGCGGAATTGGGTGCTTGCTTGAATTTTGCTTAAAGCACTACTGAGGGCTCCAACTGGAGTTGCAGGGGCATCAAGTGTGGCAGTTGGTAAAGAAACTTGCTTGTTGTCATTCAATATAACTATCATGTTAGCGTCAAGGAATCCTGCGTTGTTCATGGCCTCATAAGCTTGACCGGCCGTCATTGCCCCATCTCCGATCACTGAAATGACGCTGTTCTTCTTTCCCAACAGATCCCTCGCAACTGCCATGCCTGCCAATTTTTGTAGCCAGAGAGAGAGAGAAAGAGAGAGAGCATTGAGAATTTCACAGTTCAGCCTGTAATTTTTTGTTCTATGAAATGCGTTGATCTCAAGATTTGAGAATCTCACCAAGACCGGCAGAAATGCTTGTAGAACTGTGCCCTGCCCCAAAAGCATCATGAACGCTCTCATCCCTTTTAGGGAACCCTGCTAGCCCTGAAGTTTTCCTAATGGTATGCATCCTGGACCTTCGACCTGTGAGAATCTTGTGTGGGTATGCCTGCAATTTGATCTCTGCTTAGATCCTCTTACACAAAACGAGAAGAATAAATCCTTTTTTCGCTACAAGAGCGAATTTCTCTACATGATTGAAGTTCAATTTCTATTCAAAAGCAAGAGAAAAGAAGACTGACCTGGTGACCAACATCCCATATCATCTTGTCTTCTGGGGTGTTGAAAACATAATGCAGGGCCACTGCTAACTCCACCACTCCTAAGCTTGAGCTAAGATGCCCACCAGTACTAGATATAGTATAAACAATATCTGCTCTTAGCTCTGCTGCAAGTTGTTCAAGATCCTGATATATAATATGTAGAATCTTAGGACAACTCGGCACAAAGAGGAGATCTTTGTGCCTACGATGGACAAGAAAGTATGCCCACGATTCAGAGTTCTTAAATAGTTCACCTGTAAGGATAGATTCTTCATATGAACGGCATAATTGATTGTATCCAGCAATGGCGTCGCTGGTTTCTGTCCTGAATAATTGATCTTCCACCCATCTTTTGTTTTCCTTATAATCGTCCTTTCCCCGTCATGTGAACTACTTGTTGAAGCTCTCACACGGAACTGTCTTGCAGTCACACATAATAAACATCAACCATCATTGCACCTTCAATGAAATATCACGGTAAAACGCAAGAACAGAAACTCATAATTAAAAGTAAAACACAGAGAGAGAGAGAGAGAGAGAGAGAGAGAGAGGAATTCATAAAACAGAAAATGGGGCCTTAAATGGTGTAAAAGGCAAAAGAAATGGAGCTAGTAATTTGATTGACCTGTTTTCTGCAAACATGGTTTGGGTTCGGAGCTTTATGGCATGGAGAGAGAGAGTACTGGTTGGGATTAAGGAAAGTCCCACAAAAAGCCATGCGTTTTCAAATGCGTGAGAGAAATGGGGAAAGATGTTTGTAAGCAGAAAGAGACGAGACAATAACCAGAGTTTATATTGTGTGTCCAGACAGAACACGGAGCCACCTACGTAAATTGAATATTTAAATAAATAGCGAACCTGAGGAGGCCTGATTAATCAAAGCGATGAATGAATGCATACGCAATCACATTTAAACGGATTTTACATAAGAGTTTTATTTTTTTTAATTATCAATTACTTACGAATAACAAAATAGGCAGTCTACGATTAAAAAAAAAAAATCCCCTTATAATAACAAAGATAGGGCAAAGGCCTAACTCTAATAAACAAAACAAAAAATAGAGGAATTCTTCTTTTATAGATTTTGTTGGATCAAAATAATTTTTACTATTTTAATTATGTCAAACATTTTTAATTAAAGTGATTTTTAAAAAGCATATTTAATTAGGCTGAAATTATAATTTCAGAAAATATTATTTTTGGGTCAAAGATACTTTGATGGTTTAACTTATTTTATATGGGCTAAAATGTGTTTAATAATTATTATTAAAAATAGTACATCAAATTAAGTCAAGGTTTTATAAGAAATGTTTTTTAAGGATTTATATATGGAAAGTTTTCAAGTGGATCGAGGTGTCAATAAAGAAAGATTTTGATTGGCTCTAATATGAATACTCTTAATATGAATAGGCATTGGATTATATTAATATGATTTATGATCCCTACACTTATAATGAACCGTCATTGCTTAAGGAATTAAAAAGAAAGCATGAGAATTCAAAAAGCTGAAAAATAAAAATACTTGTTTTAAAAAAGTAGAGATAGAATTGTAGGAATAAAAGATCTTCAAGCCTCCTAGCTCTTATAAATGTGCATTAATTTTAATTGAGTCAACTTTTTATACATAAAATACAACTCAAAATGGAAAAAAAATGTTGATATCATCAATGGTTGATCTAAAGCATTCAAAACAGAGATTCCTAGGCATTGGAGTCGATCTACGCAATTAATTAAAGAAGCTACTATCTAATGGTTATGCTAAATAGTTTCCCTATTTAAAGAAAAACTTTTGAAGATGGAAAACAAAATGTTAAATGCTTATCCTTTCAAGTCTCATGCTGATATTTAATGCATTTTATTGCTTATTTTGTTTTGATTGAGTTAGTAGAGAACCCGTAGTGAATTTTGTGCATTTAACCCTTTTTATACTGTTGCCTTAAATTTTTATGTACCTTGAGAGAGAAATCTACCAAGGGAAAGACTGTAAAACTAGAGAGTTGAATTTGTTAAGTTGGTTTGTGTTTAGAGCTTTTAAGAAGCTTTGAAAAAAAAAAACTAATAGAGTGAGAAAATGTTGCAAATGCTGAGTGCTAATCCATGTGAGGTTACTTTGGAAGTAATTAGGTAGTAAAAACTTAGAAGTTGAATCTATGTCTAGGGTTGTTTTGTATCCTTGATGAGTGTCCATTATAATAAAAATTTATGGCTTTATACTTGGGAATTAGATATATATCACTTATTGTGTAAACCAAGATAAAACGATTACGTAATTTCTCTCTCTTTCCTACTCTTTTTTTTTTTTTTTTTTTTTGCTTAAAGTGCTTCTTAAAAGTGTAGGAACTTGTCATTTACAATAAGAATCCTAATTTTTTAAAAAATAATTTTAAAATCTAATTAAATCCCCTTCTTAGAATACTTATGGACTAACATATTTATATAATATTTTTTCTCTTTTTTGTTTTTAAGCTAATAATAGTTTATTCTAAATTAAGTGCTAATTTCTATGAGTACTTTAATCATACAATTGGTTAAATATGAAATTTTATGTAAATTATTCAAAACTTAAAAGAAATTTGTTAATCTCCTTGTTAGTGTTGTGAAAATTATTAATTTTCATGTTTTGAATGGGTCACAAATACGTCTACTTTTGGATATGAAAGAAAAAAAATATTGTGAGTATTTAAGTAATTTTAAAATAAAAATAATGTTTTAATATCACTATACTTTATTTATATGTTTAAACTTTAAATAGCAATGTTTCAGATTAAAAATGTAAGCATCGTCAACCATTTAAAAGAGGAAGGATGTCTAGAATGATGTCAATGCAAGGCTTGTGGTAAAACGACGCTATCTTCTGCCCAACCAAGCACATACAGGCAGACAATGATATGCCAAACACTTGATTAATCTCTGTGCCAAAAGGCACAGAAGATTATATCAGGTTAGAGATTAGAGATATATATATATATGTCGCGCACAACACCAAATTTGAGGTTACTTTTATTTTTAAAAAAATTGCTCACAGATCTTCTGCAGTGCATATCTTTGTGTAGCATTGCAAAACTTTAATTTCAAAAAAAAAAAAAAAACAAATGGATGAAGTGTTGCACAGAAATGAACAAATTTTCTATTGTGCACACCACAATGTGTTGTGCCCTAGACAAAATAGAGGATTTACAACCAAAAAATTAATTTTTTTGAGTAAATCAAAAAAAATTATTTCAATACTATTATTTTTCATATGGAAGAATATCAACTGCAAATGTAGAAATTATTTACTTTAATACCCTTTGCAATCCTAGTGAAAAGGTTGGTAGCCCCGAACTTAAATTATTAATATACTAATTTACTTTAGAGACTTCAAAAAATGATTACTAGGACACCCAAATCTTATAATTTTTTGGTACATATGAAATAAATGTAGATGAATGTAATCATTTTTATTTAATTGGGTAACAAAATAAGAAGAGAAAATAATTGGAAGAGCTTAACTTTGAAAATAAATATAGACCAAATTAAATGATAATATTAATTTTTTTATTTCTTTCTTTTTTGATTTATGTTTTGAAAATGAAATGCTTAAACATTATGCTAGTTGGAGCTAGCGAGAATTTGTCGACAATGTATGTTTAAGAACCCTTCAAAATGTTTTAAATGATGAAGGCTAACAAATATTTTAGGATTCTATTATAATCAACTAAAATATCCTATGAGAACCATTTGCAATCCAGTATATATGTACATATATATATATATGCTTTTTCGATACTTTGAAAATTAATTTCTCAAAAATATTCTCTATCATGCACGAAGCTTTTATTACAATTTTTTCCTATATGACAAATTTAAGCTTATGTATAAAACTAAGCATCTTTCACAGCATGCGCATGAGCATATATATGGGAGGTTAAACAACTTCAAATCCGGCTCAGAAATTACAGAAGTAGTTAGATTGATGATAAACTAAAACGCAAACTAGTTTAATAATGATAAACAGAATTAGACAGGCAATATCCACCTTCTTTAATTAAATTAGGTTGAAGGAGATACGGTATGATAACTAAGAAAAGACAAGGAGTTTTTTATGCTACTTTTAGCTCTCATGGAGGAATCTTAAGTCGGTGGGAATTAATTAAAAGGAAGAAAGAATAATTTTTTAAAATGTATTACTGTAAAAAGAATTTAAAAAGTTTTCAAAATTAATTGAACTTCTCATATATTAAAAAAAATTACATATATCACTGAAAATTATAATTCCGTAATTAAATATATTATATATTTAAATTTTATGAAACAATATTTAAATAAATAAATTATATATACTTTGATAGGTACGAATATAATATTTTATAAATTATATCATTAAGTTATTTTTATTATGATGTGCAAAAACCAATTATTTATAATTAAAATTATTGCATAGCTCTAAAATTTGACAAAATTACCTATGAAAATTAACAAAATTAAAATTCTTACCTTACTACCAATAATTTAGCTATGGGCATCTGTCACCACTTATCAGTAGTTTGTTCCACAACATATAATTTCTTTTTTTGTTGAAATCCCAAAGTATATAATTTATTTAATTGTTATTGGCTATTATTCCAAATATATTTATTGGACAAGACTTCTCACCCATTTTATCAACAAAATTTGTAGTAACACAGTCAATATACATAATCTCAAGATGCGGAATTCAAACGGAATCAACCTTTGTTTTTGGTTATGAAACATCCAAATTTTACAATATTTATGAAATCAGTTTGACTTAATAAAGCTTTAGGTACATACACAATAGTACTTCCGACTTGCATACATTCTAGCTAATCATCTTTCCAATCCACCCTCAAATACAAACCTTTAAGAGCTATAATGTACACATGAGGATATTGCAGCATATATCGGAATTGACTGAGTCTCAGTTTAATAACAATTTACAGTTTTCATGAGAACCTTTAATTACATTATCAGTCTCTATTTTCCTCTTTTACTTTTGTTCAACATGGAAATTCCAAATAATTAACTAAAACTATGTCAAATTTTCTTGATAAGATACTTGTTACCAAAATTTTTATGACACCTAATACTTATTAACGTCATTTTCGTTTTTCCTTAATTTTTATTTGCCCTGCTTACGCGTGTATATATAACAAAAGTATAATTAATAAGTAGAATGACAGAATTATGACATAATTAATTTTAGTACGGTCCACTAATTCAAATTATTATACATTCATAGCTTTTAATTCCAAATAAAAAAGTCTTGCTTAGACCATATTCATAATAAAACTCCCACCTTCCACATATTGATTTCACAAAATGATCAAATGCATGCATCGTCAGTCAGTCTCCATGTGAAATTAAACACTAATATGTAAGGCTGCAGCAATTATTTTCTTCGTGTAATTAATTGGAATAGTCTACAGATTATGTAAGAGAGAGGGAGAGAGAGGGGAATGAGGACTTAACCCTGCAAGTAGTATATATGTAAAAATGGATAAATAATTAACAAATATAATAACCACATCATGCATGGGACGGCAACTCTTGAAGTTTGTCTCATAGGAAAAGCATCAACAAGCCGGCTCTTATGCTGAGATTCTATATGAGGAATGTTTTCAATTTCTTCGTCTTCATCCTATTTTTAAAATTGGCTTTAAAAAAATCTTAATTTCCAAGCAAAAATGGAACTGACCTCTCTGAATCATTGGTTCTATCCAAAACTTCATCCATTGGTTGTTGGCACATTATCTTTTTGTTATTACAATGGGATATACTTTGTTCCCTGTGTAGTGACGTCCTTTTCTTCGAAACTTAACTACAATATATATATATATATATATATCTTTTTATCGCTATATTAAATTACTGAACATATAATTCCAATAAGTAGCTTTTAATTACGCTGAAATGCTTTTTAGCAGAATATATGGACGATGGATCTATCAATAAATGCCAGTTAGTGTCACTGCTCTTCGAATTTGTTATACTGAATTTTTCATTGATTTTTCCTTTTTCTTTGGTCTCCGCTCCATTTTGCTGGGATCAATCGGTTTTTATTTGTGACGAAGAAAACACGCCACTTTGAGCTCTGAAAATGATATGGAAAAGTATCCATTAATGAAGTTGGATTCCGTATTTAATATATTATTGAGTTTCTAGCTAGTCCATTCGCTTGCTGAGGGTACTTTAGCAGACGCTGCACACCAGAATAGAAATGCAGATACGTTATGCTCTGTTTGGTTCAATGAAAGAGAGGGGAAAGGAGGTTAATGGAAGGAAGATGAGAGAATTTAATGAATTCTGTTTGGTTGAAAGGGGACGAAGGGAGAAGAGATTATTGTTTGGTTCAAAAAGGGAATGGAGGGAATCGAAAATAATTATATTTAAATAAATTTATCTTTATATTATTTTAATTTTTTTTATAAAAAAATTATTTATATCAATATTTTAAAAAAAAATTATGAATTCTAATCTTTTTTTATTTTTAATTCTTGATAATAAAAAAATTATCTTAATTTTTATTAAATGTTAATATATTAAAAAATTAAAATATTTAAAAATTAAGGGATAATAAAATAAATTACAAATTACAAAATTCTCCTCCCCTCCAAAACACTCTAATTTAGAGGGGAGAGAAATTTGCTTCCTCTCCCTTCTCCTCCTTAATTTTTTTTTAACCAAATATCTTATCTCCTCCCCTCCCCTCCCCTCCAAAAACCCCCATCCAAACACACTTTTAATGCTTTTTCGTTATCTTCATCTTCAGCAAGCTTATATATATGTACAAAATATGATAGCATGGGTTTAAGGAAAAAGAAACTCTAATAACTAACCGAACTCCATTGTTATACAAAAATAAGCCTGAAAATTGAAATTTACAAAAATATCTTAACTTTAACACATCAAAATATCGCAAGCTTCAGAAATGACGCAAATAATGTAACTGATTTAAGAACATTCTTAAGGTTCAGAATTGCAACGGGAAAACTGTACGTTTCGTCAAATTAAGGGGCGGATATAGTTGAGCATGATATGCATACAGATATTCAGATAATTCACTGTTATACCGGTAGTGAAGACTTTAATTCAAAAGAATAAGTTATTAAGTAAAGGTTGAAGAATTATTTTTGAGGAAAAATATAATTTGATTTTGAATAGGCAGGTGAATTTTTTATCTGGTCCTTTATAGATTATTTTTGCTAATTTAATTCTTCAATTTTTAAAATGCTTATGGTGTTACTATTCTCTTCCATTATGTAATACAAAATTTAACATTAAATTTAAGAATTTGATGACTCATGTGTTAATTGCTTATTTAGCACAATTAACTCACATCAAATTAGATCTGCTGTAAGTCGGAACACTATGAACATTAAATTTTATGTGAAAACGGAAGGAAGGACATTACAAATATTTTAATAATTGAGAGATTAAATTAAAAAAATTATATGCGAATGACTCGATTGAAACTCCCACTATATATTGAGGACCAAGAGTCTGAAATAAGATTTTTTTTTTCATTATTATAATCTTTAACATATCTTTTCACATAAAAATTCAGATTTAAAGTTACAAGCTCCCCTTTTTATTTTAAAATTTCATTATAAAAAGTTGATGCAACTCTAGTGTGATCTTAATCCTACCCGCTCTATTAGGAAAAGAAAAAAAAAACGAGGACCATTGAAGAAAGTGAAAAATTAACTTTAAACAAGACATATATGCATCTTTAAGACTTATCATAATAGAAAAATGAAACATATAAACTAAGATAAAGGGAGTAATATTTTGGTATATATATCTCTAACCAATATAGATCTCTCAGGGCAATAGAAGCCAAATTTCAGTTTCTTAGATTTTATTATACTTGCTAACTACAATCCAATTCTTTCCCCTTGGTACTGTCTATCATACTTAAAAAAAAAATGAAGACGATATAGCGCCAAAACAGTTAAAGTTGGGAAGTAATAATTATTTTGAACATGAAATTCATAATATTCAATTTGAATCCTCTCTCCGTAAGTGCAATAAGAGAGAGAAAGAAACAAAGAATAAGTTCTGCTTATATAAAATTCACACCCCTATTTTTCTTTCTCTCTATTTATACAAGAAAAAATAAATAAATTAGTGAGATTCACCTTTTGCTTTTCTCTGTTTTAACGCACTGCATGCAGTACAAGAGATAACCAAAATTCCAATAATATTATACTAGTTAGGGAGAAAACTCGGTCTCTGACCAAATTCCATTATGAACTACCTTCCTGTACTTTATGCATATAGTCAGTACATGGACTAGTCTTCTGGATGTATTGAATCACTTGTCTCCAGCCACTTTTTTTTTTTTCCCTGTAAGGACAAACAAACAATTAGTTTGTTGCTAATAACTATTCGGAGATGAACACTGAAGTTACTTGAGCAATAAGCACCATAAGTTTCATTGTCATCTTGACATGTCTTTACTTTCAGTACTGTGAATCTATGATAAAAATTGATGGTCTGAGTTTAAGGAGGTTTGGCATGTGTCATTGCCAGACATCATGAGCTTACACTACGTGCATGCAACTCACGAATTTGGATGCTTTCTCCCAGCATTAAAACTGATTTATGGTTTTATATTTAAAAATGCGGTATCTGAAAACTTCACTCTTTGACGATAATACCCAAAAAAATCATGTTTATATGTTATACTAATATTTATCAATTTTTATATCTTTTTAAAGGTTTGGTTAATTAAAATTTTCAAACTTTTTTAACTGAAAGCTAATTTTATAAATCTATATAGATTTTTTCAGAAAAAAAACCTTCATGCTTATATCATGTGTGAAAAGAATGATAACATAATTATAGCCAAAAAGAATTCATATTCAAGTTGTATTTTATTCACGATATTGTTTTATTTTTCTTTTATCTTCTTAATTTGGCTATGGCCAAATGGGTTGTACTTTTAAGGGACCCAATTTTAGGTTGAGGATTTTTAAAATTTGACTATTCGAAAAAAGATGATAATTCCCTCTCTTTGAGAAGCGAAATCACCTAGAGAATTGGTGACTTGGTTGGTCCTTGAATGATTCAAAACTGAAAATAAACCATGTTTCTCTCTTTCTTGAGCTATTGTGTGATGATCACAAAGAGGTGCATAGGTGTGATATGCAAAATATGCAATTTTAATACTTTTTGAAAGTAAAGGACCAATGGTCCTCTATCTTTACTTAAAGAAAAGTGGAGTACCTTTGTATGGACAAATATATAATGGGCAAATATATTTATGCCAATGTTGAGATGATGCAAAAATATTATGAGATGCAGTTAATAATGCAATCAATATCAAAGTAAGATCTTCCGAAAGTAGAGGATCGGTGATTAGCATAGAAGAAAAATGCACACATAGATTTATCCTAGTTCGATCTATTTTAACCTACATCCAGTCCCCTTATAACACTTAAAGAATTTTTCACTAAATAACAAAACTTACAAAGATGTGGTCAACACCACTTACAATTCTCACCACTTGGTGATTTCACAGGAAGGTTTTCAGTAGCTCACCAACAACTATTTTTCAACTTTCAATCAACACTCCTTTTCTTTTACAATGAATATCGAACTCACATAGGAATGCTTTAGATATATCAATTCTTAAGCATGTAATCACATGTCAAATGTATAGCTCTTGTTTCTTGATTTTTCTATATGTTTTGTATCTCTATATATTTGTAGCATGCACAACTTCGAGCATTTATAGACTTTTGTTTTGACTATCCGTTAGAGACAACTCGAATCTTCCATTGTTTAACTTAACTGGCACAAGCTTGAAATTTCTCCAACATTCAAAACCTTTAACCTTCATAGGGTTTGTTTGTCTATGTAGCTTGTCTAGTCAACTCGAATTAAATGCAAATCACAGAGCTCAAAACAGGGTTAAGACAAGAATCCATTTTCAAGTAATTAAGCAGTGACAAATGTTACTAACACTTTTTTGTCTAAACTAATATTTCGTAATGAGCCATAACTCATTTGTCTTATTCTCATAAAGCAATTTGTTGTTTAGCACATAATGAAAGTAAGAAACAATAGATTAATTGAAGCATGGCTTATTAGGCCGAGTCAGATTCTTGGGCTTTTTCATAACGTTTTGTTATCATCAAAGTTTTTGAGCTAATCAACCTTGGGGCAACATTTTGTACCGAACTTTTGAGGATTTCATATAAATTTGTGTAAATAATTGTTTTCAAATGATGCAACCATAAAATTCTCTCTTTCTCTCACATAATCAACCCAAAATTTGTGTGGTTTAGCCCAGGGTTTGACTGCAATAGCACTATATATCATTCCATCATTTTGTCAAGTATTGAATTGTTGTGCTAAGTTCTATGTTGTGAGGTAGTGAGGAAATGGGTGGCACAAGAATATTCCATGCATGTGTTTGAGACTTAAGCATGATTTTAGACCCAAGTGATCACGGTCATCATTTCTTAAGTGTCTTTTATTTACTTGAATATTTTGAAATGTCTAAAAAATAAGCACAAAGAAGGTTGGAATTCTTTTAATGCAAAGAACTTCAACTAGCTGTTGTTATAGGCCTCTCTTTCTAGGTGCAAAAAGCTATATGAAAATCATATAAATGTTGCAAAGTACTTCGTAGAACCTTACAACCCAAAAAGTAGACCACAATAAGATATTTCCTCAATAAAATTGTTTCAACATTGCTTAGATGCACATTTCTACTTCTTGGACAACAATCATATATATATATATATGCACGCATGCATATGCATATATAAAGCAAAGCCATTTTCATTTATTAACAACCTTTACCATTCATTAATTTATATTTTTAATAATATATTAATATGAAATTTAAAATAACATGTTAGTTATTTTATGCTCAAATATTATATTTGAGAATGTTAATATACAAGTAAAATATGGATGTGTATACTATGAAATTGACAGTATTAATTTTAGAAAATAAAAAAAAATATGTGTGTGAGACCAAAACACTTTATAGGTCATTGTTAAAATAAATCCTACATATGTTTTATCTACTTTTCTTTAAAATTAATAATATTAATTTTTTTTCAAAAATTGAATAGATCCAAAAGACTAATTTAAGAGCTCTTTTAAGATTGGCATGGACTTTTGCTTATTTTAAAATTATTTTTTTAAATGAAGTTTTGAAAAAAAAAAGCATAATAAGAAAAAAGTAATTTGGTTTGACAAAATTATTTGATAAGAGCTTTTTTCAATTCTTATGTTTTGCAGATCTATCAAAAAGATATATTTTATTGTCGAATTACTGAAAAGAGCTCGTATATTGATTTAAATTTACAATTAAAATTATTTAAATGGATAAATAATTTTAAATACTCATTATGGTTAATTTTAATTAAATTTTTAATTTTTATTTGATTAAAATATAAACAATGAAAATCACAATAAAATATACAAAAATTTTAATAAAAAAAATACACACACTATATAAAATAAAATAAATTTATCAAAATATATTATAAAAGTAAGAGAAGAAATAAAAATAACAAAATGATAAGACTATTGGTAAAAAAGAATAAAGGGAAACATGGTAACTAATATTTAAAAAAAAGACTTATTTTAAATTTTTATGGTGCTTAACAACTTTCTATCCTAGGGAAGGTAACCCTCCTAGTGGAGCTAAGGAGAGTCTCCCCAGTTCCCATCCCCATTGTTGACCCAAAAGAATTTTACAAGTATTTTACATATATATATATATATATATATATGTATGTGTGTGTGTGTGTATAAAAGATACATATGATACACTGTTTATTACATTTGTTAAGGAATGAAGCTAGTTAGAAACAAAAGAAACCAAGCCAAACATTTGTCCTAACGTAAATGTGCCTCTCAAAAGCCAAAATGCTTTAGAATAAAGTACACCGTGCAATGGTTTGTCTTATTTATCAAGTAAGAGAAATAATAGGATATGCCTTAATGCTTGATTCTTATTTAAACAACTACCGAAAGCATTAAATGAGATAAGAAAGGCAAGCTTTAGCTAGGCTCCTCTCCAAGACACTATGATTAGTTGTTTTACATGAAAGATGCAAGAAGAGGGAAAGGTGTTTAAGAGGAAAAAGTGTTTAACATTGAAGCATCCTCCTTTCTAGATACACTAAAAATAAATCTAGATCTTACTAATCTTGCTCCCAAGTAAAAAAAAATCCTAAGCCTTCAAAATCAAAACATCAAAGAGAAGTCAAGAGAAAAGCTTTAAGTTACAACAACTTCTTGGACTCCATCATCTACAAAAGCATTCAAGTTAAAGGTAGTGGTAAAGAAGTAATGAATAGAAAATTCCTTTGTGCATTTACTTATCCAATATTTATTACATGCTTAGATTTTGGTACTATTTAGCTTTAAAAGCATTCATTGAGCCCTCTTGTAATCCTTTTTTATATAAGGGTTTATTAAATTTTCATTCTTTGGCAAATCTTTCCTAAATTGATGGTCTGAGTTCAAGGAGGTTTGGCATGTGTCATTGCCAGACATCATGAGCTTACACTATGTGCATGCAACTCACGAATTTAGATGCTTTCTCCTAGCATTAAAACTGATTTATGGTTTTATATTTGAAAATGTGGTATTTGAAAACTTCACTCTTTGACGATAATACCCTAAAAAAATCTTGTTTATATATTATACTAATATTTATCAATTTTTATATCTTTTTAAAAGTTTGCTTAATTAAAATTTTCCAACCTTTTTAATTGAAAGCTAATTTTATAAATTTATATAGATTTTTTCAGAAAAAAAAATCATGCTTATATCATGTGTGAAAAAATGGTAACATAATTATAGCTAAAAAGAATTCATATTCAAGTTGTATTTCATTAACGATATTGTTTTATTTTTTCTTTTATCTTCTTAATTTGGCTATAGCCAAATGGGCTGTCCTTTTAATGCACCCAATTTTGGGTTGAGGATTGTTCAAGATTTGACTATTCAAAAAAAGACGATCATTCCCTCTTTTTGAGAAGCAAAATCACCTAGAGAATCAGTGACTTGGTTGGTCCTTGAACAATTCAAAACTGAAAAATGAACCATGTTTCTTTCTTGCTTAAGCTGTTGTGTATTGAACTTTTAAGGATTTCATATGAATTTGTGTAAATAATTGTTTTCAAATGATGCAACCATAAAATTCTCTATTTCTCTCACATAATCAACCCAAATTTTGTGTGGTTTGGCCCAGGGTTTGACTTTAATAGCACTATATATCATTCCATCATTTTGTCAAGCATTGAATTATTGTGCTAAGTTCTATGTTGTGAGGTAGTGAGGAAATGGGTAGCACAAGAATTTTCCATGCATGTGTCTGAGACTTAAGCATGATTTTAGACCTAAGTGATCACGATCGTCATTTCTTAAATGTCTTTTGTTTACTTGAATATTTTGAAATGTCTGAAAAATAGGCACAAAAAAGGTTGGAATTCTTTTAATGCAAAGACCCTCGACTAGCTATTGTTACAAGCCACTTTTTCTAGGTGCAAAAAGCTATATGAAAATCATATAAATGTTTCAAAGAACTTCATGGAACCTTACAGCCCAAAAAGTAGACCGCAATAAGATATTTCCTCAGTAAAATTGTTTCAACATTGCTTAGATGCACATTTCTACTTCTTTGACGATAATCATATATATACACACACACACATGCATATGCATATATAAAGCAAAGCCATTTTCATTTTTTAACAACCTTTATCATTCATTAATTTATATTTTTTATAACATATTAAATATGAAATTTAAAATAACATGTTAGTTATTTTATGCTCAAATATTATATGTTTTTTTTAACATTATGCATGCTCAAATATTATATTTGAGAATGTTAATATACAAGTAAAATATGGATGTGCAAACTACGAAATTGACAGTATTAATTTTAGAAAATAAAAAAAATGTGTGTGAGACCAAAAAACCTTATAGGTCATTGTTAAAATAAATCTTACATATGTTTTGTTTACTTTTCTCTAAAATTAATAATATTAATTTCTTCAAAAATTGAATAGATGTAAAGGACTAATTTAAGAGCTCGTTCAAGATTGGCATAGACTTTTGCTTATTTTAAAATTATTTTTTAAATGGAGTTTTAAGAAAAAGCACAATAAGAAAGAAATAATTTGGTTTGACAAAATCATTTGATAGGAGCTTTCTTTCAATTCTTGCATTTTGCAGATCTATCAAAAAAGTACATTGTATTGTCAAATTATTGAAAAGAGCTCGTACATTGATTTAAATTTCCAATTAGAATTATTTAAATGGTTAAATAATTTTAAATGCTCATTATGGTTAATTTTAATTAACTTTTTAATTTTTATTTGATTAAAATATAAACAATAAAAATCACAATAAATATATACAATTTTTAATAAAATAATACACACACTATATAAAATAAAATAAATTTAGCAAAATACATTATAAAGGTAAGAGAAGAAATAAAAATAACAAAAATGATAAGACTATTGGTAAAAAGGAATAAAGGGAAACATGGTAACTAATATTTTTTAAAAAAACTTGTTTTTAAATTTTTGTGGTGCTTAACAACTTTCTAGCCTAGGTATGGCAACCCTGCTAGTAGAGCTAAGGAGAGTCTCTTTGGTTCCCATCCTTATTGTTGACCCAAAATGATTTTACGAGTATTTTACATATATGTGTGTGTGTACGTGTGTATGCATGTTGTGTATATAAAAGATACATATGATACATTGTTTATTGTAGTTGTCAAGGAATGAAACTAGTTAGAAACAAAAGAAGCCAAGCCATTAATTTGTCTTGACACATATGTGTCTCTCAAAAGCCAAAATGCTCTAGAAAAGTACAACGTGCAGTGGTTTGTCTCATTTATCAAGTAAGAAAAATAATAAGATATGCCTTAGTGCTTGATTCTTATTCAAACAACTAACGAGAGCATTAAATGAGATAAGAAAGACAAGCTTTAGGCAAGCTCCTCTCCAAAACACTATGATTAGCTATTTTATAGAAAAGAAACAAGAAGAGGGAAAAGGTGTTTAACATTGAAGCATCCTTCCTTCTAGACACACTAAAAGTAAATCTAAATCTTGCCTCGAAGGAAAAAAAAAATCTTAAGCCTTCAAAATTAGAATATAAAAGAGAAGTCAAGAGAAAACCTTTAAGTTACATTGACTTCTTGGACTCCATCTATATAAAAGCATTCAAGCTAAAGGCAGCGATAAAGATGTAATGAATAGAAAATTCCTTTGTGCATTTACTTCTCGAATACTCATTACAGGCTTAGTTTTTAGTACTATTTAGCTTTGAAAGCATTCATTGAACCCTCTTGTAATCCCTTCATATATAAGGGTTTATTAAATTTTTATTCTTTGGTAAATCTTTCCTAAATGAGTAGAGAATAAGTTTATGATGAATTGTTAGAAAAATCTTTGTATAAGTATAGTTTAAAGTGAACTATAAACCTTATAATGTGGTAAATGTAATACCATAGATTCTAACTCATTTCATGACATTCATAAGTTTCACATCATTATTTCCATAAGAGTACATGAAAAAGGGAATGAAAATAATGGATTTATTTGCGTTGCGTTGTATTTAAAAATTTGCAATCGGTGTCACGTGGACCGTATGAACTCATACTATGCATCCTCATATTTAAATACATCATTACAACTTATTTGCATCACAAAACCATACCCACAACTCATGGAAACCGAAATGGAGCATAGAATATGGAGGTTCATTCTCAGCCAGATTTGCTCCATTTTCTGACCAAAGTTTGAAAAATCATAACTAAATCTAGAAAAATTAAAATCATGCAATCTTGATCATTCTGAAAAGTTATGGATGTCTACTTTATACTAAAAATATGCTTAGAGCATAACATTAATCATAAAGAATGTTTGACATCTAAAATAGTCTAAAGGTCCAACTGAATTTTAGAACTGTCACAGAATTCTGCAGATAACTTTGAAAATGTCCAATTAATTTCACAAAAATCCAATCCATGCAAATGACACCAATATAGAAAAGCTGTGGATGTTAACTAGAGAGGACAAATATCTTCAGATTAATTCATCAAGTCCAGACTTTGAAATTCAATGGAACAGTACTTCTAGTAGGGTAAAATTACTGATACTGGACAGAAACTTCAAAAATTCATATCTCCCTCTCTAGACTCCAAATTAGGTGCTTCTAGTTGGCATGAGTCACTATAATTGTCTAGTTTCTCTATATAAAATTTCATGGCAATTGGACATCGTTTGTGCCTCGTGTAATAGAATACAATTTCAGACCAAATGAATAATGCAGCAAACCAGAAACCATAAAAATTGTTAACTTTGAAAAATAATCAAATATTTTGTAGACCTCCAAAAATTATAATCTTTAACTTTCCAAAAATCTCTTAATGAGAGCTAATTGCATGCAAAATCTCAGATCAAGATTAACTCATTTGGCTAAAAAGTGACTTAGAATTCCATAATGGTTAATTTTAGCTCCATATAGAATACCAAAGTTGCCAAATTGATTTCCCTTGGTCTTGGCACCTTTTGGGCAAGTCTCAAAGTACATTTAAGACTTAAGTGAGCTGTCCAAATGGCTCCAAATCTCATACATCTCATTTTGGCCATTCCACTCACACTTATGCACATTTACATGAAACTTTCCAATTGCATACTTAGGCATTACATACTCAAATTGTATTTTAGAGCTCATACATCATATCCATATATTTAAACATCACATAATATCATATTTACACATATCTCAAGGGTCATAAACCTCCAAAAATTATGATCGTTAGCTTCCCAAAAAGCTCTTAATGAGACCTAATTGCATATAAAATCTTAGATCAAGACTAATTCATTTGGCCAAAAAGTGACCTAAGGTTTTATAATGGTCAATTTTGACTCCATATAGGGTACTAAAGTTGTCAAATAGATTTTTCTTGGTCTTGGCACCTTTTGAGAAAGTCTCAAAACACATTTAAGACTTATGTAAGCTGCCAAAATGATCCCAAATCTCATGCATCTCATTTTGGTCATTCCACCCACACTTATACACATTTACATGAAATTTTCAATTGCATACTTGAGCATTACATACTCAAATTGTATTCTAGAGCTCATACATCATATCCATACATTTAAACAGCATATAATATCATATTTACACATGTCTCAAGGGTCATAGACCATTTATAACATCATATACATTGTGAAGCATCATTATGGATTCAAAAAGAATAAAACTAGGCATATAGTTATCAATCTTTCTCCTTTATTGTTGTTAACTCCCATCACCATAGCCATTTGGTCCACCTAGCATGTTAGATCATTGGAGAGGAGGGGATGAGATTCAAAGAATCTCAATAGCTCATTTTCCATTCAATCATATATAATATATGCAAAGCAAGTCTTAAAAATGCATGTATGGAGAAAATGAAAATCATGGATATTTAAAGAGCAAGCTTGGCATGTGAACAAATCATACAAGACATTTAAAAGCTCACTAAGTGTTTAGATTGGCCTCACACTTCTCCTCATGGATTTTGGACTTACCTTACCCATTTTTTAAGCACTTTGGACTCAGCCATGCTCTTGGGAGCCTACTTTGCTTTTGGGAGATTCTTTACTTTGTCTCAACCAAACTCAAGGGTTCTTAACTCATCCTTACTATGGTGAAGAGTTCTTGACCTCTCCACATTCAAATAAACTCAAACAAATATTATGTATTCATTTGGAAGCATAACATGACATCAAATATCATGGCACATAAAGGCATGCTAGCATACTTTTCATAGCTTAAAAATATACATGCACACATTCTAAAATAAGCTAAATACACATCCATGCATGAGAGAAGATGGAAAGAGTTAACTTGTACATAATCACACACTTTTCCTTTTGGATTCAAACCTCCTCTTTCGACCACACACCTACAAATTGGTGGAGATAATTTCTCTTGGCCTAGATACAATTTATGGGAGCCAATTAGATTCATGAAATATATTCTAAGGCTACACAACTTGGTTAAACACTAGATTGCTCTATAACCCCCATTATAGTCTATAAATACACCTAATGAAGCAACACCTCTCAAATGATTTCTAAGCCTCATTCTTTCTTCTAAAATATGATTCTTGACTCCTTTTAAGCTTCTTGGAGTCATCACACCATTAAAACAAATGGCCTAACATCATGTTGCTTCTTTATGTCATAATATAGAACCTAAAGCACTAACTCATTCTCTAAGCTTCCTAAATTTTTTCCAAGGCTTCCCCTCACTTTCATTCATCATATATGACTCAAAAATGGGCTTGAAAAAATTTAAAAATCTCCCTAACTATGCCATCCCTACTTGGTCGAAACCTAGAGCATAAATGGGATTTAATGGTTTCATGATTTTTCCTTGATGGGGGAACCATTTAGGGAGGTTGTTAAGAGTTGTAGGAGGTCAAGGAAACACTTAAATAGCCAAGGGAACTTATGGATTAAATCAGTTTTTACAATCATCTTAAATGCTTTATACTTTTTCAACTTCTAGTTTCATGGATTTCCTTGGTATATTCCATCTTCCTCTAACTTAATCTCACTAATTCTTGATGGTTCTTGAACAAAAACCCTTCCCTCTCCTTGGGTCTGTTTTGGCCAAAATATGGGAGAAGAGTTAAGGAAAAAGAAGCAACATCTTGCATGAAAAGTACCTTGAATCAAGCTCTTCCAAGAAGGCTCTTCCTTTACTTGGCTTGCTTCCTCAAATTTCGAAATTTCCCTCTCTACTCTACCAGCAAAACAGCACCAAACTCTCCATTAAAACCATAAAAAGAAAGCTTGAGAGGAGATGAGCAAATTTCAAGAAGGAAGAACATGGAAATTCTTAAAGATTCTTACGTTTTTCTTAGATTTTTTCTTCCAAAATCCTCCTTCTCTTGTACACCTAAGAAGTTAGAGTTTTTCTCTGAAAATGGGCAGAAGCAAATCAGTTTAATGAAGGAGAGAAAGAACATGACTTATAAAGAAGAATTTGGAAGCTTCCTTTAACACTTTAATTCCAATTTTGCCCTTTCATAATAGCATTTTCGTTTCTCCTTCGTTTTAACTTCTTTTTTAGAACCGTCTTTTTTATTATACAATTTAGGTTCCCAATTTAGTAAAATGCCTTTGGAATCACTCAAATCGGAGTTAAAACCTTCCTGAACTAATCTGTCAAAATTTGGGCACACCGATGTTGGAAAACGTCCACCAAAGGGATTTAACTATCCTGGAGTTTCCTATGGTTTTCAGAGCCTCTGAAAACCCCGAAAAATTCAAAACTTTTGTTTAAAAAAAGTCATCCTGTGTAAATTCCAAAATTTACTTAAAATTACAAAAATGTCATTATGAGACTAGGATTCTCATTTTTAGGAGTCTAGAATGTTACTCAAATTTTTTAGGACCTTAACTAATTCATTTCAAGGGACTTACTTTGAAAACGTGCCAATTTCCGTTATTTAACGAAAACCGGACATTACAGTAAACGCTTGGAAAATCATCTTGTTATATTGTTGTGAATTATTTACTAAAGAAAACTTCTTAAAGTTCAAAGGGACTAGACGTAAGCTTTTTTAGGCCAAGCCAAGATACTTGCTGATGTCTATCACTTTCCCTTTTTGTTATTTGCTTGGTGTTCCAGTTTTAGTTAACTATGTTTTGTTATTTGAGAATTTCATCTACTTTGCAAATTTAAAAAGTAGTTGGCCCTTTGCATCATCATTACATTTTTTTAATTATGAATCACTTGTTAATTCATCTTATTTGTCTTAAAATATAAAAACTAATTTTTCTTTTCTTTTTTTGCATAAAACACATATTCACCCCCTCTTACTATATCTTTTACCTCTAAACCTCCATCCTTTTATTCCTTGTCTCTAATTTACGAGGCAATTTTCTTTTCTCATCCTTGTTCTTTATAAAAAGGTAGAGATTCATAAGAATCTTGAAATGCTAAAATAAGTAAACAAGAATTTCATTAGAGAGAAAGAATACTAAAGGTGAAAATTTTGACCATCAAATGTGCAATAAAAACTCTGCTATGTATTTCCAATTCCAGTATCAAGAATAGAAAAAAAAAGTGAAGAATATCTTAAAAGGCATAAATAGGTGTTTGTGCAATAAAATGATTTAATGCAACCTTTAGGTTCATATAAGATTAAGATAATTAAATGAGGTGATGCTAATGATAAAATAAATTATCAAATGAAATAAATAAAAGTAGGATTTGACAACTTAAGTTTTAGTACTATAAGAAAGATTCAATTAACTGGGACTTAATATTGTTTAAGCAAAAATGAAGCAGGCGAGAAGATTTAGTTAATAGATATAGGATTTAGTTGACTAAAACTTATTTTAAGAAAACCAAAAGCATAACAAATGAAAGATAGGAAAGAAGAAAACACCAAAGATTATCCCAATTTAGACTTTTGTCTTATATCTAGTCACCTTGAAATCCAATGGATTTTCTTCACCAAAACTTATTAGAGTTACACAGCAACAATTTGCACTTAGATTTGAACTTACCTACAACTTATACAGTAGGTTTCTTTTAGCTCATCCAGCAACTAACTTTCCTAACATTTGGAAAAGTTTTCAATATATAAGAAATGATTTTATAACCCTTATGAGAGAGGGATTCTATGTACTCACTCAAGCTTTCAAACCTAGTTGGTGTTAGAGATTGTGCCTTAGGCCTATCAATTTACTGTGAATATTGTCTTGATTTAATAGAGTTTTATTATCATTATTATATTGCTTATGTATTTTCCATATAATAAGATCATTGGATAATTATAGTTATATTAAATGTCCTAGTTGATTATCATTGTGGGAACAATAATAAATTAAGACCAGTTATGATTTTGATTGATGATCGTGAGATGAACATGTATGCAGATACAAATCAAAGTCATAGGCACTTGTTAAAAACTAAAGTACTGGACCAACCTATCGTAAGATAGCTACATGGATTAGGTCATAAGCATATGTTATCTATAGTCATGTCACTGAGCTTTTAGACTCGAGACTGCCATAGATTCCTATATAAGGAACTTTGTACTTTGACATAATCAAAAGTTGCCTTTAATCGGGTGATCATAAAGGTTGTGATTAGATACAATAGGATATATGCAGAGGAAGATGAGTGGTTAAGATAGGATTTGTTCCTCTCGCAGAGAGAGAAATATCTTTAGGCTCCTCGATAAGTAAAACTGATAAATAAATGGTCATACTCAAATTAAAGGAGTTTCATTTATTTTGAGAGTTTACTTAGAGACTGAGAAAGCATGGTTAAGCAATACAAGGATGACGTCTTTATACCTTGTACTTGACCCAGATATCGTGTGACAAAAGGGACTTGATTTGAGCTATAGGATAGGTTGCATCAGATCATTGATTCTCATATAATTTGGGTAGTCATAATGTTTTACCAAAGGCCACTTATAACTTATGGGCTAAAAAGAGTTTTGGGCCCACTACCAATATTATATGGGCCTATAGGGTCGCATACAAGAATAGACCAACATGAATTAGAATATCCAGATTCATTGAATTTAGAAGGTATCTAAATTTAATGAATGTAGTGTCCACATTCAATGTATTTGCTCTTTAGAAAGTTTCCTATTTCGAATAGGAAATTTTCCTATTTATGATAGGATATTGCATTCTCTCATTAGTAGGAGGTGGAAGAAATTAATATATAGATATATATATATTGATTTCAAAATTTATAAGGCTTTCTTATATAAAAAAGGATGCTAGGGTTTCTTTTAAGTCAATTTTTAAAAGAAAAAGGTCGCAACACCACCTAAGAGAGAGAGAGAGAGAGGAGAGAGGAGAGAGAGAGAGAGAGAGAGAGAGAAAGACAAGTTTTGTTGCACACTTGAGAAGGCGTGTGATTTTTGTGGACGAAATCAAAGAGGGATGTTCGCTTATCATCGTGCTAACACATTGTTCATGTTAAAGATCTCATTCTTGTGGATACCGATAGAGGGCGTTGGTTCATGAAGAGTGGCACCTAAATCCAAACGACTAGTTGGAAGGAGAGACAAATTTTTTTTTGTGTTCTAGAGGTATATTCTTCTACCTTACTTTGGTTTAAGCAAAGGTGATGGATCCATGAGAGGGATTTTACTTGTTTCGTAATTTTTTTTCATTGTGTGTATACATATAAATCCCAACAGTTGGACCATATACAAGCTTAAAATAAGAGAAGATGATTTACTAGAAGAATAAGGAAAGCTACAATTTATTCTTAAACTTCTTTTTCAACTTCTATGTCTACCTTCTTCTCTTGACCTTCTGTTATAAATTTTATGCTTCAACTAGCCATTTGACATTCTTCTGATTTCATGCTCCAAGGTAGCTTTTTGATTAGAGAGAATTTCTTACATTTTTAAGACATGAAGCAACTACTTTTAACTAACATAACTAGATAATAGAGCTTTATCCTTTCTTCATGTAATAGTGTTGCTGTGGAGGGGAGAAGGAGTGCTTCTCTTTTTAATGTGTTTCTTCTTAAATAAATGTCATTTAATACTTACATTAAATACTCCAAATGTTGTGAGTAGAGGGAAGAGACATAAAAGAATATAAAACTAATACTTTTGCTATAACAAAGTGCTATAACAAAGTGACTTAAAGGATTATGGGACATAATGTTAGTGTACTTTATTGACTTTAGATGTAACTTTCTCTTTGTTTCTCAAAAGAATAAAAGAATACTTGCTCAATTCTTTTTTGCCAAGCACATGTAATAAGATTTTGTGATTATGTAGGAAACCAATTCTTTTTGGATCAAATTTAAAAGCTTTTTCACAAAACTCTTATTAGGCTAACAAACTTTTTTATTAGACTTTTTACTTGATGCCTTTAATTTGTATTTTGTTATCATCAAAATTAGATTAGGCCTTTAGAAACCATTGAGCCAATAAAAAAAAAGAAAAAAATTCCCAATCTATAGTTTGCAAGGATTAGAATAATGAAAAAAAATCACATTAAATTTCATGACCATAACAGAGATGCAATAGTGATAGATTCTTTCTCAAGTTGAAGTGCTATTTACAACATTGTGCAGGTACAAAGGATGACTAGTGGGAGGGATGACAATGATCCTAGATGTGAACACAAGTATGGAGGCAAAGATAGATTTATGCTTGAGGCCCACTTAAGGGGAATGCTTCTCCCTTAGAATTGATCTTTCTTTGTATTTTATATATTATGGTCCACATCAAGAAAAAAAAAATGTTGCAAGGTTGCAGCCCCCTACTTTTGCAGCCCTCATGAATGACTATGAGTGAGCAATCCTCATCAAGCTTTTGGGACACACTTTCCTCTTTTATGATATTTCTTTTGATTTAAGATTTAGAGAACAAGGTAGCTAGTAATGATTTTAGAGCATAATGGGGAAAAAATATGAAAACCAAGATTAACAGTTATATAGTTTTATTTATTTTCAACTCAGACTTTTTGGTATTTAAAATATAGGACTATCATATATATATATATATATATATATATAGTTTGTATTATTCTTTATAATTAGATAAATTTAAACATTTCAATATTTTGCATTATTCATGACAAAATTAGATATTTTTCATTGTAAAAATAATCACTTAAGTGTTTTCTATTTTAGTTGAATTATTAAGGTATGATCTTTGTTGATTAATTACATTCTTTTATGATAATATAGGAAAAGTTTTTAATATGAGGAAGCATAAAATTATTGATAATTTTTTTAAAAAACAAAAGCTTCTCAAAATCTTGAAGTTAATGAATTATCCCATTCTCATGTACTAGTTGATTAACAATGAGCAACATCAAATTAAAGTATCAATGGTGTAAAAGCTCAGGAATAAGAAAATTTAGTATTCATTATTTAGCTGATTGTTTGTTTTTCCTATTATTGACTTTTCCAATTTTAAGTATAACAAGTAAGATATTATTTTTAGTTCTAAAAGTCATTAAAAAAAGCTTAGAAATAATATGTAAGATTATTTTCTTGCAAACTATATGGTTACTTATATTAAAAAAGAAATTGCTGAAAAGCTTGACACATACTTAGCCATTGATAAATTTTATGACCAAAATGAATGTCATGCTCCACTTTGATAAATTACCAAAAAAAAAAAAGGTTACATATATACATTTTAGCTTAATATAGAATGTTAAACTTTTCAATTAATGACTTAGTGGTTCTTAGTTATTTTTTGTTTATTTATAAATTAGTACAAATATTAAAAAGTGAAATGACAAAAAAGGACATTTAAAGAAATTATGCATATTTAAATATAGGGCATTTATGTATTTTTTATAAGGACGAGGACTTTGCAGGTGGCGATATGATCTTTGTCTTCATCCTTGAAATGGCCTCAGGGGGAGTTTTTCCTTATCCTCTTCCTCATAGGATGAAATTCCCCAATCACAAGTCTTTGGATGGGACAATCATCTTAGAACATCTTTAATCTAGAGATAAATGGTCATACTTACCCAAATCTTCTATAAATAGTAACAAAAGTAGTTCTTCATACTGTGGGAAGGAAGTAGGAAATTAGAGCTTCTCTTTCAAAGTAAAAACAAAAAAAAATGTATTTTTTAAAGACAAAAATGTTTGTCACACCCTAAAACAAAAAGGAGTGAGCAGGATAATGTCCAAGTCCATAAGTCTAACAGATATCACAATAGGTGAAGAGATCTTTCGATAATGTGACACATATAACATTTTATCATCCAACTCATTATATTGCCTCATTACATTAATATAGATATCATTAGCTGTTGTAGAAATTTCGTTCCTCCTGAAATTTGGACATTCTCAAATTTTTACAATAACAAGGGAGAGCTCTTCTCTCAATTACCAATATTCAAAATACCAAAAGAACAAAAGAAAATCAAGGGAGGAGGAATTTTGCCTATGTCATGTGGAGTTACGTCTACAATATTTTACAATTATCATTCAAAATTTGTTACCACATAACAATTCATGCCTTTGCAGTTCAAAAACAGGACTCACCACTACAATGCCTTTAAACCTATAATGAAGGAGGCGGGTCAAATCTAGTACCACTATCTAAAATGTTGAATTTAAGGAGTGAGTGAAAACTCGATGAGCAAATAGCAAGTTACCATAACTAAAAATAAAGAGGTCATGACTAAATAAGTTGGGAAGTGCATAAATTAACTAACATAATTAGGTAACTAATATTTTCTACTATTCAACATGTGCAAAAGTTAATTATTAAGACTTCAAGTCCTTTAATATAGCAATTATAAGAGAGAATCAATACCTAGTCATGTGAGGTGGTAGCTATATCTTGTTGGTAGTCCCTCACCCTATTGTGAGTAGCTACACCTAATAGGCAGCTCATTTTCCACCTTTCCTCTAACATATCAGGGTGTGTATTTATTAGGATGACTACACCTTGTGACAATTCCTTACCTTTTCCTATGGATGGCTACACCTAATGGATAGTTCTTTTTTCATCTGAACCTTCTGTAACCTAATATAACCTATCCTATCATTAGCTCTACCAACAACTATAACATTTCATCATGGATTCTTGTCTTGCTAAAGAATTAATGGTGAAATCACAAGAAAATTTACATATAGTATGCTAACGCTACTTAAATTATTATTTCTTTATTCAAATACTTAGACAAGAGTTAGTACTATGTGGAACCAAAAATAATTAAATAAGTGAATAATAAGTAAGTTAGTAAGTAAGTAAATAAATAAATAAATAGAGAACTAATTAAATAAATACATAAACAATAAATAGATGAGACCAATTAATTAATTAATTAGTTAAGAAGTTGTTTCTTCAAAGTTATTTCATGTGTCTAAAAAATGTATTCAATAAGAATTTCATTTTCACATAACAGAACTCAGAGCGAAAGATATGACAAATAGTAAAATTAGTAATGCTTATCCCTTAATATAGTAATACCTTTGTCACTTCAAATCCAAACATTTAGTATATTTACAATTCAAACATATGTAGAGTGGGCACGTAAGAGCTCATTTCACAAATTTATGCATAAGATGGTCAAATCAAAATCAAATTATCACTACCATGAGCTTTCAAAAATTAAAAATAACTATAGGACTCATTGAAACCCGTTTTCTACTCACAATGATGCTAAATGCTAAAGGGACACTTGTTCCCCTTACAAGACTAGCTTTTTTCTCTGACGGTGCTCGCAAGACTTGTTGGCAATACCACAAACTCACTAAATTATTATATGGCTCAACTAGTAATTTCTAATATTTATATGACTTAATAATAGCTAATTGTCTAAAGCCACACTCCATAACTTTATTCTTCACTTACATATTCACAATAAATCTAAATCTTCCCATTAAATTGCTAATCCATAAATTGAGCTTAAAGATTACCTTTAAACACCACAAAATTGAAGATTGAAGCATAGGCATCACAATGGGAAAACTCACACTGACAGATCCCAAACTTTAGAGCCTATTTTTGGCCATCTCGAAAGCGAGGAATGAAGCTGCCACATTTTGACCAAATAGGGGTTGGGATAGGTAGAAATTAAAGAGAAGAAGGTAAGAATCAAAGAGTTACAGCAAGAAAATGAAAGAAAAATGGAGTGGGACGATGGCAATAGATATGGAGGGAGAACCGTCATGTGTCACTGATCTCGTTATCTTCATATTGTATTGTGGGCGGCAAGTGGTCATTGGCATTCTCTATCATCGTTGGCGCAACGTCTCTAGCAAATAGTGGCTGGGTTGTGGCTAAAGCATTAGGAGGAGGGGCATCGGGTAGGAAGAACAAGAAACAAAAGGAAAGCTAAAGAAGAACATGACGAAGGGAATAACGGAAAACTAATATTATTATTAGTTATAATTTAATTTTTTTTCTGGTTATTACAATGCTTTTGCTCAAAATTTGCCTTTTATTTTTTATGCCTTTGTCTCTCGGTTCATTGCTTTCTTACTATACTACTCAAAATTGTTAATGATAAAAGTGTAGCACCACTAAATGGACCAGATCGACTGTTAGTCGATTGGAATAAGCCTGCTTATTTAATAAATATTCTTAATTATTAAAGCATAAGCTTGTCCAAATGAGCACTTGGGTTAATTTTTTTAAAAGTTAAAACTTTTGTTTATTAAGATTTAATAATCTTTTAGTCCAAAAACAACATCTAATAATTATTTATTTGTTATATCTTACCTGAGAGCAAAAGTGCTAGTTTAGAACAATAGGATGGTAATCATGTCAGAATGTTATTATGATTCGTGGCTATTATGTGATTAACAAACTCATTAAACTAATTATGTGTTTCATATTATGATTACTTTGTTAGACACATTTAGGAGATTAGTTTTTTTAGAATTATATTTAAATCTAAGTTGTGCTAAGAAAGTTTTGTTTCAAATACGATATTTTAATATTGTTCCTTCTATCACAAAAATCTACATTTCAAGATTTTTTTTTAAAATATAAAGAATAAGTCATCCAATCTCATTTCGGCCTGTTTTCAAATAGGTTAGTTTTTCATCTCAAATTGGTAGTCCATGGGTTCTGCCCGATTTGATCGTGCTACAAAAGCACAAATGACAATTTTTTTTCCTTGTTTTAATTTTTTATGTTGCATTTGTTTATTTTGATAAAAAATTAATATATTTATTGTGATTTTATTATATATTTTTAATTAAATAAAAATTATAAAATTTATCAAATTAACCAGAATGAAAATTTAAATTATTTATCTATTTAAATAATATTGATTGAAAAACTAAATTTATATATGTTCTTTTTAATAATTTGATGGTAAAAAAAATTTTTTAATGATTTACTTAACACAATAATCTATATTAATATAGTTTTATATTCTTTGGTCTTAAACTAACAAAAATGAAATAATTTTTTAAAAAATGAATATTAAATATAATATATGTGAAAAAGTGAAAAGTTATTTAACTTTTTATTATTTTTTGTTATTTTTAAAATATAAAAATATATTATAATTCAATTTTATTAAAAAAATTGAAATCCATGTCAAATAACTAGCTTATCAAGTCAAATACAAACTATTTTTTTAGTACTTTTTATAAAATTATATTTAAAAAAACTTAAAATGAACAAAAATTCACATCAATCATCACACCCTCGACTATTAAAATGAACCCTCCTACCAAGCCATCAAGCAATAATTCCCCAAAAACAAAAAAAAAAGCAATAGCCCTCAATGGCTCAAAAAAAATCAAAAACAAAAGAATAGCCCTTGCGGAAGAGACTGGACCACCAAACCAAGACCCGGTTCGATCATCCGCCCTGAAGCACCCAACTGAGGAACCCGCCCAACTTCAGTTACTTCCCTAACACGGAGCACCAATCTTGGAAAACCCATGCCCGTCTTCCTCCGTGCCTACAGATTCTCTGAGACTTCACCAGTGCACCGCCTTCGGCACGCTTGTTCCTTACCCTCACCGATGCGTTTGAAGGCTTAGTTCACGTTCTTTCATGGATACCAGATGAGAAAACCAACGTCCTTTATCGGTCTTGGTAAGTCCCTTTTCCATCCTCGTATCTGCAAACCCTTTTCTTCGATTGCTTCTCTTCCCAAACCGATTATCGTAGAACCCGAATCACCCGACCTTACCTCCCAGATCTTCACCCTCCTTTCTCGCCCGAATTGGGAAAAAGATTCCTCTTTTCAGAAGTTAGTCCCATTTATAACCCCATCCCATGTTTCTGCCGTATTCAACCTCAACCTCAATCCCCATATTGCGTTAGCTTTCTTCAGATGGATTGAGCAGAAATCTGGGTACAAGCATAATGTTCATTCTTATACGTCTTTGCTTCTAATTCTGGTACGCAATGGGTTACTTCGTGCTGCGGAGAATATTCGGAATTCAATGATTAAATCATGTGCTTCCGTTGACGATATAAGGCTTGTTTTGGATTTATTGCGAAGAATGAATACGAATGACGGCGGAGAATTCGCATTTAAGCTTTCTCTTACTTCCTATAATAGGCTTCTAATGTGCTTATCGCAGTTTGTTATGATTGATGAAATGAAAAGTTTGTATAAAGAGATGTTGGATTATAAAATTTATCCGAATGCAATTACGTTAAATACAATGCTAAATGCATATTGCAAGTTGGGGAATATGGTTGCGGCAAAACTTTATTTGGGTAAGTTACTACAAGCTGGTTTCTGTCCAGATACATTTACCTACAATTCCTTGATATTGGGCTACTGTAGAAATAAAGAAGTAGATAAAGCTCATAGAGTCTTTCAGCTTATGCCTCAAAGGGGCTGTAGAAGGAATGAAGTTGCATACAACAATCTTATACACGGCCTTTGTGAAGCTGGGCAAGTTGATGAGGCTCTCAAGCTTTTCTCGGAAATGAAGGAGGATGATTGTCTTCCTACAGTTCAAGCATATACAGTTCTCATACATGCTTTCTGCGGGTTGGGTAAGGAAATGGAAGCTTTAAAGCTTTTTGAAGATATGGCAGAAGGAGGTTGTAAACCTAATGTTCATACTTACACTGTGTTAATCAATTACTTCTGTAAGGAAGGTAAGCTTGAAGAGGCCATGAATTTCTTAGACCAAATGTTGGAAAAAGGTTTGGCTCCTAACGTTTTCACATTCAATGCCTTGATTGATGGGTATTGTAAACTAGGAATGATGGAGGATGCAATGGGTATTTTGGGTCGGATGGAATCAAATAACTGTAGTCCAAATGCTCGTACATACAATGAACTGGTTTGTGGATATAGTAGGAACAAAAGCATGGATAGGGCAATGGCGCTGCTTAATAAAATGTTTGAGAGTAAGCTGTCACCTGACACTATTACATATAATTCATTGATTCATGGGCTATGTAAGGCAGGTGTAGTAGATAGTGCTTCTCGGTTGTATAATTTGATGATAAAAGATGGCTTCAGTCCTGATCAGTGGACATTCAGTGCTTTTATTGATAGTCTTTGCAAAATAGGCAAAGTTGGAGAAGCTCGTCAAATCTTTGAGTCCCTCAATGAAAAAGATGTCAAAGCAAATCAAGTGATTTATACTGCTTTGATTGATGGTTACTGCAGTGTTGGGAGAATCGATGATGCCCATTTGTTGTTTAAAAGGATGCTTGCTGAGCAATGTTTGCCAAACGCAATCACTTTCAATTCACTGATAAATGGTTTGCGCAGAGAGAGAAAAGTGCAAGAAGCATTGTTACTGGTGGATAAGATGGTAAAGTGTGATCTGAAGCCCACTGTTTACACATACACAATGCTTATCGAAGAAATGTTGAAGGAAGGTGACTTTGATCATGCTGATTGGATTCTCAACCAAATGGTTTCATCAGGATATCAACCTAATGTGGTCACATATACTGCATTTATCAAGGCATATTGCAGCCAAGGAAGATTAAAAGAGGCTGAGGATATGGTGGTTAAGATAAAAAAAGAAGGCATAGTGCCTGATCAGTTGATTTACAATTTATTAATTGGTACACATGGATGCATGGGACTACTGGATAGTGCATTTGGTGTTCTCAAGCGCATGTTTGATGCTGGTTGTGAGCCTTCTCGTCAAACATATTTCATTCTATTGAAGCTTCTAATAAATGAGAAGCATAACAAGGAAGGTAGCAACACTGTGGAATTTGCTTTAAGCTTGAATGCTTTCTTAGTTGAGAGTGCTGATTTATGGAAGACAATTGACTTCGAAACCACATCTGTGCTTTTTGAGAAAATGGTTGGATGTGGCTGTGTACCTAATGGCAACACTTACAGCAAGCTTATTCAGGGACTCTGCAAAGTGGACTCCTTGGCTGTAGCCTTCAGGTTATTGAATCATATGAGAGAAAATGGAATCGCTCCCACTGAAATTATTTATAATACTCTTCTAAGTTGTTGTTGCAAGTTGGAAATGTATGGGGAAGCAGTGAACTTGTTAGATTCTATGATTGAGTGTGGTCATTTAGCACATCTAGAGTCCTATAAGCTTCTTATTTGTGGGCTCTTTGAAGAAGGGAACAAAGAGAAGGCTGAGGCAGTCTTTCATACTTTGCTCCGCCGCCAGTATAATTATGATGAAGTAGCTTGGAAAGTTTTAATTGATGGCTTACTTAAGAGGGGTTATATTGATCAATCCCTGGGACTGCTGAGCCTTATGGAGAAGAATGGTTGCCAGTTACATCCTGAGACGTATTCAATGTTAAGTCAGGGATTAGATGGGATTTAATGCAATGATTATTTGTTTATTTTTGCACTGGAATGGAATAAGGGAAAGGAGGCTTTCTGTTGATCTTCCTTGTTGGTGATTGTGGCTAAAGTTATACAGATGGAACACCTGAAATTTTGTAATGCTTACTATGATGTCTAGGTGGAAAATTGCTTTACTTTGTATCAGCAAGTGGGCTGCTATTATTTTGCAAATGTAGTAATATTATTATGTACTTGTTCACATCGAAGTGTTACTGTGACAATCACACAGACTGAGATGAAACTGCAAAGGATCAAAAGGCAAGTGACTACTTAAATTCTCAAATTTCATTGTTTCATTCCTTTATTCCCACTTCCACCTTTTCCTTGCTTACTTGAGGCCTCAGTGGAGATATGTAATTAAACATTACCGATGCATGTTGTTGCACTTTCATTTGTGCTATCTAACTTGCTACTCTGCTAGAGGTGACTTGTGTGTACTTTAGATTTCTATTAAATATGAAATGCTTCTTATTCTATCCTTTAGTGGATAAATGTTAGTGTTCGGAAGATTGATCCTTATTTGAAGTAAATGGGGTAAATCTGTCATTAACATGTTGAAAAGTAAATTTTTGTATTTGTTTTTGTTTGTTTGTTTGTTTTTTTATTTTTTTCTGGGGGATATATGCTTGCTAGTGGTGTTCAGGGTTGGTTACTGTTGGGTTTCAATTAGGGAGTTAATACATAGATATGGACAAAAGAGAGGATATAAACTGTTCCGGTGATAAGTAGGCTGTTGCCTTATCAAAGTGAACTTTTTGCTTGCCCATTCAGGTATAAAGATTGGATGAACTGATGTCTTCACTCGAAGCTGGAGTTTGGTTGACTTAGCTACATGGATGTATGTTTGTCATTTCTGTTCAATATAAAAAAGCAACTGATTGACCTGAACTTGATCTTAGTAACTAATAATTATCCAATTCTATTTTTTTCATAACTTTTCTCATGATGAATATCTTTTATTCCTATTGCAACTTGTGACCCACGTATGTACCTGTGACTAGACAAAACTTACTTTTCATCGGTTGAATCTCTTCTGACTCCCAGACTATGATTGCAGGATCAAGAATTAGCTCTAGTTGAAGTTATAAAGTACTAGCAGAATCCATTTCAAATGAAAGTGGTTGCTGTAGAGAATTGGATCCTACCTTTCTGACTTCGGAGTAAATGATTTTCGTATCAATACAAGGTAGATGTTTGTGTTTCGATGTCACTCTCATCGTTGTTATTTCATTCATTGTTAATTTAGGTGGTTTGGTGAAGATAAACCACTTTTTGGCTGGAACTTTTTTTGCATGACTGTGTTCACAGTTTTGGGTAATGCTGTCAGTAATGGAAATAGACTCTGGAATCTGTGCTTTTTTCACTGTAAAAGTCATACCTAAAATTACAGGTTTTGAACATTTAGCTTTCTCAAATACGTTGGTGTCAATGTTATAATTCGTCGTTTTACTGACTAATTCCTCAATCAAGGAGATATATGTAAAGCACTTACCTTGAAATCTTGGTCAACAGATTTGAATGTGGAAGATACCTTTTTTACCCCAAAAAAAAAAAAAGACCATGATATATCTGATCCATGCATCATATCATGAAAGATGTGTGCAATGAAATTAGGCAATGTTTTCACGAGATTTTCAGAAATTTGTGGGTAACTTGATCAACATAACCATGCCTTTAACAAGGAAAGAAGATTAATTTTTGCAAAAGCAACTAAAGAAAAATATTTTTTGTAGATAAATTTATCTAGATAATATATAATAACCGTCCCAAAGTAACCAATAAGCTGAAATTTATTCTATGGATGTATATTTGCCTATTTTTCCGTCGGTTGCCAAATGCCACCTAATAGTTCTTGTTTTTTGTAGTTTTAGACATGCCATTTATTGTGATCTGTTATTGACCTTTTTTTTTTCGTTATTATTATTTTCTGAATAAAATCTCTGAGCCAGTTAGCACCATTCTGACAACATATTTTCCAACCTCTTCAGGTCATTAACTGTCTTTTGCTCCTATTCAGCATATTATTTCAGGTAACTAGTAGCTTTTGGAGAACACTTTCCATGTTTGATGTATATGTGATAAAATACTCTTTCCTGAGAATGTAGAAGAATGAACATTGTAAGGGTGGGACTGAGACATCTTGATGTCAAGAAAATTGCAGGCTTTTGAAGTTGCTGATATGAAATATCGTTTTTCAGGTCTGAGAAGCTTTACGTGTTGTAGACAAAACTGCAGGATTCTTTGGTGAAGTTTTTCGGATCCTATAAGGGTTGAAGCAGTATTCATGAATCATGCATCTGGATCAGGTTATTTCGCTTAGTGCATGCCTAACGCTGGAGCTGTAAATACCAGAAAGATGCTTTATATATGTTTCCAGATGGCAGAATCTTGGTGCATTTGGCATTTGTTCTATGTACATGCATAAGCTGTAAATACCAGAAAGATGCTTTATATATGTTTCTAGATGGCAGAAGCTTGATGCATTTGGCATTTGTTCTATGTACATGCATATTCTTTGTAAATTTATTGAAAACTACACGAGTGAAGTAAATACTTAAAGTCAGGACCTAGGAAAGCCTGCATCTTTTTGCAAGAGCCAGTGGCCAAGTTATTGGAGAAACTTGCTTCTCCAGATTGGGATAGCATTAGTTGTAATAGAAGCATTTGTTTTCACAACACACGAAGATTTGTTTATGAGTTTGATCATATTTTATTCTAATGAATTCGGCTTCACGAGTCATTGAACTCAACGGGAGTTAAAAAAAAACAAAAGGTAGTTGTCATTATATGTCACCCTCTTGTCACGGAGTACCTATCTGGTAATAATTTGAAAAGAAAAAACTCTTCACGTGTAGAAGGATATTTTTATTTTCACGATTATTTATTAATAAAGTGAAGACAATTATAGTTATAATTTTTTTAAAAAAAAAATCTTTTACCTTCTCTAATTAACCGTGTTCTTCAAAAATCTTTTGGCCAAAAAAAAACTGTATTCTTTAAATTATACCTTGAAAAAGCAATCAAGATATTTACAATGCCTTACTTAGTGGGCTCAGTCATATTCATCTTACAAATTATAATAATGTTAATTAAGATAGTTGGATATCTTGAAAACAAAAAAGTAAAGAGTTGTGTTTTATAAGAAGGGTAAAATGTAGATAACATTTTTAAAATTGAGTTTTATGCCCAGAAAAAAACTTTTTGAACCTTTAAATGTTGATTATCAATTCTTTTAAATTTTTGTTTTTGTACAAATATATTAGATTATGAATAGAGAAATGACAATGTCATACTTATTAAAACCACGTGGTATCTATGTGATGTTTGAGGTGGCATTTTATTGAAAACCTAATATTTGCAGATTATGAATAGAGAATCCCAATCCATTATTCCTAAGCATCCCCCAATCTCATCTCCTGCATGTTCGATCATTTGGATGTCCCCTCCTGAACTTCTCGCTTCATCCTCCACTCTCATGGATGGGAATCCACTGCCGTTCCAGGTATGTTGCTTCCTTTAGATTTAAATGGTCTAAATTCCTTTTTTTTAATTCCAAATAATTCTTTTTTTTTTTTTTGATATTTTCATCTGTTGATGAATATTTGCCTTTATCTTATATTTACTTTTTTCAAAATAAAAAAAAAATGAATAATTGAAATAAAAATTAAAAAAAAATTGAAATATGAACTATTCACATCAGAGTTAGACGGTCCAAATCTATCTTGTTACTCTGGGGATCCGATCCCACTCGCTTCTACTTCTTTGGCCACTTGTCATTTTCGATACATCCTTCAGTATAGCTGTCTTCGATTTCGAGCACATGCCTTCGATTTAGGGCACTGGTTTTCGATTTAAGGCACAGTATGTTGTTATGGATATATAGCATTTCAAGTAGCTTCATTTTTTATTTGATTCTTGTTTTTTCTGGTGTATGAATATCTATCCTATATTTAAGTGGCTTCCTTTAACAGTGTTTGGGACTGGGTAGTTCTGGATATACAGCAAATCTTGTTTTTTCTTTGTGTTTTTCTTTTTCGATTTCATTCTTGAAATCTCAACTCAATTTCATTAGAAGCATTATAATAGCAGCAAAGGAGTATTCTTACCTGCGATATATAGTAAATCCTCTTGCTTTTCTTACTTGTAAAACAAATAGCATGAGTGTATAGATATGGAGGGTTATCCATGGTGTGATGTTGGATAATGGTCTGTTGCTAGAAGTCATGTTGCAATTACTTCATCTTGTCAGCAATATACTTGGTATCAAAAGCATATATTGAAATAGTTGGAGATTATCACTATCAATATATGCAACCATATATTTAACCGCTGATCCAGATGTTGCAGAAACAATGCCTCTGTTCCAATGTGGTTGATTGCATGTTTTGGGTTCCTTTAAGCTGCTGGACATTTTTTGGTCTAAGTCTTCTTTATGCATTTGGTTTTAGGTTCCTTTAAGCTGCTAGTTAAATTTTTCTTTTCCCTTTATAATTCCACAAGTATATTGATTTAAGATGCATTTTCTAAAAGTGCCTTACTCCATTGTCCATTTATTATGCTTTTGGTAAATTTCAATTCCAAATAATGATGGCTACATCCAAGTGTAGGCGATAGCAATGGCACTACTATGATGCAACAGACTACTTGTAGCCTTAGAACAATGTAACTACAATAAAGATGGAGATTATAGAACTTAGTCAAAGATTAGTTGAAGTAAAGGGATTTCTAGCATGACTGAAATGATGGTTGTAGGAAATGCTATAATTTCAAGATTCTTAATAGAAAAAATTACATTTAAGGACCTAAACTTTTCAAATTTTATAATAAAAGACTTTAAAAACTAAAGTTATTCTAAAGGCATAAAAGACCTTAATTTTAACTTGAATGGAGGAAAATGCCCTTATGTTATTTAAGCCTTTGATTTTCTATCTCTGCGATGGCAAGAAGATGGCATTGAAATTTTAAAGGCCATGAATAACCACCACCATCTCCCGTTGCATCGTGCTTCTTAGCTGGCCAGCATCGACGTTCAAGGTCTGGCAGATAGTGGTGGTGAATTCTCTTGCTTTTAGAAGAGGAGATAATATGAGAGAAAAAAGATAGCAATGGACCGAGGTTTGAGTTAGGGTAAATTGTGGGTATCATCATTCATACTGTCCATTGCTAGGTATGAGTTCATCCTTTGCCCTTCTCATCCTCACCTACTTGTTGGAATTTTTTATTACCAAGTTTGAGTTCTCTTTCATTTCTTTGACTTCCGTTCTTTTTTCTCTCTTCTTCTTTTATCAATTACCTGTAATGGTCTTTGATTTTATTAATTAGTGGAGGACAAATGGTTTTTAGCATTGACAAGATAAACCCATCTTTGATATTAGCCAAATGAAATCTCAAATCTATTTTCATTCTTGCTTGGCATTAATACTCATTCTAGTGCCTTGTTTGTAACCATTACTTTGGTGGTTGCATCTGTTTCTTGTATCATGCTTTTCACCAAGATTTTGTTGTTATCATATGGTTATAAACAAAGTTTGTATTTAAAATTTAGGATTGAATTTCTTTACTATATCATTTTGTAGGGTAACAGAATAGAAATATAAAATAGATGTTAGTAAATCAAGGAAGACCCAAAGCTTTCTTAAGTATAAGGACATTTCTTTATGTAGTCAAATGGATGTTGGGAATTGCTAACCTCTAGTTATCTCCCTCATCTTGTAAGGTATTACTTGATATCTTATTATCTATTACACTAACACGAGCCTCATCAGATGATAAGCAATCTTTAATGTATAACTATTATCTATCAAACTCTTTAGTTTAGTTTTGATGACAACCCAAATATGAAATGGATGTTGGCAAATCAAGGAAGACCTAGAGCTTTGTCATGTATGAGGACAATTCTTTATGTAGTCAAATGGATGTTGTGAGGAATTGCAAAGATATAACTATCTCCCTCCTTATCTAAAGTGTCACCTAATATCTCATTGTCTACTACACTAACATGAGCCTCATCATCTTGATAAGCAATCTTTGATGTATGATTATTATCCACCAAACTCCTTAGTTTAGTTTTAGAGACAACCCACTAATTTAGTTTATCTCTACTTCTCACAATATATGACACATAATGAACTTACATAACTTGTTTTGCAGACACAAATGGATCAAATTTTTTATACCTTCTGGTATGTTTAATTTCAATGATTCCATAATCCTTGTATACTTTCATCCCACAATATATAATAAGATCAAACCAATCACAATAAAATAAGACTAATTATTTTGCAAGATCTCCTAGATATTGTAAGTATAACACCTCTTTAAGGATGCCAAAATGGTCATTTTCTCTATTGTTCCCTGTTCCTTTTATGCAAATTCAACAGTTTATCATCTTCATTCCAACATTCTAAGATTTAGTATAAAACTTATATTCATTCCCAAAACATATTGGCTAGGATTGTACCTCTCTATATGGTTCCCAAACTAAGTCTTTCAAGTATATGTTGCTACTCAATTGTGGAGGCCATTTCATATTTATTTTTTTTCAAATCTTGCTCAAAAGTCCTATAGTGCAGTTTAAGTATTAGCACACAAATAATAATTAACCTTAACATAATGACAAGTCAAGTATTTACTTAATATATGGCTTGACTTCATTGCAATTCAATAGGATGTGAGTAGCACCTAGTTTGTTATCATTCAAATAGTGAGTAAAGCATTTTTTTTTTAATGAATGTCCAATTTTATTGAAAATTGATAAAGTTGGCTTGCTTACCTCTGCTTATCCACATAATAATTTCAAGCAACTTTTATTCATATAGAATGTACATATGACTTTAAGTATAAACAGAAGTGTGATATCTATTATGGTAAATATACATTGTAAATAGAACTTTCAACATAACCTTTATTTTTAATAGTCTATTTTAATCTATTTAAAAATTTACATGCCTAAATAATAAGTAGTTAGAGATAATTAAAAATTATTAGAATATAGACTAATTATAAATGGTTAAAATATCACATAAGTATTAATTATCTTTTAAAGAGATACATCTATCAATATTGGATTGCTCTATGGAAAATAGACTAGCACATCTTTCATAGAATCAAAGAATATAAGTAAAAATTTATTTATTTTTAACTTGCAAAAAATGAAAGGAATGTTGCATTTTGTTTGCAATAAATCATTCACCTTTAACACTATTGAACATAGGTCTTTAAAGAATTAACTTAGCTTAATTATAGGCTTCTACATTTGCTTAAGCAGTGCACTAAAAGCAAACAGCAGTAAACATTCCATAATGATATAATAATTATAATTTTTTAGTCCAAATAACTTTTCTTCCTTCAAATCTACACATCTTGACAATTTTGAGGAATATCCATTAGGCATTTTCCATTGTTTTACCCATCCACATATAACCTTTCTCTGTTCTAGTATGAAAGTGAACTTAGTTTTAGCTTTAACACATGTGCGATGGCTAATTCTCATATTTCTAAGTTTCTCCACCTACAATACTACTTCAAATCCATCCTAACTTTCATCTTTCCTTTGATATCCATTAATATATTAAATATATTATCAAACAGATTTTTTCTATGTATGTCACATCTAAATTATGATGAACTAATAGATATTTCTAATATAGAAACTCTGAAAATATACTTTGTTTTCTTTAGTTGTGATTTTCTCTATAACCTGGCAATATAAAGACCTTACGCTCTACAATTTTAGGAAGGGTATTTATATGTTGTTACAATTCTCCTTCATCCAATCTCTCGGGATTGGGGCTTTTGCAACTCTTTTTTTTTGAATGAATCTTTATTCTTTTTTAACAAGCATGGCTCATAAGTGAAAACTATCAATGACAATCAAATCAAGAGTTATTTTTCCCATACTTTAAGATAAAAGCTTTTAAATTGCCTATACATAAAGACAAGCTAATTCCGTAGCAGTACTCCACCCTCACAACATTCTATATGTTGAAAAGTCATTTATTGTCTATATTAATGTTGCTTTTATCTAGAAATTTTGCTTTTTAGAGGCATTAATAGTTGCAAAGAATATATCAATCTCAATATTAGGACTTTATGGTCAAAGAATGATTGTAGTAAAAAATAAGGAGCAATTATTCACAATTCAAGTGGAAGATTGTAAAGAGTAATTATTATAGGACAATATGAATATGGTGAAGCAAATTGATTATGGGAACTAAACCTATCTATACATAGATCCAATCTAACATTTTATGGTTCCATAACAAAATTGAGATATACTCTATCAAAATTTTTCATGCTTCTCCATCTGAAGGATGACACAGTACACCTTCATATCTTCTGTTATTCCAATACCATTACATAAACTTAGCAAAACTTAGAGGTATAAAGTCTTTGTAATTTAGAGGTAATTGGTAAATAATACATTCTTTTTTATTAAAATCCTCTTATAACTTTGTTTTCAACCATGTCTACTTGTTTTATGTTTAAGTATTCCATAGAATTTACGTATTATATATTTATATTATCTTTATAATGCAACATATGTTAATTAATGCAAATATCAATTTTTTGAATAGATAGACTAAGTTTAAATATTAGCTTTTTTGTTTTATACCAATTCTCAAGTATGACATTATCAGGTGGGTAACTATCTTTTATAAGGCTTGCAAACTGACTCAAATTATATTGTGATATATTGTTGTTAGATTTAATACTAAACATTCTCACAACAACAAATAGTTTAAATTGATTATTACATTCTGACTACAGTGGTTGCTAATATACATTTGATAAATAAATTTTTTTGAATTTCCAAATTTGGAAGTTTTGCAACAAGATTAATATTATTATTATAATATACTTTATCTTTGCTACCAACATAAAAGATAAGTTTTATAAGGTCCAATTGCATCAAAAATCATTTTTTCATATCAATTATTATGTTTTTCATTTACTAATCTAAGTTAGATATAGTAACAATGTGTATGTCAGGAAGTGGTTCAATCTCATCATGGCAAATCCAATACTAATATCTAGATTGAAACCTTCTTTTATAAAAATCAACTTTTACCTTATTAATAGTAATATAGGCTTTATTTTTATATTTAGAACTTGCATGTCTAATTTTTTACATTTTCCAAATTAGGTCTTTTTTTATAACCAAAAGCAATAAACTCTTCCATGCCTTGTTAGATTTATCATTAAATCCTTTACATTTATGATTCAATTTATTATACATCTACTTTTGATTATCAGGAATTTCTATTTTATGTGATAATAAACAATTTAAATATTATCTTACAAATGGTATCAAATAAAAAAAAAATTTCCATTGCATAATCACAAAAATAATAAATAATAAAAATCATTAAATAATAAAAAAATGTTATAACAAAAATTATTAATATTAATTTATAAATATTATCAAGTAAAAAATATTTTTTCACTACATTATCACAAAAACAATCAATAAATAACAACATTAAATAATAAATAATATTTTATAAAAATATTATTAAGTAATTATTTATACATACCTTTAAAAAAAATAAAATTTGAATATAAAACTCCAATAAAATGAGGAAAACCCAACTGCAACAAACACAAGCAACCAGAGACAATCAACTTCCAAACTATAAGTTCTCCCTCATATATTATTGCTTTAGGCGCTTTCCACATTTAGAACTAGGGTCCTACATCTTAAGCCTTGTTTGATATGATGGAATAAGAGGGATGGAATAGGAGAGGGAGATGGAATTCAACAATTAGGCTATTTGATATGCAGGAAGCCTCTTTCCATAAGATTGGTTATTCCTACATTTGTGGAAATCTCCTTTCTTCTCTTTATGTAAGGGATTGGGCTCTCCATGGAATGAAAAATGGAAAAAATAATTTTTGCATTAAAAATAATCAAAAATAAAATTTTAAATTAAAATATTATTTTATTAGTAATTAAAAATAATTATTTTATTATTTATTATTATTAATTAAAAATAAAATATTTCATTACATTTTATAATTATTAGTAATAATTAGAGATATTTTGATATTTTAATTCTCTTATCATTTTATTTTTATGTCATTTCTATCCTACCAAATATAAAAAAGTAAAAACATTCATATTTCTTTTTCAATCGTACCAAACATAACTATGGGGTACAAGATTTCTTTCTATTCCTATTCCATTTCTCATTCCTATTCCATCAAAAACTAATCCTATGTACCAAACAAGGCTTTATTTCTCAGCATATCCCACGTAGACCATCTACATCAATTTTGGGCAATTCAGATTTTAAATTTTTTATTTTTGATTTTTTAATTTAAATCATTATTTTTTAAATTTATAATCAAAAAAAAAATTATTCTACGTTTTACATCTTTCAAAATAAAAAAAATTTAAAATTTAAAATTTTTTAAGAAATAAACAATTTAAATTAATTTAAATAATTTATTAAAAAAATACATCCCTACACATCTTTAGAGATGTGCAGGGAACTTTCGAACTTTCACCGTAGATTGTAGATTGCATGTTAAAATGTAACCGCAATATTCCATATTACATTGCAATTGCAAGGTGATCGAAATTCACATAACAACACTATGATAGAATGGTCATTCCACTGTGGTTGCAATTCCATTCAATTGAACAAACAAGGTATTCTGCTTTTTGACACCTATATACCTGTGAATGTGGAGGAGAGCCCCCCACGTTTACAAAAAATTATTGTTTTTTATTTAAAAAATATTGAATGCAGAAGAGAGCCTTTTGCATTCAAAAGAATTCATTTATTTTTAATTATACAGGGAGTGGGGGAAGTGGTTTTTGGGTAGGGGAATTTTTTTTTTTTTAAAGGTAGTGGGGGGTGCAGGGGGTAATAATAATATAATATAATATTTATAATATAAAATAAATTTATTATATTATATTTATTATATATAATAAGTATAATATTATTTAATTTTTATTATAAAATAACAACATATAAGTAATAATAAATTTATAAATTATAATTTTATAGATAAAAAATTTTATATGTAATTATTTATATATTTATTATTAAGTTCTTCAATTAAAATATAGTAAGTTTGTGATTCATTAATAATATTATGATAGTTGTACATTTTTTTATAGATAATTATATATTGTGATTGAAGAATTTTAGAATAAATATATAATAAATCTTATAGTAAGTATTTTTTAATAAAAAAAATAATTTTTTTAATGTAGAGAGTCTTCCTTTGTGTTCTAATATATATATATATATATATATATATATTTTAGGGGAATGTTTTGGTGGTGGGATATATGACTTATATGTTTTTTCCATAGATATATAGATGTCAAAAAACCTAAGGTATTTGTTAAGAATTTTTACCACTTTATCTATTGGGATAACCTTTACGTCTTTTTAAACTTGGAGTTAATTAAAATGACATTTATGTGTCCCTCCCAAAAGGAACGACGTATATGTCGATGCATTTCAGGCTATTAGATGTCGTGTGGTATTTTGAACAAAATCCCATTCGATGGAAGAAAAAAAATTACAAAAATTTATGTTTGTACAAAATATTAACGGAGATGTTATAAGAGATGTGAAAGTTGGAGTTGTTGGTTTCAACTTTTAAATAAATTTTCTTTTTTAAAAATTTAAGTGAAAATCAGATTGACTTTCACAATTTTTTTTTTTTTTAAATTTGTCTTTGAATATCGGAACCACTACAACGTATTTGCATGCATTGTAATGGGTAAGGTGTTGCAGGCTAGCCTATAATGTTGGCCTATCTTGTTTATTTGTATAACGAAATCTAAGTATAAAATTAATATATAATAAAATATGTTATTATACGTTACTAAAATAATTACAAGAGAATATATGATTTTTTATATTTGTATTTTCATCTTAATTCATAAACATTTGTATTAATCCACTATTTCATTTTAAATGTCATTATTATAATTGAAATAACTCTAAGTAGAAAATACAGTGAAATAATAAATATAGTTAACACACATTTGAATAAGGAGAACAATTAGTACTATTATTACTATCAAATGGTTTCTATAAAAAAAAAGTTAAGTTATAAATTTTTTTTGTAATTTAATTTAAAATTAATTTATTCATTTAAAATGTATTATTGAAGCATATGTATTAATTATTATTTAATGCAGTTGTCCAATGAAATGATTATTCACACCATTCACACATCACTAGATAAAATTAAAATTGTGTATTATTAATTTTCTTCCAATGGATTATTGCTTTAAAATATATTAAACTATATCATTATTTGTATGTTATCTAATGCAAATTTCAGAATCTTACAATTCATTTTTGTCACAAATTTATAAAAGAGAGAATTTACATTAGTCATTGATTTTTTAGTAAATTATACCAAGCTCTTAAGATTTGATTAAAGTATGCTAACTTTTGATATATATATTTTATAAAAATTTTATTTTATTTTTTGTTAGTTAATTTTTTGTATAATTATTTTATTATCATATTAAAAATAAAATAAAATAAAATTATATTATATATATTTATTGATATATTAAATTAAGTTTTATTATTATATTATATTATATTAATAGCCAGCATATGCAGGCTTTTAATATAACCTACACACATGCGGGCAAGTATGCAGGTTATTAATTTAACCTGCACGTAGGCTATTGGCTGCAGGTGATTACTGGAAGTCGGAACCGTGGGTTTGACTCTCAGGATATATTAAATAAATAAAATAAAATTTATTAGAAGTCCAACATTTAATTTTTTAATTAAAAAAATGTATGCAAAAGTTGGAACGTTTCGCAAAAATTATCGTATAGGAGCGTAATAATTTTCACCAACATAAATCGTACAAAATGTTTCAATCAATGATGGGATTCAAATCAAAAAGCCACATTCTTCTCTGCAGATGTGGTTAAAAACATAAAAAGAAGATTGAAAATGATAAAATGAACTGAACGGAATCTCATGTTGGTGCCACCAAATTAAGAGAACCGACACTCTGGGCTAAAGTTATATTAAAGAAATAGAGGGGAGAGGAGCGAGAGAAGAGGAGAATGTACAAATTTAAAAATCACTCTTCTCTCTTCTCTGCCATTTGTTTAACTTTATTCTTATATTTAATTTTCTAAATGCAGACATTCCAATTCCATTTATCTATGGTATTAATTATAATTACTCTACCAGTAAAATAACATACATTAGATTTTTTAAATTCTTTTCTTTTTTCAAAATTTTTTGTAAAATTTTAAAAAAAACACAGAATATGAGATCAAATATTAAAAAAAAAGAGAATATATGGGTCACATACTTTGTATCTATATTTTTCTAATTTTATTATTATATAAAAATTTACAACCGAAAATTTCAAAAATCCAAAATCGAAACTCAACAATGAAAAAAAAAGGAAGAAAATATTAATATATGGGCCTACATTTTATATAATCTCTTTACAATTTTATGGAAAAATTTGAGGCTAAAAACTTAAAAAAAAAAAAAACAGACTTGTACAAAATATGGTAGGGCTTCGTTAATTATCGAGCTGTGTGCACCACAGAATCGTCATATTGTATCGAAGCCACCTTATCTAATTTGCTGTATTTGAGAGTACGGAGTTCACACTTGCCCCAAAACAACCAAACAGAAGTATACTCACTCTCAGTCTTGGTGAAGGCTGTGGTAGGTTGAGCTAGCCATGGCGAGAGACGACAAGCTTCACATAGTAATGTTCCCATGGCTGGCCTTTGGTCACTTCCTCCCCAACCTCGAGCTTGCTAAGCTTATAGCTCAAAAGGGTCACCTTGTCACCTTCATCTCCACCCCAAGAAACATCGATCGCCTTCCCAAACTCCCTCCTACTTTCGCTTCTCTTATCAAACTCATCAAGCTCCCTCTCCCCAAAGTCGTCAATCTCCCCGATGATGCAGAAGCTACCACTGATGTTCCGTACAACGAAGTACCGTATCTCAAGAAAGCCTATGATCTACTCCAAGAACCCATGACCCGGTTTCTAGAATCTTCCAACCCGGATTGGATCCTCTATGACTTTGCTCCATATTGGGTCGGAACTATTGCTTCCAAACTGGGCATCAAAAGTGCCTTCTTTAGTATTTTTGCCCCTCCGGCTGTGGCTTTCATGGGACCCCCCTCTGTTTTAATGGGTTCTGACATTGTCCGGGTTAAACTCGAAAATTTTACGGTGCCTCCTCCGTGGGTTCCATTTCCCACCACCATAGCTTGCCGTTACCATGAGATGTCAAGGATCTCAGATACTATTTTCGGTGAAGAGTCAGGCGTTACGGATACGTATAGGCTCGGTGCATCGATCCAAAACTGCGACATAGTAGCGGTTAGAAGCTGTTCTGAATTTGAGCCCGAATGGATTCAAGTCCTTGAAAACATTTACCAGAAACCGGTTCTGCCAGTTGGCCAACTGCCCAGCACAGAGTACGACAGCAGGGACGAAACCGACACGTGGCGGTGGATAAAGAATTGGCTGGACAAGCAAAGGAAAGGCACGGTGGTATACGTAGCATTCGGAAGTGAAACGAAGCCAAACCAAGAAGAAGTGAGGGAGATAGCTCTCGGGTTAGAAAAGTCTCAGCTACCATTCTTCTGGGTACTAAAAGTCCAACGTGGGCCCACCGACCCGGTGGTCCTAAAATTACCCGAGGGGTTCGAGGATCGGACCAGAGAGCGGGGGGTGGTGTTCACTACTTGGGCCCCACAGCTGAAGATCTTGGGTCACGAGTCGGTGGGCGGGTTCCTAACGCACTCGGGTTGGACCTCGGTGGTAGAGGCAATTCAGAACGAGATACCGCTTGTGCTTCTGCCGTTTCTAGCAGACCATGGATTGCACGCGAGAGTGGTGGAGGAAAAGAAGATGGGGTATCCGATACCGAGGGATGAGCGGGACGGGTCGTTTACGAGCGACTCGGTGGCTGAATCGCTGAGGATGGTGATAATTGAGGAAGACGGAAGGATCTACAAAGAGAAGATAAAAGAGATGAAGGACTTGTTTGCAAGTAATGTAAGGCAAGAAAGGTACGTCGATAGCTTACTGGCTTACCTCAAAGATCACAAAAACAATAAACGTGGATCGTAGTCTGGTCGATCATATATCATTGAATGTTTGCTGTTATGTAAGGAATGGATCGGTTTAGTATTGGACAGAATTTAAATCGGATGGAATAAATCGGTTTTGTAAAATTGGTGGGTTTATTCGGTAGATTATGATTTTTTATTTTTTGGCTTGTTTTGATTTGACTTGTATTTTTCTTAATTGATATATTTGCTTTTTTTAATTATTTGTATGATAATAAAAAATTAAATGTACTTTGATTTAAATGGTGGATTTATTATGTTTTTTATTTACTAATTTTAAGCTAAATGTGGTAACAATGTGTATGTTAGGAAGTGGTTCAATCTCATGACAAATCCAGTACTAATATTTAGATTCAAATTTTGTTTTATAAAAATCAATCTTTACCTTATTAATAGTAAAATAGACTTTATTTTTATATTTAGAACTTGGATATCTAATTTTTTACCTTTTCCCAACTAGGTTCTTTTCTATAAACAAAAACAATAAACTCTTCTATGCCTTGTTAGATTTATCATTAAATTCCTTACATTTATAATTCAATCTATTACACGTTTACTTTTGATTATCAAAAATTTGTATTTTATGTGATAACAAACCATTTAAATATTATCTTACAAATGGTATCAAATAAAAAAAAATTCATTGTATAATCACAAAAATAATAAATAATAAAAAGCATTAAATAATAAAAAATGTTATAACAATTATTAATATCAATTTATAAATATTATCAATTAAAAATAATTTTTCACTACATTATCACAAAAACAATCAATAAATAACAACATTAAATAATAAATAATATTTTATAAAAATATTATTAAGTAATTATTTATACATACCTTTTTAAAAAATTAAAATTTGAATATGAAACTCCAAGAAAACAAATGCTAAGAGAAAGAGAATAAAGAAAACTCTACGCGCAACGAACACAGAAAACTAGAGACAATAAACTCGCAAACTATAGGCTCTCCCTCATATATTATTGCTTTAGGTGCTTTCCACATTTAGAGCTAGGGTCCTACATCTTATTTCTCTGCATATCCCACTTAGACCATCTACATCAATTTTCGGCAATTCAGACTTTAAATCTTTTTATTTTTTAATTTAAATAATTTTTTTAATTTATAATTAGAAAACTTTTTATTTTACGCTTTACATCTTTTAAAATTAAAAAATTTTAAAATTTTAAAATACATAAATGATTTAAATTAATTTAGACAATTCATTAAAAAAATATACATCCCTATGCATATTTAGAGATGTGCAGGGAACTTTCAAACTTTCACCGTGGACTGTAGATCGCCCGTTAAAATGTAACCGCAATATTTGCCGCATCCATATCACATTGCAATTGCAAGGTGATCGAAATTCACACTACAACACTATGATAGAATGGTCATTCCACTGTGGTTGCAATTCCATTCAATTGAACAACATAAGGTATTCCGCTTTTTGACACCTATATGCCTGTGAATGTGGAGGAGAGCCCTCCACATTAAAAAAAAAATTTTAATTTTTTTATTTAAAAAATATTGAAAGCAGAAGAAAGCCTTTTGCATTCAAAAGCATTTATTTATTTTTAATTATATGGGGAGTGGGGGGAGTGGTTTTTGGGTAGGGGGAATTTTTTTTTTAAGGTAGTGGGGGATGGAGGGGGTAATAATAATATAAAATAAATAAATAATATTATATAATATTATATTTATTATATATAATAAATATAATATTATTTAATTTATATTATAAAATAATAACATATAATTATTAATAATAAATTTATAAATTATAATTTTGTAGATAAAAAATTTTATATATAATTATTTATATCCTTATTAAATTCTTCAATTAAAATATAGCAAGTGTGTGATTCATTAATAATATTATGATAGTTGTACATTTTTTATAGATAATTATATATTGTGATTGGAGAATTTTAGAATAAAGATATAATAAATCTTATAGTAAGTATTTTTTAATAAAAAATTAATTTTTTGTAATGCAGAGAGTCTTCCTTTGTGTTCTAATTAATATATATATATATATATATTTAAGGGGAATGTGTTTAGTGATGGGATATATATGTTTTTTCCATAGATATATATAGATGTCAAAAACCTAAGGTATCTGTTAAGAATTTTTACCACTTTATGTATTGGTATTACCCTTATGTCTTTTTAAACTTGGAGTTAATTAAAATGACATCTATGTGTCCCTCCCAAAGGAAATGACATATATGTCGATGCATTCCAGGCTATTAGATATCACGTGGCATTTTGAGCAAGATCCCATTCGTTGGAAGAAAAAAAGGTTACAAAATTCACATCTGTACAAAATATTAACCGATATGTTATAAGATATGTGGACGGTGGAAGGGGTGGTTCCGACTTTTAAATAAATCTTCTTTTTACAAAATTCAAATGAAATTCAGACTTACTTTCACAGTTTTTTTTTAATTTGTTTTTGGCGGTCGGAACTGTTATAATGCATTTGCATGCCTTGCAATAGGTAAGGGGTTGCAGGCTAGCCTATAATGTAGGCTTCGCTTGCATGTTTGTATAACGAAATTTAAGTATAAAATTAATATATAATAAAATATATTATTATATATTAAACTAAAACAATTATAAAAAATTATATGATTTTTTATATTTATATTTTTATCTTAATTTATTAAAATTTGAATTGATTCATTATTTCATTTTAAATATCCTTATTATTATAACTGAAATAATTATAATTAGAAAATATCTTAAAATAATAAATATAGTTAATACAAATTCGAATGAAGAGAGCAATTGACATATTATTACTATCAAATAGTTTTTATAAAAAAAAGTAATTTACAAATTATTTTTTTATAGTTTAGTTTAAAATTGATTTATTCATTTAAAGTGTGTTATTCAAACATATTGTTATCGCTCTTGTTCAATGAAATGATTATTCACCCCATTCACACATCATTAGATAAAATTAAAATTGTATATTATTAATTTTCTTCAGTCAATAGATTATTGCTTTAAAATATATTAAACTATATCATTATTTTTCTATTATCTAATACAAGTTTTAGAATTTTACAATTCATTTTGGCCACAAATTTATAAAAGAGAGAATTTACATTAGTCAATTGATTTTTTAGTAAATTATACCAAGCACTTAAGATTTGATTAAATTATGTTAACTTTTGATATATATATTTTTTATAAAAATTTTATTTTTTTTGTTAGATAATTATTTTTATTATCATATTAAAAATAAAATAATAATTTAATATGAAAATTGAATATTATATAAAATTAATTTTTATTATATTAAAAATAAAATTCAATTATATTATATTATATTAAATTAACTATATTTGATGATATATTAAATTAAATTTATTATTATATTATATTAAGAGCCTGCATATGCAGGCTATTAATAGCAGGTTATTAATTTAAGTTGCTCGGTTGTAGGATTATTGAAAGTTAGAAGAATCGGGGGTTTCCACTCTCAGGATATATTAAATAAAAAAATAAAATTTATTAGGAGTTCAACTTTTAATTTTTTAATTAAAATAATTATGCAAAGAACGTTTTGCAAAAAATATTGTATCCGAGTGTAATAATTTTCACCAACATAGATCGTACAAAATTTTTTCATTAATGATGGGATTCAAATCAAAAAGCCAGATTCTTCTCTGCAGTTGTGGCGGGGTGCAGCCAAGTTATTAAGAGGATTTTATATTCTTTTAGTTAAAAAATTAAAAAAAAAAGTTGAAAATAATAAAATGAACTGAATGGGATGTTCTGTTGGCGCTACCAAAGTAAGAGAAGCTGCATTCTGGGCTGAAGTTATATAAAAGAAATAGAGGAGAGAGGAGCGAGAGAAGAGGAGAATGTACAAATTTAAAAATCACTCTTCTCTCTTCTTTCCCATTTATTTAACTTTGTTCTTATATTTAATTTTCTAAATGCAGACATTCCAATTCCATTTATCTATGGTATTAATTATAATTACTCTACCAGTAAAATAACATATATTAGATTTTTTAAATTCTTTTCTTTTTTCAAAATATTTGTAAAATTAAAAAAATAAACACAGAATATGAGATCAAATATTAAAAAAAAAGAGAACATATGGGTCACATACTTTGTATCTATATTTTTCTAATTTTATTATTATATAAAAATTTACAACAGAAAATTTCAAAAATCCAAAATCGAAACTCAACAATGAAAAAAGAAGAAGAAAATATTAATATATGGGCCTACATTTTATATAATCTCTTTACAATTTTATGGAAAAATTTGAGGCTAAAAACTTTAAAAAAAAAAAACAGACTCGTACAAAATATGGGTAGGGCTTCGTTAATTATCGAGCTGTGTGCACCCCAGAATCGTCATATTGTATCGAAGCCACCTTATCTAATTTGCTGTATTTGAGATTACGGAGTTCACACTTGCCCCAAAACAACCAAACAGAAGTATACTCACTCTCAGTCTTGGTGAAGGCTGTGGTAGGTTGAGCTAGCCATGGCGAGAGACGACAAGCTTCACATAGTAATGTTCCCATGGCTGGCCTTTGGTCACTTCCTCCCCAACCTCGAGCTTGCTAAGCTCATAGCTCAAAAGGGTCACCTTGTCACCTTCATCTCCCCCCCAAGAAACATCGATGGCCTTCCCAAACTCCCTCCTACTTTCGCTTCTCTTATCAAACTCGTCAAGCTCCCTCTCCCCAAAGTCGTCAATCTCCCCGATGATGCAGAAGCTACCACTGCTGTTCCGTACAACGAATTACCGTATCTCAAGAAAGCCTATGATCTACTCCAAGAACCCATGACCCGGTTTCTGGAATCTTCCAATCCGGATTGGATCCTTTATGACTTTGCTCCATATTGGGTCGGAACTATTGCTTCCAAACTGGGCATCAAAAGTGCCTTCTTCAGTATTTTTGCCGCTCCGGCTGTGGCTTTCATGGGAGCCCCCTCGGTTTTACTGGGTTCTGACATTGTCCAGGTTAAACACGAAAGTTTTACAGTGCCTCCTCCGTGGGTTCCATTTCCCACCACCGTAGCCTGCCGTTACCATGGATTGCACGCGAGAGTGGTGGAGGAAAAGAAGATGGGGTATTCGATACCGAGGGACGAGCGGGACGGGTCGTTTACGAGCGACTCGGTGGCTGAATCGCTGAGGATGGTGATAATTGAGGAAGACGGAAGGATCTACAAAGAGAAGATAAAAGAGATGAAGGACTTGTTTGCAAGTAATGTAAGGCAAGAAAGGTACGTCGATAGCTTACTGGCTTACCTCAAAGATCACAAAAATAATAAACGTGGATCGTAGTCTGATCGATCATATATCATTGAATGTTTGCTGTCGGTTTTGTAAAATTGGTGGATTTATCCGGTAGATTATGGTTTTTTATCTTTTGGCTTCATTTGATTTTACTTGTATTTTTTTAGTTGATATATTTTCTTTTTTAAACTATTTGTATAATAATAAAAAATTAAACGTACTTTGATCGGCAGTGTTTTTTTTTAAATAATAACCTTTTACAATTTACGAATTATTATTCGCCTGAATCAATCATTATTTATACAATTACTTACTTATAAATATCAAATTTAATCTTGAATAAAAAGTTAAACAAGAAATTTTGATTTGTTATTCCTTGCAAAGTCACACGTTAAATATGACAAAACTTATTTGATTTAATTAAAAAACCCTCAAAATTAGTATTAGTTCAGTTAAAACTGAATGGAACTCCTAAAAATTGAAAATCAAGCTGACTTGGTTAGTTTTCATATATATAAAAATTTGATTTGGATTTTTTTAAGCTTTAGTTGGTTTGCATTAGTTTGGTTTAGTTGAATCGGTGTGGTTTGGTTTTAAATACTCTTATCTGCTGTATATTTAAGTTGGAATGTTTATTGTAATTTTAAGAAAAAATTACTATTTTGATTGTATATTTAATTTTTAATTTAGTCTTTATTATTTAAAAATTTGTAATTAAATTCTTATAGTTTAAAAATTTTTAATTTTAATTCCTGTTGTTAAATTTCCATTTGTATGTTATTTAATCTTGTTGATTTGGTTAACCATATCTTATTTTAGCATTTTAAATATACATTACATAAACTAGTTCACTCAAATAGATTAATATGTATTCCATCACATATTATATATTTGAGTTAATTTAATTCTATTATCTATTTTTACTCTTTTTTTAAATAATTATATTCAAAGTACTAAGTTAACAGGTAAGGGTCTCATTATTACAATTTATTAGAATATTTATAAAATTTTAACAATTGGAATTAAATTAAAAAATTTAAAACTACAAAGTTCAATTTATAAATTTTTAAACCATAAGAATTAAATTAAAAATAGAAAAAAATTATCCAAAAAAAATAATGTAATCTAATTTTAAATTATTGGACTACTAAATAGTCTAAACTATAGTTTAAAAAATTGAATTGAATCAATTGGTTGATCGAGTTGACTTTGAGAATTGGCTTGGTACAAATTAATCAAAAATTGTAAAAATTGATTAGTTTGTTATTGAATTGGTCAAAATTTATTTTTTATTTATCTAAATTAAAGTTTGATCATTCTGTAATAAAATTTTATAATATTTATAAAACTTTATTTAATTTATTCCATATAAATTTGTTGTTATATACAAAATACTTTAATTAATTAATTAATTTTAATTATTTATATTTATTTTAAATATTATTTTATAATATATGTTAATTTAATTATAAAATATTAATATAAAAATTTATGATATCTATTAGATTTTACTTAACTCTTTTCATATAAATTTGGTATCATATGTAAAATATTTTAACTAATTTTTATATTTTTAATTATTTATACTTATTTTAAACACTATTTTATAATATATGGATCAAATTAATTATACAATATTATAAATATTTTATACTTTTTATATATATTTTTTTAAAATATTCAATTTAATTTAGTCATAGTTTACTTGTTAAATTATAAATTAATTCTTATTCGAATTCAAATCCACATTTTTAAAGGATCGGCCTAAACTTTTTTATGATAAAAATAAAGCCAAGATTTGGCTAGAGTCAATTATCATGTTACAGGCATTATTTTTAAAGTTGGACTAATTATTAAATTGGTGAAAGCATTGATTAATTGTTCATTGATTGAACAGTTGTTGAATTGGTAGTAATTAAAAATATACATATATATATATATATATATTCAATTTTATATATTAAAAATCTCATATAATAAATAAATAGAAGCCAATATAAATAAATTTTATAAGATTCAACATAATTTAATATTCAAATCCAAACAAATTAATATCAAATACAACATCTACAATCACAAATTAAACTTAAAATAAGTAACTAACAATTCATTATCATAATATTCGTTAAAGTTAAATTCGTCAGATACCAATTCATTAGTATCCAAAACAGGACAACCACAGCGATCATCATCATTATGTCCAATTCCAAAATCATTAAGTAATTCTATAATTGGTTGGCCTATAATATCTATTTCTTCAACACCTAATTATATCATAAATTAAAAATAAAATTATGCATAAGAATAATACTTATATAATATCCAAATATTGAAAGAAAATTATATAATCTTTGTTCTCTTGATGATTCATTAACTATTGCAATTATATTGTCTTCATAAATAAAATTCTTATTTTGAGGATTTATACCATCAAATTTATGAGCTATTTTTTTCTTTAGTTATCCAAAACTCAATATTATCAATGAATTCATAATCAATTGGATCATAACTTCCCCTCTTGCATTGTGACCCAAAATAAAGTATAAAAATATCAAATAGAGATTCAATTATACTAAAAGAATACATGACAATTATGTTTTGACTATTATTTATGTATTTGTTCTTCAAATATAAGTTATAATTCACATAAACATAATCATTTAGCCTTACATGCAGTTATGTGATCAATCATAGTTAATCTTTTAAAGTATTAAAACAAGAAAATATTCATAAATTAGTGCTTATAAGGTTGTATTGTTTTTGTTGTAGTGTAAGCTTGGTCTCGATTGAAACTTTCTTTGCTATCACGATACATTTGCACTTTTTCAACGGCTTTTTCAACATTATTATATAAGCTTCTTATATCAAACAAATTAAGAATGATTTAGATGACCTTATTCTTCTCAAAAAATTTTCATCATAAAAGAAAGCAGGATTTTAGAAGTAAGCCACTGCATGAAAATTGTACTTCAAGTGCCTATCTCATTAAACCTTAACAATATCTATGTAAGGCTTGTATAGCTATTTCCTATTCATAAATATCTCCTTTATTACATTTTTTTGTGCTTTGCTTTCCTTCATAAACATTACTCAAGGAAGGTTTTTATCCTCGTCTACAATTCTTAACAATTTAATAATGGAAGCCACAAGTCTTGTATATAAATAACAATTACTCCAAAACTTATTATCTTGCATGATAATACTACCAGCCTTTCTTGCCATAGTCTTAGCTAATTTTATGACTAGTGAAGTGTTTATCTACAATCAATACTTGCAAATTATGTTTATGCTTATATAGAGTTTTCAATGTGATAAAAGTAGTAGCAAACTAAGTCACTTTGTATGCATAATCTCTTTTTAATAATCTGTTTTGCTTAGCCATGATAAAAAAAAAACTATATGGTTGTACACAAAGGTTATTATCTTTGAAACTTTTGACTAAGGTTTGTCATATAAGGCAAGCTACCGATGTCCTTTAAAAGGAGATTCAAATAATTAGCAGCATAGGGTGACCAATAAATGTGCTTATATTTTTTATGTATCAACTTGCTAACTATACATAATTAGCTATATTATTAGACATTGCATGAACAACATAAGTAGATCCAATCCATTTAATAACTTTAAAAAACATTTTGAACAATGTTTTTGCATCTTTTACCACATTTGAGGTGTCAATAGACTTTACAAATACTAAATTTGCAAGAGAATAAACTAAACATTAAATCAAATGCAAGAAGAATAAACTAACAAGTTTAACAATTACCTTTTAACAAATACTATGCCTACAAGAGAATAAACTAAAATATTTATCAACATTTTTTGCCTTCAATCAATCCAACCACTAGCCATAATTGTACATCCAATTTTTGACCATTTGTCTTGATGACTTTCAACAAGTGGTTGACACTCTTTCTTGTAATCTTATAACAAATTAACCCTTGTTTCATGAAAGGAAGGGTCTTTAAACTCAAGTCTCATAGTAGCAGTTGCATCTATAGTAAGTTGAAAATAAGGAAAGTTTAATATATTAAATGAAATGTAAGAATTATAAAGTCATCTAACAATTGTCAACTCAGCTCTATGTTGAGCTTCTTTACTAGATAATACACCTTTGAGACTTGGTTGGGAACCAGAATTATCCTTGAAGCACATAATTATCAACTCCAACATTATTTTTTCTTTTATCTAAAGTAAGTAATTGCCTCTTAGGTATAGATGGTTGAACTTCTTCAACTTTTGGTCCACCTTCAATTTCATCACCATGTGCTTCACTTAAATCCTCAATTTGTTTTCTTTGTTGCAATTGTTTTAGGAACTCTATCATTTTATGACAAAGATTATAAGAAACCTTTTTGTATGAACTTATTTGACTTGGTATGTTAACAAGATGTTGCTTCATTCTACTTATGCCCCCTCCTTTATGTATTGATAAACAATGAAGACAAGTATACACATTGGTTTTCCCCTCTTTCTTAAAAGCAAAATGCTCCCACATAAGATGGTTTCCCTTAAGAGGCAGTTATAAATTGTTTGTCTAATGATTGTGCATTACTACCACCAATAATATTAGGGTTGGCAAATCAGCATTCAAAGCATTCAGAGTATCTATGCTTTCAATATGTGCTGCACTAGAAAAGAAGTAAGTTAATATGACAACACAAATAGAAATTAATATAACAACAAAAAGAACAAAAAAAGTCAGTGCAACTAACTAGTATGGGTATGGGTTTTTTTATAAAAGGTTCTTCCATTCAAAGTTCAATGTCTTGTTGGATAACCCAATAATGTAGAAAAATGACTTTTTTAAAATTCTCTAACCTCTCATTTAGGCAAAACCAAAGACATTTGAAGTTTGATATCTAGTCCAATTCTAAGTTAAAGTGATGGACCATTTGAGGATTGTACTTTTCTTCTAAAGGCTAATCTTGCATACATTCACATTAACTAATCTAGGACATTAGTCAATCTAGTTGTGAAAATAACCATAACCTTTTCTATTCACCACCTTTTATCACATGACATCATGAAACAAATAATGATTTATAAACTTCTCAAGTTAATGATGTATAAGGGCCCATTACCTTCTCATCCATATGACATTGTGCTAATGCATCCTGATTTACATTAGCACCAAAAAAAAAATCACATAATGATTTATGATATGATTCTCAATTGATCTTTTAAATCTTTTAAGGCCTCTATTTGTTAACTATATGCCAAAGATTATCCCATTTTTTTCTTAGGTATCTTTATTATCATTATACTAACATTTATTTCATTCTTATGTTATTTTCCTCCTCTTAATCATAAAATTAGAAAAATATTATATAACATCTATAATGATATTATCAACAACTAGTAATAAACCATTATAGTTTGAGACCCACTAAAGGAGTAGGGGAGTGAGCATAAAGTAGAGAAAGAGGCATCATCTTTATAGAAAAAGAAAGAATAAAAGATTAAAATAGCAACTAGTTGACGCATCTTTAAACGACAGAACAAAGCCATATATATAACAACATACGAAGCCATATATATAACAACATATGAAGCAAGGCATGATGGAATGGATGAAAGAAAGATAATGCAATGATGGAGGGATTCACAAGGATGAGATGAAGATGATGTAGCGATGGAGGTAGCTTCATGAGGGGATGAAGACGCTACAAGAAGTTAAGGGAATTACAAGATGAGACATCATGGTAGGGTGGAAGAGAACACGGTATGAAGAAGAAAGGAAATTGCCAAATTGGGATGAAATAAACAAACCATAATGCACATTTTGATGCTTCTATAAAATTAAAAAAAATAAACAAAAGTCCAAAATGAAATCGTTTTGGACCAAAAAGGTTTTTTTAAAAATAAATTTTGCTGAACCGTATGAACTACTAAATTGACTGATTTTATTAGTTTTACCAAGTTTTTGACTAATTTTATTGGTTCTTGATCGATTCTTAGCTAATATGATTTTATGGGTTTATTGAACTGGACTAGAGATTAGTTTCCGCTCCAATCGGCCAAATCCACCAGTTCAATCTGATTTTTATTACCTTAGTTATGAGCAATAAATAAAGCTAATTTTTTGTTAAACATAACATGAGAGATCAGGACTCTTGAAGATAAATCCCTCTTTTGACGATTGACACTGTGATGTACAACCCAAAAGAAAGAAGCATCACTTTGTTTACACAACACTGTGATTATGACCCCCAGGAGAGATCTAACATATATATATATATATATATATTATAAGAAAATAATTATATATATGTTATAAGAAAATAATAATTTTTTTATTTTTCTTTGTTGAATCTACACAAATTTTTTTTTTTCATTTGTTTTGTGGGATTTATAATAATTTTTGTTGTGAAACTCACGTAAATTTTATAATTGCTTGTGCATTATGCATAGAAATATTCTAATTATTTTAAATTAAAATTTTAAAATTTTAAATAAAATTTTATAGTTAGCATTTTATTATAATCTTCATAAGTCTTTTCATGCGAAAAGTTTTTTAATTTAAAATGTAAATAAAATATAAGTTTAATATCTTACAATAAAATTTAATTATATTTAAAAAAATGAGGATAGCAAAAATTAAATTCTTGACTACTTAATTCTTCGAAATTATGTTAAAAGATCACTTCAATAAAAAAAATTTAAAATTTAAATGAATGATCGTGAATAGTGTTTTATAGTATATAACATATAGCAGTATTGATAATTTCGTGTTCTCGTTTATATTTGGCTAAGAATTTCAGGTGCAGTTTAAACTTAAACTACGTACTTGGACTGTGAATTAAACTAAAGACAAATCTCCAATTAAAGAATTTTATAAAGAAATAATGATTCCTTTAAATGTCATTAAGTTAAATCATATTTTATATGTTTATATTTAGGTATATCCATCTTTCACAATTCACCACACTTCATGATGGAGTTTTTATTTGATCAATTGGATCAACTTTGTATTATACTGTAAATAAAACAGCTTTTAGCCGGAGTTAACATTTTGATAATTATGAACCTTTGGCATTATTTTGAATATGCCACCTTAATTTGGTCTTTTTTCTTGTTGGACGGTACTTCAGTTTGGTCACCCATTGGTATTATATTGCATACACTTGAACTATGATAACAATTATTTTGTTTTCTGGATGACATAGTAACAATGGTTGGAATCTCTCTTATATATATAAAAGTCGTAGATTAGAGCACTATTCATTTGTCACGGTTTATAATATTGTTTTATAGTGTTGCGTCATTGTTATTGTTTATGCACTGTGCTGCACTATTTATCAGTACATTTTCTTTTTTTTTGAGAACTTTTCTCTTTTTTTATTTTATTGTGAGATTCACATTTTTTTAGAACTCCTGGATTTGCAGGGGTTATTGCAAGTATGGATTAATTTCTAGTGAGACGAGTGTGCCTGTCCTTTGTGTCAGATTAAATTACTCTTTTAATTTTTATAATCTCGTTTTAACATTCTAAATATGTATATTTCAAAGCAATTTAATCTTGCATCACATGCCACATGCCCGTATTTGATTTAATTTTCTCTTCTTTATTTACTTTTATGCCTTTAATTTGTATTAATTATAAATATTTAGGTGCTTAAGTAACATGTAATGATAATATTAGCAAAATTTATTAAAATAAAGCCAAAATTTTAATGACAGGAATTAAATTAAAAAGTATTTAAAATTATAAAGATTTAATTATAAAATTTTAAATTATAAAAATTAAATCAAAAAATTGAGTAAAATTATAAAAAATAATTAACAAAAAGATGAGTGTGAATATATAATGGATAGAGAAAAGGATAATAGAGATTGATTACACTATTTAGTTTTAGTTATTTATTCTGTTAATTAGTAAGATAATTTCTTTTTAGGCTTGCTCTATATATAAAATGTAAATAAGATTCATGAATGTATGATTTGAGTTCATTCCATCACTTACAAAAAAAAAACATGGTATCAAAGTCTTCCCTTTCCTTATTTTTCTTTGTTGCCTTCTTATTCCTATCTTTCCCTTCATTCTTCTTTTGTTTGAGATTCTTCTTGTCCTTCATCAATGGATGCTCCTGCAACTTCAACCTCTATCACTAGTGATTCATCCTCATCCATTGTATCAATGTATGATTTACAGAATCCATCTAATCCTTTGCATCCAAAAAAAATGCCATTCTCAATCTTGTTTCACCTGTTCTTTCTGGATCAAACTACCATTTTTGGACTAGAGCTATGAAGATGGCATTGTTGTCCAAGAATAAGTTGAAATTTGTCAATAGAGCCATCATAGCACCAACAAAGTCAGATCCTCTATATTCTACTTGGGAACATCGCAACACCATGGTCATGTCATGGTTAAATCAATCTCTATTTCTAATTATTGCTCAAAGCATTATCTAGATTGATAAGTCCTATGATGTATGGGACGATCTCAAAGAGTGCTTTTCTCTAAGAGATGTTTTTCAAGTTTTTGAATTACAAGGAGATCTACAATCTCAAGAAAGGATATTCACCTATTAGTGAGTACTTCACTAAGTTGAAAATATTGTGGGATGAATTGATAAATTTTAGACCTATTCCTTCATGCTCTTATAATCCAATCTAGTATTGTGGAGCTAACAATCTTGCAAAGCTCTATCAACTGTAAGATTACATTATCCAGTTCCTTAGAGGACTCTTTATTATCAAGTCCTAAATAATGCTTATGACTCCTTTACCATTTGTGAATTGTGTTTTTTCATTAGTTATACAACAAGAAATGGAAATGAATGATCCTAATGATGTTAAAGTCTTCTTCAACAAGGCTACCAAGAGTTAATTTCCAATTACTCAAAAGGGCATTCCTAAGGGTTTAATTCCTTAAATTAGGAATAACCAGATATACTGCACTTATTGTGGCAGATCAAGGCACATGGTGAATACTTGCTATAGAAAGTATAGATTTCCACCAGGCTTCAAATTTTGAAATTAACATACCTCTTACATCATGTGTAGTCTTAAGATTCTAATTCTCCTGCCAAGATGCCATCAAACCAACAAGGCATTCTTCCCACTCCACAATCTTCTCTTCCACTACATTTCACCAATGAACAAAAAGTAGAAATTTTTATCTTTAGTTCAACAATCTTCACCTAAAAAATCTTCTTTTTATTCTCTAAATCATATTTCAACCAATATTCCATCTCGTAATTGTGATTCCACTCAAGGTACTTGCACTACTTTTTCTTTATCTGCTATTTCGCAAAAGGATTCTTGATACTGGAGCCATGTATCACGTATGTCACTCTCTTTTTCTTTTCTCTTCTTATAAAAGGATTTCTCCTATTCAGGTCAAACTTCCTAATGGCTCACATATTACTACTCATTACTCTACCACCATTCATTTTTCACTCTTTTTTTTATTTGGTTGATGTTTTGTATATTCTAAATTTTACTTTCCATCTTATTTTTGTTACCAACTAGACAAAGTCATTAAATTGTGTTCTCATTTTTGAAAATTCTTATCGTTTTATTCAGGACCTAGCATCTTGGAAGATGATTAGTTTAGCATAAGTTTTTGAAGGGCTTTATATCTTTAAACATCATGCTACACCAACCATTTTCATTAGCTACTTTTTCCATATCAACCAAACCTCACACTTTTGATCTTTGGCATTTCCATTTAGGCCATTTATCAGATTCTATTTTCCATTTTGTTCAACAACAATTTCCTTATGTTACTTGTAAACATATATTAGCCATTGTGATATATGTCATTTTGCTAAACAAAGAAAACTCCCATTTATAATTAGTTATTACAAGACAAATATAGCTTTTTCTTTGATACATGTTAACATTTGGGGTCTATTTACTACTACCTCCATACATGGACACAAATACTTTCTCAAAAATGTTGATGATTATATAAGACATACTTGGATTTTTATGATAAAGCACAAATATGAGACTAGACATCACCTTCAAACCTTCATTGCTCTAATTGAAACCCAATTTCATACTTATATTCAAACAATTCAATCTGATAATGGTCTAGAGTTTGTTATGATTCTTTACTTTGAATCAAAAGGCATAATTCATCAAACCACGTGTTGAAACTCTTTGAACATGGGAATATTGCCAAATGGAAACATCAACATTTACGCATAGAAAGAGCCTTATTATTTCAAGTTTATTTACCTAAATTGTATTGGTTATATGCTATCTCCCATGTTGTATATCTAATCAATAGATTCTTAGCCTCGTTTTGAATAATAAAACACCATTTATATTACTATTCAATCAACCTCTTGATCTTACCACTTTAAGGGTCTTTGGTTCCTTATGTTATGCTTCCACTTTGACACGCAATAGATCTAAAGTTGATCCTCAAGCAATGAAGTGTGTTATTCTGGGTTTGAAACAAGATATTAAAGGTTATGTCTTCCTTGATCTTCAAAATAGAGAGATTTTTAATTCTCGAAATGTCCATTTCTATGAGTATGTTTTTCCTTTTCACCAATTATCTCCCACATATACACCCAACTCAATTTCTTTCCCTCAAGATCAGCTCCCATTGGATTTTCCAGACTATATTGCTTCATCTTCTCCTTCACAGTCCATAACTCTTATATAAGAAGTGCCTCCTCCCACAACGACATTGCCCCTGGCCCACATTCCACTAATCCACCTATATTGAGATGTTCCATTTAACCATGACATCCACCAACATATTTGCATGATTATCATTATTCCCTCATATTTTCAACTTTGTCACCTTCCATATGCTCAGGTATCAAACATCCTCTTTCTTCAATTGTTTCTTATGACAATTTATCTAATTCATATAAACATTTTATTCTTTCACTTTATGTTACCTTTGAACCTAAGGCATATAGACAAGCTATTATGCATGAGGAGTGGAGGAAAGCCATGGTAGATGAAATTTCAACACTTGAACATAATCATACATGGATCCTTACTAATTTACCACTTGGAAAGCAGCCCATTAGATGTAAATAGGTCTTACATAATAAAATACAAAGCTAATGAGACTATTGAAAGGTATAAAGTAAGGCTTATTGCTAAAGGCTATACACAAACTGAGGACATCAATTACTTTGACACCTTTTTTCTCTTGTTGCCAAAATAACCCCTATTTGTCTACTTCTTATTCTAGCTCTTGCAAATAATTGGTTTCTCAAACAACTTGATGTGAATAATGCATTTTTGCATGGTGATTTAGTTGATAAAGTGTATATGGTTTTTCCTCAAGGCTTTTAGTCCTAATCCTAATCTAGTTTGCAAATTATAGAAATCTTTGTATAGTCTCAAGTAGATTAGTAAGCAATAGTTCTCTAAAATTTCTATTGCCATTATCTCTTATGGATACAATCAATCAAAGTTTGATTACTCTCTCTTTGTTTGAAAAGTTCATGATTCCTTCATTGCACTTTTGGTTTATGTTGATGATGTTCTTCTTACAGGCAATGATTTATCTAAAATTAACATAATCAAAGCTCTTCTTGATCACTCTTTCAAGATTAAAGACTTAGGGGATCTTAAGTTCTTTCTTGGTCTTGAAATAGCTTGATCTAACTTTGGTTTATCTCTATGCCTATTAAAGTTTGCTTTGGAGGTCCTTTTAGATCATGATTTCTTAGAATCTAAACCTGTCAAGACTTATGGATAGACATTTACAGTTGTACAAGGATGGAGGCACACCTTTTAAAGGTGTTTCATCCTATAGAACTTTAATTAGAAGTTTGTTTTATTTGACCACCACCAGACTGGACATTACATATGCAATTCAACAACTTAGTCAATTTCTTTCAGTTCCTACCACTATTCACCTTCAAGTTGCTCATCAAGTTTTTCTATATATTAAAGCTTCTCCAAGAAAAGACTTATTCTTTCCCTCTGAGTCAAATTTTCATCTTAAAGGCTTTAGTGATTCAAATTGGGCAAGATGTCTTGATTCACACAAGTCCACTACTAGATTTTGCATCTTTCTTGGTTTTGCTCTTATATCTTGGAAATCAACCAAAAGAAAAACAAAATACCATTTCCCAATCATCTTATGAAATTGAATATCGGGTCCTTGGATTAGCCACTTGTGAAATTCAATGATTGTTGTATCTTCTCCATGACCTTCATATTTCTCACCCTCAACCAGCTTTAATTTGCTATGACAACTAGTCCACTCTTCACATTGCAGCCAATATGACATTTTATGAATGGATAAAACATATTGAATTGGATTGTCACCTCGTGCAAGAAAAAATTCAAGCTCATATTCTGCATCTTCTTCCTATAAAATCTTCCAACCAAGTGGTATATATATATACTAAGCCTATCAGTTTTGATATTTTTTCCACTTTGTTGGCCAAGCTAGGAATGTCTCGATATACATTCTCTAGCTTGAGAGAGGGGTAATAGAGATTGATTACACTAGTTAGTTCCTTTTTGTTAGTTTTATCTATTTATTCTATTAATTAGTTAGGTAGTTTCTTTTTTGGCCTGCTTTGTATAAAAAATGTAAACCAGATTCATGAATGTACGATTTGAGTTCATTCCATCACTTACAAAAATAATAATGGAGCTCAAACTTCTAACTCACAAAGCTGTCAGTCAACCTACGTAATTAGAGAAGTGTAATATTTGGGTGAAAATGAGATGAATTGACATGAAGGATGGTCTAAATTATACGAAGAATATTCAAAAATTCCAAATCCATCTTTCTGGTGTATAAAACCTTGAATAGTAAGATTACTAACAAAAGACTCCACTCGTCTCGCATTTTTAAATGAGAAGTGAAAGACCCAATTGTCTTTTAAGTGGAATATACTTACACAGGAGACAAAGACTATTGCTATTATAAATTCATAGTTGTTAAATAGGCATTTGTGATACGTCTGAACTGACAGATTGATAGTTATTCGAATTGGACCGCACATTCATCTGTCGAAGGGACTAAGCCATCAATATTGGTCAATTATTTTTCAAATTATTGATCAATTATCTTGAATTTTCTTCGATTATAAAAGCAAGTCGATTATACAACCAGACCATTCGATGGCAGTACTTCAGCAATTGGGCTGTTCATATTCTACAGAGTGATGAATAATTTTTTTGGGGGGCAAAAGTGTAATCTTAATTCTCCAACCTTCGTTCAGGTTTTATTTTAACTAGAGTTAGAAAAATTTTTGGCTGTGGGCCGTGCAAATTTATATTGGTCTCACAGAACAATTAAATAAAAAATTACAGTAATAAATAATGAAATGTAATGATTATTCTTCATCTTACACACACACACACACACACACACACACACACACACACACACACACATATATATATAATTTCCAAAATTTATTTTGATTTAGTATAATTCTCAAAATTTTAAAATAAGTTTAATATTGTCCTTCTTTCAAATGTTGTTAACTTTACTAACAAATACATTTGACGTAACATTATATATGAGTTGTTTGAAAATATTAATGTAGTAACTAAAATCCATAAAATTATGTTACTGCTTCTTCTAAGCATTCTAATACTAAAAAATTCATCTCTTTTCTAATTTTGTTCATGTCCTTGAAGAAAGGACAAATTCTTTATGTTTATATAATTGGGTCTGATTTATTAAATTCATCATGTATGAAAAGTAAAAACTGTGTGTATTTAATGAAAAAAAAATCTTTGAATAAACTTAAAGGATTAAAATTTGACTTTTGCCTAATTTTTATTTTCAAGTGATATTAACTGCCTTAATGCTATAAATTTGGTAAATTCTCTAAGTGGTTTCTTCCAAAGACATAGGAAAAACAAGTTAAAGTGGTTTACTTGAACTTCTGATATAGTTGTGTAAGGATCTTTTTTAGAGTTTTTTTTATTATAAAGTTCTTGTAAAATTTAAAGAAAAAATAGTACAAAGAGTAGGAATATATATAGGACTTATTTCTTCTCTTTTTATCTATTTTTTTTCAATTCTATAAAAACTTTACAATAAAATATTCTTAAAAATGTGGAATATGATATAGCTATTGTTTTCTTGTTATAGCTATTTCAAGTTTAAAATGGGGGTAAAATTTGTTGAGTGTAAAAATAAAAAAATAAAGTATTTCAAAAAAAGATAAGTTATATATTATTTAAATTAAAAAAGTTTTGAATGTATATATATATATATATATAAGCATGTTATTGTATTAGTAAAAAAGTTAAAGAAAGATGTGAACTCACGGGCATAAGAACGAGCTAAATTGAACTGCCTTTATATTTCAAGGAATGCACGACGATAAGACATAGAAATATGACCTCAAAAAAAAAAAAAAAAGCACCGGGAGCAAGATGAATTATGAGTAGGACCCCTAAAACACTTCACACACAACAGGGTAAGTTCACATTCTGTTGTATTTTAATAAATAAAATCGAGTCCCAATTCTAAAGGAAAGGAAATTTTATAAAATACTACAATACACGAGGTACATAGTAGACTAACCGTGACAAAATCAAATTCTATTTCCAGCGTAATCAACTCATGAATTAATATATACAACCTTGAATAGTAAGATTACTAACAAAAGACTCCACTCGTTTTGCCTTTTTAAATGAGAAGTGAAAGACCCAACTGTCTTTCAATTGGAATATACTTTCACAGAAGACAAAGACTATCGCTATCATAAACTCATAGTAGTTAAACAGGCGTTTGTGAAACATCTAAAGTGACAGATGAAGGGGTCTTTTTCCATGATAATTATTCAAACTGGGCCGCACACTTATCTGTCGAAGGGATTAAACCATCAATATTGACCAATAATTTTTGAAAAATTATTGATCAATTGTCCTGAATTTTCTCAGATTATAAAAACAGGTCAATTATACAACCAGACCATTCAATGGCAGTTCAGCAATTGGGCTGTGCATATTCTACAGAGTGATGAATAATTTATTTATTTATTTTTGGCAAAAGTGTAATCTTAATTCTCTAGCCTTCGTTCAGGTTTTATTTTAACTAGAGTTAGAAAAATTTTTGGCTGTGGGCCGTGCAAATTTGTATGGGTCTCACAGAAAAATTAAATAAAAAATTACAGTAATAAATAATGCAATGTAATAATATATATATATATATATATTAAATTTCCAAAATTTAGTTCGATTTACTATAATTCTAAAAATTTTAATAGAAGTTTAATATTGTCCTTCTTTCGAATGTTGTTAAGTTTACTAACAAATACATTTGACGTAATATTATATGACGTAATATCTAATTAATATAAGCCACTACCTTCTTAATCTATTTCGTATATCTAACGTGAAGCTTTAGTTAGGTTAAAGTAGCATAGAGAAGCAGTAGAACAGTCATACAATCACTACTAATTTATTAGAAAATTAAAAATTATTGATATAAGTCATTTTTTTAATAATAAATCGTCATATAAAAAAAAATGTATAAACTGAGCATTCCATGCTAACGCCAAACTGAGCATTAATGGCTGTGCTGCTCCTGCAACACTTATAAAGCAAAATCCTAATTCTCCTCTGGGTGCTCCAGCCCTGTAACACACAAAGCAAAATCCTAATTCTCCTCTCACTGCTCCAGTCCTATTCAGCTTTAAGAGAGAATGAGATGGTTTGGTCACATGCATTGAAACATTTCCACTGGGCCACTTATAATGCTCATCTGCGGCGCGGGACTCTCACCCAGCACATCATGATCTCAACCACTGTCTGTTCCAATCTTCGTTCTCAATTTGGTTTCGCCATCTCTCTTTGTTGAAGAACAAATAAACAACCTCGTTTATTGTTAGTATTTGCTTATTTATATTTGGAAATTATTAAACCAATTTTGTTTTTAAGAAAATGGATTAATTAAATTGATCATAAGAATCATCTGCGTCATATTCACACACACGCAGATCTTTATAATTATTATCTTTTGTAAATAAAATCATTAAAATCTATACAGAGGCAATCTCATATTTAAAAGATGAATGTGTACTGGGCGGGAGAGGAAAGAATTTTTTATAAAGGTGACTGATAGTAATGTTGACAACCTTGCAGCCATTAGATCGTACCTTTAATAATAATAATAATAATAATAATAATAATGATAATAATAATAACGAGAATAATAATATTATTATTATTATTACCTTCCAAAGCGCCACGTATGCATTATAATTATAACTTAAAAAATTAACCATCGAGCTATATATTTATAGCTCGTTCTCTTCCGCCAACGCGTGATGTGTATATACACACACACTGAGCCTATCCCTTGATTGGTTAAGGTGGGACGTTACGCCATGGCCGGAGACGACAAGCTTCACATAGTCATGCTCCCATGGCTGGCCTTTGGCCACATCAACCCCAACCTTGAGCTTGCAAAGCTCATAGCTGAGAAGGGTCACCTTGTGAGCTTCGTATCTACCCCAAGAAACATCGATCGTCTTCCAAAACTACCTCCTTATTTGGGTGCTCTAATCAACTTCGTCAAGCTTCCCTTAACCAAAGTCCACAACCTCCCTGATAACGCAGAGGCCACCACCGATGTTCCATACAACGCAGTGCAATTCCTCAAGAAAGCCTACGATGACCTCCAAGAACCCATGGCCCGATTTCTCGAATCTTCTAACCCTGATTGGATCATCTACGACTTTGCTCCCTATTGGGTCGGATCCATTGCTTCCAAACTGGGTATCAAGAGGGCGTTCTTCAGTATATTTAGTGCTCCAGCTATGGCTTTCGCGGGATCCGCTTCGAATTTGATTGGCACTGACCGCAGCAGCAAAACATCTGAAGGCTCTACAGCTCCCCCACCGTGGATCCCATTCCCCACCACCTTAGCGTTCCGTTACTTTGAGATCATGCGGATCTCTGACTCTCTCTCCGATGATGACTCGGGCGTTTCAGATATATACCGACTCGGCACGTCTCTCCAAAACTGCGACATAGTAGTGGTCCGAAGTTTCTCCGAATTTGAACCCGAATGGATTCAAGTCCTCGAAAATCTGTACCAGAAACCGATTCTACCAGTTGGTCAACTCCCCGGCACGGTATATGATGATGGGGGCGAAAACGACACTTGGCGATGGACAAAAGATTGGCTGGACAAGCAAAGTAGAGGTACGGTGGTGTACGTGGCATTTGGAAGCGAAGCAAAGCCGAGCCAAGAAGAAGTGAGGGAGATAGCTCTAGGTTTGGAGAAGTCGGAACTACCGTTTTTCTGGGTGCTGAGGATTCAACGTGGGCCCACTGACCCCGAGGTTCTACGATTGCCGGAAGGGTTCGAGGAGCGAACCCATGGGCGCGGCATGGTGTGCACTACTTGGGCACCACAGCTTAAGATATTGGGCCACGAGTCGGTGGGTGGGTTCTTCTCCCACTCGGGTTGGAACTCGGTCGTGGAGGCGATCCAAAATGAGAAGCCGCTTGTGGTTCTGACGTTTTCGCCGGAACAAGGATTGAATGCGAGGTTGGTGGAGGAGAAGAAGATGGGATATTCGATACCAAGGGACGAGCAAGACGGGTCGTTTACGAGTGAGTCGGTGGCTGAGTCGCTGAGGCTAGTTATGGTTAAAGAAGAGGGAAGGATCTACAGGGAAAAGATAAAAGAGATGAAGGACTTGTTTGCAAATAGAGAAAGGCAAGAAAGATACGTGGATAGTTTCCTGTCTTACCTTAAGGATCATAGAATTCCTAAGCATGGAGCTGATTAACAATATGTTGAGAATGAGTTATATGTTAGAATATTTTAAAATTAGGATTGGGATATTTATGTTAGCTTAAGGTTGCAGGCTTGTCACTTTAATAATAACAAAACTTAAAGTTTATTTATGTAAAAATCTATTTATCTCTGATGGACTCTTTTTGTATTCACTGTTATTAACCAAAAACCAAAACAATTAATATACATATGGCAAAAATAAATGACTTTTATGAAAATGAAATATAATTAGAGTTTGGAATAGTAATTTTTTTTGTGTACCACAAATATTCATCCCTTAGGTGTGATTATTAATTGATATCAAAGCAGGTCTTATAAGTTCTTGTGTTTAATAGTTAAGAGAAAAGGTCATTTGTTTTTGTTACAAAAAATAAATAACATTCTCGAAGGAACTTACTTTTAGGAAGGATTTTCAACCATTAAGCAACCCTACTTCATAGAGAAGCATTTTTTACATTGAAAGAAAAGAATGAAAATATACATCTATAGACTTGTATGAGAAGTCATTGAGGAAGGTCCAAAAATGACCAAAAAGGGAGACTTAACAAGCGAAGGAATTATTAACAAACCAAGAAGTGAATAGGTTGAAGCTGACAAAAAGTTGGTCTAATGTAATCATTGAGCAAGAAATATCCTAGTTTGTGCTATCAATGGACCATAATACAATAAGATCTCGAGTTATGAGACAACCAAGGAAATGTGGAAAAAACTCATTGTAAACTAGATGGAGATTTAAAAGCTTTTGACAAAAAATATATTGATCTTGAGCTTAATCGAAAAATTTTCAGAAGTCTCCTAGAGAAGTGGCTATGTAAGGTGGATTCCATTGAAAGTGGAAATCTCCATACACTTTTATATGATGAACTTTGAGGAATACTCCTTGCTTATGAAAAAAATCATCTAAAGAGACACAAGTTGGAGTAGAGAAGGAAGTTAGTAGCCTTAATAGCTACTACTATTGAAGAACCTCCCACAGAAGAAGCTAAAGATGAATTAGATGCAGAAGATATAACTTTTTTTTATCAAAAAGACTAGATAAATATGCTAAAAGGAAGAAGGAACTATGGAAGAACAAGGGAAACATGTCAAAAGGCAATCATGAGAAGAAGGAGCTGGTGAAATGGTATAATTACATGCTACAAATGTGGAAAGAACGGACACATTATCCATATATGAAGAAAAGACCTATTAAATCCTATGGAAAAAAGAAAGCCATGATGGCATGGGGTGATGACGATGAAAATGAAAAAGAACTTGAGCAAGAGATGGCCAAAATGTGCTTCATGGCTTTTAAAGACAGTGAGGTAACAAATGAAAACTCCTTATTGTATGCTGAACTAGATGAAACATTTAATAACTTTTTACTGATTTCAAAAATTTATTTGCTAAATATGAGAAACAACTTCAAATAAACTTTAGAGTAGAAAAGAATGTTTGGACACTCAAATTTAAACTAGAGTTTATCTTGGAAAAAAATGAAAATTGAAAGCAACAAATTACTACCTTAACAAAAGATTTAACAAATTTTGTTAAAGGAGAAGAAAATTTAAATATACTATTAGGTAAACAAAAATGCATGTTTTGATAAATCAAGAATAAGATATAAAGGAAAAGAAAATATAAAGTGTATAGAAACTTCTTTGTAAAATTCATTTCCTCCACCTCTTGTTTGTACTACAATACACATGGTCATAGTTGTTATAAATGTAAATCCAAAAAAGGAAAACTAGTATGGGTTCCACAACAAATGATTAAGTCTAACACTAATATAAAAGAACCTAAAAAGATTTGGGTACTTAAAAACTATTGAAATATTTTCAGGTTTGCTTGAAAAGAGGGATATTGAAGCAGCAATGGCTTCTAGACAGTGGCTGTTTTGGGCATATGACTGGAGACCTATCTCAGTTTGCATCTTTCATAAGAAAAGATGGAGGATCCGTTACATTCGGTGATAAAGGAAAGGTAAGATCATTGGAGTAGGTCAGATAGAGTTAACTGAAAATTGTTGCTTAGACAATGTTTGCCTTGTTGTTGGTTTAAAACATAATCTATTTAGTATTAGTCAACTTTATGATAAAGGACAAAAAATAATATTTCACCCCATACACTGCACTATCTACAATGAGACAATGCCTTGTTTGTTGGTCAAACATTTGAAAATATATACTTTTTGAGCTTAAACAATCTAAACTCTAAAAATGTAACATGTCTTTCCTCTATATGTAATGATCCTTGGTTGTATGGCATTGAAAGCTTGACTATGCCACAATGTATACTATATCCAAATCGTCAAAACTGGATCTTGTAAAAGGTCTTCCAACATTAGATTTTGAAAAGGAAAATCTATGTGATGCATGCCAATTGAGAAAATAAGCAAGATATTCTTTTAAATGGAAGGAATTTGTCTCTTCCACCAAGTGACTCCAATTGTTACATATGAATCTCTTTGGCCTAACGTAAACTCAAAACTTTGATGACTTTTCTAGATTCACTTGGATTCTCTTCCTTTTACATAAGGATGAAGCTTTCAAGAATTTTATAGTCTTTTGCAAAAATTTTTAAAGAAAATAAGCGTATTTAATTTCTAATATTTGGAGTGATTATGGTGGAGAATTTGAGAACAAGTTGTTTGAAAATTTTTGTGATAAATAGGATTTTAGCCATAACTTTTCTATAACAAGAACTCCACAATATAATAGAGTAACTGAAAGGAAGAATTAGAATGTTCAAGATATGGCTAGAACCATGCTCATTGAAAATAATCTTCCAAAATATTTTTAGACAACAGCCATCAATACTGCTTGTTATATCTTGAATTATTGCCTTTTTATACAAATTCTTAAAAGGACTCCATATGAATTATGGAAAGTTAGAAAACCTAACATTAGTTGTTTTCATGCCTTTGGCTGTAAATGCCTCATTCATAGTAATAAAAAAGATAACATAAGAAAATTTGATATTAAAAGTGATAAATGAATTTTCTTAAGGTATTCAACATCTAATAAAGCATACAGATTATATAATAAAAGAATTATAGTGGTAGAAGAATCTATGCATGTAGTACTTATTGAAACTAATCCTTCTTTGAGAAGAATAGTTTGTATAAATGAAGATGAGCATATTTGAGAAAGAAATTAGCCAAGTTAGCGACCAAATTTGAACTTAACAGATAAAGTAAAGGAAGGAAATGGGGAAAGCTACTCAATTCCACTTAAAATTGCCGATAGAAGTTGGAGCAAACTCTATGCTCCAATCAATGAAGAAATCTAGAGATAGAGTGAAAGGTAGAATTTAAAAAAGGACTCCTATCAACATGATGAAGATAGCAATAGCAATGTTAAAGACCAATAAACCAAGGATGCTAAAACATCAATAAGCAAATAAGAACCAACTTATAAGAATCTGCACTAAAAGATATCAAGCTACCTAAAGAATGGAGACACTCCTCCACCTATCTAGCTTAATACATCATTAAAGATTTGAATGAGGGAATACATATCAGATCCTCCTTCAGAGCTAGCAGAAACAATATTACACTTCTATGATAAATTAAGCCTAAAATAATTAAAGAAGTATTTGAAGACAAAAATTGGATAATTGTAATAGAAGAAGAATTATATCAATTCAAAACAAACAAAGTATGGAGCCTTATGGAGCATCCTAAAGGTGCTACATCATTGGAACGAAATGGATATTTCAAAACAAACTGGATAAGCAAGGTAATATGGTTAGAAGTAAAGCCAAGTTAGTGCCCCAAGGCTATATGCAATAAGAAGGCATTAACTTTGATGAAACTCATGTACTAGATGCTAGATTAAAATCCATTAGAGTGTTACTTGTGTTTGCTTCTTATATGAATTTTAAATTATATCAAATAAATGTAAAAAGTGCTTTCTAAAATAGATTTATCAACAAAGAGGTGTATGTTAAGCAATCCCCTAGTTTTGAAGATGAAAAATTATCCAACTATGTGTTTAAACTCTTAAAAGTTTTTTACAGTTTAAAGCAAGCTCCTAGAGCGTGGTATGAAAGGTTGGACACTTTTCATCTAGATAATGGGTTTTTAAGAGACAAACCTGACATTACCCTTTTCATCGAGAAAAATAAAAATGAATATTCGATTGTGCAAAATTATATATATAACATTATTTGTGGCAGCACTAACAAATCTCTATGCAAGAAATTTACTGAATTAATGAAGGGAGAGTTTGAGATGAGTATGATGGGGGAAATGAATTTCTTTCTTAGACTACAAGTTAAGCAACCAAAGGAAGAAAATTTTATTAGTCAAGTCAAATACACTAAAGAGCTAATCAATAAGTATGGCTTCCAAAATTCAAAACCAATAGCGACTTTAATATGTCCTTCCTCCACCTTGGACAAGGATGAGAATGGTAAAGATTTTGATTAAAAGAAATATAGAGGTACGATTGGTTCATTATTATATTTAACTATAAGCAACCCTAATATAATGTTTAATATATGCAAGTAGGCAAAATTTCAAGCAAGTCCAAAGAATCATATTTTACTACAATTAAAAGGATTTTTAAATATCTTATGGGAACACAAAACTATGGGTTGTGTTATCTTAAAACTAATTCTTTCAATCTTGTTGGATATGCAGATGCTAACTTTGGAGTGACCTGCCTTTTCCACCTTAATCTGTGCTTCCTTCAACTTATTTCAGTAATTACTTCCTTTACATCACATGTAGTTATTGCATTACTGAATATCAATATTTATTTTGTTCATTCTGTTATTATTTGATTAATTACTTCTCTCTCCATTTATTTATTATCTTTTTGCAAATTGGACATGTGTTTGGTCTCTAACTAATTAATAGGAAAGTTATTTCCTTATTTATTGCCACATAAGCTGAGGTGTCTATCAAAGTATTAATTAGTTCTAAAATGGTGCATTTCAAGATAAACTTTTTATATGCTAATTAATGATGATTGGCATTAGTGGAGATTAACCCATTGATATGCGAACGATCGTTTTTCAAGTAAACCTCTCAAAAGGAGGAATTGAAATGTCATTTCAATAACTTCCCTCTTTTCTTTGTTCTCTCTCTCTCTCTCTCTCAATTCTGCCTTAACCATAGACTAGTTTATGGATTGAACCATAAATCACTTCACATTTCACCTCAAGATCTCAATGGCAAAAGAAATTTATTCCAATTGAAGAAATCGTAGATGTCGACAAAGAATATGAGAAATGAGAGCAAGCACTTGAGAAATTGTGATTAAAGAAATTAGAAAGACAAAAGAAACAAAAAATGAAAAAGACATTTACTTTAAATCCTCAATAAAAAAGAAAAAGGGTTATTAATAAAGACCTTAACCAAGAAGAAGAGGAAGAGATTCAAAAAAACCTCAGATGCTTCATTAAAATTTCTATTTGAGAACCTCTAGTTGAAAAACAAAAACAAAAACCAAAACTAATGGCAAAAGGAAACAGAAGATTGGAGAAGAAGAACCCAATAATGAATCATTTGCACATCTGTTGCCAAAATTTGGTTCACAAAAATATTTGGATCAATATCTTAGAGATTTCCAATATAGGCCCATTGCAATGGGTAGGTGTGTTGATTTTGCAAAATTAACTCATTTGTACTACTTTATCGAGTTAGATCTTAAGGCTATAAAATGGACCCCTCTGGTAACAATAGAGAACCAGTTTATGATGACTTGATTTGCAAATTTTATGCTAATCTACTTGTTGTCAAAGAAGGCAAGGCATTAAATTCCTTGGTCAATGGAAAGATTATCACTATAGGGACACACACTGTGGAGAATATTTTTTGTGTTTTCTTTAAAGGTGACCTAGAGTATTACTCTACTAGATATTCTCTCCTATCTAGATGAAAGTCAAATATGCTGATGCCTCTGAGGTTATGGTGGAATGAAAAGATTTCATCACCAAAAGAAAGATTAATGCTCAGGCACTAATATTTCCTTATCACATTGCAACACATATCATTAACACAACTATGTTTTCTTCGGTTCGAACATTAGATGTGCTATCTCATAGAAATCTATTTTAGGTATATAATTTAATGGTCTAGCAAAGTATTGATGTATTTTATTGGATGTTGAAATATATGGAAGAAGTGGGTAAAGGATCCTTACAAGTGAAGAGCCTTCCTTACAAAATGCTTCTCACTCGAATCTTCAAAAGGCATGGACTAGGTTTTGAAGGTTACTCACCTTGGGTAGTTTCGGTGACTTATGATGCTGTAAGCCTTTGATACATGAAGTGCACCTTCATTAGAACCAAGGGGATTTAAAACTATGATGTAGAAGAATTCAAGGCAAATCTTAAAGCATTTTGAATGAAGTATAATAGGTTCCTCAACCTCTAATAAGCTCCTCCAACTCTAGCCATAGAGCTTAAGAAGAAAGTTACAAAAGCTTCCTTTTCTAAAAGAAAGAAGAAAGTAGCAATGTCTAAAGTAGAGAAACCTTTTACAACAAGTCTTGTAAGTGAAGTTGCTACTCCTTTAGTTGAAGAAGGATATGTTTTAGGTGACTCAGTAACTTTTGAGCCCCAAGATGAAGTTTCTTCAACTCTAGTGCATCCTCCACAATCTTTCTCTCCTTTGGTATCTATTCCAACACTAGTGCCTCCTCTACCATCCTTCTTCTCTATTGACCATATGCCTTTTCCATGTCGTCCTCCTTCCTTAAAGAAACAAAAAATGCTTATGTCAACTTCTTCCTCCACTTCCGATAACAACTTACTTCCTTCGCCTCTTTTACCTCTTTTATCCTATAAAATAGAAATTCTTGACTTTCTTTTTCCCTCTCTCTCACTATCACCTCTATTCTCTCCTCTCACTCCCATAGACACACCTCTTCTCACACCTCAACTACCTCTGCTATCTCTTTCTCCCACTACATTTACACCTGAATCTTCACTTTCTCTACCAACTCCAACTGATACTTGTCACACCCAAAAATGTGACCGCATGGCGCCAAACCGAAATCAAAATTAAAAGTAGTAGAGTCGTCACCAAAATTTTAATTTTTAAAAAGGTAAAAATTTGAAAAATCCTTTTTATGAGAAAAATAGTCTGTGAATCAGATTTGGGTTCGGGAGTCGATTGTAAGTGGGGAAAGTGTTAGGCACCCCATTACACCCGTTACTAAGAATAGTTATCCTAAATTAGTTGTGCAAAATTACTATAGTCCTTAATCTATTTTAATTCTTCATAACAAATCACTTGTGAAATAAAAAATAAAGAAATTAAATAAAATTAAGAGTAAAAAAAAAGAAAAGTAAATTAATGAAAATAAAATTAAAAGCAAAATAAAGGGAAAGAATTTAAGAAAATAAAAATTGAAAGAAAATATTTATTTACAGAGGCAAATTTAACCTAAGATGAGAGCCTAGAACTTATGTACCCTTTAGGAGGGATAAAAGTTAACATAGATCGAACAGTTAAAAACTATCTTTTAGTTGGTGTTTGGTTTTTATTTTTGTTTCTATTTTTCTTCTTGTTTTTTAATTTACTTTTTGTTTTTTGCGTTGTTATTTTCTTTTTCTTCTTTAGTGAAAAGACAAAAGAAATAAAAATTACTTTTCCCCTTAGCAAATAAAACGAAATTATAATTGGTTAATGAGTTTTAATTTGCTAAAAGTAGAATTAATTTTATTTCTTTCCTTTTCTTGCATTTTCAGTTTTTTTTATCATTGTTTTCATTTTTTTTCATTTATTTATTTTTTTTGTTTTTTTTTGCTTCCTTTTTTTTGTTTTCCTTGTTTTTGTTTTTTTATTTTGGTTGTTTTGTTGTTTTTTTCTTTTATCATTTTTATTCAATTGGTTTTTTTTTGCATTACTCCCCTTTTTTAGGTTTTGGTCTTTGATTTTGATTTTTTTTATTTATCTTTTTTTTTTAGTTTTACCCTTTTATGTTTTTTTTAATATATTTTTTTCTTATATTTCTTCTTCGATTTTGATTGGATTTTTTTTTTTGATCATTTTTTTATCCAATCTTTGATTTTTGACAACTTTTACTTTGCTTTCTAAAATCTAGTTGTTTTGTTTTGAAAGTTCTCTCTTTTCCCCATTTTTGAACATACTTCTTTGAAACCAAGATTAATTTGATGTAGGTCATTGAAACCTAAAATTTATGAAAATGGGATTGCACATATCCAGTGAGCATCAAGAAGACTTATTGTCTCACATGGCTCCTTGGATACCTCTACACGTCTGAGGGAACAAAAAATCCCACACGACGATTTTAGAAAAAAAAAAAAGAAAAAAAAGGATAAGAACAAAAGGGAAAATGACCAAACAGCATTATATATTTGTGTTTGTGTGTACTTTGGGTATGTTTCTTTTATTATTCAGGTATATATTACATTATACAGTAACGAATCAGAGGGAGCCTCTTCTTTCTCTTGAGACCTCTGTCTGGCAATTCCCAAACACCCTCTCCATCAGTATACATTGCATTCGTGTTAAGCAGAAAGGAAACATAAAATAGAATCAGCTTCAAACTAAAGTGGGTCACCTATGCAACGTTAATAGCAAATCACATCCATTTAAGCTGTGGAGCCCCTAACAATATCCCTAGTTCTAACAACTTAGAATGCATAATCATGTCAATACTCAGAACTCAGTCCAATAGTTTTTGGCGTAAAAATGAGACGTTCATGTGAACATCAATTTGAAACATATGTCCATTTATTGCCATATCACAGCGGTGGGAAAATCAACTAGAGTCCCATGGGATCGTCAAACTCAACATAGCAATTCTCATTAATGAAAGTATAATAATCAAATGCCTCTGCCCATTTTAGACTTCTCTTAGGCATTTTGTCGAGCATCTGCTAAGCATGCTTTAGGATTTATGTAGTATATGATATTTCACATTTCATCCCTCTCCACTTAACGTAGGAATGCTAGAAATCCCACCAGAGTCTACGATTTAGCACACAACATCGCGTTGCAATACCAAATACATATTTATGCTTTTAGTTACAGGGTTACTCCATCCTTTATTCCTATCTACCACTATTAGCAGCTACAAAGGAGTTTCACAGTATAATGCCGTTACTAAATAGGGAAGGGAAGTAATGCACACCACTTACTTGTAGGAACAGTTGAAAAAACCTTGCTTCACGCTTAATTTATCAACCAAAAGGGAGATGCTCGTGGTTCCTTTCCAATAAAACTTGGAAGCGTCTGCCTCAAGACCTTTTTCTTTTATCCCCCACAACTCTCATAAAAGGACGTCTAGTCCCTTTCCTCTTCTCGGTTCCCCTTTAATGCTCCCACTTCTCTCGGTTCTCTCAGATCATAAACTAGTTCAGGAGAGCCTTTCTCTCACCCTCACTCTCTGTCTCTCAGTCTCGGGTTCCCTCTCTCTCTACCTTTTGCTCTCCTTCAAGTTCTCCTTTTTCTCCCCTTTTTTCACTCTCTCCCTGTCTCCTTTTCTAATCCAAAAATCTCCATTTTCTACTTCCTTCTCATTTCTCGGCTGCTATCTCCATTCCTCCTTTCGTTTTCATGTTAGTCGTTCTCGATCTCTGATGGTGAAAGGGATGGAAGAGAAAGGTCAAATCCTTGAGCCCCCTCGCTATAAATATGATCCACTGAACCTCTGAGATGCTGCCTTCCATTTTTATGATATGTTCTTTGCCTTGATCTCATGCTTTGCTAAATGGCAGTGAATGAAGCAATGGGAAAGAAAGGGCCGGGTCAAAACGCAGGGCTCCTGTATTTTGTCTCCTTTACATTTTTTTTAATTGTTTTTGCTTTGTTTTTTTTTTTTTGGCTTTGGAGTTGATGGGCCTAATTTGGGAGGGTTAGGCTGCAGGCTTCTTTTTGAATTTGGGCTACTTCTCTTTTGATTTTTATTTGTTTTCATTTTTTTTATATAGGATTGATAAATTTAGATTGACAACAAAATAATTAGACTTTAGTTTTATTTTTTTTTTGAATTTGGGACTTAGGAATTTGAGAAAAAAAAAGTCTAATGCTTTTTAGTAACTTTTCCTCATTTTTGGTTTTTTCACATTTTTTGCTATTTTGATTTTGTTGTTATTTTTGAAGTTTTCCTAGACAAAATATGGTATTCACAATACTCCTCCACTTACACCATCTATAACTCTAGGTTCTCCACTTCCTCTAGACTTTCCACATCAACCTCAGTCCCCTCCACTTCTCACTGATCCTCAACCTCAGTCTTCTCCATCACCTATTCCTCATTTATAATATCAACCTCTGCCTTTTCCACCTTTACTTCCTCTACCCCTTCCTCATCAATCTTAACCTCCTCCACCTCTATCCTCTTCCTTTACATGTTTTCTAGCCATTGTTTCTCCAACCAGTGATAAAGTTCTCTAGCTTCTCCATAACCTTAATGACAATTTGAAGGGCCTGTGAAATGACTTTGGTTCTTTGGCGACCATTGTTGGGACCATCCGAAGTATAGTAAGCAGTTAAGGAGTCATTCGACAACAACTAAACTTTGTTACTATCGAATTGCATGACATAGAGCAAGCGTTCCAAGCTATAGACAAGAATTTCTATAGTTGTTCCTGGCTATTGACTCTGCTATTAGTTGCCTCACTAATTGGATGGGTCAGGTGTTTCATCGTATTAATCAACAACTTAAGGATACTATAGTTTTGAAAACTCTTTTAGTACTTGGGCTTATACCAGTGATGGTCTTTAATTTTTTATCCATCCATTTTACCTTGATTTATGCATATTATTTATGCCTCGTGGACTTTCTGTGTTGCTTCTATTATGATTATTACTCTAACTTTTTGTTCTCTTCCCTTTTGCTATTGACAAAAAAAGGGAGAATCATATGCAAAATGTGTTGACTTTTTGTTGTTATTGCTTTGTTTTGTATGGCTATCCTGTGATTTTATTGAATCATCTTTTTACTTGTGTGCAATGATTCAGAGGAGCATAAAATGATCTTTTATATAAATTGACTTTTTGCATAGTCATCATTAAAAAGGGAAGATTGTTAGCCCAAGATTTTAGGCCTACAAAACCCAAAGTTTATTTATGTAAAAGACAGAACAATTAATATACCTATGACAAAATGAATGGCTTTTGTGCAAATGAAACATAATCAGGGTTTGAAATAGTATTTTTTTTTATGTATCACACCTCCTCTAGGTGTAATTATCAATTTAAACTTTATATTTGAAATATCCTATTTTTAAAATATTAAATGGTCCTCATCTCTCCTATAATTATAATTTTGCCATTATAAAAAGTTTCTTTATGGGTGGTGCGTGGTTAATAACTAGATAATGTGTAATTTCAATTGAATTTGACTCTTATTTGATGTTGAAGATAGACTTGACTTTGGCATTTTTGTAAGAGGGATTCCTTATTAAAGGCTATCGATTCTTTACTTTTCCATCACTATGATTGACTAATTGATCAAAGATCACTTTTGTTGTTGTGCTCTTCTCTTTTAATGTTCGTGTGTTTTTGTGTTTAGGAATCTACACAATTCTCGTGTTCCACAATCTTTGCTAATTATATTATAGCTAAAGATATGCTATTTTTTTTCAACATTTTAGCTATTGAACTCTTTGTATGAGTAATTATAGACACATGATATATCTTAAGGAATTTTCTAAAATTGGCTTGTATGTAAAATTTTGATTTAAAGAGCTATTTGTATATTTAAGTGATTTGTAAGGAGATTATTTGTTTTATTAAATACGCCTTAGATGTGGTATCAAATAGCTAGGTTTTGATTACCTATTCCTATTTTAATTTATTAGCTCTTGTCTTGTTTAGTTTCTCTCAACTAACTCTCTTAGCTAGCTTATTCAACTAATTCCTAATAGGCATGACATAAACTATTGATTTTTGGCACTAACATGTTTGCCCCTTTTATGCCTCTTGATATGATTGCTTGTATCCAAGAATATCCATAGGCATGATTTTCTGTTTAAAATTTAAAATTTTTTCTCTTCCATAACTATTACTCAGCCTTTTCCACTTCCTTATCAATTTTGTCCACTTATGCTGACCAATAATCAATTTTTCTACATTGAACTTCTCTTTAAGTTTATAGTTGAACTACTGGACTTTGTATTACTTCAAAGTATCAGCCTTTTCTTCCTTTACATTCCATTAGAACAATGTCAAATTATCCTTCTAATTCCCAAAACTACTCTTCTTATTGATAAGTTCTAAAAAAAATTAATTTTTAGTAATATTTAAAGGAACTTATTAGAGGTTTTTAGGTGATTTTTCTCTCTTTTACACCTAATTTTATATAATTTTGCAATATTGGTTGCTTTGGTGCAAATTAGAGTTAACAAGAGAAAATCCTTCAAATTAAGACTAAATTGAAATAATCTTTTAAAATTAACTTTAACTTGTAAAAATAAATTTTTGTGACAAATTGTGTTTTCGTTGGAAACTTATTGTGTATATATTCTTGTAAATAATTGTTTCCTAATTATTTTAATTTTGATTTATGGTTTAATTGCTTATAATTAATGTTTTTATTTATTTTGTAAGGACTTACCTTTAAATAAATAGTTTTGTATCTTAAAGGAAGAGATTTTGAATAGCTCAGAGAATGAAGTGCAAATTTTTTCTAAAAGCTCATGCCTTTAGCTCATCACAACAAGTAGTTATAGCCGTTATAATGAGAAAAATCTAAACTTGGAATATGTGGTGATAATTTCTCATTGCAATGAGTTCTTTAGATCATCATGACCAGCAGAAATTTATGAGCTTTTTATATAGTTCCTTCCTTACACGAGAGTAGGAGACTTTTAACTCATTTTATGATTTTCTTATAGTAGTTCGTTTAATTTTCTCTGCATCTAGATGCTATTAGGAGAGGATTATGGATTTGGATCATCTTCTTAAGATTTTTATTGGTGGATTTGCTTTGTATTATACTAGCATTTGCTTCTACCTTGATCTAATCCTATTTTCTATAGTTTTTTATTAGTAGTTGGAAGTTTTTAATTAATTTCATCAATTGATTCTTGTTTTGTGTTAATAAATCAATAGTGGTGATGATTTTCTCTAAGTTAATGCGTGGGTTGTGGTGTTGTTGTATGTTCTCATTGCTCCTATTTAATTTTTCTTGAATCTAATCTATTGATCAACACTTAAACATCATGTTTGTGAGTTTAGGATTTAATTAATTGGATAAAATGCTTGATAATCAATTAGGTAGGGATAAGGGAGTGTAAACACAATGATACTAATCTATGCACAATTAATCTATACATAATGCAACTACTAACTTCATGCACTGTAAATATTTTGATGAATTATTGCCTAGGTGGCTAGTATAGGACGCATCTAGATAAACTATTGGTAAATAGTTTAGTAATTCATTGATTTTAATGCGCATAATCTTAAATTGATCAAAACGACATCTTAAGATTATGTAAGATTGTTATTTTGAGGCTAAATAACAACAATATAAAAAATTAGCCTATTATTCACTAAAAAAATGGTCTTTGCAACAATGTCCTAATGATGATTAAAAGAAATGTCGTCACGTCACATCCTAATGAAAATTATATTTAGGTAGAATAGTGTTTTAACAATGCTTATTATAAATTGTTCTTAGAACAAGAGCGTCCTAACCGTCATTTTTGTAAAACATGATTGGGACAAAATTATTCTAACAACAAATCATATAATTGTCATTAGGACATTGTCCTAACTATAATTATTGTAAACCATAATTATGGAAAAATTATCCTAACAATAAACACATAAAATCATTGTTAGGATGACTTTATCCAAGTTTAAATAAAATTTAGTCTGTCCTAACTACCACCTACAATAACCATTTCTCATCCGTGGAAGCCTCGAAAGGGGCGAATTTTTTGGCTATTAAGATTCAATTTAGATTCCCAGCTTCAATTCCCGAAAGAAATAATTCAATTTTGATTTGTGGAGTTCTTACTACTCATTTCTTAGTCTTTCTTTGTTCACTTTCATTTTGTTCTGTTTCACGTTTCAGATTTCTGGAAAATATACGTTAGTGTTACCCATCATAATTACAAAACAACAAATTTTGGCACTGCAAGGGGACCGATTCAGATGTGTCTTATAAGTTGCCTCTCTTCTCTTTAGCTACGAGAACTCCCCTCTTGTGCTCCGGAGATCGAGGATTTGCTTATGTGTAACTATTTTGTTCCAAGGGTGGGTTTGGTTCGATCTCTAACCTCAAGTGTGAAATATATGTGTTTTCGAACTATACAGTACTAAATGCAATTTGTTTATATTGTTCTATTAGGTTCTTCTAAAAATTGGATTGCTATATGATAGGTTCATTTGCAATATTGTATGACTCAAGTATGTTTCTTGTATATGAATTTGCAGGCGTTGTGAAGGATAATTAGGATGGGGAGTGTTACTGAAAGGAAGCTAAAGTTTTGTATTGATAGAGGAGGCACACACTTTACAAGAGAATGAAAAAATTATAGAAGGGAAGCATCGTGCCAAAGAAGTGTGGTCTAGAATTGTTTTATTTGATTTCCATAAAGTATATGCTTAATTAAGTGAGTCCATTACTGATATACAAATCTTTGTTTCTACTCCCTTCAAAGTATCAAAGCATAGTTCATTTGCTAATGCTAGAACTCAGTAGTCGCATGGCATAAAGATTTTAATGTTTAACTTTGGGTCTGATATTGTCTGTCATAGCCATATACTAGATATTTTTTATCTTTTACTTTTCTTGAATTGTCCTCCATGTGTTTTTAGGAGGTTTGTTGTCATTGTTTTTTGTAGACTCAGATCCCTTTTTTTTAGAATAATATAGTATTGTTTATTGTAGGCATATTATGCATGGGACCAGGCAATACTAATTTATAACATGGTTTTGTTTATTGATGCAAGTGACCTTTGTTCTGTGTAAAATCTGATTTTAATGGAGGAATAGTTCTATCCCCTCTTCACCCCCACCCCGGCCGGGGGGGGGGGGGGGGAGAAAGCAATGGGGAAGATGCTTGTATAAGAAAATTGCTTTCTATCTTCTTAGTTTATTTAGCATCTTATTTGTTAATGATGTCTTTTGTGTACCATCTGTTGGAAATTGTGCCCTAAGCCAATCATAAAATTGCGAACATTATTTTTATTACGAAATAAGAGTTTTTTTTATTATATTATTATATTATTTGCATGTTTATATATAATAATATCCATGGATAAATCATTTTTGAATTATCCAAAATGTCCTTAATCAATCATCCTTGTAGGAACAACGATGAATTAAGATTAGTATGATTTTAATTGATTAAGTGTTAATCATATATGATAATATGAATCAAAATTATAGGCGTGTGTTAGAGAACAGGAGCTGGATAGACCCATCATGAGATAAGCTACATGGATTAAGTCATAAGTTTATCTCATATATAACTATGTCATTGATTCCTTGGACCTAAGATCACCATAGATTTCTACATGAAGGACATTGTACTTTGGCATAGTCTAATATCACTTTTGACCAGGTGATTATAAAGACTATGATTAAGTATAATGGAATCTATGCAGAGGAAGATGAGTGGTCAATATGGAATTTGTCCTTCTAATTAATAGAAAGATATCTTTGGGCCTTTCGATGAGTGTGACTGAGAAATGCATGGGCATGCTCAGATGTAAAGGGTTCCATCTTATATCAGTCTGCTCGAAGATCGAGAAAATTATGATCAAGTAAGTTGAGGATGACATTTTCATACCTCATATTAGATCTAGATATCGTGTGACAAAAGGGATATAATAGGGTTATAAGATAGGTTGCATTGGATCACCGATTCCGTATGATTTGGGTAGTCACAATGTCTTGTTAGAGGCCGCTTGTGATTTGTGGGTCAAACAGTGCAGTTGGCCCACTGCCAATATCATATGGGCCTGCAGAGTCGCACACAATAACTGACCAACTCGGACTAAAATGTCCACATTCATTAAATCAAAAATGTGTTTAGATTCGATGAATATCTAAGATGGAGGAATTATTTATATATATATATATAAATAATTAAATTCAAAATATATATTATATATGTATATTATATTTGATATTATATATATATATGTGTATATATATATATGAATTAATTTAAATTTGATTATATTAGATAGATTTAAATTTAAACTAATCAGATAATTTAAATTTGATTCTATCAAATAAATTTAAATTTAAACTAATCAGATAATTTAAATTAAGTTCTAGATATTGTTAGTTTAAATTTAAACTATAAGATAGATTTGAATTTAAACTAATAGATGTATTTAATTAATTTGATTAATTAAATATATCTGAAACTCTAATCTATAAATAGGGGTTTCCATATCAAAAAAGGAGAGTTAGAGCTGCCTCCAAAATCCTTAGAGAAAGGGACACCGTGCAGACGTCGTACGGAATTGTACAAATATCGTATGGACTGTATGGAATTATACGGACAGACTGCTAGCACACCGTTTGAGTTGCTGAACCCCATTCGTGTGGATACCAGTAGAGAGAGCTGATCTGTGGTCAGTTCTTGTAATCCAAACAAAAGTAAACAACAAACTCAATCGATAGAAAAAGATAATTCTTAAAATTTATTCGATTTAAGCGATTTTGACAGATTTTTGATAGAAATTGGGATCAAAATTTTAAATGTTTTCACTGTGTGACTCTTATAATTCCTAACACCATCATCAATTTTGCCCATAAAATTTCAGGTGATTAAGCGGTTAGGAGTTCTTGAGGCTCCTGGTTTGATATACAATAATACACATGTTGTTGTAACTATTGCAATAGGCCAAATAGTACTTTTTTCAACCTTGTTCTGGCTTCTTTCTTCCGCGGTCCTACATCATTTCCAAGTCATCTAATTGACTTCAGTGTTGATGTTCATGAGTTAGATCTATCTGGCTCACACACAATTACTTGATTAGAATTACCTGATTATCCATTTGTTTCTCTATGGAGAAATTACCTAGGGACCATAGCATTGCCTTCTTTAACTGCTTAATAGTCTCTTACTCTTACTTCTTATCCTTATTTATTGTAGATTGCATTCATCATTTTGTTTTGAGATTCTGCTGACCACCCATCCATTCCTCTATACTAGAAGATTAATAATTTAATATATATCTTGTCTTTTAAAATTTTGCAATGAGGATGAACTCATTTCCCTCCCATTTTTCTTTGGGCCTAATTGATGGCTTTCCCCCTATTCCTATATAGAGACTAGGATATAAAAAAGGATCTAACTTTTCAGCAATCTATTCATTGTCCCATGAGCTGCTGCAAACCAATTATAATTTCTCAGTCTTGATATTAAAATGCTGAAATAGTCTTGCTCTAAGGGTACCAAATTACAACTCTAGTGTTGAATATAAAAATTCCATTGAGTTTATCACATTGGAGAATAGATGAACTTTGGTAACTTACCCCTTCCCGCTCCTCTGTCTTTATATTAATTTCGTTTGCAATTGACATTGGCTTCATCAGGATTTTCTCACCTATCAGACATTTTTCTTGAAGCTGAACTAGTAGGAAAACACATTCTTCTTTACGTTTTTTTTGTGAAGGGTAATTGTTTCTGACTTCCAATGAGTTTCTCATAGTAGTCAAATGCAAAATTCTTTGGCAATTTGCATTTCATATGTTAGGTTTGGAATCTCTTAAAGGTTAGGAACAGGTTCTTTATGCAAATCGCTATTTACCTTGTGGTCATAGCTATTTATTTTCTTTGAAACCATTTAATTGGCTTGATGACTAGAACTTCATTTTACTTCTAGGATAAACTTTCAAACTACAGGGGTGTACATGCAAAGATCGTGCGTCATCTTGTTCAGTACAACCATATCTTGGCACCTATATATGTTTGGCTACCCCCCATCTTGGAGCTCATTGGAGAGACTACCGAGATCTCAGAAGCTGCTCGTCAGTTTTATTCGTTTCATTTCATGTACTCATAAAAGGTCCAAATTCCAACGAATATGATTTATAAAAATGATAGCATTATAAAGACCTGTGCAATATGTGTTCATATTATTTAAGAGTAAAAACTACAAGGATTTTGATAGACTCTGACAAAAGTAAAGGTTTTATCTTGTTTTGGTTTTTATATTTTCTTGTTTCTTTTAAGAGGATATCTGATGCTCTTATCCTCTGCACTTGTAATTTGTTATTTTTTTCTCTAATAAATTTTCTTCTTTTATCAAAAAGAAAAAGAAATGATTTATGGGTGATTGCGCTGGTTATCTTTCATTAATCTCAATATCTCTCTCTATCATTTGTTTAATAAATTTAGTTTCATTTACTGCACAAAATTTTGACACATGTAAATACATGAATGTTGGTGAAGATTTGTTGTTCCTTAAGTGTGGGTCTACTGGCAAAAAAAAAAAGGCAAAAAATATATTAAAAAGTTTAAAGAGAAAAAAGATTTAATAGTAAGAAAAACTATTGCAAATTTTTAATAATGGTAATATGAAACTATGGTCAGAACGTGGTCTAACAATGATTAATATAATTATGGTTAGACTATAGTCTAATTATGGTATAAAAAATGTGGTTGGACTATGATTTAACTATGATTATTTGTAATCATTGTTAGACCTTAGTGTCATTGTGATTTTATCAATGGTTGGATAAAATTATTGTTAAATATTTTGCAACAAATAATTCATTGATAAATTTTATAACTGTTATTAAAGTCATTAAAAATCTATTGCTAAAACCATATATATTGTCAAGATTAAACTTTGCACTTAAGGATATTTTTAATTAAAATTAATTGGTATTTTGTCTCTAAGGATATAGGGTAGAGAATCCTTGAATTGTATGTACATTAGGTAAGGTTGCATTTAGGATAATGATAATCTTTTTCTCCTATTGTTCCTTAGTGACTAAATTTATCCTAAGATACTACTTAAGTTAGGTAGATATAACCTAAGCTAACATAGAAATTCTAATTAGTTAATAAAATTTGTCATTTAGATATACACTCATTGTGGGATCGATATTGTAGTTGAAATATTATATTATTTGGAACAACTGGTATATTTGTTAGAGTAAAATTTATTAATTTAATTGGTTATACTCACTTAATAATTTTATGATTTGTCCACAAGTCTAGCAATCACTTAGTGTGAGTAAAAAAAATGTTGCACCAAGTTTTTGGTATCATTGTTGATGATGTTTTATTTAAATGGCAAATTAACTATAAATTTTCATTCCTTGGGTAATGTTATGCCAACTTTGAGCATGAAGTTGTCTGGAAACATCTTATCTAAGATAATTAAATTAACTAATTAATTTTAGGATAGAATTAACCACTTACTTGTTAACCACTAACACTTTTTTTTGGCTAACTTTTATTTGTGTTATTAATGTATTTTATTATTATTAAGTATTTTTTTTGTTTAATTAATGAATTATCTTTGTTTATTTATGTTTAATTTCTATTTAATAATTTTTTATTTGTTTATTGTTATTACTTTTTTCATTATATATTTAATTCATTGATTTATTGCTTGATTAGAAAATGCTGAATTTTTTTGAAAATATTGTTGAACTTGTTTAATTTTGGGAGTTATACAATTGGAGTTAAATTCCAAAATTTTGGGATAAATTGCATATATATGTCTAGTTACTTTATGATTTTTATAATGATTTCTGGAGCCTAATAAGATGGCTTAATTCCTTGAATTTCGAATGTTGGTTCATTGTCCTGTTTCTAACAAAATTTGACAATATGTTTATTTATTTGATTTATTGTGAGCAACTTAAAAAAGATCTTGATTTAAAATTTTGGGTCAAGTATTTTGTATATGTGCAAATATTGTACAAAGATTTTCAAAATTTACTTAGTTGTCCAAAATCATTAATTTATAATTATTGTCAGAAAGCTTTATTTTTAACGAATTTTTCACTCAAAGTCAAATTTGAAGAATTTTTTGTATTTTTATAAGTATAATTAAGCTTTAAAATTTTTATATGTTGATTATATATAAGTTGAATAGCTTTGATAAATTTTTCATGAATTGTTTACTTCATTTGCTTAGGTAAATATTTTTGTTTTTGTTACCTGTTTAATAGCCCTGTTTTTCTATTTTTGTAATTATTGTGTAGTTGGTCTATACTTTTTTAGGAAGAATTAGGTGCTAAAATTTATTATGTTTTTGTGAATTCTTTTATATGTTTTTAAGTTGAGAAAAATTAACTATGCATTTTGTTGCACACAATTTATATTGTTCGACATAATGATATAACATAGACAATCCGGTTTATATGAAGATCTCTCCTTTTATCATTTTGTGTTGAATATTCTGAGTTCAAAGTCAAGCTAGTTAGTAGGACTTTGTAGAAGCCAACTGTGAAGGTAGCCATAGGTCTTTGCGAAGGCGATGATACTTTTTATTTATATATAAAAAAAAAATATTTCAAATAATTATTAATATAACTGAAAATACACATATTATGTTTTTGTTAGATTTTTTTTTTGTTTTTCTAAATATTAATTGATTTTTTCACACATAATATAATATAATGACTTGAAATCTACTAAAGTACACGTTAGTATTTTCCAATTTATTATTTAAATAAAAAATTAAATTAATAATTTTTAATTCATAAAAATATATAGTAATACCCTTATATTAATAATTATTTTTTTAAAAAATAAATCATTTCAATTTTTCCCTGTAAATTGGCACTGTCAATTTCAATGGGCCGCCTTAGTTGTTTGTACCCAACAGAGATGCATGAATTTTTCCAATCTTTGTCTTCAATTTCAACAAAGCCAAACTACAACGTCATTTGCGAAATTCATATGGTAAAACTATATAATCAGCGAGTATTAGTTAGTTGCAAAACTAGAAATTATACTGGTCATACAATTGTTTTTGTTGAAAGAAAAACACTTACTCTATAAATGCTAATAAACTTTGCAATGATTTTTATTTTGTAATTATTTCTGTAAAATAAATAAAAAAGAGTGATATAATTGTCTAGCATACTAATTAGGAGAAATAAAAAGCTTGCACATGTAAAATAAAAATTAGCATTTTGAAAATCATTGTACAGACTTCCCTGTTTTTGTTTTTTTGTTTTTGGTTTGACTAGTTCCCCAATTCTAAACGATATCATTTCTGAGCACGCTGGCAAGATTTATGAGCCCAAGTTTATAAGTGGGCCAGAAGTGGGCCTTATAACAGGAACACACACCAGATTGTGGGCCCGTGGAGCTGTCAAACCAGGCCTCTCATTCATATCAATTATGGCATCGTCGCCTTTCAAAGTCTTCCCTTGGGGACCCACCACTTGAAAATCAAAGCACTGAATGATGGCGGCTAGTAATGCTGGCACCTCCAGCGTCGCTAAGGCCATGCCAGGACACATCCTCCTCCCTGACCCAAATGGCAGAAGCTGAAAATGCTGTCCCCTCACATCAACAAGGCCCATGGGGTTAAAGAATCGTTCGGGCTGAAAGTCCAATGGCCTTTCCCAGTAGTTTGGATCCCTTCCGATGGCCCAGACATTAACAAACAGCAGTGTATTCTCTGGGATCACATAATTCTCAATGGTGCACTTAGCCACGCACCTTCGGGTAACCAAAGGTACCGGAGGGTGCAAACGAAACGTTTCTTTTACAATAGCTTGGATGAATGGAAGATTTGGACCATCCGATTCTTCAACAAGCCTATGATTTCCAACCACGTCATGGATCTCTTGGTAAGCTTGTTGCAATAACTTGGGGTGGTTGATGAGCTCCACTAATGCCCATTCTGTTGCAATGGCTGTGGTATCTGTACCCGCTGTGAAGAAATCCTACAAAGGCCCTCACGGCAATTTGAGTTTTATCATCAATTCTTCATATTGGTTATGATCACTATTACGGCTATAGTCTAAATTCTCTCATATCTAAAAAGAGTGTGACACAATAAGAATACAACTCATGCAAGTAGATTCTGTTGAACCCCCTCTAATGTGGCCCAGTATTGCACCAAATGAATACGATGACAAAAATTGAAAGGATGAGGGACATTTATTACGTGCATTAATTGTCCCTGTCTACGTTATTTATTCTCAGTTTGTATTTGGTGCATAATATCAGGAAGTATTAATTAATTTCATAGCCTTTTATTTCATAAATATTTTTAAAATATTATTTTTCCTAGCTTGAAGCAGAGTTTAATATATATTCTTCTTTCGTCAACACACACTTCAAACTTGGATTAACTAATAAAAAAAAGGAATAGAATGGCTTACTTTAAAACAAAAAAAGAAAGAAAGAAAGAAAACACTACTTTCACACCATCTGCATGAATAATACGTACAGTAATTTAACATATTATCAGAAATTAATCTAAAGAATTTAAGAGAAAGACCTTCAGGAATTATGTAAAATTGTATCTGGAGTGTTATCTTTTGTGCTGTTAACTATTTGCGTCAAAAAAATATTAAGAATGAGTTCGAAGAAAATATTAACTAGTTTTAAAACCGAACTATGACATGTAAAGGAAGTCTAAAATAATTTCATGTATTTGGAAAAACTATTTAGAAAGCGTCCTTAAACCAGTTAAAAATAAAAAGTGAGGGGTTTACCATGATTAGGGCCTTAATGTGAACCCTGTTGATTTTCACCTCCGAGCTTTCATCCTCCATACAATCAAGCAAAACATCAAGAAAATCTCTGATCCCATCCTCTCCTTTCCCACTTTCTCCATTTTCCTTCTTTCTATTTTCCCTCGCTTGTTCGCGTTTACTAATAATCCTTTCCACCAACGAATCAAACCTCTGTAATATATCCTCGATTCTCTTTTCAAACCCATGCAAGTCTACATTCTTCAACACCCAAACAAAATCAGAAACATTAAATTCCCCGAAGATCTTGGTCACCTCACGCACCACATCTCTCGCCTCCTCAGCCTCCCCCAACATCATCCTAGAAATCACATTGTTTGTCAACTTGAGCAACTCCTCCGTGACATTCACGGGCTCACAAGCCAGGGCTTTCTGGGCCAGAAGCCTGAGAAGCCCGTGATACTCTTGCGCCCGCAAGGGCATGAAGCTGTTGATGCCACGAGCGCCCAAGAGCTCGTTCATGCTCAGCTTCTTGATGAACTTCCAGTAAGCTCCATAGGGTGCAAAGGCCAAAGAGGACTCATAAGTGAGGCGTTTGATGGCGGTGGTTTCAATACGACAACTGAAGCAGAGTTCGTTGGCTTGAAGAAGTTGCTTAGCGAAGTAAGGTGTGGAAGCGACGATGCAAGGGACAGAGCCGAAGTGGAGAGAGAATAAGGGACCATATCGGAGGGAGAGGCGGTGGAGGGACTGGTGGACGTTGTCATCCAGGAGGTGCAAGTGGCCGATGACCGGGAGCCGTGGCCAAGGAGCCGGAGGGAGGCAGTGGCGGTGACGGTGGGGCTGGAAGAGAAGGACGAATAAAAGGGCTAAAAAGAAGAGAGTGATGAGAAACACTTGAAGTTCCATGGTTAATTTTCTTCCGTGATGGAAGCCAATCAAGCAGCTGAGTGAAGAGAGCTTATATAATTGATGTTATGTTAAAATTAATAAAATCAAGTCTTTAATATATGAATTCCTGTAATTACTCAAAATTAATAAATTTGGCATACTGCCATAACTTGCTATTATTGATGTGTATACCGTGTGTGTTTCTACTGGACTTGGGAAACGGTTTTGCATGGCTCGTAAATCACTAAATCATACAGATGTAGGTATCTCCAGAAATAAGGTGCCACGTTGATGAAGTGTAGATGAAGGGGTCAGAGTCGCTGAGGCTGGTTATGGTGGAAAAAGATGGAAGAATCTACGGGAAAAGATAAAAGAGACGAAGGACTTATTTACGAAAGGCAGGAAAGACATATGGATAGTTTACTAGCTTACCTCAAAGACCATAGAAATCCCAAGCGTGGAGGCTGAGCTGATTAACATTATTATATTAGATTATCTGATTATATTAAGGGCGAACATTGTTTGGCTATAAGTGTAGATGAAGGTCTCTTCCCTTTCATCTCATCCCCTTTTGGTTAGTAACTGTCGAATTTGTTTAGTATTAATGGAGATTTAAGATGAAATAAAATTTTTTTAATGCATATTTATGCAAATTTACAATTTTTTTAGTATCAAAGGAGGTTTAGGATCAAGTGGGCTGGTCACAACGTCTTATATGAACAAGTACAAGCTATCATTACATCCATAACTGGTAGCCTGGAGAATATGAGGGTCAATATGGCCTACAAAAAAGCATCAAGTCCTTTAAGGACATTGAACATTATCTTGTGCTTGAGAATGAGAATTGTGAGGCTGCTAAAATATTTGAACATGCTTACATGGCTGAATCTACTATGACTTCCAAGCACAAGGATAGGCTTAAAGGTAAGAAACCTTGGCACAAGAAGGGAAATGGCGAGCCTATTTAGAAGGCTAATTAAGCTTGAGTTTAAAAGAGAAAGAGAGTGAGGATAATTTATTAAGTACCACCGATTGCCATCCAATAATAGATGGTTTTATATAGGAAACAATTAATGTAGTTATAGAGATGAAGGAAATTGGTATATGCAAACTAGAGTTGCATGATGGATGAATCCTATTCTTACATGATGCATTATATTTTTGAGAAATTTGACAAAAATTATTTCCAGATGTTTCTTTTAAACTAAATTTCAGTGTAAACTTCTACTTATTCGTGGGAATTGACTCTAATATATGGGGTCTCATGAATGTGAAGGTAGGATATAGTGCCTTGTATTTCATCAGTTTCATTGATTATTATACTTGGTATGGTCATTTTTTTTAATCTCCCACAAATATGAAACTTTAAAATGCTTTAGACAATTATGAGCTTGGTTGAAAATCTAAAGTATAAAACATTAAGTGCTGATTAGCACTCTACAATAAAATGTAGTTGTAGAGAAAGGAAATAGTACTTTGCTTGAAATGGTTATATTTATGATGACACAAGTAAATCTTCTTATATTCTATTGGGGAGATGCATTACTAATTGTAACCTTTATACTCAACTAAATGCCCCTTAAACATTACATCAATGTTGCGTAAAAGTGACTGATGCTTCTAACTAATTTTCATTTGCATGTTTCATTTATGATTATTCTCTTACTAACTTTTAAATGGAAACACTATTTTAATGTTATTTTGATAGAAAGGCTACAACTTGCAATCCCTTACTATGCATAAGTACTATAAAATTATTAAAATTTTGTGAGAAAATTATTAACATTTTAACAAGTACTATAGAAATTTATTTTGATAAATGGATAATTATATTTTTAAATTAACAATTAAATAATTTTAATAAAGCCACTTTTTACTGGCTTAAATTTAAAAAGTTATTTATTCTATATTTTATAACAATAATCATCTTTTTTGTTTTGTTTCAATTTTTTTTATTTAAAAAAAATCAAAACTTTAGCGATGACTTATGGTTGGCACTAAAAACACATTGTCGTTGTTAAGAGTTTGGCTTCAATTTTTTTTTGTTTCTAAAAAAAAAGTATTTAAAAGATTTAATATCAACTTACGGTTTAGCGATTTTAGAGAGTTGCCCCTAAAGAAGTTTTTAGTGGTGATAATGGTTACTACTAAAAGTTTGGCTCTAAAATTTTTTTGTTTAGTGAAAAAAAATTACAAGATTTATTGCTGATATGAGTCACCACTAAAATTACTTTTAATGATAATTTTTCTTGAGTTGCTACTAAAAGGTGTTTTGTGATAACATTTTTGTCATCACAAAAGACTTTTAATAATGACTTTTATTGTGTTGCTACTAAAAATTTTAACAAAATAAAAAATACCTTTTTAGTGACAATTTTTAGTCATAAGTTAAAAAAGTTGTTACTAAAAATACACTTCTAGTTACAACCTATTTTAGTTGTCATTAAAAATATCACTAAAAGTTTATTTCTTTTTGGTAATATATATTTTTAATTTGATGTTTTGAGTAACAATCAAGATTGTTTAGAAAATATTTATAAAATTATATTTATATATTAGGATATATTAAAGTTAAATATTTCAATACATTATTAAAATATAATAAATAGTATATGTATATATTTTTATGACTATATAAATATTAAATTATATATTAATTAAAATATAAATATATTAATAATAAAATAAATATATGATAAAATATAAAATAAGTAAATAAATTTACCTACACGCAATTGATACTTCTCATAAAAAGAAATCTAAGTATCAATTGGATGTATTCTGACTGAAACTAAATAAATTAGTCAGATTTGTTTATTTTATAACACTTTATATTAATAAAATTAAATAAAAATATTTTATTTTATAATATAATTAAATATATTAGTGTTAGAAATATATTAATGTTATAATATAATAAAATTTTTGATGATATATTAATACATTAAAATTTATTATTCAATAAAAATCTAATATGTATAATTTGGTTGATGTAATTTAATAAAAATTAGTATTTATAATAGTAATTGGTAAATACATATAATTTAATGCATATTATAAAAAATAATAGCACATATAATTATATATATGAATGTTTAATGACATGTTTTAAATTAAAATATTGGATAAAATAAAATCTCTTTAAATATATATATATATATATGAAATTAAAGTATTTAAATATGTTAAAATTAAATTATAGATTAAAAAATATAAAAAATATAAAATATGAAAAAACTTTGTCTCGGTCAGGTTGTGATTATCAATTGATTAATTAAGGCATTGAAAATGTGAATGTGTTGAATCTTCAATGCTTCAAAGTTAGGATGAATCGCCTCTAGTTATATGGATGACTAGAGATCTCAATCAAAGGAAAAATATGTTTTTTCTTTTAAACTATAAGTTTGAAAATAAAAATTATCATTGGGAGGTTAAAATTATAATTGTGAAAAAAAATTCTTAATCAAAGGAAAAATAGGTTTTTTCTTTTAAATTATAAGTTTAAAAATAAAAAATTATAATTGGGAGGTTAAAATCATAATTGTGAAAAAAAGTTACATTAAAAAAATACCAAAAAAAAGGGCTCAAAGGCTGATTGTTAGCGATTGGTGAGGATCCACTCTCCACAGCACTTTCAATGATCATGTGAGGGTTGCACTTCATGTGATATACATACATATATATATATATATATATAAATTTATATAATATTAAATTTTATACTATATATATATATATATAATTTAATATATGTCTTACTTTGTTTAGTGGTAATAAAGTAGAGGTGCTAAGAGTGAAAGTGAAAAGGCGTTGAAGATTAATAAGGTGAAATTATTTGAAAAAAGGAATTTGAAAAGAAGAAGTAAGATATATAAGACATGTTTGATTCTATTTTAGTTTTAATGTTTTCAAAACAGATATTTTTTAGAATAAATTTTGAATGCAAAAAAATTAAAAAATATATTTGTATCATTATTCTGAAAATTAGATCTAAGAACAAAAAACTTTAAAAACTTGTTTGAAGAAATTGTTCTCAAAATAAGTTTTAAAAATAAAAAATAATTTTTTTTGATTAATTTGTTTTATTTAACTAATATTGACATTATTTTTTTTATAATTATTTAATATCATATTGTATTAATGAACTAACAAAATGATACGATTTGAATAAAATGACCAATAAATAGTATAAAAATAATTTTTCTTTTTAGCAACAACAACAATATAGTTAAATTTCAAATTGACAATGTTCTAAGTAAAGTTTCAACAATAACATTTATATAAGTAGCACAAGGTTAAATTTAATTAGTAGAATTATTACAATAAAACCACATCTGAGTTGCAATACGATCACGTTTTGCTACCATCATTGTTGCACTTTCATCAGATAATCTTGACAAGTTTTTTAGATTATAACTTGTACCCTCCACACTTTTGTTTCCATTCAAACCTTCTATTGCTAAACTTGTGTTTCCAATTAAATCCTCCACTTGTTTAGGATTCATATTCTCCCATTCCATAAACAACATATCACGTTGGCTCTACTTGCGTATATAATTGTGAATTGCACAACATGCTACCACTATAAGACGTTATCTCAAAGGCTTGTATGGTGGCATTAACTTTAGAATTGGAAATCGAGCTTTCAATACTCCAAAAACACCGCTCAATCATCATTCTTAATGAAGAATGGCTAAAATTAAAAAGCTCTCTAGAACTTGTAACTTGGTAGCCTCTACCTCGATATTCTTGTGCATGAGATCTTTCATTTCTGTATGGTGGAAGAAAATCACTAGTGCAAGGATATCTAGAATCCGCAAGATAAAATGATCCTAAGACAATAACAAAACATTGATTTAAAAGATGACCAATGACATATAATAAACATTTTATTTAAAATTATACCTCTAGAAGACCAAGGAAAATTTGCTTCAAGATTAGTAATTGCATCTAACAAAACTTTCGCATCATAAGCACTACCTTCCTAATCTGAATAAACATAAGTGAACATCATATTGAAGTCACATATACACATAACATTTTGTGTGACAATTTTTTTTGTCCTTTACATGATGCTTGCTTTTCAGAAGGTGCTTAAACACTTATATGCGTACCATCAATTGCACCTACACAATTCTGCACCAAGTATATATATATATATATATATAATTATGATAAAAATAATGATAACATCAATTACAGGTCATTAATATCAATAATTAAGACTTACCTTGAACCAAGGAAAGTACATTGTGTTATTTCTAACATGTTTAAGAAACTCCGTTGTCTCTTGTTTTATGAGCTCTCTTCCCAATCGACATACTCTTCTTAACACTTCCTTAAAATAGTATGAAACAGTTTGGGTAGAATGTTGAAAATGATCTGTGACTACCCTTTGTCTAACATTGTGGCCTATGATATATAAAAGCATTGTAACTTTCTCCTCCAACTTCAAATCTCTTGAATCTTCTAAGTAATTTTTGCTCCTTAACTTATTGCATAAACTAATAAAATATGTTTTTTCCATTCGCAACAATTCATAACAAGTAGTTCCTGATCCTCTAAGGAGCTCATTAAAAAATTCTCGACCTGTTAGTGTAGATGTATGAATTGGAATATTATTTAGAAACTTATTTTTGCACTTACATATCATATCAATAAACATTAGTTCTTCTAACTCATTGTCTTCTTCACTTGACCTTGATGAAGATAAATTCCTCAACTGATGAGTTACCATATATGTCCATTGTGCATACAAATTAGTGAACTGTAGAATATAAAACATGAAAAAAAAGAATAAAAAGTGCACAACCCACTTTTGTATTATAATAAACAGTCACATCACATTATTTGAAAACACTAATCAACATAAAATACATAAGTATTCATGGCATTCATAGTTAATCAAAAATTAACATAAAAACTACCACCAGACATAGTTCATGAAATTAATATAAAAAATACTACTAGACATAGTTTATAATAAAAAGCGAGTCACCACCTAGTATAAAAACTATCAACCCATATAAATCATTTCAAGCTATCTAACCATGCCTTCTTCCTCTCTAAAGGCACAGCCATAAACAATTCTCTATAAATGACTTCAGTAAATTTATCCATTGCCTTGACACAAACATCGTTAGGGACATCATCAATTTCATTAAGAGCAATGATACAACGAGTAACATAATGGTAAGATGATGTGGCTCCAACACTACTAGCTTCGACGCTCCTTGCCCTCCATCTTTCAGCCTTAGCAAGTTGAGCTTCTGCCCTTATCTTAGATGCCTCAGCCCATGCCTAAATTTCTTCCCCCATTTGAGTAGACCTATGTTCTCTCTTTTTCTTTCTATTAGAGACTTCAATAGTGTGCTTTCCACTGCAAGTCACACACTCAATTATGTTTGGGGAAACGTCATCATCCCTATCAAGGTCTACATGAACTCCACTATTAACATATTCATTTTCAAGTTGAAACTCATCTGAAGAATTGGGTGGATCTTAGGTAGATGCATGATGAAGTACACCTGTGGCAGTACTTCTATTAAAAATTATGCCTTACAGTTTGTAATGTTTCAACCCATGCTTCTTGTATTATGCAGCTTTAGGATGTACCTACAAAAATATACACCATAAATAATCCAAATATATATACACTATCCAAGTCAAATAAAATTAAAATGGTTATTGTAACATCCGGTCCCTCCATAAATGTGAGAAACGCAATGTTCGATTTCTTCGTAAACGTCAGAAATGGGCCAAATATAAAAGGAAGTCCTTGAAATAGAAGGAATTGGGGCCAAATGAAATTATGATAAAATTTTAAATATTAGAAAATGAGGATTTGAAATTTAAGATGCTTAAAAACTAGAGCCAGAAGAGCTCAGAAAATTTGTCAAAAAAAGTAAGGGTATTTTTGTAATATTTGAAAAGTTTGGAAAACTCATAGGAGGGCTTTTAAAACAAAAAATTTGAGCTTTCCGAGGTTCTCAGAAGCCCTGAAAACCATGGGAACCCCTAGAACAGTTGAAACCCCTCCGGTGAGCGATTTCGGTAAAGGTTGACCAAAATTTTGACCGAACGATTCGGAATGGTTTCAGATCCTTTTTGAGTGATTCCAAAGGCAATTCTTATGATTAAGAGCCTAAGGAATATGGTGGAAAAGACGGATTTCAAAAAGGAGTTGAAATGGGCCTAAAATGAAAAAGCCAAGAATAGGGACTAAAATGTAAAAAGAAAAAGTTACTTTTTGCTCCCTTAAAACATGTTCCAGCCCTCCCCAAGTTGCACCAATGTTTTACCCATTTCTGAAAATGCTAAAAACTCCAGCCAAGGCATCATGTGGAAGGAGAAACAACGAAGGAGAAGATGAAGCCTTGAATAGGTATGAAAGGGTGTGTTTTCTTCCTTTTGTCTTTACAATAAATATTCCCCTCCTTCTCCTCCATATTTCTATGGGTTCAGAATGTATTTTGATGCTATTTTGGTTCTGGTCCAGCAAGGAGAAGTTAGGATTGGAGGGAAGGCTTGGGTGCAAGAGGAAGCCACTTGGAAGAGCAAGAATTTAAGGTAGGTTCACATTCCTTTCCATGGCTTTTCTTGCACTTCTTGCTTATTCTCCTCCATATGAATTTCGTGCAACCTAGAGCCCATCTAAAGGGAGTTGAATCTTGACCATATCAAGGGAAGAACAAGTGATTTAGAGTGTGGGAATTTAGAATAGACAAGTGGAAACAAAAAGGAAGCCCTAAAATTCAAGTTGGCACAACTTAGGGTTTTGAAATAAGTGATGAAATCTGATTTTTTCTAGAGGTATTCTAGCTTATGTAAGACATGGTTTGAGTCCCTTAGACCCCTAGGAAGTTACATATGTGACATTCCTTCCAAGAAAACAAAGCAAAGTTCAAGGACTCTTTTCATGATGTATATCTCGGCCATACAAGGTCTGGTCACCTAGAGAGTGTTTTAATTTGTTCTAAGCCTAGAATGGGATTTCTTATGATGGTAGAAGGTGGGAGGAACCCTTGGAAAAAATTTAGAAGCCATGGATTGGGAGATGAGGCAATGGCTTCCATAATGTGACCTTATGAAGCAACTTGTGTTTAGCCTTTTGTAAATGAATATGTAATGGCTCCAAGGACCTTAAATGAGGTCAAGAGGCCTAGAAATGAGAAGAGAATAGAGTCAAGAATTTGAATCATGATGGTTGCTTCAATAGGCCATTTATGGAGCCATTATGTGACTTATGAAACCAAGTATGTTCTTGAGAGTAAATTGAATGCTTTAGCTTGTTTCAAGAATATAATTGAATATTATTCATGATGTTTAGGCCAAGGAAACTGACCCCACCTTAGTGTCCTTGTGGAACCAAAAAAGGGAAGGAGTAAGGCAAAGTAAAGCTTGCATAAATAACAAGGTAGTTCTCTCTCTTTTCTCCCATGCATGAATGAATGTCTACATTATTTTTGAATGTGTGCATGAGTATTTTAAACTATGAATTGTATTTTAGTATGATGCCTATGTTCCATGGAACCATAGTATTGCACTATGTATTCAAATGATGCCTATAAATGTTGCATTAGTTTGCTTGAATGTGGAGAGGCCAAGAACCTTCTATTTTCGGTGAGAATGAGCCAAGAACCCTTAGAAGTGGTTGAGACTAAGAGAAAGTCTCCCAAGAGTAAGGCTTAGTTCAAGGCCTTTGAGAAAAATGGTGAGGCAAGTCCAAGAACCTTGAAGAAAGTGGATGAGGCTAATCCATTCATTTGGCAAGCCTAAGTATGTTATGTGTGCTTTGTGTAAATGCCAAGAATGTATTTTGCACCATTTTCTATATTGATATGCCATGCATGCATCCTTAACACTTGTATTACATTCTTTATGCATGATTGAATGAGAGATGAGCTATTGGGATTCCTAGAATCTCACTCCTCCTTCCCCATTACTTAATATGCCTAGGTGGATCAAGAGAGCAAGGAAATGGGAGCCACCACACTTGGAAGCAAGAAGATTAGTAATGGAGTTGTAACATATTTGTATTATAGCCATATGGTTGTCACATGATGTATCTCCACAATGTATATGATGTATGAGCTTATGAATATTTGTAAAAGTATGGGTATATTGTATATGTATGAGAACTAGACCCATGTGAGTGATATTTTATGAATTTGATTTAGATATGCCAAGTTATACAAGTTTGGCTCTTGTGTATATCTTGATGTGGATAAGTGAGATTATGGAATTTGGATAATTAGCCCTTTGAGACATGTTTGATAGAGTATTTTAATGCTTTCCCACGTGCTCATGTGGCCATAGAATGAGAAGAGGCAAAAATGGACCCCTTGAGACCCCATATGAAGTTTAAAAAGGACATTTTGCAAACCTATGTCACAAACTGATCAATTGGACAAATTTCCTTATGAAATTTCTCATGCATGTAGGGCTCATCTAGAGATTTTTGGAAAGCTAGAGTGCAGAATTTTTGGAGGTCTATGGAATATTTGGTGAATTTTTGAAGTTAGGAATTTTTCTGATTTTGGTCAGTGTACTGTAGCTTTGGTACGAAAATGCATCTGTGTCAAACATAGGGCAAATGAGGTCCAATGGTCCTGAAATTTTACATGGAGAAACTAGACATGCACAGTGAGCTAGAGCAATTAGAAGCACCTCATTTGGAGTCTAGAGAGAGAGAGAAATCAATTTTTGAAGTTAGAACTCACTGTCAGTGACACAGCAGGACCCTCAGCATTGTTCCATCGAGTTTCTCTAGTTTAATGTCATTCTATAGGTCTGGAGCTATTTTTCCCTTAATTTAGACATCTGTAGCTTTCCAAATTTATATATGTTACTTGATTTTTAGTTTTTTGGAATTAGTTATGAATTTTTAAAGTCCATATCAGTAAGCTGTAACAGAACTCAAGGGAAGCCAGACCTTTCATACTTTTTGGTTGTCAAACATAGTACAACTAGGTGTTTCATACCTGTAATTATTTTTAGCTTATAGTAGATATACAGAGCTTTTTGGAAAGCTATCATTTGCCTCGTTTTGATTTTTTTACAATTAATTATGATTTTCCAAATTCTGCCCCAGAAAACTGAAAATTGGAACCCGTGGCAAAAATTCTGATGTGTTCCAAACCTCCAAACTCGAGTTTCTTGACCTAAATGTCTATGAATCCGATATGTTTTAATATGTTATGGTCTAAGAGGAGTTGAGGATCAATTCATGGGCTTGGGAGTGATTTAATGCTGAGCTAAAGGTTCTTAGTAGTGTGCTTCCCATTGTTATGTGTTGTATGTCCAAGTAAATTGTGTAAAAAGTTCAAGTAGTGCACAATGGACCTCAAAAGCTTATGTAATGATATTCTTGCTTTGAATGAATGTTGTATGGATATTATATGGACAAAATTACTTAAACCAAAGTGGGATTGATCCGTGTGGGTTTGTTTATGTGGTTTCGGTCCATATGCTACGCTTTGTGTGCAAGTCTGGTGTTTATTGCTTGAATGCTATGATATGAGTTTCTTAAGGTTAAGATATGACAGTTACATACTACAATATAGTTCCTCCAAACCTCCTCATCAGCTATAACTGTGTTGGTTTCAGCATCCTAACTAAATCCAGTGTGTTGTAGCAATTAAGAAAATTCTCTATGCTTCGCTCGCAATCTATTGAACTTTTGCTTGATTTGTTTTAAATTAAAAAAGTGCCCACACTTAGCATTCAACTTTTCTAACAAGTTTTTCCACACTTTTGGTGTAAACACACCATTGTTCATATTTCCTTTAGTAACTTTTTCAACCATGATATCAATATAGCATTTAACAACATGCTTTGGCCAAATTGAATTTTCTAAATGTTCTATTGTTCCACTAGTTGCCATCTATAATATATATAGTGTATTAGCAAAAAAAAAATCATAATAAATTTAGTTATGATAATTCAAACTACTATAAATTTTTTCTTCTTTATGTCTAAATAAGACTTTCAGCGGAGTTGTAAGCAAATCATATGATATCCCATTTAATTTGAACATGAGAAAATAATGCCAAAAAAAAAAACATATGCCACTTACATATGCCAAAAATTAGAATTCCAATGTCTCATACATGATATGTATGTAATAATATTTAAATTTATATAACAAATCATTAATAAACTATCAACACCCCATTTACAATATCACTTTAAACAATGAAAAGCTATGGGCAAAAAAGTTCTTTATCATCTTTTTCATTATGAAGGCCTAAGGTACCGTATGTTAATTGCAACCATGGGTCTATAGTGTTTCACTCTTGTTCAACTCCTCTCACTATTAAAAAAATTACGAGCAAGAAACCCTAACTAGAGAATGGCCACAAAACAATATTCCTCTCAATCCAAATAAGTCTTGTGATAATTTCCTCACATGAAATTTATAATATCCTAGACTATTACACCCTTTAAAACAAAATTCTTCTATTATAATTAGTGGCTCTCGAGTGTGGACCCTACCTCCTTCTATCTATGGATTAATTGTGTAAATGATTGTTTTGGACAAGTAATTATGCAGCTGAATTCATTAAACAAATTAAGGCCTACTAACAAAAAGACAAAATGACAATCTACTCTATAAGAACTATTAGCATATGAGATTGATTAGTCGTTTCTAATTTTAGAAAATGGATAAATTGAAACAAAGGCCTGTATGATTGGTAACTATATTCAAAAGACAAACCCACCTCTTCCATTGAACAAATATAACTATTCAACAAGTAAGAGTTCCTTAGTCATTACAACACTATCTATTCCAAACTTGTTCCCAAGTAGCTATAGGGAATGAATGGGTTGCTAGTTTCTCAAATATATAACACTCGAACCCTCAAGCTGTGAGAGTTTCTAGGATGACAAGTTGGTGGACTGAGTGGATCGTCGCATAACCCTCAAAATAATACTAGGCTGATAGAATATGCAGTTAATGGCACAACCTAGGTCATCTCCCTTGGAATTGGCATTCAATATTTAATCGAGTTTTCTAAATATTAAATGACTCTAAAAATTCCTAACTTAAGGGGGTTTTGATTTAATTAAACTATCCTAAAACTAAATTGAATTAAAATGACTAACTGCTACCTAATTAGATGAATTATTGGTGAAAGATGGGCTTGTGACTAGCTTTGGATTTGTTCCTTGGTATCCACTATCCTTATCCTATTCTAATTGTAATTGATTCTGGTCTAAGAGTTCCTAATCGTGTTCATAACAATTTATCTTGAGTAACCACGCAAGAATCAAGAAATCAACGATCTAATGTTGAATTGAAACCTCACATCCAAATTAAATTGTCAATTCTTGTTTTTAAGATCAATGAACACTCAATTTGATTGATTAACTAATTGATTAACCTCTGAATCATCCTAAATATTTAATTAACCAACTAAACATTAAGGAATCCTTAAATTAAACAATTAAGCTCACTCATGTATTTTATCGAACACCTTCGAAGCATACATGGGAAATTCAGATAATATTGGAGTTAATTAGATCAATAAATCAACAAAAATACTTCCTAATTAGTGTCTAACCAGCCACTAATTATAATTACACAAATTCCCTATCAAATACAACTTAACCACGAAAATAAATGAAAGAGAAAAAGTGTAGGAATATAGAAAAGTCTTAGCCAAAATTCTGAATTATTCTTCCATGGATTCAAGCTTCTCCAAGAGCTTCCTCCTAGCTAGCCTCAAGGTGGATTAGAGTTTCATGGAATGTAGATGGAAGATGGAATGAAGATGGAGTGGAGGCGTGGAGTGAATGGAAGAATGGATGGATGGTGTGGACGATGGAATGATGGATGAATGGTGTGTCCCTTGAACGAATGAATGGCTTGATATATAAATGCAAGGATTGGCTGAGAGTTTGAGGCGTGAGTGATTTGGACTGTGAGAGGCGTAAATGAACGAAAGAGGCATGCTGAATTAAGCTTCTATCTCCTTTAAAATTCACGTGCTTAGCTTCTTTTCTTTCTCGTGTTCTCTTCCTGCAGCTCTCTCCACGATTTTCATTCTTCCTTCTTGTGTATATGAATGTGGGCCCCGCTGTTTATTTTATTATATTCTACATGTTCTTCTACTATTTCTGCAGCTTCTTCAAGCGTTTTTCACGTAACTCTTCGTATCATGCAGCTTCATCATTCTCTGCTCAGTTTCTTCACATTGCTTCCTTTCATTTAATCCTTTATCCACATGCAGCTTTGTTCTGTTCGAGTTCTCTCCAGCTCGTTTTATTCGTGAGATGCCCTGTGAGCTACTTCCTCATTCTGTGGCTTCATGCATGTATACCCATCTCAGCTCCTTCACGTTGAAACTGCACCTCCTTACATAAATTCCACGTCAACCCATAAGTGCTTCATGCAATGAGAGCTGTAGCAAGATTCCAGCTTTTGTTCACAACACATTTAACTCGAGTTTCTCATGTGCTTTTCTCCATGTAGCTCTCGCATTTTGCTCCCCAAAACAAAGGCTGTTTCCTTCATAGAGTGCCCATAGCTCTGTCTCTCATCTTACTCAATGTATGTTCCAGCCACATGCTCTTCCTCTCCAAGTCAATTGTGCATGTTAGCTCTTCTTCTAGCTCATGCAAGCTTCATTTATTCATACTTCTGCATGCTCTCCATGCTTCTTATTTCTGCAACATGTTCATGTTCCATAGAGAGAGACCCATACGTGATATGTATGTGCAAACCAAGTGGGTGAGAGATGTGAGGATGAGAGGATGGAATGCATGGCTTCCTTGGACTAGGCAAACCTCCATTTCTTCTCCAAAATAATCTCCTATTCAATTACCAATTGTCCATAAAAATTCTGCACAAAAGAGTGGGAAAAATCAAATCGGAATTTTCACAAAATTATTTAAGATAAATTTATGCATTGAAATCCAATAATTTGTAACTTAATTCCTTAAATATAGAAAATGGCTACTAAAATCAAATTTCATCTAATTAGACCCTTAAAGCCATATTTGGATATTAAAATACTTAAGATAAGGAGAATAAAATGTATATAAATTATGCTTATCATGGACAATTAAAAATAACTAGGGTTAGTCCATTGTTGAATTGAAATAAAGTAGACACAATACCAATCCAAAGTATATCATGGGTACATAATATCAAAAGAAGAAAAGAAAAACAAGAGTATACTCCTTAAAAAAATGTGTACATTTTTTTTGGCATTTTGCAAACATTGACTGTAAAATGCAAAAATAGAAACCCTATAGCTGGTAATCAAAGGAGCTCATCAATATATCATATAGGACTTGCAAATAGGGACCAAACAAGAATCATAGACAAGGAAGCAACAGTAAGTTTGGTACCTGTTTGTTCCTTGTATAGTGTGTGATGGACCCGAGATTAACAAAAGACTGACGAGCTCTGCTTCAGGTGATTGAAGGAGGACAAATGATGGCTCATAGTGGTGATAGCAACCTTCTTGGGTGGTGGGTGACAGACACAGCAACGATGAGGAGGAGGAATGGAAAAATGTAGCAGGAGATGCCCAAACAAAAAAATGCAGCAGGAGGAAGAATAAAGAAGTCAGATGGAAAGAGATAGCCGAATGGAAAAATGCAGCAAGAGGAGGAATGGAAAAATGTAGCAGGAAGAAGACAGCCGAATGGAAAAACATAGCAGTAGGAGGAATGAACAAGACAAAAGGCTAAGGTTACTTTTGTTACTTATTTACAATATTGCCATTAATGAAAAATCCAGTTCTTCCCCTCTTCTTTGCCACGGAATAGAAGTCAAAATAATTAAAAAATGTTTAGGTTTTTTAATTCTTGAGAACACAATTTTGATTTTTTGTTTTACAAAATATTTATTAAAAATAAATTATCAAACAATTTTTATTTATTTATTTTTTATTTTTTTAAATTATTCTAAAAACTGATACTCAAACAGGCCTATATTTTTTCACTTGTGCTTTTATATTTTATATGTACTATTTTTTTTTCATTCTTGCACTTTATTCACCGTCTCTCCATTTCTTCCTACTTTCATTTCTTCTTTATTTGCTCTTCATTTGATTTTATTATTTTCATTTCTTCTTCCTTTAATTCTTTGCTCACTCCATTTCTTCTTCCCACTCTGCATTTGTTTTATTCTCTTGTTTTTCTCCTTTTTTTCCTTTCTTTCCTTCTTCTTTGATATCTGTTTTCTTGCATTTTCTACTATTTCATCCTTCTCTTCTTTCTTTGTTGGTTTCTTTAGTTCTCTCTTCTATTAGCCATTGATTAATTTGGTTATTAATGGTAAGATTAATATATTTCACATGTCTATTATTCATCAATTTAATTCTTTTAAAAAATTGTTGGATATTCTACTATTTGTCCTCTAGGGGGAAGCAATCATGTTTTTGAAAACAAAGAATAAAAGTAGAGAATCTGAAATAAATTTCAAAGAAAGATGAAAACAAGTAGAGAAGAAAGAAGAGCAATGATGACTCCCTAATTTTAAATAAGAAAAAGATATACTTTATGATAAATTAGGAAGGAAAAGTACATTTCTCTTGACTAACATGACTAAATTTTTATTCAATCAAACAAAATGAAGAAAATGTCTCAATTGCAATATCTTTATCAGTTTTGAGCCTAATTTTATGATTGATTTTTATCTCAGGAGAAGGTAGAAGATTATAGAAAGAAAAGAGAAAAGAGAGATAAGCTGAAAAGTAAAAAGGCAAGTTGAACAAGTCCTCTCGCTACAGCTAAAACACAATTCGCTGTAGCTAGGATGCGTTTTCTCTGTAGTGAGGAAGTCATTTCGCCATAATGAAGTCATGATGCATATAAATTCTAGGGAGCTCCTAACTATAGCGCAAGTAGTAGCAATATTAACGAAAATCTGGGCACCTATAAGCTCTCACTATAGGAAGAGCCACCCCTCGCGATAGCGAGATCAACCACTGAAACGCACAGCTTTAATTTGTGAGCTAAAAAGGTGAGAGAAAACGAGGGCTTCGGGATGAAGAAAAGGAGAGCCGCATCTGGTCGACTTGGAAAGTGAGGAAACACATAAGATTAATATATTTCACATGTCTATTATTCATCAATTTAATTCTTTTAAAAAATTGTTGGATATTCTACTATTTGTCCTCTAGGGGGAAGCAATCATGTTTTTGAAAACAAAGAATAAAAGTAGAGAATCTGAAATAAATTTCAAAGAAAGATGAAAACAAGTAGAGAAGAAAGAAGAGCAATGATGACTCCCTAATTTTAAATAAGAAAAAGATATACTTTATGATAAATTAGGAAGGAAAAGTACATTTCTCTTGACTAACATGACTAAATTTTTATTCAATCAAACAAAATGAAGAAAATGTCTCAATTGCAATATCTTTATCAGTTTTGAGCCTAATTTTATGATTAATTTTTATCTCAGGAGAAGGTAGAAGATTATAGAAAGAAAAGAGAAAAGAGAGATAAGCTGAAAAGTAAAAAGGCAAGTTGAACAAGTCCTCTCGCTACAGCTAAAACACAATTCGCTGTAGCTAGGATGCGTTTTCTCTGTAGTGAGGAAGTCATTTCGCCATAATGAAGTCATGATGCATATAAATTCTAGGGAGCTCCTAACTATAGCGCAAGTAGTAGCAATATTAACGAAAATCTGGGCACCTATAAGCTCTCACTATAGGAAGAGCCACCCCTCGCGATAGCGAGATCAACCACTGAAACGCACAGCTTTAATTTGTGAGCTAAAAAGGTGAGAGAAAACGAGGGCTTCGGGATGAAGAAAAGGAGAGCCGCATCTGGTCGACTTGGAAAGTGAGGAAACACATAAGAGGTGTTGGGGAAGCTTCATATTAATCGGGAAATCATTGATTTTGTCCAAGATTCTTCTGATTAGGTGTTTCTACTCCATTCTCTCTTCTAGTTGATGTATTTGTTGATATATTTACTAAAGTTTTCTATGGATTTCAAGCCATGAGTGGCTAATTCTTGTAACCCTTAGGGATTCTATGAACCTTTGAGCTTTGGGAATAATTTTTCTTTTTGATTATGTTGGATTATTGAAGATTTTAGTGCTTAATCTGGATTATGGTTTCATTCTATTGATTGGCCACCTCTAGTTTGATTATGGGTTTTGTAGTTAGCCTTTGAAAGAAGAAAATTGCTTATAGACCATTGATTAAGCAACTTAGGATTAGACATAGTCTAATTTGCACTTGAGATAGAAATATACTCAAGGGCCCTATGTAGTCTAGATAAGGTCTGAGCTTAATTGTATGTTAACTTTTCATTTGAGACATCAAAGAGATAAGTTGATATATGGGTTTGAATGGATCGAAAGACATTTTTACCTAATTAGACCTTTGACTCTAAAATCGAAATTAAGCTAATTAATTAAAAAGGGAAATGATTAACTTTATGTGAAAAGGGGATTAGAATTTTTAAGGTGTTTTTAATTGCTTATTTTTGCTTAGAACCATTTTCACTACTGTTAATTGCACTTGAATTGATTTTCACAAATATTCACTCATAACTTAATTTGTTTAACTAAAATGAATATGAGAAATTTAATGTCTAATCACTAATCGTATTGATTCTCTTAGGGAATGACCTTGACTCATCACGTACTATTCTTACGACATGTACACTTGCGGTGCCATTATTCTGGTGTGCATCAAGTTTTTGGTGCCGTTGCTGGGGAATCAAGGTAATTGGTGAATAGAATTAGAGGACCTTGAGTAGTTTTAGCTTAAGCACTTAGTTTCTTTTAATTTGCTCTCTTGTTTACTTGTGTTTTCATTTGTTAGTTGCAGTAATTTTGTTAGTAATTTCTTAATTTATTAACTTTTGGCTTCTTTGGTTTAGTTAGATTCTTGATTTGTACTCTTTTGTTTTTGCAGGTACAATAGTTTATGCCACCTAAATCTAGATTCAAGAGAACACCTAGAAAGACAAAGAATTTAAAGGGTATTTTGGCTGAGGGGTCTGTGCTAATTCAACCTGAGAATGGGATAAAATTCCTACTACGAATATGGCACACAAAGATAATCAAAATCAGACTATCAAGGATTTTATGGGAAGAGCCATGAAAACTGCTCAGCCTAGCATTGTAGTACCAGATTTTCAGGCGAACAACTTTAAGTTAAAGCCAGTGATGATTTCAATGCTTCAAATGAATGGACAGTTTGGTGTTAAATCAACAGATGATGCTAATAGACACATATTATCCTTTTTGGAAGTCTGTGACTCTTTCAAATAAAATGGAGCACCCAAGGATGTCTTAAGGCTTAGATTATTCCCTATCTTGGTCAAGGATGATGCAAAAGAATGGTTGCTCAATTTGCTGGAGGGATTTATCAACAATTGGGATGACTTAGAAGCAAAGTTTAGATTTTGCTTCATTCCAAATAATAAAATTGCTGATGCTAGATGTGATTTAATCAACTTCAAGCAATTACCAGATGAGCACCTTTATGCGACTTGGGAAAGATATAAATATTTGATGAGACAATGTCCAAGTCATGGCATGGATGAATAGGCCATTGTACAAAACTTTTTCACTAGACTTAATGCACAGTTAGATACTATGCTAGCATCGATTCTTAATGGTAGTTATGACCAACTCCTAATAGATGAGGTGATAAAGGTACTTGATAATCTATCTGAAAGTTATTCTTATAGGGGGGATGAAAGACTAGCAATTCCTCAAACATCTAATACTAAAGAGGATTCTTCTGCTTAGCTGGCTGCTATTTTATCGGCATTGAATAAGCATTTTGATTTGCTAGAATTGCAAGTGCAAAAGAAGACTGCTTTGAATGTGTGTTCTACACAAGTAACTCATATTACATGTGAGTAGTGTGGTAAGATACATATGCCAGACTAGTGCCTGATGTTTTTGCAATCAGAGTCAGTGAATTATGTAGGAAATTTTTAAAGGAGTCAAAACAACCATTACTCAAACACCTACAACCCTGCATGGCGTAATCACCTGAATTTTTCTTGGAAGAATGGTCCATCACTTAATCTACCATCATTTTTTGGAACAAGGCCAACTCAACCTCCTGGGTTCTCTCAAGTGACAAGGCAAAATATTCCTATTCAAGAGTCCAAAACTAATTTAGAGGATGTTTTGGCTAAGTTTATGACTCATCAAATCAAGAATAATGAAGAGAAAACTAGCATTAATGCAAAGGTGGACTCTTCTCTCAAGAATATAGAAGTGCAAATGGGGCAGTTAGCTTTTGCTGTGAACGCACTGCATCAAAGAGGCTTGCCAAGTGATACAATTCCTAATCCAAGGAGAGATACAAGGAAGAGTGTAAAGCTATCACTTTGAAAAGTGGTAAAGAGCTCCTTGAAGTACAAGCTCAAGTGAAGGAGCCAAACAAGGTAAATTCTAAGGGTCTATAAGATGTTATTCAAATTAAAGATGAAGAACCTCAACAGGAAAAAGAGGAAAAGACTATTGGTTTGAATGCAAAAGAAGAGGACAAGGAATGGAAGTCTAAAGTGGAGAAGTCGAATACAACTGAAGAAAAGATAGTGGTGCATCCTAAAGTGGTGCCATTGCTCCTATTTCCATAAAGATTACAAAAGAAAGTCCTTGATGAGCAGTATAAGAAGTTTTTGGACATGTTTAAGCAACTCCACATCAATATCCCCTTCTCTGAGGCTTTAAAGCAAATGCCTAAATATGCTAAGTTCCTCAAAGACATGCTTAGCAAGAAGAAGAAGTTTACCAAATTTGCAACAGTGGCTTTGATAAAAGAGACCACTAATATACTTAAGTCCAATCTTTCAACTAAGTGTAAAGATCCTAGTTCTTTTTCTATCCCTTGCATGATTGGGGACAAATTTGAGGGTCGAGCACTTTGTGATTTAAGATCTGTTGTAAACCTCATGCCATTATCTATTTTTAGAAAGCTACAATTGGGTTAGGCCAATCCAACGACTATCACTTTGCAATTGGTTGATAAAAGCTTTTCTTATCCACATGGAATCATTGAAGACGTGCTAGTAAAGGTTAGCCCTTTCATTTATCCTGCTAATTTTATTATGCTTGATATTGAAGAGGATAGAGATATCCCATTAATAGTGGGGAGGCTGTTTCTAGCTACTGGCAAAGTACTTATTGATGTGAAAAAAAAGAGAAATTATAATGCGACTTGGAGATGAGCAAGTCACCTTTAGTGTGGAGAAAGCTATGAAGCATCTAAGTAGTGTAAAAGAATGCTCAAGGGTGTCTATTGTTAAAGAGGTAATTCAAGAAGAATTAGATTCTTTTACTTTCACTGATCCTCTTAAAGCAGTACTTGTTGGTAAACCTAGTATAGGAGAAGTGATGAAGATGGAGATTAAACACAAACTTAATGCATTTATACCTATGATTAAGCATAATAGGCAATTTGAATCATTGGAGTTGGCTTCACAAAAAAGCTTATGCTTTCCCACCATCCATTGAGCAGCCTCCAATTTTGGAGTTGAAACCTCTTCCACCGCATCTTAAATATACTTATTTGGGGGAAGGAGAGACTTTACCAGTCATAGTTTCTTCTACATTAACACTTTTCCAAGAAAAACAACTGCTGAAAGTGTTAAAAGAGCACAAAAGGACTATTGGTTGGACCATAGCCGATATAAAAGGGATTAGTCCAGCCATTTGCATGCACAAAATTCTCTTAAAAGATGACCATAAAAAATCAGTGGAGAATTAAAAGCGATTGAATCCTATAATGAAAGAAGTAGTCAAGAAAGAGATTATCAAGTGGCTTGATGCTGGTATTATTTATCCCATATCGGATAGTAACTGGGTAAGTCTATGCAATGTGTCCCTAAGAAGGGAGGAATGACGGTGGTGAACAATGAGAAGGATGAAATGATTGTCACAAGAACAGTTACAGGTTGGAGAGTTTGTATGGACTACAGGAAGTTGAACACAGCTACAAGAAAGGATCATTTTCGCTTCCATTCATCGATCAGATGTTAGATCGTCTAGCAGGAAAAGAATTCTTTTATTTCTTGGATGGCTATTCTGGTTACAATCAAATTGCAATCGCTCTTGAGGATAAAAAAAATACTACTTTTACATGTCCATATGGAACTTTCGCATTTAGATGAATGCCTTTTGGATTGTGTAATGCTTCTACCACATTTCAAAGATGTATGATGTCAATTTTCTCTGACATGATTGAGCATATCATGGAAGTCTTTATAGATGATTTCTCAGTGTTTAACATCACTTTTGAAGAATGTCTGGATAATTTGACAAGAGTTTTATAAAGATGTGAGGATACCAATTTTGGTTCTCGATTGGGAAAAGTGTCACTACATGGTTTGTGAAGGTATAGTGCTTGGGCATAAGGTGTCAAAAAGAGGATTGGAGGTGGATAGGGTAAGGTTTCAGTTATTGAGTAATTACCACCACCTACCAATGTGAAAGCTGTTAGAAGTTTCTTGAGGCATGCTGGGTTCTATCGAAGATTCATCAAGGATTTCTTAAAGATAGCGAAGCCTTTATCTCAATTTCTTGAAAAGGATACCCAATTCAAGTTTGATGCAAATTGCTTGAAAGCTTTTGAAGAGCTTAAATAAAGACTTATTACAGTACTAATTATAGTGACTCCTGATTGGTCACTACCCTTTCAAGTCATGTGCAATGCAAGCGATTATGCGGTTGGAGCTATGCTTGGCTAGAGACATGGGAAGATCTTTCATCTTATTTATTATGTAAGCAAAACTCTAGTTAGAGTATAGGTAAATTACTCAACTACTGAAAAGAAAATGCTTGTTGTTGTCTTTGCTTTTGAGAAATTTAGAATGTATTTGATGGGCACGAGAGTCATAGTTCATACTGATCATGCTACTATAAGATATCTATTGTGTAAGAAAGAATTTAAACCTAGGTTAAGTAAATGAGTTTTATTATTGCAAGAATTTGATGTGCAGATTGCTGATAGGAAAGGAATTGAAAACCAAGTTGTTGATCACTTATCTAGGCTTGTGAATAATTTTGAGTGTGTGGATGATTTATTGATTAATGAGAGTTTTCCTGATGAGTCTGTATTTACTGTAAATAGTGTATTTATGCCTTGGTATGCTAATTATACCAATTACTTAGTCAGTGGTATTGTGCCTAATGAATTAAAGTCTTATCAAAAGAAATTTTTTTGCATGATGTGAAATGGTTTGTGTGGGATAAACCATTTTTATATAAGAAGTGTGCTGACCAAATTTTGAGAAAGTGTGTGCCTCAAAATGAACAAAATAATATTTTATATGCTTGTCATGCTGCTCCTTATAGTGGTCATTTTAGTGGCCACCGTATTGCATACAAAGTGTTGCAATCTCAATATTATTGGCCTACATTATTTAAAGATACTTACTTGTTTGTTTGTCATTGTGATGCATGTCAGAGAACAGGTAACATCTCAAAGAGGTATGAAATGCCCCAATCTGGTATTCTTGAGGTAGAATTATTTGATGTGTGGGGAATTAATTTTATGGGGCCTTTTGTTTCAATTAGGAGCCATCAATATATATTGGTCGTTGTTGAGTATGTGAGTAAGTGGGTTAAGACCGTAGCTTGTCATTCTAATGATGCCAATACGGTGGTGTGATTTTTGAAAAAGAATATTTTTACTCGTTTTGGCACACCTAGGGCAATCATTAGTGATAAAGAGACTTATTTTAACAATAAGTTGTTTAAAAGTTTGCTTGCAAAGTATGGAGTCACCCATAAGATGGTATTGGCATATCACCCTCAAACCAACGAGTTGTGTGAAGTGTCCAACAGAGAAATAAAAAGAATTTTAGAAAAAACTGTGAGTCCCATTAAAAAGGATTGGGCGAATAAGCTCGATGATACTTTATGGGCGTATAAGACAGCTTTTAAATCTCTAATAGGTATGTCTCCCTATCAATTAGTTTTTGGCAAAGCTTGTCATTTGCCCATTGAGCTAGAGCATAAAGCATTTTGGGCTATAAAGAAATTGAATTTTGATATGAATAAAGTGGGTGAGAAAAGACTAATGTAACTAAATGAATTAGATGAGTTTAGATTGCAGGCTTTTGAAAGTTCTAGAATTTACAAGGAAAGGACCAAAAGAATTCATGATAGACACATCTTATCAAGACAGTTTGAACCTGGAAATCTTGTGTTACTTCATAATTCTCGTTTGAAGTTATTTTCAGGTAAGTTGAGATCCAGGTGGTCTGGTCCGTTCAAAGTCATATCTATGACACCTTATAGAGCTATCGAAGTTAAAGATGAGAAGTTAGGAGATCAATTCAAAGTAAATGGTTAAAGGCTTAAATATTATTTAAGTGGTGAGATAGATAGGCAGACAACGGTCCATAGCTTCTCTCAACCTCCTTGATTGGCTGACAAAGTCCGGCTGATGACTATAAACCAAGCGCTACTTAGGAAGCAACCCAAGTTTTCTTCTTGTTCTAATGTTTTAGTTTGATGTTCTTTTTGTCCTTAGTTTGATCTTCCTTTTTCTCTGTGTGTTTTGTAGATTCGGTGTTAGTGTTGAAGTGTTGGATATTTGGGAAGAAGCTATTGGCAGGAAAGGACAAGTCCAGTTATGATTTTCAGGGAGTTTCTAACTATTGATTTGAATTGCATATCAATATTTTAGTAATGTTGATTATTTGCTTATGTTTGACTAAAGTTTGATGGAAATGGGTTTAGTAATTGCATGATAGGAGGTGTAAATAAGGGTTAGAAAGTACTTATTTGAACACTTATGTGGAGGGTTAATTATTCAAGATAAATATATATATATAGCTACGGTGAGGAGTCTATCTCGCTATGGTGAGGCTACTTGTTCTATGTCTGGTACATTAACCAGAGAGTTCCTTGCTATGGCTTAGGCTCTGGCGAGCCAGAGTGCAAGCGATGTCAAGTGTTATTGGTACAGCAAGAACACCATTTCGCCATAGCGAACTTCCTGTGTTTCTAATCTGGTACAAAGTCCAGAGAGTATTTCGCTATAGCTGGTCTATGGCGAGTGAAATGTGTTGGGAAAATTTTTTAAGTATCTCGCTATTATGAGATGGCCAACTCGCTATAGTGACTGCAATATACTTATTGATAAGTACAAACACCAGAGAGTTTCTTGCTATAACCTAACTATAATGGGATTCTTCAGCTACCAAGAATTACCTAAGTGTGCTCGCCATTATGAGAGGCACTTTCAGCATTGCAAAACTAGTAGCTCTGCTCTTGGTACTTCTTCTAAAGATCACCTCGCTATTGCGAGGTCTCTAACCGTATAAAAAAATTTTAATAGTAATTAACCTAATAACAAAATGACCTTCAGATACCCTTTTTTTTTCGTATTTTCCGTTCTTGCTCTTCCTCGCTATTGCGTGTTTGTGCCCTCTATCCTTTTCCTCCTTTCTTTAGCCGAATTTCTTGCCTTCCACGCCCCCATTCCCCTCGTGCATCACCTTCCTTGCCTCAGGTACGTTGCTCGCCCTTTTATTTCCTCAATCATTGCCTTCTTAGTTGTTTCTATTGTTATTAGGGCTAGGATTCTTTTTGCATTTATCTACATAAATAGGGCTCAATAGGTCAGCATTTCTAGTTGCATTCTATTGGTTGACTGTTTTTGTGTAAGAAGTTCTCATTAATATGAAGTTTTTTGGCCTAAATCAATATTTTCAGAAATTTGTTCATTCTCGCTATAGCGAGAATAAACTCACTATAGCGAGTTCGAGCATTTTTTCCCAGAACGTATTGTTTCTTTTCTGGGCACTTCCTACTTAGTTTGCTTCCCATGATTGTTATGTGGTTTGCTATAGCTGCTTACACTAGTTTCTTTTTTATTGTTATTTGGATTTCAGAGTTTATGGCTTCTAAAAAGCAAACAAAGACCGCTAAAGCTTCTTCCTAGAAGCAGAAGAAGAAATCTTACGACAAGGACAGATTTGCTTCTTCCAGAGTTGAATTTCGCTTTGAGCGCCTTTTCTCTAACCGGGGTGTAATTGAAGATAGATATTATGAGCCCCACAACTTGGATCTCACTTACAGTGACTTTGAATGGCATGGCCTACAAGGTTTCACAAAAAAGTCAGTGCATTAAATCTCTCTAATGATCCAAGAACTGTATGCAAAATTTGAAGACACAGAGGTGGACGAGGATGAATACTATTGCCAATCAGCTTGGGTACGAATCAATGAGAAGGTCATTCAGGACTTTTATGAATTACCCAATGTTGTAGAATGTCCCTTCCAGTCTTACTTGGCTAATCAGCTGTCCATTCCATGGGAAGAGGTGGAGACGACCATCGCAAATGAAGGATGAGCAAGGCTGACTAATAAAGTGTATCCAGTCAATCAATTGAATAAGCCTGCTCGATATTGGCTGTAGTTCATCACTAGCAACATCTTGACTAGTTCTCATGGGTTTGACATGATCCAAGAACGGGCTGTTTTGACTTGGTGCTTTATGACCAAATAGCGGGTGAATATTCACCGTCTTATGATCCTCAACTTCAAGCAAGTAGCAAGGTCAGATATGGCAAGTTTGGCATACCCCCACATGCTTACTGAGTTACTCTCAATGGGGGAAAGATGAGTATCTAAAAATGATGCTCAGTTCAAACCAAAGGGGCCTTTTTAAGTATGATTGCATGAATGATGAGACGAGAAGACCCCGCAAACACCAGGCACTAGCACAACTATAGCTTGAAGCATCTCCACCTCTTCCACAACAACGAGTGGGTAATCTAGAGCCTATGATGCAGGATGCACCACCTCAAACTCAGTTTGAGGGCTGGGTGAAGAATTCCATTGACAGATTAGAGGGGAATTAGCTGTCAATGAAAGATCAGCTGCAAATGCTTGTGGATTATCTGATGCCTGCCCCTCTATCTCCACCTCTAGAGGTTCCTCAGTCTTCGGTCATTGTTCTTCCACAAGACACTGCACCGCAGGATATGCTTGGGCCCTTTGCCTCATAGAGTTTTTGTGTTATTTGCTTAATCCTTCTTGTTTCTCTGTTTTTAATTTTGGATAACTGTATATGGATCATTGTATATCATAATGTTTTTGGATTATGCACTTGCTAGTTTTATACTTGATGTTTTATATCTAACACCAACTTATTGTTTGCTGCGTGGTCTTTGTATATTTTTGGTCTCTCAGATACAGGAGTTGTTTGTGCACATCTCTCTCATCCATAACTTTTCATATCAGGGGAGTTCCGTTTCCTTCTTTCTACTTGCATCCCTTAACTTCACCCCAGTTTACTTCTACTTTTTTGGTTCTAGTATCTCTTCTTTTACACATTACGGACAGTGTTATCTTTAAGTGTGAGGGAAGGTAAATATAGGCTAAGCAGACATACAGATTTAAATAATAAGGAGAATTATATCAATAATAATCAATCCACCATAATGCCCCTAATTTTAACCAGATTCAATCCCCTTGCTTTAGATGAATACTAAATAATGAATGTGGGGGTTAGGTAAACTTGAAATGAACAAAGCAAGTAATGTAGTTGTAGTAAACACCCATAATAGAAGCATTTCTCAGCAAGACGGTTATTAAAGTAATTCAAGTTTTTTCTTTAGTTAGCCCCTATTTATTTTTTTAGATCTCCCTAATTTATCTGCTTCTGACAGATATTTGATTATCATTTGAAAGGGATATTTAGTGCTTAAAAAAATATATTTAGATATATCTCTACTCCAATGGTTGAAATCACTTAGTAACCGGGAGTTTACATCAAAAAGTGTGAACTTTCGCGTCAAACAGTAGTGAAACTAAGAGTAGGCTAGTGAGCACTCTGAGGCGATTTCCTTAATTTGAGTAACCAGGTGGCTTCATAATCAATGTTGTCATTCGCGTAAAAAGGATTAAGAGAATTGAGGAGGAGAAATTGAAAAAAAAAAAAGAAGAATGAGAATGATTGTACTGAGAGTAGTACTCCATTGAACAATAAAGACCTCTCTTAATGAATTCTGACGATTGAAATTAGAGTAGATAGTTGGAATGCATCTTGAAAGCATATTGAGGGTTTTATTGAAGATTACTTCATTACTTCTAAAAAAATCTATCTGTGGAACACACACACACTTTAGAAATCAAGAGGGTGTTGCTATGAGTACATTAGTTTTGAAATTCGATTTGAGTTTTGCTGAACTTTTGCTTTTGACATTGGTTTCATTCTAAGTGTGAGGGAACCTAAAATTTTGGTTGATTGGGTGTTTCTTGTGAAAAAGAATTAGTCAACGCCACATTGATTGATATTTTTTAGGAATTGCTTGAGGACAAGCAATAATATAATTGTGGGGGAGTTTGATGACTCCCTAATTTTGGATAAGAAAGAGATTATTTTATGATAAATTAGGGAGGCAAAGTACTTTTCTCTTGACTAACATGGCTAAATTTTTATTCAATCAAACAAAATGAAGAAAATGTCTCAATTGTGATATCTTTATCAGTTTTGAGCCTCATTTTATCTCAGGAGAAGGTAGAAGATTGTAGAAAGAAATGAGAAAAGAGAGAGAAGTTGAAAAGTAAAAAAATAAGCTGAACAAGTCCTCTCACTACAGCTAGAACACAATTCACTGTAGCTAGGATGCACTTTCTGTAACATTCAATTTTATGAAAATCCAAGAAAACGTAAGGAAACGTGAGAAACATAACATATGGTTTCTCCGTTAACGTACGAAATTCACCGGATACAAAAGGAAGCCCTCCAAATAGAGTAAATTGAGGTTTAATAAAATTAGAATAATCCTCTAGACTACAAATAATGATGAGTCAAAGCCAGAGGTGCCCTAAAATTGAGGCCAAAATAGATGAAAAAAGAAAAGATTAGAAAAAGGTTCCAAAAAGTCTCCGAAGTCAAGTATGAAGGAGCCAGGGACTAAAGTGCAAAGAAAAGTTGTATGATGGGCAAAATGTATAAATTCCCCGAAAGTTCAAGGAACCCTAGTTTCACCATCTATTCGTGGCTTTAAGCACTAATATCAAAAAATCGGGTAAGAATCTCATAAATTCGTGACCCACGGTTAAACTCAGTTGGATGAGACGGGTCCAATGATGCCAAATTGTCCGGATGGTTGGGCGGGATCTAGTCCGAGATCTGGTTATCCTGATCAGTAGCCATGAGCAAAATAGAAAAAGAAAGTTGTAACAACTATAAAAATAAAAATAGCTAAAGGGCTAAAAAACCCTGAAGGAGTTTCAGGGACAGAATAATAGTAAATGAAAATTTTATAGCACAATCATAATACAGAACAGTGAAAATTACACCTATAGACCTGAGTGTCCGATTGACACCAAAATTTATGAGGATTGAGGTTAAGGGCCCTTGATCTATGTTTGAAGCTCAATATGGCCAAAAAGTAGAGAAAATAATATTCATAAATTTTAGAAAGTCTGAAAGTATGTATTATACCGTAAAACCTTAATTGAGTCTAGACATCAATTTTTAGATTACTGTAAGACTCAATAGCTGATTCTAAAGGCCCAAAAGAGAAGAGAAGATATAATTAAGGTTTTAGAGAAGATGAAACCCAAATATAAATATAAAATGAAAGGAAAAGAAGAAAAAGATTTTAGTGATTTTAAAGAATTAACCATGGTTAAGTTAGAAACTAACCATGGTTGAGTTAAAAGTTGACTATGGTTGAGTTAAGGCAGTTAACCATGGTTATTATTCATGACTTAAGAGCTAAGAAAAGGTGTCCAAGTGTGTGGCCAAAAATTTTTGGAAGAAGATATTTAGTTATGAAATTAGAAAATCAAAAGAAAAAGGAATGGAAGGTTAAGATTTGATCTTGAAAAAGTTAATTAAAGGGTCCAAATTTAGTATGACCATTTAATTTCATCCAAGTTCATCTCCTTCACCTCCATTCCACCATTTTCATGCCACACACAAGGGAGGAGGAGAGAAAAACATGAAGAGAGAGAAGGAGGGAGAAAAAGTGGAAGAAGAAGTGAAATCAAGCAAAACTACCACCATTCTTCATCAAATTTCTTCATCTTCTCCATCCTCCAACCATTTCCTCCAAAGGGCAGCTGCATATTCATCTTTTCTTCAAGGTGAAATGTTGCTCTAAGTAGGAAGAGAAAGGATTTTAGTGTGAGAAAAGCAAAGGAAGTAAGGATTAAGCTTAAAGAGTAAATTTTCTCCATCTTATATTTACAAATCATATGCTTTAAGTTAGTTTTGTTAAACCCTAGCTATGAGTCATTTTTGGACAGTATATGAATCATTAGAAATGGAATTTATATGTTGAATATGAAGGCCTTAAAATGAAGTTTATATGTTGAACATGAAGGCCATATGACCTTAGTTATTGTTGTTATGTGTTAGGACTTTGAAAAACACAAAGATTGTAATTTTTGGAAAAATATAAATCATGATGCTGTCCGAATTTTCCCAAACTTTTTATGGTGTTTTCTTGATGTCTTAAAGTCATGTATACCAAATTTCAAGTCCTAAACATAAAGGAAAAGGCTATGGAATTTTTAGAACTAAAGAAACGCACTTTTGAGCCTAAAACGGAGCTAGATTATGTGATGACTAAAAAGTAATGTTGGGGCTGAAATTTGATGATGTTATCCATTCCAATGGATTCAAAAAGGTGTTTTTAGTTAGGAATACCTATGGGAAAGCCCCCAAAACTCATGGAATAAAATTCCTAAATTTTGGCCAAGAAATGCATACTATTCGGCCATAGTGAATGGGAAGGGAAGGAGTTAGATTTTTCCAATTCCAATAGTCCCATTAAGTTTAAAAGGGTCATCCTACTTTAGAAGTTAAGGTTTATGTGTTGATTGTAATGAATTATCATTATAATTATAGGGTTTGATGTTGTTTGAGAACTCCAAAAGCAAGTAAACCGAGTCCCAAGGATTGAGGAGTAAAGTTTGCTAAGGTAGTAGTTTTCCTCTCTCTTTCCTTAAACTTGTATGTTTGTATAATGATGAGTGTTATGCTATATCAAGTTGTCATTTATGCTATAAGATGAGACATGTATGCTTAGATTGTGCTTGGCCTTATATGAAATTCCTTGTATTACTATGTGATATGTGGCATCTTGACTGGCATTATGTTATGTACTTACATGCTTGCTTGTGAATGAGATTGGTTTACTACTATTGAGATTTCATAATCTCAGCCCAAATATAACCCATACTAGGTCCGAGTTCAAGCAAAAAAAGAGCAAAGAATGTGGAGACATAAATCGAGGACCTTACTTTTATGTACCACATTTTGTCATGTAATTAAATATTTTAGATTACTACGTGTATGAGTTATATTATGACACTGTAAGGTACTCAAATATGAAATGGAAAGCCATGTATATACCTAACCTTGAAGTAAAAAGAGGATGACTAGCGTGCCTAACATGCAAGAATGCATATATTTATATAAAGGCAAAATAATAATAATAATAATAATAATAATTTGACCAATGAGGGGTAAAACTGTCCAATTTATTGTAGGAGCAACTTTATATGAATTTATATGTACTCCGTTAAGTAAGTATTTTTCCCGTGTAAAGGGCTTAGAGAGCTTGAAGTAGAGCCCTGAACCAACCTCATACGATTTTTCTATAATTAATTATGTATTTTCAAAGTCAAATAAGAAATTGGAAATGACTAAATGAATAGTGAAATTGTATGAGGAAGTTTTTAAAAGGAAAAATTTTAATTAGTTCAGGTTTCCATTGACTCCTCGCAGTTTTCATATGAGGTAACTGTAGTAGGAAAAGTATTATAAAATTTATGACACTTTCGCTGTAGCAAGGAAGTCACTTCACCATAGCGAAGTCGTGATGCATACAAATTCTAGGGAGCTCCTAGCTATAACGTAAGCAGTAGCGAGATCAGCAGAAATATGAGCACCTAGAAGATCTCGCTATAGCGAGAGCCACCCCTCGTCATAGCGAGATCGGCCACTGAAATGCAATGCTTTGATTTGTGAGTTAAAAGGTGAGAGAAAGCGAGGGCTTCAGGATGTAGAAAAGGAGAGCCGCATCTGGTCGACTTGGAAAGTGAGAAAACATATAAGAAATGTTAGGGAAGCTTCATATTAATTGGGAAATCATTAATTTTGTCTAAGATTCTTCCAATTAGGTGTTTCTACTCCATTCTCTCTTCTAGTTGATGTATTTGTTGATATATTTGCTGAAGTTTTTTGTGGATTTCAAGCCATGAGTGGCTGACTCTTGTAACCCTTAGAGATTCTATGAACCTTTGAGCTTTGGGAATAATTTCCCTTCTTGATTATGTTAGATTATTGAAGATTTTAGTGCTTAATTTGGATTATGGTTTCATTCTATTGATTGCCCACCTCTAGTTTGATTATGGGTTTTGTAGTTAGCTTTTGAAAGAAGGGAATTGCTTATAGACCATTGATTAAGCAAATTAGGATTAGACATAGTCTAATTTGCACTTGAGATAGAAATATACTCAAGGGCTCTATGTAGTCTAGATAAGGTCTGAGCTTAATTATATGTTAACTTCTCATTTGAGACATCAAAGAGATGAGTTGATATATGGGGTTGAATAGATCGAAAGACATTTTTACCTAATTAGACCTTTGACTTTAAAATTGACATTAAGCTAATTAATTAAAAAGGGAAATGATTGACTTTATGTGAAAAGGAGATTAAAATTCCTAGGGTGTTTTTAATTGCTTATTTTCGTTTAGAACCATTTTCATTACTGTTAATTGCACTTGAATTGATTTTCACAAATATTCACTCATAACTTGATTTGTTTAACTAAAATGAATATGAGAAATCTAATGCCTAATCACTAATCGTATTAATTCTTTGAGGGAACGACCTTGACTCATCACGTATTATTCTTACGGGGCGTACACTTGCGGTGCCATTTTTCTGGTGTGAATCAAGCAAAAGGAGAAGAGAAGTAAGAATATAAAAAATAATGAACTTAATTAACAATATGATATGCTTTTAATCAAAGACAATTAAGGAATTATTAATATAAAAATAAAATCAATGTAATAATTAATGTTAAAAAATTATATTCTTGACTAAATATGATAACTAATATATATAGCACGTTTGATAAAATTTTCTTTTACAAATATACCCATTGAAAATTAAAAAAAAAAAATCATTTGCACTTATCTGATCGAGAGTCTATTAGATTTCAATGTAAAAATGCACAGAACCTATACGCATTCATTGTATGCATCATTTTTGGACCATCCAAATCTAATCTGGATAGTTTGTATTTCATATAATTTTTTTAATTTTTAATTTTTAATTTTATAAGATGCAAAATATAGAATGAAAACAGTTTTATAACTAGCAATTATAAAAAAGATAATGCTTTATATCAAAAAAATAAAAAATATTTTATAAAGTCTTTATTGTCTAGATTTAATCTGGATGACTTAAATTATAATGGGCATTGTGCGCATCCCACTTGGATTCGCAGAGAATTTAGGTTTCAATGTAACATCCTCTTTTAGTTAAGATATATGAATATAGGAATCATATGTTTTATCTAGTTGTGTGAAATACATTACATGATGAGTTGTGTGAAATACATATATAATTTGAATTCAAAATACCTATTTAATTAGGGTACATTACATGCTATATTACGTGTTTTATATAATTATCACTATTTGATATAACTTAGATGAATTAGGTCATATGTCATAATCTTTTTGCATTAAAATTTTAACAAATAAATTTATTTGATTTTTGTGCTTTATGAAATTATAATATACTTAGTCAAAATTTAAGAAAGCACTAAATAATTATGTAATCAAGTACCAATTAGTGAAATTAGACTTAAATTAATATCTTACTAATATAATATAGGCTTGAGTAAAATTTTACATAAGAAAAATATTTTACATTGTATAAGTCAAAATTACTGATAGAAAATTTTATACAAGAATTTGCTTATGAAACTAATTTAGCCTAATTACCTAATTTAAATGAGACTAAAAAGATTAATTAACAATTGAATTATAACTATATATGTGTGTGTGTGTGTGTGTGTCTGTGTCTGTGTGAGCTATTATATTATAGTATGGCATATAGACCACATGTAGAGATTAAATTGAAGCTCAATATTGTCGTTGGTTATCACCTCAGATAAAATGGTTAGACAAAAGGACCATTCGGACTCGAAGTGAGATGTTGAGGGGATATGTATTGAAAAATGGAAGAAAACTGGAATGTACAATTGCCTATATCTATGTTTGTGTAAATGATGATTATCATTCCAGTATTTGAATGATTCTATACAAAACCCTACATGGAGAAAATATGGATCACCTTGTGTTGAGTTGAGCTAGATAAGAGGATATTGATAGGTCAAAAGATGGATAGACTATATTACTAGACAAATAAAAGTCGATTAGGGAGAAACTCTTTACGGCCTCGATTGGACAAAGAGTTATGTAAATAAAAATATAAGGCTATCAGAGTATGATCTATAATTAGAAATTATATGTATTTAATTATTCGAGTGGGTTGGTCTATAAAATGAGAAAAAGACTTAGTCTAGTTAAATGATCCATTTGAAATACTTAAGAGAGTTAGACCAGTTGGTTATATATATTGCCCTGTTTTCTCTCTTGACCTAACAAGAACAATGTTCTTTAAGTCTCCCATGCTTAACTGCCAATCCCCTCACTTATCATGAAATATGATAATTTCAATTGTAAAATAATCATTTTATGGTTGTAAAGCTAGAGAATTGGTTAATATCATGAGCAAATGATTGAAAAAAAAATTAAAATGTTTCTCTGGTAAAAAGTGACCTGGAAAGTTCATAATGGTTCAATTGAGGTATGTCCTAAATTTTTAGGACAAAATCTATTTTTAGAGGGTGAAATGTAATATCTTATGATTTGAAAATTCTAAATAGTTCTTAAAGAGGAATAAATTATTTAAGTAAAGTTACGGACCTAGAAAAGGGCAGTACGGATTAAGAGAAAATGAAAATTGAATCATATAGTTAATGGGAGAGGACCTCAGAACAAAGTGAATTGAGGCAAAGTAAAGCTTGAATGCTAGACAGAACATTTAGAAATTAGGTTAGGAAGCCAAGAATAGCCCAAAATCGAAGCCAAAATAGCTAAACGGAATAAATCAAAATGCAGTGGTAAAATCATAATTTTAGGTAACTTTTGATAAATTTAAAGGAAAAAATTTTAAATACTAAAATTGATTTTCACTAAGGTTTTTAGAGTTGTAAAAAATCGAGAACTATCAGATGGTTAAAACCCTTTTGGTGTATAATTTAGGTCATCGATTGACCTAAACATTGACGGATAGTTTGATAAGATTTTAAATCCTATTAATTTGAAACCAAAGGCTTTTAATGAATTAGATGACCTAAATTTTATAATAGAAAAGACGGATCTAAAAAGAAACTCAAATGGAAAAGTCAAAGTACAAGGGATATAAATGAAATTTTGTAAAAGTTATAAATATCCCTTCCCTCCTTTTTATTCACACCACATTTCTCTCCCTCACCTTAACTGACTTATTTTGGCTCTGAAACAAAACCATACCAACACCAAAACATGGGAGGAAGGAAGGAGAAAAAGGAAGGAAAATCAAGGATTACAAGTATGTAAACATGGAGAATTTTCTATTCTTGCCTTTGTAAATGTTCTTCTCCTCTTTTTCCTTTCTCTTTCTATGGTTTTAGAGTTTTGAATGGTGGCATTTTGTGGCTAGTTCAATAGAAGGAAGGAGGAGTTTAAAGAAAGCTTTGGGAGCATAAGAAACACCATTTAGTAAGAAATTGATTAAGGTATGATTTCCTATGTAAAACTTATTTTCCTTGGTTCTTTCTTGCTCTTCTCCTTTTGGCCAGACCTAGAGCAATTTAGAGGGAGCTTGGTTTTGGCTTAAACTTTATAGGAAATGGGATTTTGAAGCATGGAGATTAATATGGACCAAAAGAATTAAATAAAAAGCTATTGGTTGCAAGTTATGGAACCTAGGGTTTTACTTGCACTTTAGGAAGTATGATACTTTGGGTTGATGTTTCAAATTATGTAAGAGTATAATTGAGTTGCAAAAAGGCTAAGGAAGCTTCATAGATGCCATTGCCCTCAAAGAATTGAACAAAACTCCATGGGTGCCTCTCATTATGCATGTCTCAGCCATGAACAATATGGGACACCTAGGGAGAGTGTTCTTTAATTCTAAGGTTAGAAATGGTCTATATAGGAATTATAAATACTAAAAAAAATCATTGGTTTGAATTTAGAAGCCTTATTTTAAAAAGTGAAAGTTTAGGGTTCCATTATGCATAAAAGAAGCAACTTGATCGTAGGCTCATTGAATTAAGTTTGTAAGGATTCTAATGAGTTTAATTGGAGTCATATGATTTATAATCGGTGAGAAATTGGAGCAAAGATAATAAATTATATGGGTTGTTTCATTATGCCACTAAATGGAACCATATAGAAATCTAAAGTTAAAGTTAATTTATGTAAGACATATTTGAGTTCAAATATGGTTCCATTGATATGTTTTTGCTTTGTTTGATATGTCTAGGCCAAACAAATAAATCTCCCCTCAAGTGCTTGTGTGAGGCCAAGAGTGTGCATCAATAGGCTAAGGGAAAATTTTATGCTTCTTTGAGTAAAGGTAGCTCTTCATCCATTTTTGTATGCTTATATTGGTTGTTTAAGTGTCATTGATTGTTTGTGTGTGTATGAATTATGAATTATGCTTGTTACTATTCGTTTGATGATTTATACAATTATGTGACATTGAATGCATTTAAATTTTGAAATGGCTCTTAATGGGTGAGCTTGTGCCAAGAGTCCCTTACTTTAAATGAGGTGAAATCAAAAATCCCTAAAAATGGGTGAATCAAGACCAAAGGTCTCAAGTGTGAGTGAAGCTAAGTTAAAATTCTCTGAAAATGGGTGAGACTAATCTAAAAGTTCCAAATAATTGGGTGAGACTAAATCAAAAGTCCCTAGAGCTTGTTTTTACCTTGATGGATCCATATATTTTCATGTATGATTATGTTTAACAATTGGATGCTCATTATGCATACCTACTCTCTTTAACATGAAAATATGCCTTGTAAGTATGCTTGAAGGTTGAGTGAGTTATTGGGATTCATAGAATCTCACTCTCCTCCATATTATTGCTAACCATATCTAAGAAACTCTTAATTAAGCAAAGATGGAGACCAAAGAACATGTGTGGTCTTACTTTGACAACAATTTAGCATTTTATGTATTTTGTTGCACATGAGAAGAATGTATATGATTATTTTGTGATGTAACCATTCCCCGAAATGTAAAAATATGAGATTATGATATATATGCTATTTTTGAATGTAAATGTGCAAAATTATGCACTTTGACCATATGTGAGCCATGGAATGTATATGTGTTATGGTAAGTTGATGAGTGAATTTGAGTTGCATAAAGTTTGGGACATGATAAATCATTTATATATGCTGTATTTCATATTTGGGACATGCTCATGTGGTCATATGAGTTGAAGGGGTCCATTTTGAACCATTTAGATCCAAATATGCACCCTTTTGAGCAATCTTTTGCACTTAAACCACAACTAGACCAAATGAGCAAATTTTTAGATGACATTTGGCAAGCATTTAAAAATCATCTAGAGCTTTCCATAGAGTTAAAGAACACAATTTTTAGACCTTTGTAGAGTTTATTATGATTTTTTAAAATTGGCTGAAAATTGCAGAAATTATTGGGCACTGTTCATATGGTCAAATTCGGATTTTTATGTATTTGAGGGATCAAATGAACTCCAATGCTCAGGAAATTTTATTAGCATATTAGTTGACATTATAAGCTTTCCATATCCACCAAGTTTGCATCAAACAAAGATGTATAAGAAAATTTACATATTCAAAGTTCTAGTTTTAATATATACCTGAGAACAGTAGCAATTATTATTCTATTGGATTTTTGTGGCCTAAATGATTTTTTTTTAGTTTGAAATTTTTATAGCATGTAGTTCATATCCTAAGCTTTCTATAGACACTTAATTTGTATGAATTAAAATTTTGTAGCCCAGGATATGAATTTTTAAAGTTGGTGTCTAATGAGTGAAAGTGTGTAAAAGTAGTAATTTGAAGCATACGACTTAAGATCCAAAAATTATGCTTCTTTTTATGATGTTTTATGTTGGACAATCTTGTTTAGTATGAATCTTGGGATTTATATGATAAAATTATGTAATTATGCCTATTTGGAAATTTGTGCCTTTAATGTCGGTATTTTTCGTGGTTAAAATTATTAAAGATAAGAGATTGATACTATAGACATGTTATAATATTAAATATGTGCTTATGCTTTGATGGCATGACAAGATACATCAAATAATGTGGTTGGCCTAACTATAAGCCTTTAATCAAGAAAGAATTTCAAAAACATCTTAAGAAGATGGATATTAGATGCATGAATGATTGACTTTGGTGCAAATGGGAGATTGATAGTATAAGTGTCATAAATACAATCATCAACAATCATTATTTTTATCATTAATAGATTTTTTGCATTATATCAACCTTATTAACAATTTGATCTTGTTAGAACTTAAATCTTAAATAATTCCTAATCAAGGATTATAATTTAGATGAGGATGACCTATAGCAATGTCAATTGTATAAGAAACACTAAGGTTAGCATGTGGATGCTTACAAGTATGAATACACTAAACTGACCCATCAAGAATAGTTAATGGAATTTTCCACTAACATATCAATAGCTATTCTTAGTTTGTATAGTACAATTCTCATTTAAACTAAGTAACCATTGATATCTTATATATGTTATATATTATATTTTGATGCTTCTAGATTTTGATTTTAATAATGAGTAAAATTAAAAATAGTTGTTGGATATAATGTCATATGTATGAAGACATGTGACTATACTCGTCAAGGATTTATTACTCATAATAAAAGAGATAAATGCTTCATTTAATAAGGATGTGACTAAACAAGACATAGTAAGAGGAAGTAAATTTTGAAAATATGATTTTCTAATTTCCTCATCTTATTCATGGTCCAAAATCATGGAGAAACATTATATAATAAAATGATGCAATTGCACATTAAACATTAACATAAAAGGTTCATTGATTCACGAACAAATTCATATTATATTAGCATTCATGATATATTGCTCAATGCCACTCATGATTTGTGAGAATCCAAGAATCATGAATTAGAAAGAATTCTAATTAAATTAATTAAATGGTTTAATGATCTATAAGGCACTTAATTGTGATTTATGAATTCGAAAGGTCTCTAATTAATTATATTAATTGGAAAGGTTTTGAATTATTAAATGGTTTAATAATCCATAAGTCACTTGATATTGTGCTTTATGAATTGGAAAGGTTTTTAATTAATTGGATTAATTAAATGGCTCAATAATAAATATAAGAGGTTACATTCTCACTACTAACAAAATATGAACTAAAAGGGTCATACAAAATACAAGGCAAAATAAGTGAAACACTTAAATATAAAGGAACGCAAAGGATTTTGCACTTTATTTAAAAGAAAGAGATGTATATATAGTTAGCACTCTTTAGCCACTACTCTCTCTTTTAGAAACCTAAAAAGAGTTCTCTTAAGCAAAAGATTGGACTTTTAGCATCTTTTTTCATTTTCCTTGGTGTGGATACATTTAAAGGCAAGACACCTATGTTGCTTTCGCTAATCTGGCTTGGAGATCGTGCTTTAAGGTTTATGACCTTGGTACTTGAAGATTTGACTTTATGAATATGATTGGCCATCAAAGTTACTTGAATCTTCTCTTATAATTCTAATGTGGTTTACAAGGAAGACATAGGTTAAAGAAAGCAAAGATATTTAAAACACTAGCTTCTGCTACTTTCTCTGGAATTGTTATAATTGTGCTTTCTTTTTCTTTCAAACTCTTGTGAAATAAGAGTCACACTATATCATGTATTCAATACTACATGTGCTTTGTGACTACAATTTGGGAAACAAGTGAATAAATCCTTTATTTATTGCTATATGTGTTCTAGAAAGGAACAACAATCCTTTCATTAGCACCATTATAACTTTGACAGTATCATGAGGTGATATGTTAACACATACTACATTATTATGTATTCAAGGGTTATGACAATACGACCTGAAAAAAGAATAATAGGAAGACTAGGTCAATTATATACATACTATCATTGTATTTAAGACATGTTTATTGTGAGACTTTTTCAAGAAGCATCATAAGCATTGACATAAGGCATATTACAAATTACAACAACAATAAGACTCTAAGTAATTGAACTTATAAGGGATTAAAGATACTATATATGTAAAATATATATAAATAGACAGAGGGCATCCAAGACACATTCATAATATACTAAACATATAAAAAGGTTCTAGACCCTTATGCTTGTCCCAGAAATGATTGCCAATACAAGAACTCCCAAACATATTATCCAAGCAGTCATGATAGGATACTCATTATAAAGGTCAAAGAGGAGAGATATAGAAATTTTATTTTCAAGGAAAACTTTGTGTGAATTCAGCCCATCATATGCCAGGGGGAGATATTGAATTGTTTTGGTATCCATGATAACTAACCTAATATATGATCTAAAAGAATTAATTAATTGAATTAATTAAATTGTTAAGATAATTATTATCCTAAATTGTTGTAATAATTAGTTATTGATATAATTGATTATTATTTTAAAAAATTAAAATAATTAATCATTATCTAATAATTAATTTGGATGTTGAATTTTTTTAAATTTAAGATGGGCTATTCAATCTTTTTGGTTTCAATGTAAGTAATATGTATGTGTTATCATAGCCATTTTTATCAGTTTGCCTATAATTCCTCACTGGCATCTATCTTGAGTATCCGTTTGCCCATTCGTCTTTAGCGAATTTCAAATCATCAGGATTCATACTAGGATGAGTCACCTTTGTGGGATTGATATCTTTATATCTTTTCTTAAGAGATATCAATACAAGAAATAGAATATCGATTTAAGCCAAGTACAAAAATAAGAGAAATATAGAGTGAGAGTATAATTAGTTCAGGTTATTTTGTATAAATTGCAAAGATTAATAATTAGAGTGAAGCATAAATAATCAAATAAAAATTTTATCACATGTGATTCTTCTACCGTTATATTCGGATCAACTTTTGAATTATTACCTTCAATTTTTTTTCCTCTTTACAAAGTTATCGAATTCTAAAAAATAATGTTAACAATCCTGCGATAAATCAATATACCTTATAATCTTTGTAAGAAGCTAGTCACTGTTCTGAAGCTGATGAACAGTGACTGGCTTCAGTTCTTGGGTTGCGTTCCACGTCTTGATTTATATATATTTTTTTAAGTTTTAAGACATTTTAGTACTCCTTTTTTTTTTTTGCTTCATGTCCTACCTTCAAAAAGTGATTGCTTCATCTCTTGGGTTGCATTCCACAGCTTTAATTTTTTTATTTTATTTTATGCTTCAAAAGATTTCAGTACTCCCTTTTCTACTTCTTACCCTAACCTTTGTTTTCTCTTCTCCGACCAGGTGAAAATCTCTATCTTCCTCAAAATTACTCTAAAAAATAGCTTTACATTTTTTCTATTGTTTAACTAATATTTGTTTTTCCATTAATGCCTTGGAAGGTGCCGTCGACACCAAGTTGTTTTGTTTATCCTTCTCTGTTCTTTGTCTTCTTTTCTTTTTAATTGAGCTAAAAATTTTTCTCTCCCTCAAAGATATTCCAATCTCTAAATTACTAATGCCTTAATCCTTCTATGTTTCTGTGTGAAATTATTGATACAATATTTGTGTTTGGCAAGAGAGGGAGAACAAATTGAATGCAATAACAGGAATGTGATTTTGAATCAAAGCAAGTTGCAAGTTTCTTAAACAACCCCCATTTCTCCAAGGTAACTTTATTTGGTTCCTTTTGCAATATAGTTCTTTTTATAAAGCTATCCTTTAACATGTTGTGAGAGCCTGGGGTTTAATTCTTTAGCTTGAATTGGTTTTTTTAATGAACTTTGTTGATTTTTTTTTTCGATTTTCATAACATTATTCTTCAATGAAGATGGGAGGGAAAAAAGAAAAGGAACTTAATCTATAGTTTGTATCAGAATCACTATAACGTAAATAAGTTGAATCAAGATGCTTAGCTCTTATTTTCGTGCTTCTCTTCTGATGAGGCTTCATTTGCTAAAAAAATTATTTACCTTTGAAAATTATCTAACGACCTTTCAGATCTTATATGTCCTTTTGTATATATATATATATATATATACTTTACTGCCTTCTCTATTTTTTAAAGTAATGCAAATGTGTTCATAGATAAGCATGCCTTGTCTAAGAATTAACAACATGGCTACACATACAAACTTGAAAAAGCTAGAGTAGGTTTCATAATTTTCTAGATATAACTGTCATGCTTAAGCTTTTCTTTTTTATCCTAAACAATGTAATATCAATCAGTCCATTATGTAATATCTCTTTATTTATATTATTTTGATTTATGGAGTTAACTTTTCAGTGGGACAAAACCACCTCTATTCTTCGCTCAATAAGGGCTACCCAGTAATGAATCTCAAAAAGCCAAGGAAGAGTCAAAGAGCTTTGGCGATTGAACTAATGGGTCAGGACTATTTGCAGGATATCATCAATATGGGTTTGAGTCTAAATAATGAATTCGACAGTATCAAATTTCACGGTTGTTTTTTTTCCTTCTTTGTTGTTTCCCCTTTCTCACTTTTTTTTTTTGCTTTTGACTACTCATATTACTTTTTGTCCTTTACTCATAAGTTCAGAAACAAAACAATCCCAATTTCAAGAGAATATGGTCAGTTTTAAACATGAACAAGGTAACTTCTCATTTTGTCTTTTTTCTTTAACATTTTGTAGTATGTTTATACTTAATTTCAATCATTATTTTATATTATTCTATACCAACAGCATCTCATAGCTGAAAGGTCAATTGTGGTTCACCTTCATTTGCTGTGCATACACCTGGCGACATGTCTGGTCCTCTACAACAACCATGCTTGCAGGATATCACCAATGTGGCTTTGAATCTAAATAATGAATTCGACAATGTCAAATTTCATAGTTATTTTTTTTCCTTCTTTGTTGTTTCCCCTTTCTCACTTTTTTTCTTTTTTCTTTTTTCTTTTTTGGTTTTGACTACTCATGTTACTTTTTGTCCTTTACTCATAAGTTCAGAAATAGAACAATCCCAATTTCAAGAGAATATGGTCAGTTTTAGACGTGGACAAGGTAACTTCTCATTTTATCTTTTTTCTTTGACCTTTTATAGTATGCTTATACTTAATTTCAATCATTATTTTATATTATTCTATACCAATAGCATCTCATAGACGAAAGGTCAATTGTGGTTCATCTTTATTTGCTGTGTATACACCTGGTGACATGTCTGGTCCTCTATAACAACCATGCTTGCAAGATATTACCAATGTGGCTTTGAATCTAAACACTAAATTTAATAGTGTGCACTTCAATGATACTACATTTACTTATTATTTTGCAGTCTACAATTACTCAATTTCACATTTTTTAACTTGTCACATGAGTTATGACTTTGTTGATAATTCATAAGTAGTTCCACATTCAACTATTTCATGCTTAACCTTTACTTCCAGACCACAAGAATGTCATCTACATCATTCATTGCAAAAGCATCAACCTTCTGTGACATCTACAAAAGAAGAAAGTATACCACCTTCTTATACACCTTGATAATTTTTTTCATAACAACTTCATCTCAACTTATCAATTCATTTAAATTCAATGTTTTTTATCATTCTTTTACTTTCCTATTAGCTCTCATTTTTTCCCTTGATTCCTTTCCCTTATCTACTCAAGATTACATTGATGAGGCCGATCCTAATTATGCTTGCATTTATTGTGGAGCAACTATGTGGATAATGAAAGGCTCAAGAATAGAGGCCACTCATCAACTCCTTCTTTCTCCTTGTGTTGCTCATAAGGAAAAATTCAACTTCCTTTAATGTATCATCCGCTAGAGTACTTGTATAACCTATACTTTAATAGTTCTTTACTAGAGTCTAAAAATTTCTTTAAAAACATTAGATCTTATAACACAATGTTCTCATTCACTTTAATGGGGGGAGGGAATTTGATAAATCATTTAATTCAACAGCTGGTCCATATTACTTTATTCTCTCTGGTCAGAACTATCATCGAATTGGTAGTCTTCTTCCACCCGATGGGTCTAAACTAGTCTATTTACAGCTGTATATATACGACATAGATTAAGAAGTCAATAATCGAATCTCTGTTGTTAGGTGAACACACATTAATGTATTATCTCACTACTTACTCATTTTTCCCTGTTCAACTAATTTGTTTCAATGTTTGACCTTAATTGAACTATATTGTTTGTTTCAGTTCCCATAAAAATCACTCCACAGTTGCTCCTACCATTATTGAAAAACTTTTGATCATGCTTAATCAATTTAATCCTTTTGTTAAAAGCTTCCAGATCACTTCCACACTGTTGAATTCTGACTAATTAAAGAATATCAAGCTTTGTTTGGTTAGCAAAAGAAATCAAGATGGTAGGATGTATAACTTACCAACATCATCTGAAGTTGTAGCCTTAATTGTAGGTGATTTGGATTCATCTTACACTGAAAGGGATATCATTCTCCAAACAAAATTTGGATTGGTTCAACATATCAGTGAATTACATCCCTCTTACTTGCCATTACAATATCCTCTTCTTTTTCCATATGGTGAAGATGACTATAGAGAGGATGTCTTGCATCATGATTCCTCTCTCAATAGATGTAGAAAAGAAACGAAGCTGACCATCTGAAAGTTTCTTGCATTTCGACTAATGAACAAATCCACTGAAGTTTCTGTTCTCCTCTATGCCCGTCTTCTTTTGCACTAATTTATTATTGATTGGTTTACAATGATTGAATTACAACAAATTAAATACATTCAAATGCACTAGAAGGACTTAAGGGTTGATTTATACAAAGGTTTGTCTGATGTACTTTTTAGAGGAGAGACTCAAGCAACCTCCATAGGAAAATGTAACACCATCATTTCTAACTCATACCCATCATCCCTTATATGCTCATGTGAGATATAGTAAGAATAAAGTGAGAACTTCCATGGGATTCATATACCTTCTTGCATTGTGTCATGGTTAAAAATTCATTTCGATGTCACATGGACCGTGTGAGCTCATGCTATGCATCCTCATATTTAGCTGCACCATTACAATTCATTTGAATCCCAAAAACATGTTTTAAACCCATGGAAACCAAAAAGAGATATGGAACATGTATATTCATTTTCGGCCAGACTTGGCCTCATTTTTGGGCAAAGTTTGAAAAATCATAACTAAATCTAAAAAAATAAAAAACATGTAATCTTAGTCATTATGGAAAGCTTAGAATGTCTAATTCATTCTAAAAATATGTACAAGTTATAACATCCCACATACAGGACGTTTGACATGCCAATTGGTTTGGAGGTCAGACAAGGTCCTGATGCTGTCATAGTTTACTGATATGAAATTAAAAAATGTCCAACTAATTCCACAAAAATCCAATATGTGAAAATGATACCAATATGGAAATATGTGGATTTTAAATAGAGAGGAAAAATATCTTCAGATCAGTTCATCAAGCCAAGCTCTCAGAAATCGATGGAACAGTACTTTTGGTCAGGCAAGATGACTGATACTGGGCAGAAACTTCAAAAATTCATATCTTCCTCTCTAGACCTCCAAATGAGGTGATTCTAGTTGTTACAAGTCACTTTGAATGTCTAATTTCTTTTTATAAAATTTCGTAGCCATTAGACCACGTTTACCCCTCAGATGAAATAATTACACAACTGACCAAATGAACAGTACTGGTACAAATCCGAAATTCTGATACCAATTTTGAAAAATCATAGAAAATTCCACAGACCTCCAAATGACCTGATCTTTGGTTTCCTAAAAAGCTCTAGGTAAGATCTAATTACATGCCAAATTTCAAGGCAAGAAGAGGTCAGTTGGTCAGACTTTGATATAAGGGGGCAAAGTGTCAATTTCTTTTGTTAAAAGAGGGCTCCAAGGGTTCAAATTTGCTTATCCTACTCCTAAAGCTCTATGAGCACGTGGGAAAGCATCAACATAGGCTATTAAACATGGCTCAAATGTCTAACAATCCAGATTTGCAAAACTCACTCTCCACACCAAAACAGACACCATGTACATAATACCAATATCTTGCTATTCATACCAAAAACTTACTATATCATTCAATATAGTTCTAATTCTCATACATATACATTATGTACATCCATTTATAAGTATTCATAAGTTCCTACAACATGTACATCATTAGATTACATCTCTTAACAACAAAATGGTGACAGGATGGCTATTTTACAAATCCCTTGCTGATTTTCCTAGCTTCAAGCTTGGTGGCTCCCATGTCTTTGTTCACTTGGTCCACCTAGCATATTAGGATAGTGGAGAGAAGGAGATGAGATTCAAAGAATCCCAATAGCTCATCTCTCATTTAATCATACATATTATGACCAAAGCAAGCTTTTCAAATACATGTATAGAAAAGTAGATGTCATAGACATTTTAAAAGCAACCTTGGCATGTGAATCAAGCATACAAGACATTCAAGGGTTCACCAAGTGTTTGGATTGGCCTCACACTTCTCCTCATGGATTTTGGACTTGTCTCACCCACTCTTGAGTACTTTGGACTCAACCATACTCTTGGGAGTCTACATTGCTTTTCGGAGACCCTTTGCTTTGTCTCAACCAAGCTCGAGGGTTCTTGGCTCATCCTCACTTAAGGGAAGAGTTCTTGGCCTTTCCACACTCAAGCAAACTCATATAAACATCATGGATTCATTTAACACATAACATAGCATCAAGGATCATGACATATAAAGGTATGCTAGCATACTTTTCATAGTTTGAAAATACACATACACACATTCTAAAATAAGCTAAACACACATCCATGCATGAAAGAAGGGGGAGAGAGCTACCTTATAGGCTAACACAAGCCTTCCCTTTCAATTTGTCTTCTCCCTTCTTAGTTCCACAATCACAACTAGATGGAAGTGTTTCTCTTGAGCCTAGACACACAAAGAGCATGGAATTACTCTCTTATAACTCAACACTTATTCACAAAGTTAGGGGTTTTTTCATAGTAAATCCTACCAAGCATATAAGAAACTAGGGGTTCTTTCTCTCTCTAAAAGCTCACTAACTATCCTTCCTCTCTCAAGCTTTCAAGAAAAGAAAGCAAGAAAGTAAAGCTACATGAGTTCTAACCTCCTTCAAGAGTGGTTTTCCACTTTCCTTCTTCTGAAGCAAGCCTAAAACATAGCTAATTCAACAACCAAAACTATAAAAAGAGAGGGCAAGGAGAGAAGAACAAGATTCTAAGAAGAAAAGCTAGGGAAATCTCAAGTTATGCTTACTTTTTTCTTGTTCTCCTTCCTTCTTTAGGTATCTCTCTCTCTCCTCCACCCTTTTCTCTGCCTTGGATGAAGTCTAAGTTAGTTAAAAGGAGAAGGAATGAATTGGGGCACTTTAAGAATTCAAATTCTTTTTTTTCACACTTTTCCAGACTAACCCTCGCTATAGCGAAGAATAACCCTCTCTACGGTAAGCATGTATCAGTCCTAGACCCCTACTTTCGCTACGGCGTGCGCTACGACGAGCAGCTCCCTAGTTTTTATATGGGATGCCCGCACTTGCTATAGCTAGAAGCATTTTCGCTATAGTTAGAAGGCACTCTTGCTATAGCTAGACTATTTCTCACTATAGCAAACAGGTACATTCACTATAGCTAGGCCATTTCTCGCTATAGCTAGCAGACTTAGAAAATTTTCAGCCATTCAAAAATTTTTTAACTTTTTTTTTTCTGGTTGTTACAGAAAACATGTCATTTTGCCATCCACTTTCAGGGAGGAGCAAGATATATGATATAAAACTATCAAGACACTATGGCAATATGTAGGTGGGCTAGCTATCTAGACCTATTCCTTACATTCACTTGTAATCCAACATGCCCTAAGATTACAAGATTCTGTCAACAACATGGACTTCACCTTGAAGATCGTCCTGACATTATGTGTAGCATCTTTAAACTCAAGTTACAACAATTAATGAGAGTTATCAAAGAAGAGAAAATATTTGGTCTAGTTAAGGCAAGTATGCTTCTTAGTTAGATAAAATTGGTTCATTCTTCAGTACAGTTATGGCAAATTTCTAATGCCAACATCATCATCTAACATCATTTCTTTATTTCCTTATTCAAACAGATATATATACTATTGAGTTCCAGAAAAGAGGTATACCACACGCACACATTTTATTATTCCTTACAAGTGAGTACAAACAACCTACACCTGAACAACTTGACAATATCATTTTTACTGAGATACCAGATCGAGAGAGTTGTCCACTTTTATTTGAGTTGATCAAAACATATATGTTGCATGGACCTTGTGGCATAAGCAATCCAAAATCACCTTGTATGCAAGGCAACAAGTGCACAAAGCACTTCCCAAAAAGATTTATCCAATGAACAACTATTGATGAAGATGGATATCTAAGTTGAAGTTGATGAGATTAAACAATACTTTGATTGTCATTAAATATCTGCTTGTGAGGCATCATGGAGAATATTTTCATTTGATATTCATCATAGAAAACCATCTGTTGAAAGGCTAGGTTTCCATTTACCTTATGAACAACCTGCTTTCTATGAGGATGGTGATCATGTTCAACAAATTCTAGACAAACCATCAGTTTGTTAGTTAATGTTTTTATCTTGGATGGAGGCCAACAAAGAATATAGTCATGCTAGACAACTAACACATGCAGAGTTCCCCATTCACTTTGTTTTCAATCATAAACTAAGGAATTGGACCCTACATAAGCGTTGATTTTCTATTGAGAGATTACATTATGTCAACCCTAATTCTAGTAAGCTTTGTTTTCTACGACTTCTTCTAAATAAAGTTCAAGGTCCAACATCCTATGATGATATCAAAAGAGTTGGAAATGTCATACACCCTACCTTTAAATTAGCATGTTATGCCTTAGGCCTTCTAGATGATGATCTTGAATTCATTGAAGTAATCACTGAAGCATCTATGTGGGGCAGTGGTCATTTCTTAAGGATGTTATTTGTTAGCATGCTTTTTTGTCATACATTGTCAAGACCTGACATTGTCTGGCAAATAACTTCTCTTTTACTATCTGAAGACCTTTTCCACATACATCATCAGAATGTTCACCTATCAAGTATGATTTATATTATACTTTTTAACTTATATCATTGATGTCAAATAGAAATAGATTAACCTTTCTCTCTATATGTTATAATATGACACTTTTTCTTTTTCCATTTATTTGGTTTAGGCATCCACATATCTCAGGTTGATCGAGAAAATGCTTCCCTTCTTGAAATTCATAAGCTCATTCAGAGAAATGGAAAAAGACTATCTAACTTTCCTTCCTTGCTTTCTCCTAATATGTCAGACCTATTAGACTTCTCCAATGATCTTATCATAGAACAGATGAACTTCAACAAAGTTGCCTTGCAAGCAGAGGGTGGAAAACTAATTAGCTCAATGACTGATGAACAACGATATGTTTTTGGCCAAGTCATGACATCAACCTTAACAAACTCTGGCAAGGTTTTCTTTATTTATGGCTATGGGGGTACAAGTAAGACTTTCTTATGGAATGCATTAACCTCTGCTTTACGGTCCAAAGGAGAAATTGTCCTCACCATAGCCTCAAGTGGAATTGCTACGACATTACTCTCTGCAGGTAGGATAGCTCACTTTAGATTTCTAATTCTTATTCTGATTACTGAAGACTCCACTTATAATATTAAACAAGGCTCCCCAACAGCTGAGCTTTTGAAAATAACAAAATTGATTATATGGGATGAAGCACCCATGGTTCACAAGTGCTGTTTTGAAGCATTGGACCGTACATTGTGAGACATCCTTCAAGTTGATAACCCATTAAGTTGTTCTCTTCCATTTGTTGGAAAGACCATTGTTATAGAAGGAAACTTCTGCCAAATTCTTCCAATTATTCTAAAGGGAAGTAGGGTTGATATTGTACATGCCTCTATTAACTCATCATATCTTTGGCATCATTGTACTCTTTTTAAATTAACCAAAAACATGTATATGTGCAAATCTTTCAATCTCTGATCAAGAATTAGTGACACAATTCTCTGAATGAATTTTAAAGGTTGGTGATGGTCACTTGTAGACACCACATGATGGAGAAGTTGAGATTGACATTCCATCAAAGCTCCTTATTTAGGACTTTGATGATCCTTTGCTTGCCATTGTCTCTTCCACCTATCCAAAACTAGATTAGAACTTTTCTAGCCTAGGTTATCTGACAAATTGTGCCATCCTTGCACCAACAATTGACATTGTTGAAACTATCAACACTTTCATCTTATCATTAATCCTTAGAAAGTCTATAGAATATTTAAGTTCTGATTTAGTTTCCCAAGAAAGCGAAGGAATTGATTACTTTGAATAGTTATACACTACTGAATTCCTTAATAGTATCACATGCTCTGGTATACCACCTCACAAACTTATTTTAAAAGTTGGGATTCCTATTATGCTTATCAGAAACATTGACCAGTCTTTTGGGTTATGTAATGGTACAAGACTTATTGTTACTCGACTAGGCAAACATGTCCTTGAGGCCACAACTATTAATGGAACTACTATTGGGCATAAAGTTTTCATACCATGGATGAACACGACTCCCTCAGATAATAAATGACCCTTTAAGTTACAAAGAAGACAGTTTCCTTTCATTGTTTCTTTTGCCATGACTATAAATAAAAGCCAAGGCCAATCACTTCAAAATGTTGGACTTTACCTCCCTATACTAGTTTTTACATATGGCCAATTATATGTGGCTCTTTCGAGAGTTAAAAACATGTCTAGACTGAAAATACTTATCCATGATGCTGACAATAAGCCATTAACAAAGACCACCAATGTTGTTTATATAGAAGTTTTTCGAAGCCTTTGCTAGATTCCATTCAGGTTTTTCACTTCAATATGTCAACCAACAAATTAGGTATTAAACTTCAATTATAGCTTTCTATTCTGTTATAGTTTTTACTGGCAAGTTTTTACTTGTTTTTTTTAACAAGTACACATATCACAATCAATAAATGATTGCTTTGTATTGAAACACATATGTTGAATTTTTCCTTTCTTAATGTCATTGATTATTTCACCTCAATTAATATCAAATCAATTGACAATATCATTTTTTTGTTGTACAGTTTAACATCAGCTGGTGGAATTTATTATCTTTTATAGATATTGCATTATTATATGCCTCAACTATTTTTAGATTGTCAATTAAGAAAGAAGGATAGTGACTTTGGGTGCTTTCTTCAAGTTAAGACATGCTTATTCTCACTATGGTTCAACTTTTTTCTTTTTCCATTCAAGTACATATGCTAAGGGTTTTTAGAAGATCATGATTGATAATGAAAGCATACCTATAATCATTTTTTTGGTTCCTTGATTAGCTTATTAAACCTTGCTTCATTATCTATGAAATTGTGATTATAGATTTAAATCAACCATTTCCAAGATGTATACTACCTTTAGTTCCTTTTACCAAACATAATTGATAACATACATAATTCTACATCAATCTAACAAATTTGATAACATACATAATCCATATCAAGTTTTACATTGATCTTTCTTTTTTCTTTTCCAAATTTGTACTTCTTTCCTTCATCCAAACAATCTTAATTCTTCTTATTCTTTATTAACGCTTTACATCTCCTATCAACTCTTCAATGTCATTTGATCTTATAATCATAAACTAATTGTTCTTCATAATTTGTCTCATCCCGTTGCACCTTAGTGGCAATATTACTATCAAGGATTAATGGCAAGTACTAGAACAAAAAATCCATTCTATCTTTTTCCTTTTTCAACATATAGCTACTTGTGGATGGCATTACTGGACAAAGATTAATGTCCTTTTTCAACATATAGCTACTTGTGTCAGTTGCATAATTCACTTGATTACTAATATTTCATTTAACTCTCTCTATACACAGCTCATTTTTACAGAGGAAATATTTTAAGTAGCTATATTTTCTTGTCTAATATGATTGATTGCAATGCATCAGTCACTTTTACTATACTCTATTATCTTTTTTAAATTTACATCATTTAAGTTCACTCTTATCTGCTTCTTCTTCACCTTTGTTCTTGCCTTTCTGCTCTTTGGCCATCCTGTGTGAAGCTTCTTCCCTAGAAAAGCTACTTCACTCCAACCTTGGCTTCAAATATACAATGTATCACTAAATTGAACTTATTGTTTTTGTTCTTTCTATTTTTTCTTGTTTGTCATTTTATTTACAATTTTTTAGGTTTAATGACACTTTTCTTGCATTGTAGTTGCTATATGCAAATTTCAAACACTTTCTTTGTTAAGACTTCCATTTAAACATATTATGGCACTTTGTCATTTTTCCCCCTTTAACCCTATTGCCTTATAGCCCTTTTTTTAGTTAGTCATTACATTTTCTGATGCATCTTTATTTGGTTTTTACTCATGTCATTGCAGCCAAATAATGGCACAAAGTACTTTTCACCTCATCAAAGACATCCAAGCAAATAGAGAAACTTGGAAGATATGTGTGAGAATTATTTGACTATGGTTTAACATGATTCTTCTAGACCATGAGGTTTGTCCACTTTACCATGACACACTATTTACTTTTCAATAACTATAGACAGAAATTTTGTCACTTATTCTTACTCTTTTCTATCTCCTTGCACACAAAATTCAAAGATTCAAGGAAGGATTCTCCTCAAGCATTTGATTCCCGTCTATATCCCAATCGTCATTGAAGGAAAGTGTTATATCATGGAGAATTTCTTTGTTGACCATAACCATGGACAACTGAAGCCAATAAAGCATACTTTTCGGATTTCATTTAACAATAGTACTTATGTACAGCCATGTGACGCCCCAATTCCTACCAACCATTTTGACTTTGTCCCTATTGCCCACATCTTACAAAAAAAAAATCCCAACTGACTATCTTCTAGGTCCATATCATTTTCTCTTCCTCCTATATGAAATTTGTCTACTGTGATGTTGGTCATATTATTGTTGCACTTTTGATCTTGCGTTTCCCTTTTACATCTCACTTGCTTATTTTATTGTTTCAAGCAACTATCATTCTAATATTTCTTATATAAGTATATAATCACTAATATACATGATCGTTTCACTCTCATACAATTTTCTTTACATTGCTTCATTCTTTCCTATCATTCATCATTATCACTATACACTTATATGTTGTTCCCTATATTATATCTCTTCTTTTTAGCCCTTATTCGTATGACCTTTCTTTATATTTCCTTTATATCTTATTCTTTTTAGTTGCTTGGATTGTTTATGTTCTTGCATTTCCTTTCATATATGCTTTCCTTTTTTAGTTCCTTCATTTACTTCAGTTAGGTAACCCTCTTTATATAGATTTATATCTCTCTATCATTTGTTTTAGTTAACGTGCACTTATATATTATCCCATCTATTATGTCTTTTTTCTAATCCTTCATTAACTCATTATTTCATTACTAAATCTTGAATTTATTTCCCCTCTTGCAAGATGTTTTTGGACATGTCAAAAACTATGGGCCACTGGATGACTTTGAATGACATGGATAGACACACAAGAAAATCCTATTTATCATAGAAGATGATAGGTTTCTATGCATACCCTCTTGTACATTTACAAGGTTATCTCTTTTTCAACCAATCTTTCCACTACTTATATTCATTTAATTGTATTTTAGTCATAACTCCATTAGTTGCATTTTGTTTGGAGAAGTTGCTGAAATAGCTGCAGATTACATCCATGCTTCCCTGGACACAACCATTATTGCCATTTTGTAATTTGCAAGAATCAAATTCTCCAATAGTACAACTAAACATCCTTACTTTCAACATTCTACCATGCTTTCATTTTATTTCTCTTAGTTTAAAAAATTATTACAATGTTATTGTAGATGATATTCAGTTGTTTAATTCATGGGATACAACAAATGTCCTATTCAACCCAAACATTCCAGAGGTCCACCAATTGCAAGACAAGTCATCTTATCTTTAATTCTTTGTCATACATTATTCCACTCTTTTTCACTTTTTTCTTTAAACTTATCCATTCACTTTTCCAAACACAATTTGCCTGCTTCTCCACTGTCTCCTTCTCAACAGCTCAGTCAATTTACATCACAATCAAGTCAATCACCACACAAAACATTCATCATAATGCAGCCCTACTTGTCAATCTCACAGCTCCTGTCCTTGCAACAAGTCTCTATAACTTCTTTTTCCTACCTTTTTATCCTTCTTCTAATATAATATAACATGATATTAATTTTGCCTATAATGTTTTTACAGCCTTTCTTTTGTTTTATTTTAGCCACCATTCAAAAGATAGAAACACATTATGGATGGCTTTATAAATCCTGCAACGTATGCTTGGCAAAAGTCAAGGAGTAAAATAACATTCTTATTTGTCCCAAATGTGAGAAAACACCAACTAGCATCATGACAAGGTATTCTCTAACTGACTCATTTTCTTTGCTGTCATCTTAAACAAGTCATTCACAACTATATCTCACTTTTAGGTACAAATTACACCTATATGTTTTTGACCATTCTGGTTGCACTTCTGTCCTGCTGTTTGACCCTCTTGCAGACTAACTACTTCCTCACCTTGCAAATATGTTGCACCAAAAACTCATCCAAGTTTTTTTTCATTAATCTTTGTTCTTTTTATTCAATAACTTTTTAATTTTTCCTTCCTTTGCATCCACTTTCCTATCTTCTTTAAACTCATGTTTTTCTCTTTTGTCTCACTTTATTTTGCCTCCCCTCATATTAATTCTTTCTTACATGTATCACTATAGTTAAAATATTATCAAGACATTCTTTTTCTTTCCAAATATATTTTCTTGGTATTCCCTTTTATTATATGTGGCATAAAATCGCCCTTTCAATATTAAATAGGAAGGGCACTAACACTTTTTTCCCTTAGAACTTGACTAGTTAACCAGACGTCAGTTTATTTTTAAGCTTAAAATTATTGACTTCAATTTAAATAGCAATAGATCCAGCTTTACAGTTGTCAAGTTAACAGAATCATATGATCCAACAATTCCCTCTACCACAAAACAAGGTTATCTTTTCCTTACAAACATTCATTTTATCTTTCCTTATTTTCCCATATTTTCTCCATTTACATATATCATTAAACACATGATGTTACAACTAATACCTCATCCACGGCTAACCATTGTCCAACTCCAATGAGCTCTGGCACTACACAGTTTTTGGTAAATCATCTTTCTATTATACAAATTTGGTTAACAGATTTAACTAGGGTACTTATAGTTTTTTTCTCTATTATTAGAACACATGTTCCATGATGGGTGAGAATGACACAGATTTATCATCTGCCAATACAATGACACCCTCAAAATGTTTAGCTGCTAAGACAGATGTTGTCACATCAAAAGATAGTCTAACACCAGCACTCTCTACACCAAAACCACCAACACACCCAAGGAAACAAAGAACTAAAAGGGCATCAAATAAATTAGACACCCCAAGGCTTTTTGTAACATCCAATTTTCTGAAAATCCAAGAAAACGTAAGGAAACATGAGAAACGTAACATATGGTTTCTCCGTCAATGTATGAAATTCACCGGATATGAAAGGAAGTCCCCCAAATAGAGTAAATTAAGGTCTAATAAAATTAGAATAATATTTTAGATCGCAAATAATGATGAGTCAAGGTCAGAAGTGTCTTAAAATTGGGGCTAAAATAGATGAAAAAAAAAGGGAATCAAAAAAAGGTCCCGAAGAGCCTCTGAAGTCAAGTATGAAGGAGTCAGGAACCAAAATGCAAAGAAAAGTTATATGTTGGGCAAAATGTATAAATTGCCCTAAAGTTCAGGGAACCCTAGTTTCACCTTCTATTCGTGGCTTTAAGCACAAATATCAAAAAATCAGACAAAAATCTTAAAAATCTGTGACCCACGGTTAAAGTCAGTTTGATGAGACGGGTCCAATGATGCCAAGTTATCCGGATGGCTGGGTAGGATCTGGTCTGGGATCTGGTTATCCTGATCAGTAGCCATGAGCAAAATAGAAAAAAAAAGTTGTAACAACTATAGAAATAAAAATAGCTAAAGGACAAAGAAACCTTGAAGGAGTTTCAGGGACAGAATTGCAGTAAAGGAAAAGTTTATAACACAATCATAATACAAAACAGTGAAAATTACACCTATAGACCCAGGTGTCCGATTGATACCGAAATTTGTGAGGATTGAGGTTAAGGGCCCCTGAACCATGTTTGAAGCTCAGTATGGCCAGAAAGCAGAGGAAATAATATTTATAAATTTTAGAAAGTCTAAAAGTATGTATTATACCATAAAACTTTAATTGGGCCCAGACACCGATGTTAGACTGCGGTAAGGCCCAATAGCTGATTCTAAAAGCCCAAAAAGAGAAGAGAAGATATAATGAGAATTTTAGAGAAGATGAAACCCAAATATAAATATAAAATGAAAGGAAGAGAAGAAAATGATTTTAGTTATGTTAAAGAATTCACCATAGTTAAGCTAGAAACTAACCATGGTTGAGTTAAAAGTAAACCATGGATGAGTTAAGGAAATTAACAATGGTTACTATCCATAACTTAAGGGTTAAGAAAAGGCATCCAAGTGTGTGGCCAAGGATTTTTTAAAGAAGATATTTAGTTATGAAATTAGAAAATCAAAAGAAAAAGTAATGGAAGGCTAGGATTTGATCTTGAAAAGGTTGATCCAAGGGTCCAAATTTAGTATGACCTTTTAACTTCATCCTAATTCATCTCCTTCACCTCTATTCCACCATTTTCATGCCACACCCAAAGGAGGAGGAGAGAAAAACGTGAAGAGAGAGAGGGAGGGAGAAAAAGTGGAAGATGAAGTGAAACCAAGCAAAATTATCACCATTCTTCACCAAATTTCTTCATCTTCTCCATCCTCCAACCATTTCCTCCAAAGGGCAGATGCATATTCATCTTTTCTTCAAGGTGAAATGTTGCTCTAAGTAGGAAGAGAAAGGATTTTAGTGTGAGAAAAGCAAAAGAAGCAAGGCTTAAGCTTAAAGAGTAAGTTTTCTCAATCTTATACTTGTAAATTACATACTTTAAGCTAGTTTTGTTAAAGCCTAGTTATGAGTTATTTTTGGATAGCATATGAATCATTAGAAAGGGAGTTTATATGTTGAATATGAAGGCCTTGAAATGAAGTCTATATGTTGAACATGAAGACCATATGAGCTTAGTTATTGTTGTTATATGCTAAGACTTTGGAAAACACAAAGATTGTAACTTTTGGGAAAATAGAAAGCATGGGGAGATGCCATCCGAATTTTCCCAAAATTTTTATGGTGTTTTCTTAATGTCTTAAAGTCATGTATACTAAATTTCAAGTCCTAAAACATAAAGGAAAATTCTATGGAATTTTTAGAACCAAAGAAACGCACTTTGAGCCTAAAACTGAGCTGGATTATGTGATGACCAAAACGTGATGTTGGGGCTGGAATTTGATGATTTTATCCATTCCAATGGATTCAAAAGGGTGTTTTTAGCTAGGAATACCCATGGGAAAGCCCCCAAAGCTCATGGGATAAAATTCTTAAATTTTGGCTAAGAAATGCATACTATTCAACTATAGTGAATGGGAAGGGAAGGAGTTAGATTTTTCCAGTTCCAATGGTCCCATTAAGTTTAAAAGGGGTCATCTTATTTTAGAAGTTAAAGTTTATGTGTTGATTGTAATGAATCATCATTATGATTATAGGGTTTGATGTTATTTTGGGAACTTCAAAAGCAAGTAAACCGAGTCCTAAAGATTGAGGAGCAAAATTTGCTAAGGTAGTAGTTTTTCTCTCTCTTTCCTTAAGCTTGTATGTTTGTATAACGATAAGTATTATGCTATATCAAGTTGTTATTTATGCTATAAGATGAGATATGTATGTTTAGATCATGCTTGGCCTTGTATGAAATTTTTTGTATTCCCATATGGTATGTGGCACCTTGATTAGCATTATGTTATGTACTTACATGCTTGCTTGTGAATGAGATTAGTTTACTGCTACTGAGATTTCATAATCTCACCCCAAATATAACTCATGCTAGGTCCGAGTTCAAACAAATAAAGGGGCAAAGGATGTGGAAGCATAAATTGAGGACCTTACTTTTATGTATCACATTTTGTCATGTAATTAAATATTTTAGATTACTGCGTGTATGAGTTATGTTATGATACTATAAGGTACTCAAGTATGGAATGGAAAGTCATGAATATAATCAACCCTTGAGTAAATAGAATATGACTGATGAGCCTAAAATGCAAAAATACATCTGCTTCTATAAAGGTAAAATAATAATAATATGTCAAGTGAAGGGGTAAAACTGTCCAATTTGTTGTAGGGGCAACTTTATATGAATTCATATGTGCTCTGCTAAGTAAACATTATCCCCGTGTAAAAGGCTTAAAGAACTTGAAGTAGAGCCCTGAATTAACCTCATACGATTTTTCTATAATTAAGTATGTATTTTCAAAGTTAGATAAGAATTTGGAAATGACCAAATGAATAGTGAAATTGTATTAAGAAGTTTTAAAATGAAAATTTTTATCAGTTCAGGTTTTCGTTGACTCCTCTAAGTTTTATATAAGGTAATTGTAGTAGGAAAAGTGTTATAAAATAAGGTATGACACTTTCTGAAATTCCTACTTTAGATTTCTCAGCTAGAAAGTCAATTAAATCTATCAAGAAAGAAAAAGATACCTAATCATGCATCTCATGCCTATAAAATGGAATAGCATTTTCCATTCACATTTTGTCCCTTACAATGGTTATCTTTTGTAACATATCCTACTTTTGGCTTGTATTTTATTCTTATCTCTGTTGATGTAACTAATATCAACTTAGCATCGTATATTATATATGTTACATTTTTTTACTTCACCTGCAACTTTCCTTTGTTTCTTTACCAATTATTAGTTACTCAATCTCATAACATATATACCATTCATCTGATCTTTTAAACATCTTTCCATCTATATCCCTTTTGCATTGCCACTATCATAACTTGTTTATTTCATTTCCATCATAGAGTTTTGCTAGCTGATCCCAATTTGGTCCTCACAACTATTCAAACCATTTTTTGGTGCACTTTCTCCCTTTTGACACTTCATACATCAAATTACTATGGTCTATTCTTTAACATTACTGCATGCCTAATTCTGTTTTGTCTCTAAGATTTGTCAAAAAAGCTATAATCATCATTATGTCTTCCAATACTAATTTGACGATTGATTAAAAAATTATCCCAATATAAATATTTCATTTAAATTATTGTTTCTTTTTTCCTCTTTTTGTTGTTACATCAAAATATAGATTGTGTTGGTTTTATCTTCATAAAAAACATATTTGTCCATATTACATTATATGCTGATATTTGAAACTAATGCTCTTGTATGTATATATATTGACTTAGCAAAAAAAATCACAAACAAATCAATAAATATCTGTGCAATGCACGGGTCAAATTCTAGTTTTATAATAACAACAAGCCACATGCCTATGTTTATGTGCTTCCTCCTTTCTGTAAAAACGAGTCCCAACTCTCGAGGAAAAGACATTTTATAACAACATATTACATTACACGAGATATAGAGAAGAGTAACCCCAAACAAAGCAAGGGCTTATTTGATTTTGTTTTTGTTTTAATGTTTTCGAAACATGTGTTTTTTAGAACAAATTTTGATAACAAAAAAATTAAAAAATCCGTTTGAATCATTATTTTAAAAAATAACTATTTTTTGTTTTTTGCTTGATTCTGTAGAACAAATGTTACAAAACATCTAACAAATGTTTTGATTTTTTTGTTTACGAAAACAAAATTCTATTTTTTTGTTTTACAAAACACTTCATTAAAAACACATTATCAAAAAAAAAAATTTATTTTTTTGTTCTTAAAAATAAATAACTGTTCTGAAAATAAAAAATCAAATAGGCCCCAAATCACCCAATTTCAAAATACCCAACTCATGAATTTATAATGTAGGAGTATCAAATTAATGTAAGCCACTGTATCTACATCTTCTCAATGTATTTTGTGTACTAGGTTCTAGACTTGAAGCATTAGCTAGCATCACTATTAAATTATTATAAAATAATTATTATAATAAATTGTTAAATACAAAAATAAAATAAAATAAAATATTAATTAACACTTAAAATCGGAATTAGATCCCCTACAATACCCTCTCCCATGGCCACTGCAGTAAGAAATTTGAACAGTTCAAATTAATCTAGACGGTCTAGATCTATTTAATTATTTTTTAAATTTTAAAAATAAAATTTTTTTATAAGATACAAAATATAAAATAAAAATAATTTTTTAATTGCAAGTTTAGAAAAATAATATTTAACTTAAAAAAATTAAATTGTCCAAATTTTAATTTAAATGAATGAGATTTCATTAAAAAGAGAATTGAGAGGATGTCAAGGGAGAGGATTTGAATCCCTTAAAATCTCCTATTGGTAGTCCTGCGCAGCAGAGAATCGACAGTATTTAATAAATTAAAATAAAAAAAATCTCTCACGGGCTTGGTAAAGAGATAAAATTAATGCCATTTTTATAATGTTTGTGTAGAACATCAGTCAGGCCACATTAACTGTTTAGTTGTGCGCCCCACAGAACTTCTGTCTGTTTTCAATCACTGTGTTCCAATCTTCGTTTCCAATTTGGTTTTCGCCATCCTTATTTGCGGAAAAATAATTAAGCCACCTTGTTTATTATCAGTATGTGCTTATTAATTATATTTGGAAAAGTTATTGAATAAATTTTATTTATAAAATATACATTGATTGATTAAATTAATTATAATTACGTCAAACACACTGGTTTGATCATAAAATATGTGTCATTTTCACACACACGTATCTTTACGACCAGTATTTTTTGTAAAGAAAAATTTTAAGATCCGTGCAGAATCTCTATTATATTAAAAAGATGAATTTGCTTAGGGTCAGAGAGGAAAACACAAGTTGAAAAGGTTATGCTGCTAATCATGATTTCAGGTTGCAGCCACTGACTACTTCTTTTTATTATTATATATGTCTTTATCTTAAGATTAAATCTTGAATTTATTTATTTTTTGAGAGAATTATAATAAAAAAAATTTAAAGATATATTATTATTTATTTTAAAATAATCATCACTGGGTTTAACAATAATCAATTGAACTTAATAATAAAAATCTTTAAAAATAAATTTTTTTATTTTTTAATCTTTAAACATAATTTTTCCTTATTTTCCTTGTATGAGTTGGATTAAAATATGTAATATCAATGGTAGAAATTGAATCCAATGTCCTCCGTGAAGACGGAACCACAGTTCTGGAGCCAGCTCACACATTCATCTATGATTTTTCGAATGCATTAGTTTATCTTTATTATTGTTCAATTTTGTCTGCTGACAATTATAAAATATATAGCATTGACTAGATAATAGAGCTTCTCTAGCCAAACTAGATATTTTATGTACACACGGAGCCCAAACAAGCATCCTTTGATTAAGGTAAGAGGGTACGCCATGGCAGGAGACGACAAGCTTCACATAGTCATGTTTCCATGGCTGGCCTTCGGCCACATCATCCCCAACCTTGAGCTCGCAGAGCTCATAGCTGAAAAGGGTCACCTTGTGAGCTTCGTGTCTTCCCCAAGAAACATCGATCGCCTTCCAAAACTACCTCCTCATTTGGCTGCTCGTATCAAATTCGTCAAGCTTCCCTTACCCAAAGTCCATAACCTCCCTGATAACGCACAGGCCACTACCGATGTTCCGTACAACACAGTGCAGTTCCTCAAGAAAGCCTACGATGGCCTCCAAGAACCCGTGATCCAGTTTCTCGAATCTTCCAATCCTGACTGGATCTTCTACGACTTTGCTCCCTATTGGGTCGGATCCATTGCTTCCAAACTGGGCATCAAGAGTGCCTTCTTTAGTATATTTACTCCTCCGTTACTCGGTTTCCTGGGATCTCCTTCCGATTTGATGGGTACTGACCCCATCCGTAAAAAACCCGAGAACTTTACAGTCCCTCCACCGTGGGTCCCATTCCCCACCACCGTAGCATTCCGTTACTTCGAGATCATGAGGATTTCAGACAGTCTCTCGGACAACGACTCGGGCGTTTCGGATACATATCGGCTCGGCGCGTCTCTCCAAAACTGCGACATAGTGGCAATCCGAAGCTGCTCCGAATTTGAACCCGAATGGATTAAAGTCCTCGAAAACCTTTACCAGAAACCAATTCTACCAGTTGGGCAACTCCCCAGCACGGCCTATGATGATGGCGACAAAAACAACACGTGGCGGTGGATGAAAAATTGGCTGGACAAGCAAAGTAGAGGCACCGTGGTGTACGTGGCCTTTGGGAGTGAAGCGAAGCCGAACCAAGAAGAAGTGAGGGAGATAGCTCTAGGTTTAGAGAAGTCAGAGCTACCGTTTTTTTGGGTGCTGAGAATTCGACGTGGACCTACCGACCCAGATGTTCTTCAATTGCCGGAAGGGTTCGAGAAGCGGACCAGTGGGCATGGCGTGGTGTGCACCAGTTGGGCACCGCAACTGAAGATATTGGGCCACGAGTCCGTCGGCGGCTTCTTAACCCACTCAGGTTGGACCTCGGTGGTGGAGGCGATCCAGAACGAGAAGCCGCTTGTGCTTTTGACGTTTCTAGCGGACCAAGGAATTAATGCGAGGGTGTTGGAGGAAAAGAAGATGGGGTATTCGATACCGAGGGACGAGCGAGACGGGTCGTTTACGTGTGAGTCGGTTGCTGAGTCGTTGAGGCTGGTTATGGTGGAAGAAGAGGGAAGGATCTATAGGGAAAAAATAAAAGAGATGAAGGACTTATTTGTAAATAAAGAAAGACAAGAAAGATATGTGGATAGTTTACTAGGTTACCTCAAAGATCATAGAAACCCTAAGCGTGGAGGCGGGGCTGATTAGCATTATTATGTTAGATTATTTAATTATATTAAGGACGAGCATTGTTTGGTTATAAGGGTAGATGAGGGTCTCTTCCCTTTCATCTCATCCCCTTTTGGCTTGTAACAGTTTAATTTGTTTAGTATCACAAGGTGAAATAACACTTTTTTAGTGCAAATTTATTGAAAAAAATGCTTTTTATGCAAATTTATAGTTATAACGGAATAGTTTCATACTTTCATGTATAGTGCCATTCCGGCTATCAATATATATATATGTGTGTGTAGCGGCATTCCAACTTAAATAGGCTTAATTAGGCTCCGTTTGGGAATGATATGAATTTTGCTCCTAATTTTTTTTCAACAAACATCATAAAGTTTTTTTAAACATTTTTCTGATATTTTCTACAATTTACAATTGTTTTTTAAAAATATCACAGGAGAAGATTTTCAAAATAATTGTGTTGTTATAAATTTAGAATGACTAAATAAATTTATATATTTTACTTAAGTTCTATCTTTATTATAAAGGGTGCATATCTCTTGGATATAAGTGTTACCGCAAGTCATGATATATATGGGTTCAATTTCAACTTTGTTCTTTTTCTCATCATGCTCTACTCTTTAGGCTTTGTGTTTTTTCAGTTGAAAAATAAATTAAAAAAAAACATACAGGCCTATAGGTTGGAGACCGATAAGACAACTGTGAATGTTTGATAAAGAAAAGGAGCTCAAGCAGACTCTGGTAGAAACCAAGGCTATTTCAACTTTCTAAGTCTTGACTATTAAAAAGCCGTTAGTCGACCTCCTTAATTAGAGAAAAGTGCAATATTCGGGTTGGGGTGAATTGGCACGAAAGATGATTGTATCACTAATAATATTCAGAAATTCCAAAGCCATCTTTTTGGTATACCCACTTTGAATAGATTAGATTGGTACAGAGACTCCACTTTTGCGCGCGTTCCTGAATAAAAAGCCAAGACCAAAGTGTGATATTTTTGTCTTTAACTCAATAATATTATACTTGCACGGAACCCCAGTAAGAAGATCATTTCTATCATAATTTTTGTTAGGCGTTTGTGAAACGTGAATGGCGACTGATACATTGTTATTGGCGCAAAAAATTTTACAAATAGATGGGAACTTGACTTATTTCTATTGAACATTTGATATGAGTTATATTAATTTTCTATTTAATTATGGAGTATTGCTATGGGTTTAGTACTTTTATTTATTGCTTCTTAGTTCTTAGTTAAAATTGTTAATACTTATACATCCAATTAAAGTTGTTAGGTTAGGCCGTTAGGTAGGAGGCTAGATGTAATTTACTATTAAATTCTAAGAGTGAATACATTTGATCAAAGTCACTTCATATTAGCACAATTAATATCTAGCGTACAAGTCGTTCACCTGAAATGAAAGTGTTTAATGAAATGTAGCCTGGTTTAATTGAGAAAGAATACATTTGACCGTAACCTCTTCATATTAATTAAACTTAAATTCGCTAAAGGTTAATGCTTCATATGAATAATTGAACTTAGTAGATTGGATTTAGCTATGTAAAAGAGATTATGATTACGATTATAATAATTCAACACATTGGCTATGAATCTTAATACATTAGGAATTCAACTAGCAATAGACGGAAATTGATCGATGTTGAACTCCAAATGCTTTTAGTGGTCAAAGTTTCATCTATTTCAAGTTTGAATCTTTTTTGCCTTTTGAGTATTTACTAAGCCTTCTGATTTGTATCTTTCATCTATCATTGTAGTGCTATAGGTTCCTAGTAACTAGGATGGCCTGGGATATTAGATTGTAATTAGTCTACATACTTATAGATAATCAATCACTAACTAAATATTTTAAAAACCTCTAGAGCATAGGTAACACCATTCCTCATGAGATTGACACTTATACTTGAGTTTACTTTATTACTTGAATGACTAAGCCACTTGCTAACTTAACTATAAAATAGTTGCATCATTTTCTCAATCACGACCTCACAAAATGCCCAAGTAAGCCATCATTATACGTGAAGATAGAAGAAGTCTATTTCCTCATCCTATGACTATACGTGGATGATTTAATATATATAAAAAATAACACAAGGATGATTGAAGACTTTAAGTAAGAGATGGTGAAGGAGTACTAAATGATCCATCTAGGCCTTATGAGATACCTTTTCGGCATTGTAGTTAAACAAAGGCTTGAACAAATATTAATTTCTCAAGAAAAATACATTGACAATTTGTTGAAAACATTCAAAATGAAAGAATGCAAACTAACATTCACTCTAATGTATGTGAGATATGAGAAGTTATCAATGGATGATGAAAGAAAAAGTGGATGAGACAATTTGTAGAAACCTTGTCAATTCATTGATTTATCTCACACGCAACAAAAAATCATGGTTTTAACCATAGTTTTTTAGTGCCTTTAGCAACAATTTCAACTGTTGGTAAGTGATTTAGCAATTCTTACAATATCTATAGTCAAAATGTCTAAAGGCTTTCATCACAATTTAAAACAAACTATTGATAAATCCGTGGTTAGACCTTAAAAATTTTGAATTTTTAGGGTGGCACTTTTAACAATTGCCATAAATATTTCTTTTAACTTTCTAACATATTGTTTTGTCTATATTTTTCAAGCAAACCTATAACACTTTTTAGCTAATAGTAACTAATAATTTCCAATAACAAAACAATTTTTAGCTAACATATCTAATAATGACAACCAATTTCTAGTAATAGCAACTGTATACTATTAAAATTGAAAATAAATTTATATTCAATTAATTCACAAATATTCATGGGCATTCCAAACCTAATTTTAAAAAATCTTTAATAATTTAGTATTTAAAATTTAATTACCTTACTAGATGCTTAGCCATCACTAAAGATAAGGCATCACTACATGATCTAAAGTAATGCACTGCCTCTCCCTCATACTCTCACTTTTTGTTAATTCATAATTCACAATCCATATTTAAGTTTTAATGCCCTACCATAGCCACTTGGATTGGTATTAGTATTGAAATAATTATTATTCCTAGTTTTCTTTTTTTTAAACCCAAACTTAATGGTTTCATTCAATCACATATAGATCACATATGAATAATTGTGTTAGTAGTGGAAGACCTTCAAATTCTTAGCCATTGCACCCATCATTAACAAGCAATATTAAATTGCAGCTCAGTAAAAATTTATTGACTACAAATCTTGTTAGTGGTACATTAATTATTTCTAAAATGATAGTTTCTCAAAGAGTGCAAATTCAAATTAAGCTCACTGAGATTAGTTGGTTGGGATTTAGGCACAATGCTTTGATCATAATATTATATGAGAAATAGGAAATCTTTGTTCAATATCCCATAAAAATCATCATATGACACAAGCATTATATAATTCTACAACCAATACTAAATACTAATGGAAAGGAATCGAACAACTTGACATTAAAGAAAACAATATTACAAGAAAGGGGGATAAATAAGTAAATAGAGATAAGAAATAGAATGACATTTATGATCCAATAGCTAAGGACTTTGTTTCTAAATGTCTACAAATTCTATGTTCAAGTTTTACTTATGAAAAGATGATATAGGACACTATAAATGGAATGAAAAAGAAGAATAATGTATATAATAAGTGCAATGAAGCCAACAACTAACCTATGGTGCAATTGAGTTTATGTAGATTGAGGTATGTCAAAAACTACAAGTACAGCTATCGTCAACAAGAGCTAGTGTAAGGGTGTTTATAGATTTGTCGCTAAATGCATTCATAGATAGACAGACAACAACTCGAGATGGTGGATTTATACATGGAGATGGTGTTTATGGAGCTATAGAAATGGAGATGGTGACTAGAGATGGCCTAACCACGATTTAGACCCAAACCATGGTTAGGTCTTATCCTAACCATGATTTAGGCCTAAAACGTGGTTAGGCCAATTAAAGGCTCATAGTCAAGCTAAAACCATGGCTAGGTCTTGTCTTAACCATAGTTATGGACTAACTATGTTTAGAACTCAACATGGTGTAACAACAATTATTACAAAATCATGGTTAGGCCATGTCCTGACTATGGTTTGCAATTAACCATGGTTAAGACTTTATCTCAGCCAATAATCATGGCCGCGACATATCTTAACCACAATTTTAAAAATCATGGTTAAGATAATGTCGTTAAAACACTATTTTTTGATGGTGACTAATAGAAGGACAAACATAATGAATGTTATCAACATTGATTCAAAATTTGAGTGAGCTTAGCAAATCCTACTTCATAATTGCAAAAAGGAATTTTGAGATATGGAAAAGTTACAATGAGCTTCGGTATCATGTCCAAATCACAAAATAATTACAATTTAATTTGCTATACCCATAATGATTGGGCAAGTAGCATTGATGACAAGAAAAACATAATTAGATATATTTTTCTTCTTAGCACCAAGGTAAGTCACTATGACAATGACATTCATTTTCAACTAAAACTTCTATCATAAATAGTAAAAAATCATACTTTTTCAATAGATATTTTAGTCAAATAATATGTTGTTTTCTTCCTTGTTAGCAATTTGTTTCGACAATTTATTCTATCATCTAATAATGCTATTTTTCTCTCCTTTGCATCTTTTGAAATTGTTTGAAATCGGCTCATGTCATTATAATTTATTATTATAAATAAGAGTTTTATTTAATACAAATATAATGTTAATAAAATTTTGAATAAAAATAAATTATTAAATAATAATTATTTTATTTAATTTCAATCATTATTTTAATTAATATACATAATAAGTAAACATTTTTAAATAACTAATTTATTTATTTTTTAAAAATTTAATTAAAAAGTAGTATCTGCACACATATCTATCACAAATCATATTATAAGCTTCAAATAGTTTTATTAAATATACTAAATATTTTGCATATATTAATAATTAATAAATATTACAATAAACTAAAAATATTTAGAATATTAATAAACTTTATATCATTATTATTGTTGTTCATAATTAATAATAATTTATGTCTCAAAGTATATTATTATTATTAAACTTTTTCTTTTTGCATTTTATGGGTTTGATGTTTTTTGCATCCATCCAATTATTTTCTCAATTTTCTAGGTTTTCTATTTTTATGGACTTTTTGGGTTGCTTCCAATTGCTCTTTCTACTTTGTGTTCTTTTTTGATTCTTCATCCATCCATCTTCCAATTCCTCTTTATGGGTTCGTGTTCTTCCTTTCTTCTGCATCCATCCATTTCTTGCTTTTCACTTCAATTAAAACTTTTTGTATCTAAAACTTCAAAAAATTCAAATATTCTTCCTTAATACAATATCAAAGAACTCAATTGAAAAGATACATTAAGAATAATCAAATGAGTTCTTATCTCATTTCAATCAACTAGATAAATCAATAAAAAAATTTCAACTATTTCAATCAACCAAACATTTTAATTAGATTTAAAAACTTCATGTACCAATTAGATAAATCAAATAAAAAAATCCAATAAAAATTAAAAACATTTCAACCAAAAACTTCACCTAAAGAAAATGAAAAATTAACAAAGAAGGGAGATGAAGATGAGAGAGTAGAGGTAAAGAGCGAAACCACCTCAGAAGAAGAAGAAGAAGAAACATGAAGGGATCAAATATACAAAAACAATGAGAGTTAAAAACCACTTTTAAAAATGACAATGAAAGAGATAGTAGAGTTAAACGAAAATGAAAATGACAAGAGCAACAATTTATTTGGATCTATTCATAGATAGGAAAAGCAAAAATTTAGTGGGCTTGAAATTGGTTTCGCTCCTTTTCTTTTTTTAAGATTCACACCCTTTGTCTATTTGCTTGATGTTAATTTTTTTTTCTTGCCTTTATCCATTTTCAAGTGATGTCAAGTTTTTTTCTTATAAAATTTTGTGTTTTGTAATAATAATTGTATTATTATTATTTATAAGAAATTCAAAATTTTATAATATAGAAATATAGATTATAGATTATAGAATTTTGATTTATTAATTTAATTATTAATTATATATAATTGATTTATATTTCATTATTATCATTTTATTACTATTTAATATATTATTATTAATGTTCAATATATCTTATATAAATTATCTTAATTGATATTAATAATAATTAAAATTAAAAATTAAAAAAATGTAATTATTATTGATTTATTTATTTCAAAATATGAAACTTGAAATTTTGTTTTTTTAAAAAAATTAGAAACACTTAAAAGAAATATGGATACGTCAAACCACTACCACAGAAATATAATTATTTGTCACACATTCGTTAGTGATTTATGTAAAACTGCCAACAAAAGCTAAGTATAGTTGGTAGTTTACAATAACCACCAACAAAAATAAGGGAAATGTTGGCGATTCCTTAAAACTACCAACAAAAAGACCATGTGGATTGCTATTTGTTAGCGGTTCTTAAGAACCGCCAATAAAGCATAGGACCTTACAAATTGTTAACAATAATAAAGCTTTTGTTGGCAGTTCCTATTGAACCACCAACAAAACCTTAAAATTTGTTAGGTTTTTGTTGGCAGTTTCTGCTGAACTGCCAATATAGGCCCCCTTTAGTTGGTGGTTTTTTTTGAAATAGCTAATTATTTGCATTTTAAATTTTCTTCATAACTTTTCACGTCCGCCCCCTTACTAGAGCCTTCCTTCTTCTTGAAACCACATGCCTTTCTCTCCCCCACAAAGACTCCATTGTTCGTCCGCCATCGTCCGTCCGTGAACAGCGTTGCATCATCTGCTGCCCATCCATGAGCCACCTTTACACCGTCTGTTGTCTCATGTCCACCCCCTTGTCCCATGTCTACTAGTTGTAGCATCCGCTGCCCCACGTCTGCCCGAGTGTCGTTCAAGATCTACTCCGCCACGACCATCAGCCATTTCCATTTTACCATCATCCGCCTGCCTCCCATTTGAAATCTTTACTGAATTTGCCCCATTTGCCCTCCATTTTCATGTTGTTCCTTCTCTCTGAATCTCCCTTTCCATTTTCCTATAAGTTCATCCCTTTCTTTTTTTCAAAATTAATTTATTTTAATTAATGTATTTTTTTCTTTTGAACAAATTAAGTGGTGGTTGTTTTTCTCCATTTTTGGTTCCCATCCTCCATTCTTCCATTTTTGTATTTGTGCTTTTTTTTAAAACTATTTCCTTTTTGTGACATATTAAGATAATTTTTACAAAATAATTCTTTTAGTATGACAGAATGTGCAAAATATAATATAGTTAAGTTATAACTTACATAGAAGAAAAGAAAATTTGTTCTGTCATTATTCTTTAATTATGGACTAATGGAATATTATTTTCTTTTAGTTTAAAGAGAAGGCTCAAGGCTCAAGGCTTGGGAAACTTCCATTTTTATGTCATCATATTGCTGGTTTTTCTTTGAAATATAGATTGCAACAAAAGAATAATTAAATAGAGTATAATAAGAAAATATTTAGTGAAGTAATAGGTAGGAGTCCAAGCAAATTAAAGAGTCACTAATCATATTTCTTTTAAATTGGTTCTTATTAGATTGAAAAGGTCTGGATCGAAAATGAATGTCTACCAATTGTCTTTCTAGGGAATATGAGAATGTAGTGAAAGAGTTTATTAAATTTGCAGTTGAACACACAAAAGACTCTAGTAAAATCATATGCCCTTGTTTGAATTGCTATCATGTGAAGGGATTTAGTGCAACTAAGTAGGAAGATCATTTAGTGTATAATGAGATTGACCAAAGTTATACATGTTGGACAAAGCATGGCGAGACAAAGAATGAGCATAGTAACTAGGCGTATAGTGGGAGTTCTGCCTTAAACGATTTTGACATAGGTACATATAAGGCTGATCTTCTTAAAGAGATTGCAAATGTGGTTGAAAAAAATCTTCAAGACTGTCTTGAAATGTTTGAGAGGTTGACAAGTGATGCGGAAAAGCCATTATAGTCTGGTTGTACTAAATTTACAAGATTGTCTGCAATGTTAAAGTTGTACAACTTGAAAACAGGAAATGGATGGAGTGATAAGAGCTTTATATCTTACACTTTTGAAAGATATGCTACTAGAGGATAATAAGCTTCCTAGCTGAACATATGAGACAAAACAAATGTTATACTCTACTGGCATGAGCTATGAGAGGATACATGCTTGTCCTAATGATTGTATTTTATTTCGAGATGAATATGCATCATTAGATAAATGTCCAAAGTGTAATGCCTTAAGATATAAAAAGAAACAATCAAGTTCGATGAAGGTGGTGTGGTATTTTCCCATCATACCTAAATTCATACGTATGTACAATAGTGCAAAAGATGCGAAACACTTAATATGGCATGCAAATGAAAGAATTCAAGATGGCAAGCTTTGACATCTTGTAGATTCTCCTCAATAGGAAAAAATTGATCAAGAGTACCTTGACTTCGGGTAAGAAGACAAAAATCTACACCTTGCATTGGCTACTGATGGAATGAAATAGCACGGTGTCCAAAGTAGTACCTATAGTACATGGCCAATGATTTTAGTGATTTATAACCTACCTCTATGGCTAAGCATAAAGCACAAGTATATGATGTTGTTTATGCTAATTTCTAGGCCTAAGTAACCTGGAAATGATATTAACGTATACTTGACTCCTTTAATTAAAGATTTGAAGCTAATGTGAGAGATAAGAATGGAGGTATATGATGGGTGTAGAGAGGAAATATTCAACTTGCAAGCTATGCTGTTTGGGACAATCAATGACTTTCCAGCATATGGTATTTGTCAGGATGCAGTATCAAAGGACATTACAGATGCCTTATTTGTGAGGAGGACACACATTCCAAACGGTTGGAACATTGTATGAAGAATGTCTTTCTCGAGCATTGCAGATTTTTGCCTTTGGGACATCTTTACCGATGGTGGAGCAAAGCTTTTAATGGGATGACAGAGGAAAGTAGTGCACATTTGCCATTGAATTGTGAGCAACTATATGAAAAGGTAAAAGATTTGAATAGTAGGACACCTTGGGACAAATGGGTGGAAGAAAAGATCTATTTTCTTTGAATTGCCATATTAAAAGTCCTTGTATATAAGGCATTTCCTTAATGTGATGCAAATCAAGAAAAATGTATGTAACAGTATAATTGGTACGTTACTCAATGTACTAAGAAAGACCAAAGATAGGATCAAGGCAAGGTTGGACTTAGTTACTTTGGGAATAAGAGGAGAATTAGCATCGGTGAAGGAAAGATGTCGTACTTATCTACCTCTAATGGCACATAGTCTATCTAGGAAAGAAAAATTTCTTTTTATGAGTTTATTAATAGAGTTAAGGTTCTAGAAGGGTATTTTTCAAACATTGGAAAATTTGTATTAATGAAATATCTAAAGTTGAAGGGTTTTAAGTCTCATGATTGCCATGTTCTGATAGAACATTTAATTTCAGTGGCTCTACATTCTATTTTGCCCAAAAAGGTGCGAGAGACAATCACTAAACTATGCTTCTTCTTTAAGTCGATTTGCAGCAAAGTGATTGACTTTGCAAAATTGCTCATATTGTAAAGATAAATTGTGGTTATTTTGTGTGAGCTTGAGATGTATTTCCCATTTTTATTCTTTGATATGATGGTTCACCTAATTGTTCACTTGGTTAGGGAGACACAGATATGTGACCCAGCTTATTTGAGGTGGATGTATCCAATTGAGCATTACATGAAGATATTAAAAGGGTATGTTAAAAATTGACGTCGACCAGAAGGTTGCATTGTTGAACGATACATAATTGAAAAAGTTATTGAATTCTGTACTGAATACTTATCTAATGTCGATAATATTGGGCTTCCAGTATCTTGAAACATGGGAAGAATTGATGAGGAAGGGATTATGGGAAATGAAATAGTTAGCATCACAAGTACAGAGTGAGAGCACGCACACCTATATGTTCTACACAACTCTGATGAGGTTCAGCCATATGTATAAAAGCACAAAGAGATACTTAGAAGGTTGAACCCAATGAGAATGAAAGTTGGATATTAAAAGACAATAATCTGCATTTTATAGATTGATTCAAAAATCACATTTTTAAGGAGTTAGATGTGAATCCTAGTACAATCTTTGAAAAATTGAGATGGTTAAGCAAGAGGTCCAATCCTGTATGTCTTTTCTTACATTGATTATCTTATCAATGGCTACACTTTCTATACAAAAGTGTAGAATGATTGGAGTACAATGAAAAATAGTGGTGTAACTCTTATAGCTCAGTCTATGCATATTTCTAGTGCTAAAGACAAAGACCCTATCTATGCGAACATATTATACTTCGGGATAATTAAACGCATATGGGAGTTAGACTACATTTTTGTTTTGGGTGCTAGTTTTTTATTGTAAATGGGTTGGCAACAAGAACAGCCTTTGGATTTGTAACACCATATTTATATAGCTCATCATCCACCATTTATAGGCTTATTTCCATGAAGCATATGACATTCTCAAAGAAAAGCCATAATAAAATGCAATTAAATTGCATTACATCACGAATAAATTTTCATTCAATGTTTTGTGGGCCATATAGACTCATCCATTTCATTTCCATATTTAAACACACAAATAAAACTCATAACAAGCTCAAGAAGTGGCCTAGAATGCGTGCAAATGAATGGTATGCTCAAAAACATAGGGTGCAGCCTTGGGTAGGATTTTTAGATTTTGTGCCTAAACTTTGAAAAATCATAACTAATTCTAAAAAAATTGAAATCAAGTATACTATACCATTTTGGAAAGCTACAGATATTTAATTTATATTAAAAATAATTTTAGGTCATGAAACATCAAGTAGAAAACATTTGACATTCAAGAAACACCTAAGGTCTTAGCTATCTGAGCTACTATCACAAGTTACTATCATAAACTTTGGAAATTCATAAATAATTCTAGAAAAGTCCAAATCATGAAAATTTGGTCATTCTAAGAATATATAGATATTAACTCTAAGGAAAAAATATCCCCAAACCATGCCAAGTTCATTTACGAACTAAATTTTGATGGAACAATATAGGAGGTCAAGTGACACTATTGGTACTGACATTAAACTTCAAAAATTCATAACTCTCTACTCAGACCTCCAAATGAGGTGATCTTGGTGGCTATAAAAATCCTATAACTCTAGTTTATACTTGTAAAATCTCAAAAGTATTGGACACTATTTGAGCCTCAAATGACATAGAACATAAAACTGACTATATGAACAGTACATGCACAAGAATAACAGAAAAATCTCAACTTTGAAAATTCATAATTAATTATATAGAGCTCTAATTTTTCTGAACTTTAGCTTCCCAAAAATCTCTCAATGAGTTCTACATGTTTGCCAAATTTCATAGGAAGATTCATCCATTTGGTCAGTTTGCACCATAGGGTTCCGGTTTGGTTACTTTTATAGTTTTTACTAGCATCAAAGTGCTCAATTTTGCTTCCAAAGCTTGTGTGGCCACTTAAGTAGATGGGAATGAACCAAAATGACATTCTAAACTTGTATTAAAGATGCAAAAATCCAGATTTCTCAAACTCACTCAACCACCCCATGATATACACAAAAATACATATGTCTAATCTAGCAATTCCATACCCAAATCATGCTATATCATGCAAATGGCATTAATTCTCATTCATACATTATATATATAAGTATTTACACATGTTCAAATGATTATACAATAATGTCATCATAGTATTACACCATATGCCATTGATATGGCTATAAAAGAAACAAAATTAGGCAATTTTAGATACTTTGATATCAATCTCCTATTTCTAACTTGGTGGCTTCCATCACCTTGTTCATTTAGTCCACCTAACATGTTAATCACACATAAAGTATGCAAAATAAGTCTTGAAATGCATGTATGAGCATCATAGAGTATGCAATCATTTAAGAAGCTTTCTTGGCATTTAAACAAGTCATACATAGCATACATAAGCTTGCCAAGTAAGTGGATTAGCCTCACCCATTCACTTATGGTTGCCTTACTTATTTTCTCTAAGAGGTTTTAACTCAACCTTTACTCTTAGGAATCTACCTCACTCTTGGGAGACTCTTTACTTTGTCTTAACTAGTTTCAAGAGTTCTTGGCTCATTCTTACTATGGCTAAAAGGTTCTTGGCTTCTCCACACTCAAACAAACCAAGACAAGCATATAAAACATCATTTGAATGCATAAAATATCATCATGGTACCATGGCATATAAAATTATACTATAATACTTTTCATGACTTAGAACACACATATACATATCCAAAGGCAATGTAAGCACACGTTCATATATCAGAGAAGGTGGAAAGAGCTACTTTTGCCACACAAGCACACTTTTTCCTTAAGCTTTGAGTCTTCTCCCTCAACCTCACTCTCATAAGAAGGTGGAATGTGTTTCCTTTGGTTTGATAGATAATATGGAAGCCAATTATACTCTTGAACCAAATTCTAAAGCTATACATTTACTAGAGAAGCTAGGTGGTTCATATAGCTTTTTTATGGTTCTATAACACACTTAATAAAGCAACCTTAAGAGAAAATCATCTTGGCTCCATTCTTTCCATTCATTTTTTATTCTTGACTCCATTTAAACCTCATGAGTCATCACACAATCAAATCTAGGAGTCTAACTAGATGTTGCTTCTTTAAGCCATAATATGGAACCTATGATACCATCTTACTATCCATAGTTTCTAAAATTTTTCTAAGGCTTTCTCTCATCCTCTTTCATCATATATGACTTAAAAATAAGCTTGGAACAAATTAAAACTACCCCTTGGTGCTTCATCTAGCCTAGGTCGAAATTATGCACTATATGAACATCAAGTGGCTTTACTTCATTTTCTTGATGGAAGATGCATATGAGGAGCCTTCTAGGGATCTCAAAAGCTCATCCAAACACTCATTTAGGCCTAAGAACAATTACATCAAAATCAAATTTTTAAGGGAGCCCATGAAACCCTAACTTTGCTATCTTGAAAAGTAATGGCTTTTACTTGGTTTTCTTTGTATATTTTCATTCTCCACACCCAATTTCCTAGCATTCACCCTTGGTTCTACCCAAAATTCAAGCCCTCTTGGATCTCCCTAGGCTAGTCGAATTTGCAAGAAGGAGGAGCAAGGAAGAGTTGCCATGGAGATGAGATTTTACCTTATTTTTCTTTGGTTTCTTGGATGATTCTTCCCTTGCTTGGCTTCTCCTCTCCAAAAATGAATTTTTCCTCCTTGGTATGACCTTAAAACAATCTTAAATACATAAAAAAATTCCATGGGAAAGAAGGGAAAGTGGAAGAGGATGAATTTGCTAAAGAGAAACCGAGAAATCTATACTTTTTTCTTGCCTTTTCTTCTCCTTTTCTCTCCTCCTTGGTGCTCCTAAGAGAGCTGGTCTTCCTATCTATTTTTGGGTAAAAGCAAGTCGGTGAAATGAGGAGGAGATGTGGAGTGAAGTTTATAGAGGGTTCAAGAAACTACTTTTTCACAAAATTCCCATTTTCCTCTTCATTCTTGGCATTTTTGTTTCTAATTTGTTTTATCTCCTTTTTTAGAATTGTCTTTTTTGTTATGAATTTAGGTTTCCAATTTAGTAAAATGCCTTTGGAATTACTCAAATTGGAGCTAAAACTTTCCCGAAAGAATCAGTCAAAGTTTGGATCAATCGACATTTAAAAATGTCCACCGAAGGGGTTTTAACTGTCTTGGGGCTTCCTATAGTTTTTAAGGCCTCTGAGAATCTCAGAGAACTCAAAATTTTTATTTAAAAATCCCTCCTATGAGAATTTCAAAATTTGCTCAAAATTACAAAAATGCCATTACATTTCGTCAACCTTTTGTTCAAATTCGTTTCTTCATTTTAGCTTTGTTTTTCTTTTCATTTGAGCTTAGGATTCTTATTTTTAGGAGTCTAGAATACTACATGAATCTTTTGGGACCTCAACTTACTCTATCTAGGGACTTCTCTTTGTATCCAATAAATTTCATATGTTTATGGAGAAATTGTACGTTACGTTTCTCACGTTTTTTTTCATTTTCAAAGAACTGGATATTACATTTTAAACACCTTATAGAGCCCCATGGATATTGTCCCCAGTAGATGACTTCTCCCATCAGCTCTAGAGTTTTGTTTTTCTTGGAAGATGGCTTTTCCCATTAGCTCCCAAGAAAACACGTTAACGGATGGGAGAGTACTACTTCGACTTATAAGGCCCTAGCCTAGAGCTTTCATACCTGATGTGAGACATTCCAATCTACCCCCCTTTGGGGCCAACCCATTCTCGGGTTGCACACATGGCTAGGTCAGCTCTGATACTAAACACCTTACAAAGCCCCGTGGATATTGTCCTCGGTAGATGGCTTTTCCCATTAGCTCCTAGGAAAATGTGTCTACGTGGGGAGAGTACTACTCCTACTTATAAGGCCTTAGCCCAAGGTCTTCCTACCCAATGTGAGACATTATAGGATCGATGGGTCAGTGTTTATCCAGGTGGATCTTAAAAAGGTAGGGTACAAAGACAAGCCTTTTATTTTGCATCCTAAGCTCAACAAGTGTTTTATGTCCCCGATCCTGGTAGTAAGAAGTGATCCATTGTTTTATTGACAAACAAAATGAATGAGGACAAAGATGATGTTCAACATGGTCAACATACCGATGTTGAGGATGATTCCTTTTTAGGAACATCGCTTGAAAGTGATTCCACTGAAGATGATGCCCTGTATATGAGAGATCATAAAGAGGGTATCTAGATTCTAAAGAAAGAGTAGAGAAGTAAAAATCATATGAGAAAAAGAAAAAGATTGTCATAGATACATATGTTTCATTTTATTATTTAATTTCTTAATTTGTCCCCTTAATTTTTTTTAAAATATTTTTGCTTTTAATCTTTGAATTAATTTTGCTTATTCTTCTAACTTATGTTTTCAATTTCATTGTAGGTGAATAACTTCTCCAAGTGGTTATGATAGTACTCTAGATGATGTGACGAAGGAGATAAACCAAATTAAACGAGGTTTAACTATTCTGAAAGAGGTAACCCACATAAGAAGTATTGGGAAGAAATTTGAGGTTAAGTAGAATGCTGATGACTCTTTAATTTAGGATGAAAAAAGAATACATTTGAGATTAAATTAGGGAGGCAAGACACTTTCCTCTTGATTAATAGGGTTAAAAATGTATTCAATCAAACAAAATAAAGAAAGTGTTTTATTGTAATATCTTTATCAGTTTGAGCCTCACTCTATGATTGATTTCAATTTCAGGAAAAATAAAGAAGGAAGAAAGAATTGAGAAAAGAAAAGGAAGCTGAGAAGTGAAAAAGTACAAGTGGAACAAGTCCCATCGCTACAGCTAGAACTCAATTCGCTGTAGCGAGGATGCACTTTCACTGTAACGAGGAAGGTACTTCACCATAGCGAAGTCGCGAGGCATACAAATTCTAGGGAGAAACTCGCCATAGCGAAGTAGTAGCGAGAACAACAGAAATCTGGGAACCTATAGCGAGAGGCACTCCTCGCCAAAGCGAGATCGGCCTCTGAAATGCACAACTTAGATTAGCAAGCTAAAATAGACACAAAGAAGCTAGGGTTAGGATCAGTCAGCAAAGGGAGAATGTTCTGGCCGACTAGGAGAAGAGGAAAACGCATGAAAGGTGTTGGAGAAGCTTCAACTTGATCGGGAATCCATCAATTCTATCATTTATCCTTCTGATTAGGTGTTTCTACTCCATCTTCCCTTCCAGTTGATGATAGTTAATATGTTTGCTGAGATAGTTTGTGGATTTCAAGCCATGAGCGGTTAGATCTTGTACCCTTAGGGATTTTATGAACCTTTAGTCCTTGGAGATTGTTTCCCTTTTTGATTATGAGGATTATTGAGAATTTTAGTATTTAATCTGAATTATAGTTCATTCTATTGTTTGGCTTCCTTTAGTTTGATTGTGGATTGGGAAATTAACCTATGAAAGAAGGGAATTGCTTAAACAACTTAGGATTGGATATAATCTAATTTGCACTTGAGATAGAGATATACTCAAGGGCCTTAGGTAGTCGAGATAAGGTCTGCGCTTAATTAAGTATTAACTACTCCTTGAGACATCAAGAGTAGTGGATATAAGGGTTCAATTGGATCGAAAGACATTTGCACCTAATTAGACCTTGACTCTAAAACTTGCATTAAGCCGATTAATTGAAAGGGGAATGATTGACATTGGAGATAAAGGGGATTAAAATTCCTATGGTGTTTTTAATTGCATACCTTCAAATATAACCATCTTTATTACTGTCAACTGCATGTGAATTAATTTTCATAAAAACTCAATTACAAATTTGATTGTTTAACTAAAATGAATATGAGAACTCTAATGCCTAATCACTAATCATACTAATTTTCTGACAACGACCTTGATTCATCACGTACTACTTTTATGACCTGTATACTTGCGGTGTCATTATCTAGTGAGCATCAAGTTTTTAGTGCCGTTGTCGGGGAATTAAGGCAATTGGTGGAGAGAATTAGAGGGCTTTGAGTAGTTTTAGCTTAAACACTTAGTTTCCTTTCATTTACTTCTTTTTGGTTATTTACGCTTTCAGTTGTTAGTTATAGTAATTTTATTAATACGTTCTTAATAATTACCTTTTGATTTCCTTGGCTTAGTGAGACTTTTGATCTACACTTCTTTCTTTTCATAGGTACATAGTTTATGCCACCTAAATCTAGATCCAACAGAACACCTAGAAAGACAAGGAGTTTAACGGATATTTTGGCCGAGGGGTCTACACTAATTCAAGCTGAAAGTGAGATAATCGTTCCTACTACAAATATGGCAAACGAAGATAATCAAAATTGCACTATCAAGGATTTTGTGGGAAGAACCATGAGAACCACTCAGCCTAGCATTGTAGTCTTAGACTTTCAAGCTGCTAATTTTGAGCTAAAGCCCATGATGATCTCCATGCTGCAGCTCAATGGACAGTTTACTAGTGAGAGGTCTGATGAAGATCCCAACTGCCACATTCTATCATTTTTGGGAGTGTATGATTCATTCAATTAGAATAGGGTACCAAGGGATGTTCTGAGACTTAGACTGTTCCCACTTTCTCTGTAAGGAAAGGCTAAAGAATGGTTGTTGACTTTACCGGAGGGTTCAATTGACACTTGGGATAAGCTAGAGGCAAGGTTCAAAGCTCGCTTCATTCCAAATAATAGAATAGTGGATGCTCGTCGTGAGCTCATCAACTTTAAGCAAGCTTTAGATGAGCATTTGTATGCTACATGGCAAAGATACAAACATTTACTTCGCCAGTGCCCGAGTCATGGAATAGATAACTGTGCCATTGTTCGGAATTTCTGCACACGCCTAACTCCACAAACTGATACTATGTTGGATGTTATTTTAAATGGGTGTTGGGATGACATGCTTGTAGATGATGTTATTTTAGCTTTAGACACATTATCTGAGAGCTATGTGCAAAGAGGAAGTGATAGAAGGATAACTGCTAATGTTGCTAGCACTCAAGAAGACTCTTCCGTACCACTTCTCTCTGCCCTGAATAAGAGATTTGATATGTTAGAATCTCAAGTGCAACGAAGCCAGCATATGAATATTTGTTCTATTCAAGTGACCCCAACTACTTGTGAGAATTGTGGGGATCTACACTTAACAGAATATTGCCCCTTTGCATCAATAGAATCAGTTAATTATGTGGGGAACTTTCCAAAGAATCAGAACCCATACTCAAACACTTACAATCTTGCATGGCGTAATCATCCGAACTTCTCTTGGAAGAATGGTCCATCACTTAATCAACCATCATCTTCTGGAGCAAGGCCAACTCAACCTCATGGGTTCTCTCAAGTGACAAGGCAGATGTGCCTGTTCAAGAGCCTAAAACAAATCTAGAAGATGTACTGGCTAAGTTCATGACCACTCAGATCAAAAATAATGAAGAGCAAGTCGGTATTAATGCAATAGTAGATTCCTCCCTTAAGAACATAGAGGTACAGATGGGGCAACTAGCGTCTACTGTGAATGCACTGCACCAAAGAGGTTTGCCAAGCGATACAATTCCTAACCTGAGGAGAGATGGTAAGAAAGAATGTAAAGCTATCACTTTGAAAGGTGGTAAAGACTTCCCTAAAGTACAAGTTCAAGTGAAGGAACCAACTAAGGTGAATTCAAGGGTCCATCAGGCACTATTCAGATCAAAGGTGAAGAACTTCAACAGAAGAGAGAGAAAAAGGCTGCTAGTTCGAATGACAAGGAAGAAGATAAGGAAGGAGAGTCTAAAGTGGAAAAGTCTGAAGAAAAGACAGTGGTACATCCTAAAGTGGTGCCATTGCCCCCATTTCCACAGAGATTGCAAAAGAAAGTCCTTGATGAACAGTACAAGAAGTTCTTGAACCGCTTTGATAACTTAGAGCTATTATTTATTATTTATATTAATTATTTAAAATTATTAAGGACCAACTTTAATTTTATTAAATAATATCATAATAGATTTTTTTTATTTTTTTTAATTTATTATTTTTACTATATAAAATCATATATAATATATAATTTTTATTTAAATTATACAGTAGGAAGCATGATAGGACATGTGTCCAACCATATTTTTGTAAGAATTTTCTTATAAAAATATGGTTGGACACATGTCCAACTATCACAGAAATATAGTTTGACATGTCCATATTTCTTTTAAGTGTTTAAGATTTTTTAAAAAATTAATTTTTAAAGTAAATAAATAAAAAATATTAATTATTTTTTATTAATTTTTAAAAATTTTAATTATTATTTATATAAATTAAAATAATTAATATGAAATATATTAAATATTAACAATGACATATTAATTAATAATAAAATATTAAATGTTAATAAAATGATAACGATGAATTATAAACAGATCATATATAATTAATAATTAAATTAAAAAATTAGAATTCTATAATCTATAATCTATGTTTCTATATTATAAAATTTTGAATTTGTTATAAATAATATTAATAAAGTTATTATTATAAAGCAAGAAATTTTACCTAACCAAAAAAAAAAACCTAACGTCACACTATAGATCCTTTCTACTTGTTAAATAATATAATAATTAATTTATTAAACAATTATCACTATTTGCTAATAAATATAAATAACATAAATTATAATATAATTATAACTTATATTAAAAATTTTCGATTATATCCTCTCTAATTTATTGTATATTAATTAATTTAAATTTAAACTTTTTAAGTTACAAATATTATTATATTTATGACATAACATATTATTATTATCATACTAAATATTTAGATTATGTTATCTCTAACATATTATTACTATACCTATACTACATATTTTATATAAAACATGGCTGTCATTAGCAGCAGCAACATGGTTGTTGTACTTATAACAATAGCGATCATCTTGCTATTATTTTGTGACTTGTTTCCTTAAAGCATAAAATATAGGAAAAAATGTATTTCAAATTTATTATTTTTTTAATAAAATTTTATTTTTATCCATTATTTATATATTGATTAAATAATGTAATAATTGATTTATTAAATAATTATTTTTATTTCATAATAAATATAATCTAAATTAAATAAATATTTAGGATTATATTATTTCTAATTTATCATATATTGATTAATTAAATTCAAAATTTCTTAAATTTATATTAAAAATTTTAAATTATACATATTATTATTATATATATATAATATAATATATTATTATGTAATATAATATTATTATCTCTCACTAACTATGTGTTAAGCTAACCATGTTGCCATCCCTAATATATCTCTAAGTTATCAATATTTTTTAAAAAAATTATTTTTTATTATATCATTTACATTTATTTATATATTTATTAAATAATATGATAATTGATTTATTAAATAACTATTTACTATTTAATAATAAACATAAATAATATAACTTGTAATATAATTGTAATCTAAATGGAATAAACATTTAGATTATATTATTTCTAATTTATTATATATTAAATAATTAAAATTTAAATATACATATCATTATATATATATATAACTTAATTTAGCCAACTATTTATCTATTGTTAAAGATAGCTATGGTAATTTGGTTGGTTAGAACTAACCATTTCTCCATGCTATTCTTAGCAACAACTTGGTTGACTAATTTTCTTTTTCTTTTGTTCGCTGTCATGTTGCAAATGGGTGTCAATTTTTTTATTGTTTTTAATGTTTATGACTAAATTTTAGCATGTAAAAGTTAAAAAAAATTTTGATTTTGTTGGAATTTTGTCAAATGCTTTTGTCAAAAATTACCTGCATTGTTATGGTGATTTCATAGGCACCAAAGAATTAAAAGATAGTCATGCTTCATTTGTAGAAGAATATGTCAACAACAAGTGCCATATGTGAAGCAGTTTGGCTTAGAAGAATTAATCTTGGAGAATTTATGTTAAAACGCTAATGTTCCAACAAGAATATATTGTGACATGTCCACCATTGTAATGACAAAGAATCTCTTATTTAACAACTGCAAACACATTGAAACCTAACATCGTTTCATTTAAGAGCTTGTGGAACCAAATAAAAATCAAACTAAAGTTTTACAAAAGAGAAGATCAATTTGCAAGTATTTTTAAAAGGTTTATTACTATGTAGAAATTTATCAAGTTCAAAAAAAAATACTTAGAGTTATGGATTTTTCTTAATTAAGGAAGTTCTTAAAATTAATTAAACTATCAAATATCTTCCCACTGAAGAGTGGTAGTACAAGTCCATCATGAGGCATGTGGCTTTTAATAAGATAGAAAAGGATAGGAAAACTTGGAGTTGGTGGTGTAATATCCAGTTTTCGTTAAACGACAAAAACAGACGCGTTTTCAAAACAAGTCCCTTGAAATGAATTAGTTAAGGTCCCAAAAAAAAAATGAGTAATATTCTAGACTCTTAAAAATGAGAATTCCAGCCTTAAAAGGAAAGAAAAATAGAGCTAGAATGAAGAAACAATTTCTTACAAAAAATATACAAAACGTAATGGTATTTTCGTAATTTTAAGCAAAATTTAAAATTCACGCAGGAAGCCTTTTTAAATAAAATTTTTGATTTTTTTGGGGTTCTCAGAGGCCCTGAAAACTATGGGAAGCCCCTGGACAGTTAAAACCCCTATTGTCGACATTTTTCAGTGTCGGTGTACCCGAACTTTGACAAATTCATTTGAGAAGGTTTTAGCTCCAATTTGAGTACTTCTAAAAGCATTTTACTAAATTGGGAACTAAATTTTATAATAGAGAAGATGGTTCTAAAAAAGGAGTTAAAACAAAGTAGAAACAAAAATGTCAAAAATGAAGGGCAAAATATAAATTTTTAAAAAAGCCATTTTCCTCCACCTATAAATAGGAGGTGCCCTACTCTCCCATTCATTTAGTCTCATATTTTTCTGCCCCAAACTAGAGAAGAAACCCTAGGAGGGTGGCACACCAAAGGTAGAAGAAGGAGAAGAGAAATCAAGGCTTGAAGGTAAGAAATTTTGGTAGTTTTTCATGCTTTCTTCCTTCCAAACCTCTTCTCCTCCATTCTCCTTTGTTTCCTTTGATTATAATGAAGTTTATAAATCTGTTTTAAGGGAGAAATTAAGAGAAAAATTTGGATTTAAAGAGAGGAGCTCAAAGAAGGCAAGATTCAAGTGAGAAAACAAGGAAAAACAAGGTAATTTCTCCTTCCATGGTTGCTACCCCTTGCTCCTCTTCTCCAGCCATTTCGCCCCACTTAAGAAGACCTAGGAGGGCTTGGTTTTTGGGTAGAACCAAGGGTGATTCTTAGGAAAAAGGGTGTGGAGATTAAGAATATGCAAAGAGAATTAACAAATAACCATGGAAATTCAAAATGCAAATTCTAGGGTTTCAAGTGTTCCTTGAAAAATTTGATTTTATACAATGATTCCTAGACTTAAATAAGTGTTTGAATGAACTCCTAAGATCCCTAGAAGTCTCCCCATGTGCTTCCTCCATTAAGAAAATAAAGCAAAGTCCATGAAGGCCAAATTCCTCCATAGGTTCGGCCAAGAGGGGTTAGCATAGCTAGGGATAGTTTTAAATTTTTCTAAATCCATTTTTATGTCATATATGATGAATGAATATGAGGGGAAGCCTTAGAAAGAATTTAGGAAGCTTAGAGAATAAGTTAGTGCTTTATGTTCCATAATATGACCTAAAGAAGCAACATGTAGTTAGGCTTTTTATTTTAATTGTGTGATAACTCTAAGAGGTTTAAAAGGAGTCAAGAACTATATTTGGAAGGAAAGAATGGATCCTAGAATTTATATAATGGGCGTTACTTTACTAGGTGCATTTTTGGAACCATAAAGGGGTTTATAGGTTAAGCTAGAGTCTAAGCAAGTTGTATGGCTTTAAAATTTATTTCATAAACCTAATTATCTTCCATAAATTATGTTTAGACCAAGAGAAATCATTCCCACACTTTTGTATGTGTGAGGCCGAAGAAGGGAGAGGAAATCTAAGAGAAAAAGTGTGTGGTTGCATCCAAGGTAGCTCACTTCTCCTTCTCTCATGCATGAATGTATGCTTGGCTTGTCTTTGAATGTCTATGTGTGTATTTTAAGTTATGAAAAATGTTCTAGCATGAGAGCTCTTATTCCATGGTACCATGATAATGTATTATGTTTTTAAATGATGTTCATGATATTTGTTTTGGTTTGCTTGAGTAGGTGAGGCCAAGAACCTTTAGCCATGGTGAGGATGAGCCAAGAACCCCTAAGATTGATTGAGACAAAGAAAAGAGTCTCCCAAAAGTGAGGTTGACTCCCAAAAGCAAGGTTGAGTCCAAGAACCTCTTAAAGAATGGGTGAGGCAAGTCCAAAATCTACAAGTGAATGGGTGAGGCTAATCCACATACTTGGCAAGCTTATGTGTGCTATGTGTGACTTTTTCAAATGCCAAGAATGCTTCTTGAATGATTGCATATATCAATATACCTATGCATGCATTTGTAAGACTTATTTTGCATTTTTTATGTATGATTGAATGGGAGATAAGCTATTGGGATTCTTTGAATCTCATCCCCTCCTCTCTAATGATCTAACATACTAGGTGGACCAAGAGATCAAGAAAATGAAAGCCAACTACATGAGAGATGAGAGCTTGACATCAAAATGCCTAGATTTTGTTACTTTAAAGCCTTATGGATGGCAATTGATGTACTCCATTATTGTATATGACATATGACTACTTGAACATGTATAATTATGTTAATATGTGATGTACAAATGAGAGATTATATTATGTGAATGCTAGAATGTAATTGGAGCATGGAATGGCAATTGTGGTTTCTTAAAGATTTGATGCATTAGAGTATATGTAACATCCGATACTCTGAAAACAAGAGAAAATATAAGAATGTAACGTACGATTTCTTTGTAAACGAACAAAATTCACCGGATACAAAAGTAAGTTCCCTAAAATGACTTAGTTAAGGTTCCAAAAAATTTAGGAAGCATTCTAAACTCCTAAAAATGAGAATCACAAGCTCAGATGAAAAGAAAAATGGAGCTAGTATAAAAAAAATAATTTCTTACGGAAAACTTATGAAACGTAATGGTATTTTCGTAATTTTGAACAAATTTTGGAATTCACATAGGAGGGCTTTGTAAATAAAAGTTTTGAGTTCTCCATAGTTTTCAGAGGCTCTGAAAACCATGAAAAGTCTCGGGACAGTTAAATCCCCTATGGTGGACATTTTCTAACATCAATGTACTTGAACTTTGACAGATTCGTTCGGGAAGGTTTTATCTCCGATTTAAGTGATTCCAAAGGCATTTTACTAGATTGGAAACCTAAATTTTATAATGGAAAATACGATTCTAAAAAAGGAGTTAAAATGAGTAAGAAAAAAATGCCAAAAATGAAGGGCAAAATTAGAATTTTTGAGAAAGTGGAAGCTTCTTGAACACACTTTAAGTTTCTTATTTCTTCTCCCCTTCATTTGCACGACCCATTCTATCCAAAAATTAGAGAAAACACTAGCTCTCTTAGTTGCACCATGGAAGAGACAAAAGGAGAAGAAAAGTGCAGTTAGCTAGAAAGGAAAAGAGTAAGAGGAAAGTATAACCTAAATTTTAAGGACAAAATTTATTAAAGGGGGGGAGAAATGTAACATTTGGTACTCTGAAAACAAGAGAAAACGTGAGAAATGTAACGTACAGTTTCTCCGTAAACAAATGAAATTCACCAGATACAAAAGCAAGTCTACTGAAATGACTTAGTCAAGGTCTTAAACAATTTGGGAAGCATTCTAAACTTCTAAAAATGAGAATCCCAAGTTTAGAGGGAAAGAAAAAAGGAGCTAGAATAAAGAAACAATTTCTTACGAAAAACTTATGAAATGAAATGACATTTTTGTAATTTTGAGCAACTTTTGGAATTCACATAGGAGGCTTTTTAAATGAATGTTTTAAGTTCTCCATAATTTTCAGAGGCTCTAAAAACCATAGAAAGTCCCAGGATAGTTAAATCCCCTTCGGTGGATGTTTTCTAATGTCGATGTACCTAAACTTTGACAGATTTGTTTAGGAAGATTTTAGCTCTGATTTTGAGTGATTCCAAAGGCATTTTACTAAATTTGGAATCTAAATTTCATAATAGAAAAGATGGTTCTAAAAAAGGAGCTAAAATGAGTTAAAAATAAAAATGCTAAAAATGAAGGGCAAAATTAGAATTTTTGAGAAAATGGAAGCTTCTTGAACACACTTTAAGTTTCTTATTTCTTCTCCCCTTCATTTACACTACCTATTCTGCCCAAAAATCAGAGAAAACACCATTTTTCTTCGGCGCACCATGGAGGAGAAGAAAGGAGGAGAAAAAGCAAGGAAAAGGTAAGGAATTTCATGGATTTTCATGCTCCTTCTTCTTCCAAACTTGTTCCTCTCCTCTTGAGCTTTCTTCCTTTGATTACAATGAATTTTATAAATCTATTTTAAGGGAGAAGTTGAGGAAAAAATTCGAATTTGAATAAAGGAGCTTGAAGAAGACAAGATTCAGGTGAGAAAAAGCAAGAAAACAAGGTAATTTCTTTTTCCATGTTGCTACCCTTGCTCCTCTTTCTCCCACCATTTCGCCCCACTTAAGAAAACCTAGGAGGGTTTGATTTTAGGCAAAACCAAGTGTGATTCTTAGAAAAAAGAGTGTGAAGATCATGAATATACAAAGAGAATTAGCAAACAACTATGGAAATTCAAGATGCAAAGTCTAGGGTTTCAAGTGTTCCTTCCAAAATCTGATTTAATCTCTTAATCCCTATGCCTAAATAAGTGTTTGGAATAAGCTCCTAAGATCCCTAGAAGTCTCCCCATGTGCTTCTTCCCTTGAGAAAACAAAGCAAAGTCCATAGGTGCCAAAACCATATATAGTTCGACCAAGAGAGGTTAGGGTAGCTAGGGAGAGTTTTAAATTTTTCTAAACCCATTCTTGAGTCATATATGATAAATGAAGATGAAGGGAGGCCTTGAAAAAATTTAGAAATCATAGAAAGTGAGTTAGTGTCTTATGTTCATAATATGACCTAAAGAAGTAACATGTAGTTAGGCTCTTTATTTTAATTGTGTAATGACTCCAAAGAGGGTTAAAAGGAGTCAAAGATCATAGTTGAAAGGAAAGAATAGAGCATAGAATTTATTTAAGGGGTGTTGCATTATTAGGTGCATTCTTGGAACCATAAAGGGGTTTATAAGTCAAGTTAGTATCTAAGCAAGTTATGTGGCCTTAGACTTTACTTCAAGAGTATAATTAGCTTTTATATGATGTGTCTAAGCCAAGAGAAATGATCTCCACCTTCTTAGGTGTGTGAGGTCAAGGGAGAAGATTCAAGGCTTAAGGAAAAAGTGTACAAATGCTAGCAAGGTAGCTCTCTTCACCTTCTCTCATGCATGACTACTTGCTTTACTTGTCTTTAAATGTGTGTATATGTATTTCAGGCCATGAAAAATGCTTTAGCATGAGCTCTTACTCCATGATACCATGATAATGCATTATGTTTTCCAAATGATGTTTGTCTTGGTTTGCTTGAGTGTGGTGAGGCCAAAAACCTTTAGCTATGGTGAGGATAAGCCAAGAACGCTTAAGATTAGTTAAGACAAAGTAAAGAGTCTCCCAAAAGTGAGGTAGACTCCCAAGAGTATGGTTGACTCCAAGAACCTCTTAAAGAATAGGTGAGGCAAGTCCAAAATCTACAAGTAAATAGGTGAGGCTAATCCACTTGCTTGGCAAGCCTATGTATGTTATGTATGACTTTTTCAAATGCTAAGAATACTTCTTGAATGATTTCACATATCCATATGCCATGCATGTATTTGTGAGACTTGTTTTGCATACTTTATGTATGATTGAATGGGAGATGAGTTATTGAAATTCTTTGAATCTCATCCCCTTCTCTCCAATGTTCTAACATACTAGGTGGACCAAGAGAGCAAAGTAATAGAAGCCAACTACCTTGAAGATGAGAGCATGATATCAGAGTGTCTTGAAATTGCTACTTTAAGGCCTTATGGATAGCAATTGATGAAATCCCTAATCGTATATGACCTATGATGTTATGAGCATGTATAATTATGTTAATGTATTATGTATAAATGAGAGCTAGGGTTATATGTATGGAAATACTCATTTTGGTCATGTAATGACAATTTTGCATTATGGAATTTCATGTATGAATGGAAGTGGAATAGTCAAAATGAGATGCATAAGGTTTGGGATCATTTAGATAGTTCACACAAGTCCTAATTATGCTTTTAGACTTACCCAAGAGGTGTCAAACCCTAAGGAAAGCCATTTGGATATTTTGGTATCCTATATGGAGCTAAAATTGACCATATTGGAACCCTACATCACTTTTTATCCAAATGAGCTCTTCTTGATTTGGGATTTGTCATATAATTAGAGCTTGTTGAGAGCTTTTTGGAAAACTAAAGAATAGGATTTTTGGAGGTCTAAAGAATATTTGATGAATTTCCAAAGTTGGCAAAAATTCTAGTTTTGGTCATGTTATTGTTCACTCAGATCTGAAAATGGAATCTGTCACATAGGATACAAATGATATCCAATTGCCACAAAATTTTATACAAAGAAATTAGACATTCCTAATGAATTGTGCCAACTAGAAGAACCTCATTTGGATGTCTAGAGAGGCAGATATGAATTTTTAAAGATTTTGTCTAATACAAGAGCTCCAACTGACCTCAGGTACTGTTTGATTGAGTTTCAAGATCTAGGCATGCCGAACTGGTATGGAGTTATTTTTCCCCTCTAGCTAATATTCACAACTTTCTAGATTAGTATCATTTGCATAGATTGAATTTTTGTGAAATTAATTGGATATTTTTGAAATTTGCTATAGAATTTTGTGATAGTACCAGTGAACAACCTGACCTCTGGACCTTTTCGAATGTCAAATGCCTTCTGTGATGGATGTTTTGGTCTGGACATATTTTTACCATGAATTCAACATGTGTAGCTTTCTAGAATAGCCAAGAATGCATGATTTTGATTTTTCTAGAATTAGTTATGATTTTTCAAAATTTGTGACAAAAATGAGCAAATTCTGGCCAAAAATGTATATATGTATTTTATGCTTCCCTTTGATTTCCACGAGTTGTAAGCCACTTTTAGTGATGGAAATAAGTTGTATTTATGTAATTAAATATGACAATGTGATGTATAAGCTAACATGGTCCATGTGACACCGAATAAAATTTTTATAAACAATGTAATGCTAAGAAATGCATTATTTAATGCTATTTTTCCTTGCCTCTTTGTGAGTTGCTTGATATGAGGCATAGAAATAGTATAAAATGAGCTAGAAATATATGGTGTTACAGTATAAATGCAAGTGGGATGGCCAAATTGAGATGCAGGAGGTTTGGAACCATTTGGGCAGTTCATACAAGTCATAATCATACTTTCAGACTTGTTCAAGAGGTGTCAAACATAAAAGGAAATCATTTGGACACTTTAGTATCCTATATGGAGTAAAAATTGACCATATTAAAAATTTATACCACTTTTTATCCAAATGAACTCTTTTTAATCTGAGATTTGGCATACAAGTAGAGCTTGTTGAGAGTTTTTTAGAGAGCTAAAGAACATAGTTTCTGGAGGTCTAGAGAATATTTGATGGATTTTCAAAGTTGAAAAAAATTCTGGTTAATTTCTGTCACTCAGGGGCCAAATGATGTCCAATTGTCATGAAATTTTATATGGAGAAATTAGATATTTCCAGTGACTTATGCCAATTAGAAGAACCTCATTTGGATGTCTAAAGAGGAAGATACGAATTTTTAAAGATTCTACTCAGTATCAGGAGCCCTAATTAACCTCAGGTACTGTTTGATTAAGTTTCGAGATCTAGGCGAGTCTAAACTGGTCTAGAGTTATTTTTTTCCTCTAGTTAACATCTACATATTTCTAAATTGGTATCATTTGTATGGATTGGATTTTTGTAGAATTAATTGGATATTTTTAAAGTTTATTGCAGAAACTTATGATAGTACAATAGATAGCCAGACCTCTAGACCTTTTCAAATGTCAAACATCTTTTGTGTTATGTTTCATGGTCTAGAAGTATTTTTAGTATAAAATAGACATGTGTGGCTTTCTAAAATGGTAAAGAATGCATAATTGTGATTTTTTTAGAATTAGTTATGATTTTTCAAAGTTTGTGACAAAAAAGAGGAATTTCAGGCCGAAAATGCAAGTAAGAATTTTATGTATCTTCTTGCTTTCCATGAGTTGTTGGCCACTTTTAATGATGAAAATGAGTTGTATTCATGTAATTAAATATGGGAATATGATACATGAGCTCATATGGTCCACGTGACACCGAATAAAATTTTCATACCTGACGTAATTATAAAATATTCATTATTTAATACCATTATTTTTGCCTCGTATGTGAAATGCTTGATATGAGGCATAGAGATAGTATGAAATGAGTTAAGAAATTATGGTGTTACAGGTGGCAATGATGAAAAATCTAATCGTATGTAGACAGCAAATTATCTTAAATCTAATAGCTGAATATGGTAGTGCGCATCCCATCTAACTATATATATATATATATATTAATTTTAATTTTTTTTTTACTTTAAAAGATGTAGAATGCAAAATGAAGACAATTTTACAACTGCCAACTACAAAAAAGATGATGTTTCATATTAGAAAAAGAAAAAAAATATATGAAATTTAAACCATCTAGGTTAAATATAGATGGTTAAGCTGTGCACATCCCTTAGATTTGCAAAGAATCTAGGTTCATATGGAAATAATAAAATATAGTAAAAGTAATACTAAAAATTGAATGGTGATGGATAAAAATGACCTTACTAATTGCCATTCAAGCCTATATATATGGCTTGAATCTTTTATGTGGTAGAGTAGTAATCAGAGAAGCTAGTGTAATCAATTCTCTCTAATTCTTCTTTTGTAGTATATGATAGCATTCCTCTAATTTCAATCACCTAGGCCATTCCCACTTTATTAGTTTCGAATGCTAATAGAATTCTTGTTAAATACTTAGAATTACAATGGCCTTTAGCATCATGAGACTACTTACCAAGTTTGGTGCATATACAGTTTGGTTCTTTAGAGAATAAATAGTTTGATTCTTGAAGAAATGAAAGAATAAAAAAAGATTTATAAGAACCTATATTACTATGTAATGGTATTGTTTAATCCCAAATCCAGTGTCAAAGTCTAAAATGAAAACTAGTTCAAAGTGTACTATTTTTCCCCCTTTCGGGTAAAGTATATGATTTCTATATTCATCTTGGGTAAGGAGACATTTGTTAATATATTTAATAGTGTATGGCATAACATGGATAAAAATAAATATGCTAAAAAATTGGAAAAACACTATAAAAGAAACCATCTTAGCCATAATTATTTTAGGACCTTGCTAGGATTTTAATCACATCCAATAGGCTTAAGAAACCACAATAAATCCATCCACAGTGAAAAATTTAGCCATGATTCTTGGGAACTGCAGTTACCCTTTGGTTTAATCACGATTTTGCAACTATAGTTAAACCAAACATTTTTATGGTACTTTTATGTTTTATAGCCATTTTCATACAAATACCTTATTCTATCATAAGCATAATCTAGCTGCCCTTTTGATGCAAGTGAAAACCATTCCAGAGCTTTAATTTACTTTCTTTAAACACCTACTCCTCTTTCTCTACTTGATATTCAAGTATTTAGATGGATGCCTATTAACAAAAGATCAATGCACCTTTAGTTTTAGGTGTAGTGCTATGTACTTGGAATCACCATAATCAAGATGGCATGGCACTGCAAATTTAGAATTTTATCAAACAATTTGAATTACATTTTAGAAATGAACTCTTAAAATTTTTAGCCACTTTGGCTTTGTTCCCATTGTTTTGTTTGCAATTTTTTCTTGAACCTCAATTCATATTGTGAGATTATGAACCCTCCTACTAATAAATGTTGGGAATTATTAACCTTATAATGGAAATATCTAATCATTGGTGCCTTCCTATAATAATCTTGGGAAAAATAATTTAATACTAAGAACTACTTTCTCAACAGCACATTCATTTATAAGCTGGAAAATTTTAATTCTCCTTAACTAGATACTATAGTGTTATGCCTAAATGGACTTTTTTAGCATTAAATAAACTTAAGTTTCCATTAATTTGTATCCTTAAATACCTTCTCTATTAGAATTGCTATCAACTCAATGATTATAAGAAAAGAACAACATAGGAATTGAGCAGAAAACTCAAAGGTGGTTAGTACATGAAATTTTAATTTTCAAGCATTAGATTAAGAACTTATTTATAGGATGTTTAGATACAACAAATATGACAATTTTAAAATTAACATGCTGTACAAATCCTAATTAACATAAGGATATGTTAGTTTTTTTTTCCACATAGGTCAAGTTCAAATGTTTATAAATAAGTTCTCAAGAACAGGAGAAGAAATAAGAAATGCAACTATCACTTAGAATTTTTTTCGCGTTTAAAAGCCAACATCTTAGTAAGATGTCAATAGTACTTTTCTCTATTGCTTACAATCAAATGTGACTTTACGTTAGAATTTGTTAGGCAAAAGCAATGTTCTTTTGTTCTACAATTACTTTGTCATTAATAAAAAGCCTAAACCTTTATGTGAAATAGATCTAAAGAATATCTTAACAAATTTTTGCCAAAATGGTATTAACCCAATCCAAAGACTCTCTTGTAACAAAATAAACATCAATAAATAATAGATTAATGAAAATAATAAGTAAAAAGGCAAAGTTGCTAGAGTTAGTATTTTCAGATCCACTCCTCTTACTAAAATGGTTATCACCAACATCTTGCATACTATGCTTGAAGATTCAATTAGGCCTCATTTTATGATTTTCCTCTAAGAGGTTGTCTTAGTAATGGGAAAATAAACGTGCGACATGTGAGGCATGGACATTATCACTGTAACATCCGATTTTTCATAAAAACAACGAAATAAGTCAGTTTGAAAAGCAAGTCCCCTAAAATGAATGAGTTAAGGCCAAATAAAATTAGAATAAAATTTTAAATAATAGAAAATAAGGATCCAAGGTTTAAAATGCCTAAAAACTAGAGTTAGGGTAGTTCAATAAAATTGTCGAAAGTATAATGGCATTTTCGTAAATATGAGTAATTTTTGGAAAACTCACAGGAGGGGTTTTTAAATGAAAATATTGAGTTTCTCAGGGTTTATAGAGGCCCTAAAAACTATAGAGGCCCTAAAATAGACTGGTTCTAACCCCTTCTGGTGTATACTTTTGAACGTCGATTGACCTGAATTTTGACCTTTTCGTTCGAGAAGGTTTTAAATCCAAATTCAGTAATTCCAAAGCTATTTTATAAGTTTGAGGACCTAAATTTTATGATGGAAAAGAAGATTCTCAAAAAGGAACTAAAATGAATTTAAAACAAAAAAGCCAAGAAGACGGGATGTAAATGAAATTTTAATGAACAAATTTCTTTTAATTTGCTTCTTATAGTGGCATCCCACTCTCTCCTCCACCTTAACTGACCTTGCTTCTATCTAGATAGAGGAGAGTTCTACCTAAGAGTAATGCACCAACGGGGAGGAAGAAGAGAAGGAAAAAGCCAAGGAAAAGGTAAGGAAAAATTAAAGTTTTCATGGTTCATCCTTTAAGAACCTTGTTCTCCTCCCTTTTCTCTTTCTTTCTATTGTTTTCATGTGTGATGTCAAGTTGTTTTGGGTTTAGTTTAGAGGGAGAAGATTACAGTTTCAAGGAGAAGCCCATACCAAGTGAAAGCGCTCTTGAAGAAATTAAGGAATCAAGGTAAGTCTTATGGATTTTCTTGCTTTCTCTTCCTTATTTTTCTTGTGTGTTGTTTAGCCACCTTGAGAGCTTGTAGGAGGGAATAGTTTCTAATCAAAAGCAAGCAAGGAACCTAGGTTTTAAAGTACGAGAAGCTAGTAAATGCAATGAAATCTAAAGGAAACCATTGGGATTCAAGAATGGGAACCTAGGGATTCTTAGACATATAGCAAAATTTAGTTTCTTCCAAGAATGTCATAGCTTATATGAGACCTTAATTGAGTTCTTAAGACATCTAGGAAGCCACCCAAGTGCCTCTTCCTTCAAGGAAAATTGAAAAACTCCATAGGCTCTTTTCATGGTGCATGTCTCGACCAAGCTTAGAGCATGTACCTAGGGAGTGTTTTAAATTTTTCTAAGCCTAGATTGGGACTAGTTATGATGGAGGAATATCAAAGGAAGCCTTAGAAAAAATTTATAAGTCATGGATTGAGAGTTAGAGGTGTAGGTTTTATAATGTGACATAAAGAAGCAACATATAGCTAGGCTCCTCAAAATAATTGTGTGATGGCTCCAAGGAGTCTAAATGGAGTTAAGAGTCATAGATTGAAGGAGAAAATGGAGCAAAGATCATGAATTCCTGTGGTTGCTTCCTTAGGTCTTGTATGGAACCATAATAAAACCATATGAGTAAGTAGGCTTCCTTCAAGTGTATGTGGTGCTATAGCTTATTTCAAGAATGTAATTGGATCCCATTTGATGTGTCTAGGCTAAAGGAATTAAGCTCCATCCACTTGCAAGTATGTGACCATGAGAGGGGAAAAATAATCAAGAGAAAGATTTGTGTTTTGTTCTAAAAGTAGCTCTCTAACCTTTCTCTCATGCATTCTTAGTTGTTTTCTTATCTTTGGATGTGTGTATGTATGTTTATGCCATGAGAAATGTTTCTAGCTATTTCCTACATGCCATGGTACCATGATGTTCTTGAAATATGTTTTATGAATGTGTTTTGGCTTGAAAGGGTATGGTGAAGCCAAAAGTCCCATAGCAAGGGTAAGGATGAGCCAAAAATCCCTAAATTGGGTGAGACAAAGCCAAAAGTCCCAAAAAAAGTAAGACTTAGTTGAAAGTCCCTTGAAAATGGATGAGGCAAGTCCAAAAGTCTTAAGGAAAAGGGATGAGGCTAAACCAATGCCTTTAAGAGCCAATATATGATATGTATAAGCTTCTTGAATATGAAATTTGTTTTATGTATGGTTACTAGTAGCTTAATCTTTATACATGCATTTTTTACTTAAAATATGTCCATTATGTATGTTTGAAAGGGTTAAGAGTTATTGGGATTCTTGAAATCTCACTCTTCCTTTTTCAATGTCTAACCATGTCTAGGTGGCCAAGTAGGCCAAGAAATGGAGGCCATCAACCTTGAAAACTAAGACTTTGACGAAGATTTTGTTATTTAGTCATTTTGTAGACATATTGATGTCAAATGATGTAACTATGGGATGTGTATATGTTGTAAACACTTGAACACACTTAAATGTATGTGAATATGATGTATGTAATGATTTTGGGATCATATGAATGAGTATGTATGATTTTGCCACCAAGGAGCCCATATATGATATGTTATCCTTGCATATGATAGCAAGTAGCATAGTGAGACTGAGCTCCATGATATTTTAAACCAAATGGCATGTCTCCCTTGACTATGAATATGGTTTTGGACGTGCCTAAGTGGCCATGGATAATGAAGAAAGCAATTTGGCACCTTAAGAACCCTTTTAAACCTCAAAAAGTGACCAAATTGTATGTTGAACCAAAGTCTAACCAAATGAATGTTTTTTTGTATGAAATTTGGCCAACAAGTAGGTTTCATCTACAATTTTTCACAAAGCTAAAGAACACCCAATTTGGAGCTCTAGAGAACTTATTATGATTTTTCAATGTTGGGAAAAATATGTAGAATGGTAGGATACACTATTTATTTGGTTGGACTTTGTTTCTATGTCACTCATGAGTCAAATGAAGTCTGATAGCTGTGAAATTTTATAGGCATAAATTAAATACTATAAGCTTTCTATAACCACTGAGAACACCCTATTTGGATTTCTATAGAGGGAGAACCAAATTTTTAAAGTTGCATGATAGTACCAATAATGCAGCCTGACCTCAGGTACCGTTCTATCAAATTTCATAGGCTAAATGATTTTGTTTTTTTCTGGAACTATTTTTATTATTAGTTAACATCTAGAGCTTTCCATAATGGTATGGTTTACTTGATTTCAATTTTTATAGAATTAGTTATGATTTTACAAAATTTGCACTAGAAAGTTGTATCAAAAACCCGAGAGCAACTTTTTATTTTCTAGTGTATGGCTTCCAATATGAGATGTATGTGATGTTTTATAATGTTTATAACTTGTATAGATGGATTATGAGTAGAGGATGATATTGGAGAGTTCATGAGGTCCATGGAGCAAAAGACGAATTTTTAAAGTCTTATACAATGCAAAAATAATACATTAAATATATTGCTTTTCTTGCAAAATGAATAAAGCTACATAAGTAAAACCTTGGCAAAGTAATGGAAAGGCTAAAGAAGGTAAGGTATTACAATCACAAGGTTGGATTCTAAGTTTTGCTAATTTTTAAGGTTATGCCTCAAATAATTATCTTATAAGTCACTAGTATTGGCATGAATAATATGTCTTTGACTGCATCACAATCCTCTATCTCATTTTGTTTGAATAAGAGCTTGAACACATTCACATAATAATGAACACGTGGCATCTTTTATTTCATCAAACATCCAAACCTCATTCAACCATCCTTAAAATAGGGCATTAAGATCAAATGAAAATACTAATGGTAGTTAATATCAAGATTTTACATGTACCTTTCAGCCACCTAGATAGTGCATGCCTCTATTGAAAATGAAAACCCTGATGGTAGTATTAATCTTTATTGAAAATTAAAAAAATGAAGAGAATAATAGTTAAAAAGTTTGATAGAAAATGCAGAAAGTAGATAAAGAGGAAAAAGGGAAGATAATGCATACCTTAGCCATCTAGATCAAAGAAATTTTGCCCTAACTCAAATACCAATTCTTTAAATTGAAGATTTTATGCCTTAGATCAAGAAATAAGTGAAGAAATCAAACATAGAAAGTGAAGAGGAAAAGAAAATAATAATTGTTAAGACTAACACTACCTCTTTGTCTTCAGAGAGATTGAGCAGGAGTGTGGAGTTGATTCAAGCTAGAATCTCATATCTACCTTTGTCTTAATGCCTCTACTTATAAAATCATTTTGTTTCTCCTCTTTCTTTTTTTCTAAAGCCTTTTTGACCAGCAACGGTTGATTAATTAAGAAAAAGCATGGCAATTGAAGAAAAAGGAAAATGAAGATCAAGAGAAAGGGGAGAGGGAGAGTGCAAACATACCATTTATGGGTTAAGCTCGATGGTGATAAGGGCAATGAGCTAGGGATGGGTTGGTATGGTACATGTTACTTGGTGGATGGTGATAACGCAAGTTAGGCTTGGTGGTGGCTAGTGGATATTTTGGAAATGCTAGGTTACAATGGTTGAAATTTTGAGATAGGGGTGGGGATGTTTTGCAACATGAAAGGGGAAGGATATGTTAGGGAATCTTTTATTAATGCCCTATGTAACATCCGGTTCTCTGAAAATGAGAGAAAACGTGAGAAACATAACACGGTTTCTCCATAAACGAACAAAATTCACTGGATACAAAAGAAAGCCCACCGAAATGAGATAGTTAAGGTCCCAAAAAATTTAGAAAGCATTCTAGGCTCCTAAAAATGAAAATTCCAAGCTCAGACGGAGAAAAAAATGGAGCTAGAATGAAAAAATAATTTCTTACGAAAAACTTATGAAACGTAATGGCATTTTTGTAATTTTGAGCAAATTTTGGAATTCACACAGGGGGGATTTTTAAATAAAATTTTTGAGTTCCCCAGGATTCTCAGAGGCCCTAAAAACCATGGGGATGCCCAGGACAGTTAAAGCCCCTCCAGTGGACGTTTTCCAACGTTAGTGTACCGAAACTTTGACGGATTCATTTGGGAAGGTTTTAGCTTCGATTTGAGTGATTGCAAAGTCATTTTATTAAATTGGGAACCTAAATTTAATAATGGAAAAGATGGTTCTCAAAAAGGAGTTAAAACGAAAGAGAAACGAAAATACCAAGAACAAAGGGCAAAATAAAAAATTTTGAAAAGTGTAACTTCCTCCCACCTATATATATGATGCACCCTTATTCTCCCTCCATGTTGCATGACCAAGTTCTTCCCAAAACTAGAGGAAAACCCTAGGGAGAGTGGCACACAAGAGGAAGGCAAAGAGGAAGAGAAATCAAAGGCTTAAGGTATAAAAATTTAGTAGTTTTCATGCTCTTTCTCTTCCAAACCTCTTCTCCTTCATTCTTCTTTATTTTCTATGACTATAATGAAGTATATGGATCTATTTTAAAGGAGAAATTGAGGGGAAATTTCGGATTTAAAGAGAGGAGCTCAAAGAACACAAGATTCAAGTGAGAAGAAGTAAGAAAACAAGGTAAATCTTACATCTCATAGTAGCTACTCTTCCCCTTTCTTCTCCATATTTCGCCCTATGTATGTAGATGCTAGAGGGCTAGAATTCTGAAGGGAACCAAGGGTGAATTCTATGAATTTAAGGGAGGAAAGTAAGAATATGCAAATGATGCTCACTAAATTATGACACCGCAAGTGTACGGGTCGCAGATGTAGTACGTGATGAATCAAGGTCGTTCCCTCAGAGAATCAGTACAATTTGCGATTAGGCATTAGAGTTCTCATGTTCATTTTAGTTAAACAATCAAATTATAAATGGATTTATGAGAATGATGCAAAGACAAATAATAGACGATAGTTGTATTGGAATTATGCAATCAAAAACACCTTAGGAATTTTAATCCCCTTTTTATCAAATGTCAATTATTTCCCTTTTAATTAAACAGCTTAAAGAAAATTTTATAGTCAAGGTTAAAGTAGGTGCAATTGTCTTTCGATCCAATTGAACCCTTATATCCACTCACGCTTGATGTCTCAAGGAGAGGTTAATACTTTATTACGTACAGACCTTCTTTCGACTACCTAGGGCCCTTGAGAATATTTCTATCTCAAGTGCAAATCAGATTATATCTAATCCTAAGTTGTTTAACCAATGGTCTATAAGCAATTTCCTTCCATCAAAGGTTAATTACTCAATCCACAATCAAACTAAAGAAGGCCACCCAATAGAATGAAATATAATTCAGATTAAACAATACTATTCTCAATAAACTGCAGAATTAACAAGGGAAAATAATCTCTACAGATAAAAGGTTCATAAAATCCCTAAGGATTACAAAATCTAGCCGCTCATGGCTTGAAATCCACAGACAAGTTCAGTAAACATGTTTAATATCATCAACTAAGAGGGGAGATGGAGTAGAAACACCTAATCGGAAGAGAAATCACTAGAATTGACGAATTCCCCGATCAAATTGAAGCTCTCCAACACCTTGGATGTGTTTTCTTTACTCCTAGTCGGCCAGAACTCTCTCCAATTGCTGAATGTCCCGAAACCGTACTTCCTCCCGTCTTCTATAGCTTGATAAATAAAACTGTGGGTTTCAGGGTCCGATCTCGCTATGGCGAGGAGTGCTTCTCGCTATAGCGAGCGCTCTTAGAGTTCCCAGATTTCTTCTTTTCTCGCTAGTGCTATGTTATGGCGAGCTTCTCCCTGGAATTTGTATGATTCGCAACTTCGCTGTGGCGAAGTACCTCCCTCGCTATAGCGAAAGTGTGTTTTCGCCATAGCGAATTCCATCCTCGCTGTAGCGAGACTGCTTGATCCACTTGTACTTTCTCACTTCTCAGCTTCATTCTCTTTTCTCAATCCTTTCTTTCTTCTTTTATCTTTCTTGAAATTGAAATCAATCAAAAAGTGAGGCTCAAACTGCTAAAGAAAATACAATAAAACACTTTCTTTATTTTATTTGATTGAATCCGTTTTAACTCTAATAATCAAGAAGAAAGCATTTGACTCTCTAATTTTTATCTCAAATATAATCCTTTTATATCATAAATTAGGGAGTTATCAAACTCCCCCACACTTAAATCCTTACTTGTCCTCAAGCAATTCTCAAAATTATCAAACAAAAATCATTTATTTATTCTTTTGCATAATCATCACCCAATCAATCAGAAGTCAGCTCTCCCCCACACTTAGAATGAGACTAATACTAGAAACAGAAGTTTAGCAAAACTCAAATCAAATTTCGCAAACAATGCAATCATAGCCACACCCTGACTAAGTGTGTGTGTGTTCCACAGATAGATGTTCAAAAAGCACTCAAGCAACCTTCAACACATCCTCATTATATTTTCAAGACCAATCCATATATTCACTCTAGCTTCAATCCTCAACATTCATTAAAAGAGGTTTCTATTGTTCACCAGAGATCAGTTTTCTACATGATCATTTAGCAACTTTTCTTTTTTTTTTTTTTTATGGCTTTTGCCCAGTTTTTTTTTTTGAATGATTTCTCCTCAGTTCTCTTAATCCTTTTGACGCGAATGACGACATTGGTGATGAAGCCACCCGGTTACTCAGATTAGGGAAGTCTCGGAGTGCTCACTAGCATACTCTTAGTTTCTATCACCGTTTGACGCGAATGACGACATTGGTTATGAAGCCACCCGGTTACTAAGTGATTTCAACCATTGGAGTAGTTTTTTTTTTTTTTCAGAATGGTGGATCCCTCTCAAATGACAATCAGCTATCCACTATAGCAAGTAATTTGGACAAATCTAAAAAATAATTGAGAATTAGTTTAGGAGAAAACTTGAATACTTCTCTTAATCATATTGTGGAAGAGTGGTCCTAATGTGGGTGTATACTATAACTACATTATCTACTTTGTTCATTTCAAGCTTGCTTCAACCCCATATTCATTTATCAGTGTTCTTCTAAGACAGTGAGGCTAATTCTTGTTAGAATTGGAGATGTTATGTTAGATTATTTATGAGTGGTAGATGTTTGCTTTATTAACTGAAATTGGGTGTTCATGTTCATGTCTATTTAGCCTTTGTGTACATTCCCCCACACTTAAAACTAACATTGTCCGCAATGTTCAAAACAGAAGAGCAAACATAAGAAAATAGAAGTAAATTGTTCTGTATGCAAAAGAAAGAGACAGTACTCCCCTGATAAAAAAAGAAAACACTTGGGATGATGAAAGGGATGTGCTCAAACTACTCCTGCAATTGATAGCCCAACAATAGAGAAAATAGATACAGGAATAGGAGAGTTGTGAGAAGAGAAAACAGATTAGCCAGCACCAGTGACACAAACAAAAAGATATACAGTCATCCATATACAGTAATCCCAAGAAGCAAAAGAAAATAGTGACAAGAATCAGCAATCAAGGGATAGAAGGGTCCTGTGAATCCGAAGGACCAGGCTGGTCACCCTGTGGGGGATGCTGGGGAAGAACGATCACTGATGGCGTAGGATCCGCTGGAGGTGAAGGGGCAGGGGCAGGCATCAAGTAGTCCATCAGCATCTGAAGCTGGTCCTTCATGGATAGGACATGGCCTTCCAACCGGTCAATGGACTCTCGCACCCAACCTTCAAATTCAGCCGAATGTGGCAGGTCCTGTTGCATCGGCTCAGGTGTGCTCATGGGCTATGGTGGAGGCGGTGAAGAAGCTGCCGGGGGGGCTCGGGCAAATGCCGTTGTCTGCAAGGGTGTCCCGGCTCATCCTTCATGTTGTCATACTTGAAGAGCCCTTTAGGCTTGAACTGCGCATCATTTTTGGAGACGCGGCTTCCCCCCATGGTGACTAGCTCAGTAAGCATGTGGGGGTAGGCCAGGCTCGCTCTATCAGACCTCGCTATCTGCTTAAAGTTAAGGTACATCAAGCGAGGGATGTTCACCCGCTGCCTGGTCATGAAGCACCAAGTCAGGGTCGCCCGCTCCTGGATCATGTTCGAACCATGGGAGCTCGTCAGTATGTTGCTTGTGATAAACTGTAGCCAATAGTGGGCCGGTTTGTTCAACTGATTTACTGGATATACTTTGTTTACCAATCGGGCTCGGCCCTCTAGGGCGATAGTGGTCTCCATCTCCTCCTATGGTACGGATTCAGGATTCTCCAAATAGTGTTGGAAGGCGCAGTGCTCGACGTCCGGTAGCTCATAGTAGTCTTGGAAGACTTTCTCGTTAATGCGTACCCAAGCGCCCCGGCAATAATATTCATCCTCTCCTTCTTCAGTATCTTCAAAGTTGGCATACAGCTCTTGGATCATCAGCGGGATCCAATGCACCGGCTTTTTGGTGAAGCCTTGAAGGTCATGCCACTGGAAGTCCGGATGGATGAGATCTAGGCCATGAGGTTCATAATACCGGTCTTCAACCACACTGCGGTCAGCGAAGAGACGGTCAAAACGAAATTCTGCCCGGGCTGAAGCGAACCTATCTTTATCATACGCTTGCTTCTTTTGCTTCGATGAAGATGCTCCAGCAGTCTTAGCTTGCTTCTTGGGGGCCATCACTGAACAAAGAAACAAAGAAAAATTGAAAGGAAATCAGTGTAAGAAATTTTCTAGAAAAATTCATCGAACTCGCTGTAGCGAGTTGATGCTCGCTATAGTGAGATCGAATAGAAATTAGCAAACTGCAATTATACGCGGAATAAAGCTAAATTGAAAGTAATCCCCTGCACAGAAATGGACACCCAGCACAACACATGCATTTAAAACGAAAAACTAACCCTAGATTGCACAAATTTAAGAGGACGAGTCCGTCAGCCCTAGGTTTGCGAAAAATCCTAGATTCACCATGATTCAGGAGAAAACAGTAAAAATAGACTTACCTGATGCACGGAAAATGGATTGCGAGGGGAATGGGAGCCTTGATTTTAGGAAATTTGGTGGAAGGACGAGATTTCAGGGAGGAGGGTTCAGAGGCACTATAGCGAGAATGAAAAGGGATAACGTTTCAACGACTGAATGTACTATTATGATTCAGACAATAGCGACCTCGCTATTGCTACAGCGAAAGGAATGCTTCGCTATGGCGAGAAGACTTGGGAAAAATTTAGACGCTGAAACGCATCGCTGTAGCGTGGCTATGGTGAGGAATTCTCTGGTTTTCGTATATGGCTCAGAGTATGCTGCAGTCGCTATAGCGAATGGAGTAACTCGCAATAGCGAAAGGACTTGAAATTTTTTAGAACAGGTCACTCGCTATAGCGTAGCTACAGCGACATACTCTCTGGACCTTGTACCACGTTGGCTGCAGAACTCTCGCCATGGCGAAGGGGTTGTATCGCTATAGCGAGGACACTTAGGATTGTTCATGGGGCTCGCTACAGCCTGGCCATGGCGAGGGACTCTCTGGTTACTATACTTGACGAAAAATAAGCAGCCTCGCTGTAGCGAGATGGTCTTCTCGCTATAGCGATTTTTTTTTTTGAATATGCGAATAAGCATTGTATAACCCTATATGATTTACCTCTCATTGAACTCATTTTACTCAAATCATAACCAACAAGTTTGATCAACATGACTAGAATAAAAATGCACAATCCAAAGTAAAGTTAGAAACTCCCTGAAAACCATGTCGGACGACGGTTTTTTTTTTTTACCAAACACCTAGTGCTCAGCATCCAGCATTCCAGAACCTCACCCAACCTATAAAACACCCAAAAACACGAAAATTAAAATAAAACGCAAGAACGGTAAATTAAAATAAAAACAAGAGAAGAAAACTTGGGTTGCTCCCAAGGAGCGCTTGGTTTATAGTCCTCAGTCGGACTTTGTCAGCCGATTAAGGAGACTGAGCCAAGGTGTGGATGGTAGTTTGCCGGTCTATGTCGCCACCCAGATAATGCTTAAGCCTTTGACCATTGACTTTAAACTGATCACCTGATTTCTCATCCTGAACTTCAATGGCTCCATAATATGTCACATCAATTACCTTGAACGGGCCAGACCATCTTGATTGCAACTTACCTGGAAATAACTTTAAACGAGAGTTATATAGTAACACGTGGTCTCCAGGTGTAAATGTCCTTGGTAAGATGTGTCTATCATGAACTCTTTTAGTTCTTTCTTTGTAAATTCTAGAGTTTTCAAATGCTTGCAATCTAAACTCATCCAATTCATTAAGCTGCAGTAATCTTTTTTCGCTCACCTTAGCCATATCATAGTTTAGTTTCTTAACAGCCCAAAAGGCTTTATGCTCTAGCTCAATGGGCAGATGACAAGCTTTGCCAAAAACCAATTGGTATGGAGACATACCTATTGCAGATTTAAAAGCCGTTCTGTATGCCCATAAAGCATCATCGAGCTTATCTGCCCAATCTTTTCTGGTGGGATTTACAGTCTTCTCCAAAATCCTTTTTATTTCTCTGTTAGAAACTTCACATAAGCCGTTAGTTTGAGGATGGTAAGCCAATGCCATTCTATGGGTGACTCCATATTTTTCAAGTAAACCCTTAAACAATCTATTGTTAAAGTGAGTCCCCCCATCACTAATGATTGCCCTCGGTGTGCCAAATCGAGTAAAAATGTTCTTTTTAACAAATCGCACCACCGTATTGGCATCATTAGATTGGCAGGCTACAGCCTCAATCCATTTGCTCACATATTCAACTGCAACTAAAATGTATTGATGAGTTCTAGATGAAACAAATGGTCCCATGAAATCAATGCCCCACATATCAAATAATTCTACCTCAAAAATACCTGATTGGGGCAATTCATGCCTCTTTGAGATGTTACCTGTTCGCTGACATGCATCACAATGACTGACAAACAAATAAGCATCTTTAAACAGTGAGGGCCAATAGAACCCAGATTGCAACACTTTGTAAGTAGTACGTTGGCCGCTAAAATGACCACCATACGGAGCAGAATAACAAGCATAAAGAATATCATTCTGTTCAGTTTGAGGCACACATTTTCGCAAAATTTGGTTAGCACATTTCCTATACAAAAATGGTTCATCCCACACAAACCATTTCACATCATGCAAAAACTTTTTCTTTTGATAAAAATTTAATTCATCAGGCACAATGCCACTGACCAGGTAATTGGCATAATCAGCATACCAGGGCACAGATATACAGTTCACAGCAAATATAGATTCATCAGGAAAGCTCTCATTAATCAAGAGGTTATCCGCACAATCAGAGTCATTCATAAGCCTAGATAAATGATCAGCTACTTGATTTTCAGTTCCTTTCCTATCAGCAATTTGCACATCAAATTCTTGCAATAGTAAAACCCATCTAATTAACCTAGGTTTAGATTCTTTCTTACATAAGAGATATCTAATAGCAGCATGATCAGTATGAACTATGACTTTAGTACCCATCAGATAAACTCTAAATTTCTCAAAAGCAAAAACAACAGCAAGCATTTCTTTTTCAGTAGTTGAATAATTTACCTGTGCTCCAGCTAAGGTTTTGCTTGCATAGTAAATAGGATGAAAAGTCTTACCATGTCTCTGGCCAAGCACAGCTCCAACCGCATAATCGCTCGCGTCACACATGACCTCAAAGGGTAGTGACCAATCAGGGGCCACTATAATTGGTGCGGTGATGAGTCTCTGCTTGAGTTCTTCAAAAGCTTTCAAACAACTTGCATCTAGCTTGAAAGGAGTATCCTTTTCAAGCAATTGAGAAAGAGGCTTTGCTATTTGTGAAAAATCCTTGATGAATCGCCGATAGAACTCAGCATGCCCCAAGAAGCTTCTAATAGCCTTCATATTAGTGGGCGGTGGTAGTTGCTCAATTACTGAAACTTTGGCCCGATCCACTTCCAACCCTCTTTTAGACACTTTATGCCCAAGTACTATTCCTTCACACACCATGTAGTGGCATTTTTCCCAATTTAAGACTAAATTAGTGTCTTCACACCTTTGCAAGACTCGTGTCAAATTAGCCAGACACTCTTCAAATGTGATGCCAAATACTGAGAAATCATCCATGAAGACTTCCATAATATGCTCAATCATGTCAGAAAAAATTGACATCATACATCTTTGAAAGGTGGCAGGGGTGTTATATAGTCCAAACGGCATGCGTCTGAATGCAAAAGTCCCATATGGACATGTGAAAGTGGTCTTTTCTTGATCCTCCGGGGCAATAGCAATCTGATTGTATCCATAATAGCCATCCAAGAAACAGAAGAAATCTTTTCCTGCTAATCTATCTAACATCTGATCGATGAATGGAAGCGGGAAATGATCCTTTCTTGTGGCTGTATTTAACTTCCTGTAATCCATACAAACTCTCCAGCCTGTGACTGTTCTTGTGGCAATCATTTCATTCTTCTCATTATGCACCACTGTCATACCTCCTTTCTTAGGGACACACTGCACCGGGCTCACCCAGTCACTATCTGAAATGGGGTAGATAATTCCAGCGTCAAGCCACTTAATGATCTCTTTCTTGACCACTTCTTTCATTATCGGATTCAATCTTCTTTGGCTTTCCACTGATTTCTTGTGGTCATCTTCTAAGAGAATCTTGTGCATACAGATGGCTGGACTGATTCCCTTTATATCTGCTATGGTCCAACCAATTGCTCTTTTGTGCTCTTTTAACACCTTTAACAACTGCTTCTCTTGGGAGGATGTTAATGCAGATGAGATTATGACTGGTAAAGTTTCTCCATCCCCAAAATAGGCATATTTCAGATGTGGTGGAAGAGGTTTCAGTTCTAACAATGGAGGCTGCTCGATGGAGGATGGTAGAGCATGAGTTTTTCGTGAAGTCAGCTCCAGTGATTCAAAATGCCCATTATGCTTAGCCATAGGCCTAAATGCATTAAGCTTGTGCTCAACTTCTACTTTCTTTAATTCCTCTATATTAGACTTACCAACAAGTACTGCTTCAAGAGGATCAGTGAAAGCATAAGAGTTTACTTCTTCTTAAATAATCTCGTCAATAATGGACACTTGTGAGCATTCTTCGACACTGCCCAGATGCTTCATGGCTTTCTCCACACTGAAAGTGACTTGCTCATCTCCCAATCGCATTATTATCTCCCCTTTTTCCACATCTACAAGTGCTCTACCGGTAGCTAGAAATGGCCTCCCCACTATCAATGGGATGTCTCTATCCTCTTCAATGTCAAGAACAATAAAATCAGCGGGATAGATGAACTGCCCAACCTTCACTAGCACATCCTTGATAATTCCATGTGGATAGGAGAGACTTCTATCGGCTAGCTGCAAGGTGACTGTTGTAGGATTAGCTTATCCCATCTGTAGCTTTCGAAAAACGGATAAGGGCATAAGGTTCACAGCAGATCCCAAATCACAGAGTGCTCGACCTTCAAATTTATCCCCAATCATGCAGGGGATTGAAAATGAGCCGGGGTCCTTGCACTTGGTAGGTAGATTGGATTTCAGGATATTTGTAGTCTCCTTTGTCAAAGTCACTGTTGCAAATTCAGTAAACCGCTTCTTCTTGCTAAGCATGTCCTTAAGGAACTTAGCATATTTAGGCATTTGCTCCAAGGCTTCAGAGAAAGGGATATTGATGTGAAGTTGTTTAAACATGCTCAAGAACTTCTTATACTGATCATTAAGGACTTTCTTCTGCAATCTTTGTGGGAATGGAGGCAGTGGTACCACTTTAGGATGTAGAATTGTCTTTTCTTCGGATTTTTCCACTTTAGACTCTCCTTCCCTGTCCTCTTCTTTGTTGCTCAAACTGGTAGCCTTTTTCTCTTTCTTCTGTTGAAACGCTTCACTTTCTATCTGAATATTTCCTGATGGACCCTTAGAATTCATCTCTGTTGGTTCCTCCACTTGAACTTGTATTTCAGGAAGTTCTTTACCACCTCTCAGGGTGATAGCCTTGCATTCTTCTTTACCCTCTCTTCTTGGATTGGGAATTGTATCGCTTGGCAAACCTCTTTGGTGCAGTGCATTCACCGCAGACGCTAATTGCCCCATCTGTACCTCAATGTTCTTAAGGGAAGAATCCACTCTTGCATTGATGCCGACTTGCTCTTCATTATTTTTTATCTGAGTGGTCATGAACTTTGCCAACACATCTTCTAGATTCGTTTTGGGCTCTTGAACAGGTACATTCTGCCTTGTTACTTGAGAGAATCCAGGAGGTTGATTTGGCCTAACTCCCGAAGATGATGGTTGATTAAGAGATGGACCATTCTTCCAAGAGAAATTCAGATGGTTTCTCCATGCAGGATTGTACGTGTTCGAGTATGGATTCTGATTCTTTGGAAAATTCCCCACATAGTTTACTGATTCTGGTAATGCAAAGGGGCAATGTTCAGTTGAGTGCAGATCTCCACAATTCTCACAGGCAGTAGGAGTCACTTGGGTAGAACAAACATTCAATTGTTGACTTCGTTGCACTTGAGATTCTAACATATTAAACCTCTTGTTCAGGGCAGAGAGGATAGTTGTTAGTGGTACAGATGAATCTTCTTGAGTGCTAGCAACATTAGCAGTAACCCTTCTATCACCTCCTCTTTGCACATAACTCTCAGATAGTGTGTCCAAAGCCAGAATAACATCATCTACCGGCATGTCATCCCAATGCCCATTTAAGATAGCGTCCAACATAGTGTCTGTTTGTGGAGTCAGGCGTGTGCAGAAATTCTGAACAATGGCACAGTTATCCATTCCATGACTCGGGCATTGGCGGAGTAAATTTTTGTATCTCTGCCAAGCAGCATATAAATGCTCATCTGAAACTTGCTTGAAGTTGATAAGCTCACGACGGGCATCTGCTATTCTGTTATTTGGAATGAAGCGAGCTCTGAACCTTGCCTCTAGCTTGTCCCAAGTGTCTATCGAATCCTCTGGTAAATTTAACAACCATTCCTTAGCCTTTCCTTGCAGAGAGAGTGGGAATAGTCTCAGTCTTAGCATATCCCTTGGCACCCCATTCTGTTTGAAAGAATCACAGACTCCCAAGAATGATAGAATGTGGCGGTTGGGATCTTCATCAGACCTTTCACCAGTAAACTGTCCATTGAGCTGCAGCATGGAGATCATCACAGGTTTTAGCTCAAAATTAGCAGCTTGAAAATCAGGGACTACAATGCTTGGCTGAGTGGTTCTCATAGTTCTTCCCACAAAGTCTTTGATAGTACGATTCTGATTATCTTCGTTCGCCATATCCGTGGTAGGAACAGTTATCTCACTCTCCGCTTGAGTTAGTGTAGACCCTTCAGCCAAAATGTCCGTTAAACTCCTTGTCTTTCTAGGTGTTCTGTTAGATTTGGATTTAGGTGGCATATACTATGTACCTGTGAAAACAAAGGAGTGCAGATCAAGAATCTCACTAAGCCAAGAAAATCAAGAGGTAATCACTAAGAAAGTAATAATTGAATAACTAACAACTGAAACGTAAATAACAAAGAAAAAGTAAATAAAAAAATGTTTAAGCTAAAACTACTCAAAGTCCTCTAATTCTAATCACTAATTGCCTTAACTTCCCGGCAACGGCGCCAAAAACTTGATGCTCACTAAATTATGACACCGCAAGTGTACGGGTCGCAGATGTAGTACGTGATGAATCAAGGTCGTTCCCTCAGAGAATCAGTACAATTTGCGATTAGGCATTAAAGTTCTCATGTTCATTTTAGTTAAACAATCAAATTATAAATGGATTTATGAGAATGATGCAAAGACAAATAATAGACGATAATTGTATTGGAATTATGCAATCAAAAACACCTTAGGAATTTTAATCCCCTTTTTATCAAATGTCAATTATTTCCCTTTTAATTAAACAGCTTAAAGCAAATTTTATAGTCAAGGTAAAAGTAGGTGCAATTGTCTTTCGATCCAATTGAACCCTTATATCCACTTACGCTTGATGTCTCAAGGAGAGGTTAATACTTTATTACGTACAGACCTTCTTTCGACTACCTAGGGCCCTTGAGAATATTTCTATCTCAAGTGCAAATCAGATTATATCTAATCCTAAGTTGTTTAACCAATGGTCTATAAGCAATTTCCTTCCATCAAAGGTTAATTACTTAATCCACAATCAAACTAAAGGAGGCCACCCAATAGAATGAAATATAATTCAGATTAAACAATACTATTCTCAATAAACTGCAGAATTAACAAGGGAAAATAATCTCTACAGATAAAAGGTTCATAAAATCCCTAAGGATTACAAAATCTAGCCGCTCATGGCTTGAAATCCACAGACAAGTTCAGCAAACATGTTTAATATCATCAACTAAGAGGGGAGATGGAGTAGAAACACCTAATCGGAAGAGAAATCACTAGAATTGACAAATTCCCCGATCAAATTGAAGCTCTCCAATACCTTAGATGTTTTTTCTTCACTCCTAGTCGGCCAGAACTCTCTCTAATTGCTGAATGTCCCGAAACCCTACTTCCTCCCGTCTTCTATAGCTTGATAAATAAAACTATGGGTTTCAGGGTCCGATCTCGCTATGGCGAGGAGTGCTTCTCGCTATAGCGAGCGCTCTTAGAGTTCCTAGATTTCTTATTTTCTCGCTACTACTACGCTATGGCGAGCTTCTCCCTGGAATTTGTATGATTCGCGACTTCACTGTGGCGAAGTACCTCCCTCGTTATAGCGAAAGTGTGTTTTCGCCATAGCGAATTCCATCCTCGCTGTAGCGAGACTGCTTGATCCACTTGTACTTTCTCACTTCTCAGCTTCCTTCTCTTTTCTCAATCCTTTCTTTCTTCTTTTATCTTTCCTGAAATTGAAATCAATCAAAAAGTGAGGCTCAAACTGCTAAAGAAAACACAATAAAACACTTTCTTTATTTTATTTGATTGAATCCGTTTTAACTCTAATAATCAAGAAGAAAGCATTTGACTCCCTAATTTTTATCTCAAATATAATCCTTTTATATCATAAATTAGGGAGTTATCAGCAAAGAAATTCAAGAAAAGGCCATGGAATTTCAAGGTGCAAAACCTAGGGTTTCATGTGCACTTTGTAAAATCTGATTTGATATGATTATTCTTAAGCCTAAATGAATATTTAAATGAGTTCCTAAGATCTCTAGGAGTCTCCCCATATGCATCTTCCATATAGAAAATAAAGTAAGGTCCATGGAGAGCCAAAACCTCCATTGTCTCAGCCGAAGGGAGATGGCATAGTTAGGGAGAGTTTTAAATTTTTTCAAACCCATTTTTGAATCATATATGATAAATGAAAATGAGGGGAGACCTTAGAAAAAATTTAGAACTCATAAAAAGTGAGTTGGTGCTTTAGGGCCTGTTTGAAATTGTTTGTTTTAATGTTTTCAAAACATATGTTTTCAAGAACAAGTTTTTGAGAACAAAAAAATTAAAAAATCTGTTTGAATCATTATTTTGAAAAGTAATTGTTTTCTGTTTTTTACCTGATTCTGTAGAACAAAAATTACAGAACACTTAAAAAGTGTTCTGAGTTTTTTGTTTTTGAAAACAAAATTTTGTTTTTTTGTTTTACAAAACACTTCATTAAAAATACATTATCAAACAGGTTTTTTTGTTTTTTTGTTCTTGAAAAAAAATTATTCTGCAAAATCAAATCAAACAAGGCCTTAGGTTCTATATTATGGTCTAAAGAAGCAACGTGTAATTAGGCTCTTTATTTTAATTGTATGATGACTCCAAGAGGCTTAAAAGGAGTCAAAAATCATATTTGAAAGGAAGGAATAGAGCCTAGAATTTATTTGAAGGATGTTGCTTCATTAGGTGCAATTATGGAACCATAATGAGGTTTATAAAGCAAGTTAGTGTCTAAGTGAGTTGTGTGGCCTTAGAATTAATTCCATAAACCTAATTGGCTTCCATAAATTGTGTTTAGGCCAACAGAAACTATCCCCATACTTTTGTATGTGTGTGGCTGAAAGAGGGAGCCTTGATTCAAGAAGAAAAGTGTGTGATTATGTATAAGGTAGCTCTCTCCACCTTCTTTCATGCATGGATGTGTGCTTAGCTTGTCTTAGAATGTGTGTATGTGTATTTTCAAGCCATGAAAAGTATGCTAGCATGATTTTATATGCCATGATTCTATGATGACATATTATGTTTCTAAATGATGTTATGATGTGTGCTTGGGTTTGCTTGAGTGTGATGAGGCCAAAAACCCTTAGCTATGGTGAGGATGAGCCAAGAACCCTTAATATTAGTTGAGACAAAGTAAAGAGTCTCCCAAAAAACACGATGGGCTCCCAAAAGCATGGTTGAGTCCAAGAATATCTTAAAAAATGGGTGAGGCAAGTCTAATATCCACAAGAAATTGGGTGAGACTAATCTACTTACTTGGCAAGCCTTTGTATGCTATGTATGACTTTCTAACATGCTAAGTGGACCAAAAGAGCAAGGAGATGGAAGCCAACCACTTGAAAGATGAGAGTATGACATTGAAATGTATGAAATTTACTTTTTTAAGGCCATCAAGGTGGTAAATGTTGTCATCTATGGTTGTATATGACCTATGACCTCTTGAACAGGTGTAATTATGTTAATAAGTGATGTATGAATGAGAGTTAAAGTTGTATGTATGAATATGCACATTTTCGTTATATATTGACAAGTTTTTATTATGGAAGTATGTGTATAATTGCATGTGGCATAGCCAAAATGAGAGACATAGAGTTTAGGACCATTTGGACAGCTCACACAAGTCTTAAGTATGCTTTTAGACTTGCCTAAGAGGTGTCAAACCCTAAGGAAAGCCATTTTGACATTTTGATATCCTATATGGAGCCAAAATTGACCATAATGGAACCCTATGTCACTTTTTATCGAAATGAGCTCTTGTTGATCTGAGATTTGTCATGCAATTAGAACTTTTTAAGATCTTATTAGGAAGCTAAAGAATGGAATTTTCGAAGGTCTAGAGAATATTTGGTAAATTTTCAAAGTTAAGAAATTTTATAGTTTTGGTCATGTCACTGTTCATACTGGTCCGAAAATGAAATCTATCACATAGGACCCAAATGATGTCCAATTACCACAAAATTTTATACATAGAAACTAGACATTCCCAGAGACTTGTACCAACTAGAAGCACCTCATTTGGATTTCTAGAGAAGGAGATATGAATTTTTAAAGATTTTGTCCAGTATCAGGAACTCCAACTGACCTTAGGTACTGTTTGATTGATTTTCGATGCCTGGACGTGCCTAAGCTAGTCTGGAGTTATTTTTTTCCTCTAGCTAACATCAAAAAATTTCTAGATTGGTATCATTTGCATGGATTAGAGTATTTTGAAATTAATTGGACATTTTTGAAATTTGCTGTAGAATTCTGTGACAGCACTAGTAGATAGCCTGACCTATTGACCATTTCGCATGTCAAACATCCTCTTTGTTGGATGTTATGGTATGGATATATTTTTAGTATGACATAAACATCTGTATCTTTCTAGAATAGCCAAGAATGTATGCTTTCTATTTTTCTAAAATTAGTTATGATTTTCCAAAGTTGTGACAGAAAAGTGAAAAATTTGGCCAAAAATATGTATGTATATTTTGAGCTTCCCTTCGAGTTTCTTGAGATGTAGGCCACTTTTGATGGTAAAAATGAGTTGTATTCATGTGATTAAATATTAGAATGTAATGTATGAGTCCATATTGCCCACGGGACTTTGAACGAAAAATTTCTGTATAGCGCAATGCAAAGAAATGTAATATTTTAATGTTATTTTCCCACTTTCTAGTGTAATTCATGGTATGAGACTTAGAGGTGACATGAGGCAAGGCTAGAAATGCATGGTGTTACGCCCTAACCATGGTTAGGCAAATTACAATCAAGGCACATATAAGAACCACAATTAAAACTACATCTTACCTATGATTTTTTAAAACTATGGTAAAGACACCTTTTGTCCTACCAGTTATCTCTACTAAATGGTAGTTAACACTCGAGTCTTAACTATAGCTATAGGACTCAGTCTTAGTTATGGTTTTTTTTTAAAAAACACTATGCTTAATATGTTTGTCCTAACTTTGATTAAAGTAACCACAAGTAGGATGTGGTTTTGCTATGGTTTTCTTTACTACAATTGAGTTACCGTGACAAAAATCACTGTTTTTTAGTAGTAAAAGAGCAAAGATGAACATCCCTTTTATATAATTGATTATTCCCTCAACAAATGCATTGCATGACCAAATCATTCATCAAATAACAAGATCAAACAATCAAAAATTTCATATAGATGATAAACCAAGCTTTCTTGGAATGCTCATACAATTTTTATTTCTAAGTTCAACTTATTTTGTACAAACAATCCTTTTTTATTTTTCCATTCATTTTTCTTAAATTTTTATTTAGATTAAATAAATTTCATCATATAGTTCTATTCTTGTGCTCATCACTTTTAAAAGAATAAAGAATCCTATTATTTCTCTCTTACTGAGTAACTAGAGAATTAGCTAGAGAGCAACTATGAAATCCAATTCTACCTCTTGTAGTTAGCCAACCTACATATCCACACATGCCAGAGCAACAAATTAATAATAAGCTTATTCAAGTTCCTTTTGTACCACCAAGATAAGTTGGTTTAATTCCAGCATAGTTATCGAATGCTAACCAATCAATAATTGTTAAACCTAAACCTACTACAAACCAATTGATTGACCCTAATATGATTGTTAAAACGATAAAAAAGATGCTTTGGCATGTAATTAAGGCCTCTTGATAGGCCTATGTATAAGAAACTATATACTAATTAGGTAGACAAAACGATGCCCTTGCCGAAAGGTTTTAAAGCTCTTATTTTTACTACTTTCTCAAGTGAGGATGGTAAGTTTACCATGGAACATATAGGCAAGTTTAATGCCTAATATGGTGAGGTGAATCAAAATGAGTATTATAAACTTTAGTTATTTCTTTTATCATAGACTGAAACTGCTTTCACATGGTATTCATCCTTGCTACCTAACTTTATGCAAAATTGGGTAGATATAGAAAGACTTTTCTATAATAGGTTTTACAAGCCATAATCAAATGTTATCATAGTCGATCTCATTAATTTGAAACAACAATTAGAAGAACCTATAACCAATTTCTTGGAAATATTCAAAAAGATGAGAAGTATATGTCATGTGTAATTTCTAGAGGTTGAATATGCTACCATAATTATAAGTAACATGCGCCTTTTGTAATGTCTAGTTTTAGTTAAATGACATAAACGGATGCGTTTTCAAAGCTAACCCCTTGAGATGAATTATTTAAAATAAAAAAAATTAGAATAAAATTCAAAACAATGGAAAATAAGGATTTGAGCCCTGAGTTACCTAGAAACCGGGGTCGCAATAATTCAAAAAATTTGCCAAAGGACCAATGGCATTTTTGTAAATAAGTGTAACTTTGGAAAAGCACATAAGAGGCTTTTTAAATAAAAGTTTTGAGTTCTCCAGGGTTCTTAAAGGCCCTAAAAACTATGGGAAACTCCGAGACAGTTAAAACCTCTCCGGTGTATATTTTCTAATGTCGGTTGACCTAAATTTTGACCGATTCGTTCGAGAAGGTTTTAACTCTAATTTGAGTGATTCCAAAGGTATTTTACTAAATTAGGAACCTAAATTTTATAATGAAAAAGATATTTCTAAAAAAGGAGTTAAAATGAAGCTAAAACAAAAATGCCATGATGAAGGGACATAAATGGAATTTTTTAGAAAAAATCCTTCTTGAAACCTCTTTAAATAGAATGCCTCTTTCTTCTCTCCACTTAGCCGACTTACTTTTGCCTAAAAATAGAGAGGAATACCAGAATTTTCAGGCTCACAAGGGAGGAGGCAAAAGAAGGAGAAAAGGCCAAGAAAAAGGTATGGAATCCATGGCTTTTCTTAGTTCTTCCTTTAGCAAAGTTTTTGTTCTCCTTCTCTCCTTTCCTCCTATAGTTTTCTTGAAATATTTAATGTTATTTTGGGGGCAGAATAGAGAGAAAAAATTCGTGTTTGAAGGGAGGCAACCAAGGAAAGTGAAAAGCAACTAAGGGAAAGCAAGAAAGCAAGGTAAAACTTCCATTCTTTGGTAGCTTCTTCCTCCCCCTCCTCCTTATGTGTTTTGTCCACCATGAGCCCAATTCTTAGGGGCTATTTTCTATCCAAACCAAGGAGGGATTAAAGGTTTTAGAGTGCAAGGATTAAGAATGTATCATTAGAATCAAGTAAAAGGCATTAGAAAACAAGATAGAATCATTAGGGATTCAAGTGCTCTCTTGAAAATCTAATTTGCTATGATTGCTCCTAGGCTTAAATGAGTACTTGGATGAGCTCCTAAGATCCCTAGAAGTCTCCCCATATGCTTCCTCCATCAAGAAAACAAAGCAAACTCCATGAAGCCTAAAACCTTCCATAGGTTTAGCCAAGAGGGGATAGCATAGCTAGGGATAGTTTTAAATTTTTCCAACCCCATTTTGAGTCATATATGATGAGTGAATATGAGGGAAAGCTTTAAAAAAATTTTGAGAAGCTTAGAGAATGAGTTGGTGCTTTATGTTCTATAATATGACCTAAAGAAGTAACATATAGTTAGGCTCTTGGTTTTGATTGTGTGATTACTCCAAGAGGCTTAAAAGGAGTCAATAATCATATATGAAAGGAAAGAATGGAGCCTAGAATTTATTTGATGGGTGTTGCTTCATTAGGTACATTTTGGAACCATAAAGGGGTTTATAGGTTAAGCTAGAGTTTAAGCAAGTTGTGTGGCCTTAGAATTAATTTCATGAACCTAATTAGCTTCCATAAATTATGTTTAGGCCAAGAGAAATCATTCCCACACCTTTCTGTATGTAAGGCCGAGGAAGGGAGAGGAAATCCAAGAGAAAAAGTGTGATTGTATCCAAGGTAGCTCTTTTCATCTTCTCTCATGCATGATTGCTTGCTTTACTTGTCTTTGAATGTATGTATGTATATTTCAAGCCATGAAAAATATTCTAGCATGAGCTCTTACTTCATGGTACCATGATGATGCATTATGCTTTTAAATAATATTCATGATGTTTATTTTGGTTTGTTTGAGCATGGTGAGGCTAAGAACCCTTAGCCATGGTAAGGATGAGCTAAGAACCCTTAAGATTGGTTGAGACAAAGTAAAAAGTCTCCCAAAAGTGAGGTTAACTCCCAAGAGCAAGGTTGAGTCTAAGAACCTCTTAAAGAATGGGTGAGGCAAATTCAAAATCCATAAGTAAATGGGTGAGGCCAATCCACTTGCTTGGCAAGCCCTTGTATGCTATGTATGACTTGCTCAAATGTTAGAATGGTTTCTTGAATGTTTGCATATGCCGACATGCCCATACATGAATTTGTAAGATTTGTTTTGCATCTTTTATGTATGATTGAATGGGAAATGAGCTATTGGGATTCTTTAAATCTTATTCCTTCCTCTCCAATGATCTAACATGCTAGGTGGATCAAGAGACCAATGGAATAGAAGCCAACTACATGAGAGATGAAAGCTTGACATCAAAATGCCTACATTTTGTTACTTTAAGGCCTTATGGATGGCAATTGATGTACTCCATCATTGTATATGACTTATGACCACATGAACATGTATGATTATGATATCGTATCATGGATAATTGAAAGATAGGGTTGTATGTATGGATATGCACATTTTGATTATGAAGTGGTAAATTTGCATTGTGGAAGTATGTGTATAAATAGAAGTGGAGTAATCAAAATGAGATGTGTGAGATTGAGGATTATTTGGGCAGCTCATACAAGTTATAATCATGCTTTTAAACTTGCCTAAGAGGTGCCAAACATCAAGAAAATTCATTTGGGCACTTTGGTATCCTATATGGTGCAAAAATTGACCATATTGGAAACCTATACCAATTTTTATCCACATGAACTCTTCTTGATATGAGATTTGGCATGCAATTAGAGCTTGTTAAGAGCTTTTTGGGAAGCTAAAGAATAGAATTTTCTAAGGTCTATAAAATATTTGATGAATTTTCAAAATTGGAAAAAATTCTGGTTTTAGTTTGATGTACTGTTTACTTAGGTCTGAAAATGATTTCCATTACACAGGCCCAAATGATGTCCAATTGCTACAAAATTTTATATGGAGAAACTAGACATTCCTAGTGACTTGTGTCAACTAGAAGCACCCCATTTGGGTTTCTAGAGAGGGAGATATAAAGTTTTGAAATTCTTACCTAGTATCAAGTGCTCAAACTGACCTCAGGTACGGTTTGATTGAGTATCGCAATTTGGGTGTGCCTAAACTGGTCTGAAGTTATTTTTTTCCTCTAACTAACATATGTATCTTTCTATATTGTATCATTTACATGGATTTTATTTTTGTGGAATTAATTAGACATTTTTGAAGTTTGCTGCAGAAATATATGATAGCACCAATAGATAGCCAGACCTCTTAACCTTTTCGAATGTCAAACGTCTTCTTTGTTGGATGTTATGATTTGAACATATTTTTAACATAAAGTAGATATGTATAGCTTTCTCAAATAGCCAAGAATGCATGATTTTAATTTTTCTAGAATTAGTTATGATTTTTCAAAATTTGTGATAGAAAAGAAAAAATTCTGCCTGAAAATACAAGTATGAATTTTATATATCTTCTTGCTTTCCATGAGTTGTAGGGCACGTTTAATGATGGAAATGAGTTGCATCCATATAATTAAATATGAGAATGTGATATATAAGCTCACATGGTCCACGTGACACTAAATATAATTTTCATACATGATGCAATGCTAAATAATGTATTATTTTAATGTCTTTTTCTTTGAATATTTACATGATTCTTGGAAATGAGTTATTTAAAGGCATGAAATAAGCTAAGAGAAAAGCTAGTAGCCTAGGAATACTCAATGTAATATTCAATTTTCCTACAAACATTAAAAATAGACTAGTTATAAAAGGGAATCCCCTAAATAGAAAGATTTAAGGCCAAATAAAATTAAGACAATAATCTAAAAAATTGAAAACGAGGATATAAGGCTTAATATGCCCAAAAATCAAAGTCAGAGTAGCTAAATAAAATTAGACGAAAACTAGTGATATTTTCATAATTTTTGGTACTTTTTAGAAAATTCAAAAGAGGGAGATTTAAATAGAAAAATTGAGTTTCTCAAGGTTCTTAAATGTCCTAAAAATTATAAGAACCCTTAGAATGGTTAAAACCCCTCCAATTGTCGTTTTAGAATGTTGATTGACCTAAACTTTGACCAATTCATTTAGAAAGTTTTTAAATTTAATTTGGGTAAGACTAAAGGCATTTTGTAAATTAGAGGACATAAATTTCATAATGAAAAAAACAACTTTCAAAAAGGAGTAGAAAAGAGCTCAAATGGAAAGAACCAAGAACGAAGGGCAAAATTAGAATCTTAAAAAGTCTTAAATGAATACCTAGCCTATATATAGCATGCCCCACTTCTTCCCTCTGCCTTGACCAACTTTCGTCTATACCAAAATAGAACCCTAAGCTTCTTGAAGTGGCGCACCAAGAGGGAGGAGAGGAGGGAAAAACAAAAAAAAGGTAAGAAATTTCATAGTTTTGCGTGCTTCTTCCTTCACCAATCTTGTTCTCCTCTTTCTCTTCTCTTTTCCTATTATTTTGATGATTGATTTAAGGATAATTCATGGCTAGTTCTGTAATAAACATAATTTTTGTAAGACGACGAAATGAGCCGTATAAAAGCAAGTTCTCTAAAATGAGCTAGATAATGTCCCAAAAAATTTATGTGGAGTCCTAGACTCCTAAAAATGATAATTATGGGTTCAAATAGAAAGACAAATGGAGCTAGGACGGTGAAACAAATTGTGACAAAAACTAACAAAACGTAATGACATTTTCATAAATAAGTATAACTTTTGGAAAAATACACAAGAAGGCTTTTTAAATGAAAAATTTGAGTTGCCTAGGATTTTTAGAGGCCCTGAAAACCATGGGGAGTCTTGGGACTAGTAAAACCCTTCCAGTGTACATTTTCCAATGGCAGTGAGCTTGAAATTTAACAGATTCATTCGGGAAGGTTTTAGCTCCGATTTGAGTGATTCCAAAGGCATTTTATTAAATTCAGAATATAAATTTTATAATGGAAAAGATAGTTTTCAAAAAGGAGTTAAAACAAAGCCGAAACGAAATTGTCATTACGGAAGGACAAAATTGAAATTGTTGAAAAAAGTGAGTTTTTGAAGCTTCCGCACACTTCTCCCCTTTTCTCCTCTCATATAGCATGACTTCCTCTGCCCAAACAACAGAAAAAGACCATCTTCTTGAGGTACACCAAGAGAGGGAGAGAAGGAGGAAGAAAAAGGCAAGAAAGGTAGGTAAATTCATAGAATTTCATACTCCCTTCTCTTCCAATTTTGTTCCTATCCTTTTCTCCTCTCTTTCCATGGTTTATTTGAATGAATTGGTTCTGTTTTGAGTCCAGAACAAGGAGGAGCAATTTGAATTGCTATAGGAGAAGAAAACCAAGGAGAAAAAGTCTTGAAACCAAGCTTGAACCTAAGGTATTTCATGGTTTTGTTGTTTCTCCTCTTTGCTTCTTCCTTGTGCACTTTTCGGCCTAAACTAGAACCACATGAGGCGGAGGTTTTCTACCAAAAAACAAGAGAGAAATTAGGGTTTTAGACTATAAGGAAGAGGAATATGGCAAGAAATTATAAGAAAAATTAATATAAATCAAGATAAAAAAGTGTAGCCTTCTTTAGGGTTTTATGAAATCTGATTTTGTGTGAGTGTTTCCTTGGCCATTTAAGCATTTCCTTGAGCTCCTAAGACCTTTAGAAACCTTCCCAAGTGGCTCTCCCATCAAGGAAGATTTTAAAACTCTAAGAAACCCTTCCATGGTGCTAGTCTCAACCAAGCAAGGTTCCATGGGTTAGGGGATGTTTTAATTTGTTTTAGCCTTGATTTGGGATTTAATATGATGTTAGAAGGTGGGAAAAATCATTGGAAAAAATTTAGGAGCCATGGATTGGAAGATGGGACAATAATGTCCATAATGGTGTTTTGTGAAGCAACTTAATTCTAAGCTTGTGTAAATGATTGTGTGAGGGCTCCAAGGACTTTGAATGAGGCCAAGAGGCCTAGTAATGGAAAGAAATGGGAGCCTAGAGCTTGAATTGTGAAGGTTGCTTCAATAGGCCATTTATGGAACCATTATGCCACTTAAAGAACCAAGTGTGTATTTAAGAGTGAGTTTAGTGTCTTGACTTGCTTTAAGTGCATAATTGTGTGTTAATTGTGATGTTTAGGCCAAGAGAACATCCAACCACCTAGGTGTACTTATGAGGCCAAAAAAAGGAAGGAACAAACCAAGTAAAGCTTACATTAAGTTAAAGGTAGCTCTCTACCTCATTCTCCTTGTATTCTTCTGCATGTGTATGTATTTGTGTGCATTTATGTGTTTATATGATTTGAGAATATGCCACTTGATGTTTTAAATTTGCGTTGGTTCCAATTTTTGTTCTTGAATGGCTTTGGTTGTGAAATTGGCTCACAAGGGTGAGGTGATGCCAAAAGTCCCTTAATGTGGATGAATGAGGCCAAGTCAAAAGTCTTTAGGTCAAGAGTGAGGCAAATCCAAAAGTTCTAAAAATGGGGTGAGGCAAAACCAAAAGTCCCTAGAGCTTCTTGATGACTTGATTGTGAAAGTGTGGCATGACAATCTTGAAATTGTGCATTTATGATCCAAGTAGCTTATTTGCTTATACACTTGGTGTATGTATGCCTTGAATGTGTGTGTGAATAGATGTGTGAGCTATTGAGATTCTAAGAATCTCACTCCCCTTCCCTCCCTTATCTAGAAATGCCTAGGTAATGTTCAAGAAGCAAGGAATGCAAGCTAAAGGTTTTGAAAAGCTACACTTTGACAATTATGAAGTTTTTCTTATACCTAGATACCAAAGTGGATATTTATATTATATTTTTGAGTTGTAAACCATTGAATATATGTAATATTATGTATGAATGATGTATGAACATTGTATGGTGCCAAGACAATGGAAATGTGAAATTTGAACCTTTGCGTGCATACTTGGATACATGCATTCTTGAGTATGGGATAACAAAAATAAGATGCATGCAGTTTGGAACTACTTAGGCAGTTCTTACAACTCATATTCATGCTTTTAAACTTTCCCAAGAGGTGGCAAACCATTAAGGAAGCCATTTGGACTAAAGTGATACCTTATGAGAGGCAAAATTGACTATATTGTGAGGCTATATCACTTTTTGTCCAAATGAGCTCTTCTTGGCCTAAGATTTGGCATGCATATAGATTTTGTTAAGAGCTTTTGGGAAGCTAAAGTGGGTATTATTTAGAGGTCTACAGAATTTTTGGCAATATTTTGAAGTTGGAAAATGTTTTGGTTTTTGTTTAGTATACTGTTCATCTGGTCTGAATTTTGATCTATGTTATTCATAGGGCAAGCGATGTCCAATTATCATGAAAGTTTACAAGAAGAAACTATACCTTTCCAATGACTTGTACCAATTGGAAGCATCTTATTTGGATGTCTAGAAAGGGAGATATTAATTTTTGAATTTACTATTCTGTTCCCGGCACACCTCCAGACTAATGTTACTATTTGATTGATTTTTAGGGTCTGAATGCTCTTGGATTAGTCTGAAACTATTCTTTCCCTCTAGAAAACATTTATATCTTTCCAAATTGGTATAGATTACATGAATTTGATTTTTTTGGAATTAATTATAAATTTCCAATGTTTATATCAGTAAGTTGTATTAGATTTTTGGATAGCTCAACCTCCTTACTTTTTTTATTGTCAAATATGGTCTGTATGAGATTTTTATGTTTAGGACTTATTTTTAGTGTAAAGTTGACATTCAGAGCTTTCTAGAAAGCTATAGTTTATATGGTTTTGATTTTTCTACATTTAGTTATGATATTTCAAAGTTGCCCCTGAAATCTATCACTGTACAGCCATGAAGAATGAAGGGAATTTCAGGGTTTTTGACTTGAAAACCATGGATTGCTTGATAATTTGAGTTGATTGTGATTTTTTTCAATGATAAATGACTAGAGAATGTTATTGAATAATCCACAAGGCCTATGTAACATGAATTGAAAAATTTTACCCCGACGTAACGTGATAAAGTGCATGAAAATATGACTTTTTCTTAATAATTCCCTATGAACATGCACTTAATTATCTTGAATGGAAGGATATAATGAGAGGAAATATAAGGTATGACAAGTTTAGTAAGAAGAGGATAGAAATTAGAGGAGAGACAAGAAGCAAGTGAAAGAGCTTTTGAAAAAGTATGAAATCAAGGTAACTTCCATGGCTTCATTTGCTTCTTCTTCCTCGTTCTCCATAGGTGATTTTTTGGCCAACCCTAGACCACTAAAGGGTGATTATTTCTGGTCTTAACAAGGAAGAAACAAGAATTTTAGAGTATGAGAAACAAGAATATCCAATTAGATTTTAAAGAAAAGCTTTAGAATTCAAATTGTATAACTTAGGGTTCTTGTTACACCTAGCCATTCTTGAAGCTTTCCAAGGATAGTTTAGCCTATGTAAGAGTATATATGAGATCCTAAGACATCTAAGAAGCTTTACAAGTGCCAATTCCCTAACAGAAATTAAGCAAACTCTATGGGTCTTCAAGTGTGCATAGGTCTCGACCAAGAGCACTCCAAGCATCTAGGGAGAGTTTTAATTAATTCTAAGGTTAGAAAGGGACTAAATATGATTAATGAACATAAAAGGAAGCATTTGTATGAATTTAGGAATCATGATTTGTGAGATGAAGGTTTAGGTTCCTTTTTAAGACATAAAGAAGCAATTTAAATCTAGGCTTCTTGGATTGAGATTATAATGACTCCAAAGAGTTTAGATAGAGTCAAGAGACTTAGATTGAATGAGAATTTGGAGCCAAGATCATGAATCCCAAGAGTTATTTCATTATATCTTGTATGGAACCATAATGGTGTCTTAGAACAAAGTGAGCTTGCATAGAGTTTGTATAAGGCTAGAACTTATTCCAATCATTAAATTATGCCTCATTTGATGTGTCTAGGCTAAGTAAATCAAGTCCCACCTAGTTGCATGTGTACGGCCAAAAATGGGAAGGAGTAACCAAAGAGAAAAGTTTATGTTCTTATTTCAAGGTAGCTTTCTAACCTTTCTTACATGCATTCTTAGATGTTTGCTTGTCATTGGATGCTTGTGTGTATGTTTAAACTATGAGATATATTTCTAGCTATTGATTATATATTATGGTCCAAGATGTTTCTTGAAATATGATTTTGAATGCAAAGTGGCTTAAATGAATATAGTTATGCCAAAAGTCCCTTAGCATGAGTGAGAATGAGCTAAAAGCCCTTAAGAATGGGTGAAACAAAGCCAAAAGTCTCAAGAAGAGTGAGGTTAAGTCAAAATTCCCTTGAAAGTGATTGAGGCAAATCCAAAAGTTTCAAAGAAATTGGGTGAGGTTAGACCAATGCTTTTGAGAGCCTATGTTTGACATGTATGAGTTCATATAACAAGGAAAATAATTTATGTATATTCATTAGTAACTTATAAGGCATGCATGCATTCTTTGACATATAAATGCATCCTTTATATATGTTTGAAAGGGTAAAGAGCTATTAAAATTCTTGGAATCTCAGTCTTCCCCCATATATGTCTAACCATGTTTAGGTGAGCCAAGTGGACCAAGGAATGGAGGCCAAATATCTTAAAGCATGGACTCTTAACAATAGAATAGGAAAATTTTATATTTTAATGTCAAATTTTGTTAAAGTTTGTATCTAGGTGATGTACATGCGATGTAAACCATTGAGCACAAGAAAATATATGTAAATATGATCTGTGAATGGAATATGGAACCAAATGAATGATTATATGAGTTTTTGACATCCATGTTCCTTGATGTGTATGTGTATTTTAGCAAATGGGATGGTGTTTTTGAGATGCATGGTGATTTGAACCATTTGGGATGCTCTCATAGGCTATGTTTATGCTTTTGGATATGCTCAAATGGTAGTGGATTAAGTAGAAGACCATTTGGTGCCTTTTTATCCCTTTATAGACTTCAATTTAACCATTTTCTTGAGCTAAACCAATGTTTGACTAAATGAATGATTTTTTACTTGAAATTTGGCAAGAAAATAGGTCTTATATAGAGCTTTTCACAAAACTAAAGAGCACTCAATTTGGAGTTGTAAAAAATTTATTATAATTTTTCAAAGTTGGCCAAATTATGTAGAAACTATTAAGGGTACTATTCATATGGTCAGTTTGCATTCTTGCATCAGTCGTGGGTCAAATGAAATCCAATGTTCATGAAATTTTTTAGGCATAAGCTAGACATCATAAGCTTTCCACAGCCACTGGAGCACTCAATTTGGATTAGTATAGAGAGAGTTATGAATTTTTGAATTCCAGGGTTTACGCCAATCTAAAACCATAACCCAGGTTATTGTTCTATTGATTTCTACAAGCTAAATGCTTTTGTCTTGGTCTAGAATTATTTTTAGTAGTTAGTTAACATCTAGAGCTCTTCGAAAGGCTATAGCATGCATGCTTTTGATTTTTCTAGAATTAGTTATGAATTTTCAAAATTCATATAAAAAAACTAGCCCTGCAACCTGAGAGAAAAATTCTGATATTGTGCAATGTGATCCAAGATCCGAGATTTGTGTGATGAATTATGATATTTTTTATATGAATGGATATTTTATGTATAGAAAATTTTATTGGTAAGCCTATGCAATTCCTAGAGCCAAGAATGATGTAAATGGGCTTTCAATTACATAATGAATCGATGCCAAAAAGTGTTATTTTGATGTGAATAAGTACTACATGCTATCTATGCCATGAGTTAAGAGCTATGTAGATATGATGTTACACTCAAACCTAACTTAGTTATCATCTAAAGCCATACAAATTGAGTAATTCATTTTAGAAAAAGAGCAAAAGAAAGCCAATTGAGGAGGAAAGGCTACATATAGTATAATAACCAATTTTTTAGAAACTGAATTGAAACTGATAAAGTGAGATAGGATCATTCTAAAGAAAAACAACTTGAGGTTAATTGACAATAGAACATCTAAAAATGTAGTTAAGAGCCTGGGATAGCCCAAAATCAGAGCCAAAATGGCTGATAAATTAAAGGAAAACGTAGTGACAAAATCATAAGTTTGGATAACTTTTTGAAAACTCAAAGGAAAGAGTTTTAAATTAAAAAAAATAAACGTTCCTAGGGTTCTCAGAGGCCCTAAAAATTATAGGAACCCTTAGAATAGCCAAAACCCCTCTGGTGTACATTTTAGGTTGTCAGCTAACTAAAACTTCAATCAGATTATTCAGGGTTGTTCTAAATCCAATTAATGTAAAAAACAATGGCATTTAATGAATTAGAGACCTAAATTTTGTGATGGAGAAGACGATTCTAAAAAAAGTAGTTAAAATGAATTCAAATAGAGAAACCAAAGTTAAAAGGACATAGTTGAAATTTTGGAAATGTTATAATTAGCCTCCCTCTCCTTTATATATCATGTAATACCCGTTTATTCTAAAACACCATAAACTAAGGGAATTACTAAAGGAGGTCCCCTGAATAGAAAGATTTGAGGCTAAATAAAATTATAATAATAACCTAAAAAATTAAAAATGAGGATACAAGGCTCAAGATACCCAAAAACTAGAACCAAAGTAGCTAAATAAAATTAGACGAAAACCAGTGGCATTTTTGTAATTTTTGGCAATTTTTAGAAAACTCAAAGGAAGGAGTTTTAAATAGACAAATTGAGTTTTTTAAGGTTCTTAGAGGCCTTAAAAATTATAGAAACCTCTATAATAGTTAAAACTCCTCCAGTGAGCGATTTCAGCCGTCAATTGACTAAATTTTTGACCAATTCGTTCGGGAAGGTTTTTAATTCAATTTTACTGAAACCAAAGAAATTTTATGAATTAGAGGACCTAAATTTTATGATGAAAAAAATAGTTCTAAAAAAGGATTTAAAATGATCCCAAACGAAAAGAAAGCTAAGAAGAGGGACTAAATTATAATTTTTAGAAGTTGTAAAAGTGACCCTTTGGCTTCTTAAAAACGTCCCCCCTTCTACCCTCTCTCTTGATCAATTCACTTGCACTTTAAAATAGATTCAAGAGCTACTCTAATAGGCACACAAGAAGAGAAGCAAAGGGAGGAAGAAAAAGCCTTGAAAAGGGTAAGAAATTAACACTTTCTCATGCTTCTTCCTTTGCTAACCTTGTTCTCCTCCTTCTCCTCTCTTCTCTTATAGTTATATTGATTTATTTGAGGCTGTTTTGTGGCTGGTCCAACAAGTGGAAAGGAGTATTTGAAAGAGAAGCTAGAAGCAAGTGAAAGCTCCTTGGAATAAGCTTGAAATCGAGGTAACTTTCATGATCTTTCTTGATTCTTCTTGGTTGTTCCCCTTAGGCATGATTTTGGCCAGACCTAGGCCCAATCAATAGAGAAGAAAGTCAAGCCATAGCATAGTAGAGACAAGGGTTTTAGACCATGAGGAATAAGAATATGCAATTGAAACTAAAAAGGAAGCCATAGAATTCAAGTTGTGTTGTTTAGGGTTCTTGACACACCTAGCCAATTTTGAAGTTTTCTAAAGATAGTCTAGCTTATGTAAGAGTTTGCATGAGTCCATAAGATATCTAAGAAGCTTCACAAGTGGCTATTTACCTAAAGAAACCAAGACAACTCTATGGCCCCAAGTGTGTGTGTATGTCTCAGCCAAAGAAAGAGTGAGCACCTAGGGAAATTTTCCTTTGGTTAGAAGGATAGGAATGGCCAAGATATGATTAGTAAATACCAAAGAAACTATTGGTTTGAATTTAGAAGCCATGGTTTATGAGATAGAAGTTTAGGCTCTATTTTAAGGCATAAAAACACAACTTGAGTCTAGGCTCCTTGAAATGAGTTGAAGATGACTCTAATGAATCTAATTGGAGTCATATGACTCAAATTGAATGAGAAATTGGAGCCAAGATTATGAATTCTAAGAGTTACTTCATTATGCCCATTTATGGAATCATATTAGTGGCATTAGAGAAAGTAAGCATGTATAGAGTTTGTGTAAGGCTAGGATTGGTTCCAATGATTGAATTGTGTCTTATTTAATATGCCTAGGCTAAGCAAATCAAGATTCTCCCAAGTGTAAGTGTGTGGCCGAAGAGGGGAGGAAAGAGCAAGGGAAAAAGTGTGTAATATTTGACTCAAGGTAGCTCTCTAACCTTTCTTGCATGCATGTTTTGAATGTTTAATTGTATTGGGATGCTTGTGTTTATGTTTAAAGCATGAAAATGTCTCTAGCTATTGATTGAATGTCTTGATACCATTATGTTTTTTGAAATGCAATTTGAGTGCAAGATGGCTTGAATGGATGTGGTTATGCCAAAAGTCCCTTAGAATGGGTGAGTCAAAGCCAAAAGTCTCAAGAAAGAGTGAGGCTAAGTCAAAAGTCCCTAAAAATGGGTGAGGTAAGTCCAAAAGTCTTAAAGAAAATGAGTGAGGATAGACCAATATTCTTTAGAGCCTATGTTTGACTTGTATGAACTTATGTGACATGGAATTATGCTTATGTATGTTTATTAGAAGCTTTCTTAGCATACTTGCATTCTTTGACATGAAAATATGCCATATATGTATGTTTGAAAGGGTAAAAGAGCTATTGAAATTCTTTGAATCTCACTTTTCCCCTGCATATGTCTAACCATGTCTAAATAAGCTAAGTAGAGCAACAAATGGAAGCCAGGAACCTTGAAGACTATAACTTTGGCAATAGTTTAGGAAATTTTGCACTTTGATATCAAAGTTTGTAATTATATGATGTATATGTGATGTAAACCTTTGAGCATGTTTAAATATATGTAACAATGATGTATGTATCAATTTTGAAGTCAAATGAATGGTTTTGTAAATTTTTAACATCATAGAGCCCTTATGCATATATGCATAGATTTAAGTAAGAAGTTGGTTTTGAGATGTATAATGATTCGGACCATTTAGGGTGCTTTCATAGGCTGTGTTTATATTTTTGGATGTGCTCAAATGGTTGTAGAATGATTAGAAGACCATTTGGTGCAATTTTGACCCTTTTATGATTCTAAAAGTGACATAATCTTAAGCTGAGCCACAAACTGAACAAATGGATGATTTTGTGCATGAAATTTGGTATGATTATATGTCTCATTGAGATCTTTTTACAAAGCTAAAGAGCACCCAATTTGGGCCTCTAGAGAATTTATTACGAATTTTCAATTTAGCCAAATTATGCAGAATTATCATGGTTAGTATTCATATGGTCAGTTTGCATTCCTGTGTCACTTGTGGGCCAAATGAACTCCAATGCTTATGAAAATTTACAAGCATAAACTAGATATCATAGGCTTTCTATATCCATCAAGAGTACCTCATTTGAAGCTTTGTAGAGAGAGATATGAATTTTTAAAATTAGGAGTCAGTTGTAGGACGTATCAGTGACTTGACATACTATTTTATTGAATTTTGTGGTGCAAAACCTAGTTCTTTTGATCTAAAATTTTTATGTTAGTTAAAGGACATCCTAAAATTTCCATAATGGTATAGTTTGCATGATTTTTATTTTTCTAAAATTAATTATGATTTTTCAAAGTTCATATCAAAATATGGGAAACTTGGAAAAATGCAAAGCCACATACCATTTCATGTTGCATGGCATAAATCTGAATGGGCTTTAAATTGAGTTAGTTCTGGTTGAGCACATGTGTTAAGGATGAAAAATAAATATGCTAAGCTCATATGGCCCATTTGGCAAATAATGATTTATTTTAGCTTTCCATGTCGGTTATTTCCGCTGCCTAAAGTGTAAAATTCATTTAAATGAACTCCGTGACCCCTTTGACATGCATATTAAGTAGCCTCTAGATATGGTATGACATATGATGCCACCCTTTTCTCCTTATCTCCATTGACTCATTTTGGCTTTGAAGCAGAACCAAAACCAACTTGAAAAGGCATACAAGAAAGGAAAGAAAGGGGGAAGAAAATCAAGCAAAAAGGGTAAGAAATTACACTTTTTTCATGCTCTTCCTTTCTCTAAGTTCTTCTCCTCTTTCTCTTATCTCCCTCATCATGGTTTTGAAGTTTTTATTGATGGTGATTGATGGCTAGTTCAGTAAAGGAAAGGAAGAATTTAGAGAAAACCTTAGGAGCTTAAGAAACACCACTTGAGAAGGAAGCAAACAAGGTATGTTTCTTCTTGAATAACTTGCTTTCTTGATTCTTCCACGGATGCTTCAATTCAGCTAGCCTAGGGGGACCATGTAGGGAATTTGATTTTGGACCAAACTTGATAAGAAATGGGGTTTTGAAGCATGGAGAATCATATGGAACCAAAAGAATTCAAAAGAGAGCTATGGATAGCAAGTTATGAAAATTAGGGTTTTAATTACGCCTATGGAAATATAAAGCTTTCTAATGATATTTTAGACCATGTAAAAGTATGATTGAGTTAAGAAAAGGCTAAGAAACTCCTATAGGTGCTAAATTCCTTAGAAAAGTGAACAAAACTCTATGGGTGGCCATGTAAGTACATGTCTCGCCAAGGCTATTAAAAAGTACCTAGGGAGAGTTTTCTTTGATTCTAAGGATAAAAATGGTCTAGATATGAATTTAAATACCAAAGGAATAATTGGTTTAAATTTAGAAGCCTTATTTTGTAAGGTGAAAGTTTAGGGTTCCATTATACATAAAGAAATAACTTGGTGTTATGCTCCTTAATTTGAGTTTATGATAACTCTAATGAGTTTAAATGGAATCATATGACTTAGATTAAGTGTGAAATTAAAGCTAAGATGATGAATTATGTAAGTTGCTTCATTATGCCATTAAATGGAGCCATATGGATGCCTAAAGCTAGAATTGGCTTATGTAAGGCTTGTGTGAGGCTAGAGATGGTTTCATTGATGCATTTGTGTCTTGTTTGATGTGTCTAGGCCAAGCAAGTGAAGCTCTTCCCAAGTGTGTGTGTGAGGCCGAGAAGAGGAGCTAGGAAACCAAGGGAAACTTTGTGCTTCTTAAGAAAGGTAGCTCTTCATCCATTCTTGTATACTTATTTTAGTTGTTTGATTATCATTGATTTCTTGTATGTGTGTTTGGACTATAACTTATGCCTATTGCCATTGGATTGATAATTTGATATCATTATATTTTTTAGAATGCATTTGAAATGTGAATGGCTCTTAATGGATGAGGTAAAGTCAAAAGTCCTTAAGTAAAATAAGGGGTAAACAAGGCCAAAAGTCTCAACAAAAGAGTGAAGCTAAGTCAAAAGCCCATAAAATGAGTGAAACTAATCCAAAAGTCCCAAATAATTAGGTGAGGTTAGACCAAAAGTCCCTAGAGCTTGATTTTAACTTTCATGGATTCATATGATTTCATAAACATGATTATGTTTGTTATTTAGATTCCTATTATGCATGTTTTCTTTCTTTGACATGATAACATGCCATATAAGTGTGTTTGAAGGGTGAATGAGCTATTGGGATTCTTGGAATCTCACTTTTCCCCATATTATTTCTAACCATGTCTAGAGAACCCTCAAGGAGCTAAGAGTGGAGAATAACAAGCTTAAATTATGTTACTTTGACAATAGATTAGCATTTTGCATAATATATGGCCAATGAGAGTTTTTATTTGTTGTTTTTGTAATGTAAATGCTCCAACATATGTAAAAATATGAGATTATGATGTAAATATTAATTTTAGCTGTGGAAATGTAAGACCATATGTTTTGGGTATGTATATGCCATGAAAAGTGTGTGATAATGCCAAGTGGAAGATTGATTTTGAATTGCATGATGCTTAGGACCTAATGAGATGGTCTTATATGCTATGTTTTGTAATAATCCTAACTCTTAATTATAGTGATTAGGCTTAACTATATGATTAATAATCATAAATCAAGGTTTGAAGTCATTATAATTAATCAAATTAAGAAAAAGTGAGAGAATTTGAACATTGATATTATTAGGAGATTAGAAAAACCAACACAACTATGTAAGTCCACAAATGAACCTAATTGTCAATTAAAGACCTTTAATTTATTGGTATTATTGATTTCGACTCACAAAATCCTCTTGTAAGTGTTACTAAGCCATCCCATAATATTATCATGAGAGAATCCAAGGTTTTTAAGTTAGAATAAGAGTTTGACAATCTTCGTCGCGACTTGGACCCTTCCCACAGCGGCTAAGTTGGTTACTAGAACCTAAAAATTAAGTTTGGAGACTCTCATCGCAACTTGGTATACAAACGTCATGGTGTAAGTGGCTACTGGAGTTTAAAATCCAAAATGCGAACCTTGAGCTGTGACTCAGACCTTTCATGCTCACGATGTAAGTGCTCTTGGGAACTATTATTTACACTTTTGCGGCATGTTGGTGTGTTGCCACGGCGAGATTATGTGGCGCAGCAGCAAGAGGGTTTCTTATAGCTCTCTAAGCTTACCTCCCGACACTCGTCATGATGAGACTACTCTTTGTTACCCTCTAGAGCTAATTTCTCACCTTGCATTATGACTCAAATTACCTTGGCCGCGTGCGCACCTAGGCTTTATTGCCTCGAACTTCAATTTTGGCCATAGCTCAAGTCTTTTAAGCCACGATCTCTCCCCTTTTAATGCTATTTTCTCATTTTCATGCTTTATAACCCCTTACCACTCATTTTAGATGAGTTCTAAGGCTTCCATGACTAACATGTATGGTTTTCTACACCTCCCGACTCCCAAATATTGTGATTCATTAATCCTCATTGTCTAAGGGTCTTGGATTGAATTAGAGCAATTAAACTTAATTTCATATCAGTCAATTCCCATTCTATGATAGCAAAATGATTTAACTATAAATGTTTATAGGATTAATACTTAATAGTCATAAAAGATCAAATCAGTCATTAATTATTAGTCAATTACAATCACAATGTTCAATCCATGATAAATGTATTACCTAAACAGTCCCTACACTTGCCACATATGATGCAATGTGAAAAATACAAAAAAATAGTAATTCTTATTACACAAACCCAACCTTACAAGGTCTGCAAACCTATGGCTATCAAACCATACAAAAGGCTTTCGTTAATTTCTCCTTGCCACTAAAAGGCCCGATCCCTGAAAATGTTAGCCCACAATCGGGGTGAAATATATAATCTTAGTAATAAGAGGAAAATTCCATATATATGTGCATATTAATCAACACAATATATTTTCATATGATCAAATATTAGAATTATCAATTCAAATAGCAAATGAACTAGTTGAAATACCAGTGACTATTGTCCTATACCAACAATCACATCCAATGTAATATCCGGTTCTTTAAAAACGAGAGACTATGTTATGCGATCATTAGAATGTATATTGAGCATGAAGTATGGCAGCAAACCAAGTTAATTTAAGGGCTGAAATAATATCTCATCACCTGGGTCAAAGATCTTGTTGACAAGATCCTATAATCTGTAATGCAATTTCTAAGACCTTGTCGATAAGGTTTTCGCCAGCTAGTACAAAGTCTTCTTGTATAATGTGTTATGTAACACCATACTTTTGGAACTCAATTCATACAATTCCCATGCCTCATCTTATGTTTATTCTATGGAAACAATGTAGTGGCATAGGAAGTTATGAATAAAAGTACATTTCTCTACTGGTAAAATTTTTCTTTCGGAGTCCCGTAGGCCATATGAAAGCATCTATCACTTTATCATACTTAAACACATGAATATAACTCATTTCCATCATCAAATTTGGCCTACAACTCGTAGAAAGCAAAGGAGCATATGAAATCCATGTTTGTATTTTCGGCCAGAATGTCCTCTTTTCTGTCACAAACTTTGGAAATTCATAACTAAATCTATAAAAATCGAAAACATGTAATCTCAGTCATTCTGGAAATATTAAGACGTCTACTTCATGCTAAAAATATGTAGAAGTCTTAAAATCTCATATATAATGCATTTGACACGCGAAATCATCTACTGGTTGGAGGGTTCCTGATACTGTCACAGTTTACTGATATGGACTTCAAAAATGTCTAACTAATTCCAAAAAAATCCAATGCTTGCAAATGATATCACTATGGAAAGATGTGGATGTTAAATAGAGAGAAAAAATATCTCCAGATCAATACATCAAGCCAAACTCCCGGAAATCGATGGAACAGTACCTCGGGTCTGGCAAGAAGTCTGATACTGGGCAGAACTTTCGAAAATGCATATCTTCCTCTCTAGACCTCCAAATGAGGTGATCTCGGTGGCCACAGAAATCTTATGACCTCTAGTTTATACATATAAAATTTCATAAGCATGGGATACCATTTGGCCATCAGGTGACACAGAATTCAAAACTGCCAGTATGAACAGTACCCATACCAGAATCCATGAAAAATCCCAACTTTGAAAATTCCTCAAATATTCTCTAGGTCTCCGAAAATTATAATCTTTAACTTCCCAAAAAGCTCTTAATGAGACCTCATTTCATGCCATGTTTCAGGGCAAGACTAACTCATTTGGCCAAAAAATGGTGTAGGGTTCCATTATGGTCAATTTTGGCTCCATATTGGGTACCAAATTTGCCAAATGGATTTCCCTTGGTCTTGGCACCTTTTGGACAAGTTTAAAAGCATATTTAAGACTTGTGTGAGCTGTCCAAATGGTCCCAAACCTCATGCATCTCATTTTGGCCATTCAACCCTCACTTATACACATTTGCATCAAACTTCCAATTTGCATAACTTGACATTACATACCCAAATTCATTTCTAAAGTTCATACATCATATCCATACATGTATACATCACATAATATCATATTTACATGTATCTCAAGGGTCATGTGCCATTTACAATAATCATATACATCATTGAACATCATTATGGTTCAAAAAGAATACAAACTAGGCCTAGGCTTGTCAATCTCCTTCTTTCATGGTTGTTGGCTCCCTTCACCATAGCTACTTGGTCCACCTAGCATTTTAGAGCATTGAAGAGGAGGGGATGAGATTCAAAGAATCTCAATAGCTCACACACCCATTTACATCACATTCAACGCATACATATACCAAATGCATAACTATACAAGCATAAAGTGTGCAATAAATTCTATTCCATGCCACATTCACATGTCAAGATTACTTTCATGCTCTAGGGACTTTTGGTTGAGCCTCACCCCATTTCTAGGACTTTTGGATTTGCCTCACTCTTAGTCTAGGGACTTTTGACTTTGCCTCCCCATTCAAGGGACTTTTGGCCTTGTCTCACCCATGCCATGAGACTTTTGGCATCTCCTCACCTTCATCAAGGGACTTTTGGCATCACATCACCCTTATGAGCTATTTCCACAACCATAGTCATTCAAGCCAACATATTGGTACCAATGCACAACAAGGATCAAGTGGCATATTATCAAGCATCAAGAATGCATGCAAGCACACTAAGACATACATATGCACACAAGAATGCAAAGAGAATGAGGTGGAGAGCTACCTTTTTATGTATGCAAGCTCACTTTGCAATTTCCTTCCCCTCCTTGGTTTCACAAGAGCACTTAGGTGGAGTAGGATTCTCTTGGCCCAGACATTACAAACATCACACAATTACACATTTGAAGCAAGCCAAGACATTAAACTAAAGCTTATTACACACTTGGCTCCAAAGTAGACATATTGGTTCCATAAATGGCCTATTGAAGCAACTCATATTATTCAAGTGCTAGGCTCCATTATCTTGTTCTTTCTAAACTTCTTGGACTCATTTAAGGTTCTTGGAGCCATCACACATTCAATTGCACAATTGGAAAACTAAGTTGCTTCACAAAGCACCATTATGGACACCATTAGGCCATCTCCCAATCTATGGCTCCTAAAATTTTTCCAAGGCTTCCTCTTATCCTCTTACATCCTACATGACTCAAAAATAAGCTTGAAACAAATTAAAACTTTCCCTTGGTACTCTTTCTAGCCTAGGTCAACATTATGGAAATATTTAGGGTTCAAGGGGTTTCCAATTTTTCCTTGATGGGAGAGTCACTTGGGAGGCTTCCTAGAGGTCTTAGAAGCTCAATCAAATACTCACACATGCAAGGAAACTCATATATCAAATCAGTTTTTGCAAAGTGTTCAAGAGCTCTACACTTTTCTAGCTTAGAGTTTATTAGTTTTTCTTGTAATTTCTTTGCTTTCTTGGATGGGAGGTGCATGTGGGAAGCTCTCTAGGGGTCTTAGGAGCATGTTTAAACATTCAATTAAGTCTAAGAACATTCATATAAAATCAGATTTGCAAGGGAGCATTTGGATCCCTAATGGTTCTATCTTGTCTCTTAATGCTCCTTTCTTGATTCTATTGGTTCCTTCTTAATCCTTGCTATCTAAAACCTCTAATCCCTCCATAAATTGGGCAGAAAACAGCCCCTAAGAATTGGGCTCATGGTGCCCAAATTCGTGCAAGAGGAAGGGGGAGGGAGAAACTATCAAAGAATGGAAGTTTTACCTTGTTTTCTTGCTTTTCTTTGCTTGCTCTTTCACTTGGTTGGCTTGCTCCCTCAATTTTCGAAATTGCCCTCTCTGTTCTGCCCCCAAAACAGCACCAAACAATCCATTAAAACCATAGAAATAAAGCTTGAGAGGAGGGGAGCAAGTTTGAAGAAGGAAGGATATGGAATTTCTTAAAGTTTCTTACCTTTTTCTTGAATTTCTTCCTCCAAAATCCTCCTTCTCTTGTGCGCCTAAGAAGCTGAAGTTCTTCTCTGAAAATGGGCAGAAGCAAGTCGGTTTAATGAAGGAGAGGAAGAACGTGACTTATAAAAAGAGTTTGGAAGCTTCCTTTAACACTTAAATTCCATTTTTGCCCTTTCATACTTTGCATTTTCGTTTCTACTTCGTTTTAGCTCCTTTTTTAGAACCGTCTTTTCCATCATAACAAATAGGTTCCCAATTTAATAAAGTGCCTTTGGAATCACTCAAATTGGAGCTAAAACCTTTCTAAACGAATCGGTCAAAGTTCGGGTCAACCGACGTCGGAAAGAGTACACCAGAAGGGCTTTACCGGTCCCGGGACTTCCCATGGTTTTTGGAGCCTCTGAGAACCCTGGGCAACTCAAAATTTCCATTTAAAAAGCCCTCCTATGAGTATTTCAAAAAGTACCCATATTTACGAAAATGCCACTGGCCTTTCGGCAAATTTATCGAATCACTCTGGCCTTGATTTCTGAGCAACTCAAGACTCAAATCCTCATTTTCTATTATTTAAAATTTTATCATAATTTTAGTTTGCCCCAATTCCTTCTATTTCAAGGACTTCCTTTTATATTTGGCCCATTTTTTATGTTTACGGAGAAACCGAACATTGCGTTTCTCACTTTTACGGAGGGACCGGATGTTACATGTTAAAACTTGTGTGGTTTGAAATTGAGTATGGAGGGCTTTTTAAATGAAATTTTTGACTTCTCTGGAATTCTCAGAGGCCCTAAAAACTATGAGAAGCCCAGGACAACTAAAGCCCCTCTAGTGGACATTTTTTAATATCAATGTACCCAAACTTTGATGGATTAGTTCGAGAAGATTTTAGCTCCTATTCAAGTGATTCCAAAGGCATTTTACTAAATTGGGAATCTAAAATTTATAATGGAAAAGATAATTTTCAAAAAGGAATTAAAATGAGTTAGAAATGAAACTACCAAGAATAAAGGACAAAATAAGAATTTTTGAAAAAGTCCTTCTTAAACCTATATATATATGAAGCATCCTTCTGCTCCCCTCATTTAGATCAACCAAACTCTACCTAAAAACTAGAGAAAGCTCAAGGGAAGAAGGAGTACAAGACTAAGGCAAAGGAGAAGGGGAATTTTCAAGAAAAAGGTAAGAATTTGTTATAATTTCCTAATCTTCCCCTTAGGAAATCTCTCCTCCTCCTCCTCCCCTTTATCCCTATGGCTTTCTTAGAGTTTTTGGTGCTTTTTCGAGGTCAGACCAAGAGGGGAAAATTTGGATTTGGAGAGAGGAAGCCAAAGAAAGTAAGAATCAAGTGAGAAAATAAGGAAAAATAAGGTAAATCTTCTATCCCATTGTAGATACTTTCTCTCCCTTCTTCTCCATATTTCGCCTCATATATGTAGATGCAAGAGGGCTGGAATTTTGAGGAGAACCAAGGGTGAATTCCATGAATTTGAGGGAGGAGAGTAAGAATATGCAAAGAAATCCAAGTAAAAACTATGACTTTGCAAGATAGAAAAGTTTGGGTTTGGATTGCACCTTGAGCTATATCATGAACCCTAGCCATATTTTATATTGTTTAAGTGTTTATATGAGTTCCTAAGACACAAAGAGAGCTTCCTACATGATTCTCCCATTAAAAGAAGTAAGGAAACTCCATTGGTGCCTTATGAAAGCATAGCTTCGGCCAAGGAGAGTTCATGCACCTAGAGAATGTTTTAATTCCTTCCAAGCTTGGTTTTATATCATGTATGATGGGAGAGTATGAGAGGAAGCCTTGGGAAAAGTTTAGAAATCATAAAAAGTAAGATAGCCTTATATGTTCCATAATATGACTTAAAGAAGCAACACCTAGCAAGACTCCTATAATTGATTATGTGATAACTCCAAGAGATTTAAATGGAGTCAAGAATCATGAATGAATAGATAGAATAGAGCCAAGATGATGTTTTCTTAAGGTTGCTTCATTAAGTGCATTATGGAACCACGAAAAAGTTTTATGAGTCACCTAGCTTTTCTAATGAAGGTGTGGCCTTAGACTTTGTTTCAAGAGTGTAATTAGCTTCCATATGATGTGTCTAGGACAAGAGGAATGATCTCCACCTTCTTAGGTGTGTGAGGTCAAGGGAGAGGATTCAAGACTTAAGGAAAAAGTATGCAAATGCAAGCAAGGTAGCTCTCTCCACCTTCTCTTATGCATAGATGTGTGTTTAGCTTGTTTTAGAATGTGTGTATGTGCATTTTCAAACTATGAAAAGTATGCTAGCATGTCTTTATGTGCCATGATTCTTGACTCCATGTTATGTTTCCAAATGACTACATAATGTTTGTTTGAGTTTGCTTAAGTGTGGAGAGGCCAAGAACTCTTCCCTTTGGTGAGGATGAGCCAAGAACCCTTGAGCTTGGTTGAAACAAAGCAAAGAGTCTTCTAAAAGTAAAGTGGGCTCCCAAGAATATGGTTGAGTCCAAAGTGCTTAAAGAATTGGTGAGGCAAGTCTAAAATTTATGAGGAAAAGTGATAAATGTTAATTTTCATATATTTTTATCCACATTTATTATTGTTTTTAATGATTAATTTGAGCTTAAATGAATTTATTATACAATATTTGAATTTTTGATCAATTTTAGAAAATAATATAATTTTGAATTAATTAGGAGAATTTTTGGATTTAAATTGCTAATATTTTATTTTCCATATTTTTTGATGGGTTGAATATTTCCAATCTTTAAAATATTTATTAAATTTGTGTAGAATTTTTGGGCAAATGAATTGAAGAATTAAAATGGATCAAGGGTCAAGATTGGAGCATCATTTTTGTTTTTATTAAATATTTGATGATGGCAATTTTGTAAATAGAATATTAGGTTTTTATTATTTTATTTTATTTTATTTTTTATTTGAAATGAGTCAGGAGAAGGCGCCAAAAACCTACAGGAGAAGGATTTACTGCTTCATTGATTCACTTTTTCATAACACAGTAGACACGTAGAGGCGCCGAAAAAACTGGAGAAGGAGAGCTTTGGCTTTTTCATTGCTTCTTCTGCCAATGGGGTTGGAGGCGCTGAGAGTCAGGTGGAGTGAGCAGAGACGCTGAAAACTGATGTGAGGAAGAGATTTCACTTGGAGACGCTGTGCCTGGAAGAAGGGAGCTATTTCATCCATCGAATTTTCTTCTTCGGACCTGATTGTAAAGGATGCCTGACTACTACTTCTTCAATTGATTTCTTTAGTTTCTTTTCGGACTTCACAGCTGGAAGACACTAGACCTGGAGGTAGAGGATGAATTGACTTTCTTCATTCTCCTTTGACTTCTGGCCAACATACTGCAAAGGGAGGACGCCTCTCTCTCCTTGGCATCAAATTAATATTTCACTATCTTCCTTTTCTAGTCTCCACAAGCAGAGTCAACGCCACCATCAACCCTTTCTCCTCTTAGCAAGAAAAGCTTGATGGATTTTAGAAGCACAAAATCCATGGAAGCTTAAGGAAAGGTGACACCAAGGTGAAGCATGGAGGAGGAAGGCTTGAGCTCTTGAATTAATTGGATTAAAGACCATTGAGGGAGTTTATTTTTCCTACCTTTTCCTCTTTCAATTTCAAGAACTTAGAGATTTTCTAGTTTTAGGAATTTTTATGTGGATTGAATGTTGAGATCTAGTTTTAGGTTGGACAATGATTTTATCTTGGATTGTAATTGGAATTGGTATTATTTGGGATTGGAATTATGTTTTGTAGTTACTGGAATTTTAGTTTTCTAGACCTTGTAATGTTGATTGGGTTGATGTTTGAGTTCTCTTGCATTGATTTGATTAATGTTATGATTTTAATTGCATATCTTGATCTCTTGCGCTACTTGATTGTTGAATTGGGTAGTATGATTGCTTAATTGTTCAATTAGGTAATTGAAATCAAATTTTTAGAATTAATTGAATCCAATTGTTGAAAGATTTGATGAGTTTAATTAACTTAATTACTTGCAAATTACTTGAATTAGTTAAGGGTTTCCTAGTTAAATCAAATGATATGTATTTAAGCTTAGGGTTTCCTATCCTTGGATTAAGTTAATTAAATTCATTGGTCTACTCTCTAATCACTTCTCTTGGTCTCAATCAATCTTTAGTGAGTGATGAGAGTCGAAATCCCTTTGCAAAACCTTGGTTTCCTCCTGTTTATTCTTTGCATTTTCACAATCACTTTAATTTTAATTTAGAGCAATCTAATTTAATTACTTGTTTAGTTTTTCTCTTTTAGTGGAAATTTAATTTCTTAATTCAAAATCCCCCATTTGTATGCATTTAGTTCAATTAATTTTGCATTTAGCATAGAAATAGTTTTCTAGAATTTGCATAAAATAGCAAGCATTAAATAATCATCTAAAATCAATTCAAACTAACCCCTAAATTGCTCTTTGGGAAGAATGACCTAGGGTTAACCTATACTGTATTAATTCAATCTTAGTTTAATTGAGTGCTTAAGCGACTAAGGCATCATCAAGAAGTGTGAGGTCAATTCAAACACTTGGTGAGCTCTTGAATGTCTTGTATGATTTGTTCATATGCCAAGCTTTTTAAATGTCCATGACTTCCATTTTCTCTATGCATGCATTTGTAAAACTTGCTTTGCATATATTATGTATAATTGAATGGGAGATGAGCTATTGGGATTCTTTGAATCTCATCCCCTCCTATCCAATGATCTAACATGCTAGGTGAACTAAGTGGATATGCTAATGGGAGCCAACAACACTAAAGGAAGGAGATTGACAATCATATATTTAGCTTTTGTCACTTTAAGACCATGATTGTACCATATGATGTATATGATTTTGTAAATGGTCTATAACCCTTGAGACATGTATGAATATGCTATTATGTGATGTCTAGATGTATGAATATGATGTATGACCTCTAGCATTTACTTTGAGTATGTAATGCCAAAGTGTGCAATGTGAAAGTTTAATGAAAATGTGTATAAGTATGTGTTGAATGGCCAAAATGAGATGCATGAAGTTTGGGACCATTTGGGCAGCTCACATAAGTCTTAAATGTGCTTTTAGACTTACCTAAAAGGTACCACAACTAAGGGAGAGCCATTTGGTAAATTTGGTACCCCATATGGAGCCAAATTTGACCATAATGGAACCCTATATCACTTTTTGGCCAAATGAGTTAGTCTTGATCTGAAATTTGGTATGTAATTAGCTCTCATTGAAATATTTTTGAGAAGCTAAAAGTTATAATTTTTGGAGGTCTACAGAATATTTGATGATTTTTCAAAATTCTGTCACATGAGGCTCAAATGATATCCAATTGCCATGAAATTTTATATAGAGAAACTAGATAATCACAGTGACTCATGCCAACTAGAAGCACCTCATTTGGAGGTCTAGAGAGGGAGATATGAATTTTTAAAATTTCTATCCAGTATCAATAAAATTGCCTGATCAGAAGTACTGTTCCATTGAATTCCGAGGTCTGAGCTTGATGGACTGATTTGAAGATATTTTTCCTCTCTAGTTAACATCCACAGCTTTCTATATTGATATCATTTTCATGAATTGGATTTTTGTGAAATTAATTGGACATTTTCAAAGTTTTCTGCAGAATTCTATAATAGTTCCAGAATTCAGTCTGACCTTTAGACTATTTTGGATGTCAAAAGCCCTCTGTGATTAATGTTAGGGTCTGGGCATATTTTTAGTGTGAAGTAGACATCCATAGCTTCCCAAAGTGACTAATATTGCATATTTTGATTTTTTTAGATTTAGTTATGATTTTTCAAAATTTGGTCAAAAAATGGAGCAAATTTGGCAGAGAATGAATCTCTATATTCCATGCTCCATTTTGGCTTCCATGAGTTGTGGGCATAATTATGTGATGCAAATGAGTTGTAATGATGTATTTTTAAGGATACATGGCATGAGCTCGCACGATCCACGTGACACCGATTGCAAATTTTTAAGTATGACGCAACGTAAATAAACCCATTATTTTTATTTCCTTTTTCATGTACTCTTATGGAAATATTGATATAAAGCTTACGAATGTCATGAAATGAGCTAGAATTTATGGTGTTACATCCAACATATTAAAAGCCAATAACATCGAGAGAGACCCGTCCACAGCACCAACTCCCTAATGAGCACAACTTGTGCTTAGTGCATTTAGGGGTCTAATCATAATTTAGTGCCCAATCAAAGCATGATGCACGGGTGGCAACTGCACCACAGCTCTACCAATCAATCATTTAGTATTTAAAAATCATACATGTATAGTAAATACATTAGATTAAAATGATCATATATATGGAATTAAGAAATTAACCTCGGCTATCTCAATAATGCCCAATTACTCTTCCTCTAGCTCTCATTATAATTCAAATGCATACCAGGCCTAAAACAAGCACATTCATCATCATTTAACTACCATTAGCAAAGAATTTCCTATTCATTGATTAATTTCATCAAAACCCATTAGAAATCACTCCCCTAAGTTCCCAAAGGATTTATTACACCAATTTAAGGTCAGAATACCAAGGATTCACATTGGGCCACTCCCAAGATCTCCATTTTCGCATATGAAGGACCATATATCGAAAGTTAATCCAAATGATAGCATTTTAGCATTTACACATCATAAAATGGTAGAAGACACTTACCCAATCTTTTAATGACTCTCAAAATTTAGATTTGTGTCATCAAGCCAAAAAACTATAGCGCTTCACTCCCCTCTCCTTATATTTTCTCACTATAATAGAACCCATGATGTAAATTAGTCCTTGGGGCATTTTCCAGCAAAATATCACATAAAAAGGAAGAGAAATACTTACCTAATCATCCCTCTAACTTCTAACTCCAAAAACCCCCATGAAAACACCAAACAACACATTTCAAATTTGGGGTGTAGGTGAAAATATTTCAAATGAAAAACCAATTGGGCCAAATCGAAGAGAAAGAAGAGAGAATTAAGTTATATATCAGTTACCTTGGCTGAATCTTACTCTAAAAGTGGGAGAAGATAGATTTATGCCAAGAACCCTAGCCACCTCTCAAAACCTCTAAATTTTCTTGTGCCTCTTATGTTTCTATAGAATGGTGGAAGGGAGACGGGTTTTCTCTTAGGGTTTTAGTAAGAAATGGGCTGACCCATCAACCCAAAGTTCAATTAGGCCTCTTCCTAATTGCTGGGCTATGGTTTGGAGAATTGGGTTGCATAACACTTAGAGTTAAAAGGAAAATGTGTTGATTCAAAGGCCCAAAAATCCATTTAGGTTCTAATGTAAGCTTATTGGGTCCCAAACAAAAAAGTTAACTAAGGTTTTAGACTAACTTAAGAGTCTATTCAAATTGGGTCTGCTTAAGGTGTAATTGGGCTTCTAGAAAGAATTATACCTTCTTATAACCAAGAGTGGACTTCTATATTGGGCTCCAAGCATAGCTAAATGGATCACATGGCTCAAATTAAATATCTATCTTTCTTTCCACTTAATTAACTTTATTAATTACCTAGATTAAGACCCTAATTGATCATAATTATCCATAATTAATTTTGAGGTATTACATGTTTCATGTTTGGGATGTGCTCAAATGGTCACAATCATTAAGGAAGTTTATTTGGTACCATAAATGTTCCGTTTTGAGCCATTTTCTACCTATGAACCAAAATCTAACCAAATAAATGAATTTTGGCATAACATTTGGCAAACATTTAGATCTAATTTATAACTTTTCACAGAATCAAAGAAAACAATTTTTAGAGCCCTTTAGAATTTATTATAATTTTTCAAAGTTGGCTAAAAAATGTAGACTTACTTAGGTACTGTTTATATGGTCAGTTCTGATTTTTCATATATTTGAGGGGCCAAATGAACTCTAATACTCATAAAATTTTATAACCATATATCTAGTATTCTAAGCTTTTTATAGGCACCAAATCACCTAATTTGGAGTTGTATAGCCAGAGATATGCATACTTAAAGTTTTAGGTCTAGGTTAGGTTTGAGATACTGACATGGTTACTGTTCCATGGGATTTTCTAGCCCAAATGAATTTTTTTGACCTGAAATTTTTACAACATATAATTCATATCTTAAGCTTTTCATAAAATCTTAATTTTGTGATTTGGAGTTCTCTAACTTAAGATATGAATTTTTGAAGTTAATGTTTGCAATATGCATCAATGTTAAATTATGGAAATATGATAAATTGATTTCTGTCACCTATAACCCAAAATTATTGCTTCTTTTTATGATGTTTTTGATTAAGCAAATATGTTAATGATGGATTTTGAGATTGGTAAGATGAAATTATATATTTAAGCTAAATTTAAGAAGCTGGGCCTTTAATGTTGGCCATTTTTGTTGATAAAAGTAATAAAAATGAGAAATTGATGTTATAAGCATGTGGTAATGTAGAATATGGGCTATTTCTTAATGGTATGACATGTAGTTTTTATTGTGGACTATAAGGATGATCTAAGGGGAGCAATTGACTATCAGGAAGAATAGTCAGTTGACATTCTGGTAGTAGAAATCCTAAAAGGGAAGCCATATTCTTACCTAACTTTAAGGCTTTCAAAAGAAAAGGAAATCATGAAACCAAAGAGCAAGGAAGAGTACCTATTCAACATTTCTAAAGCCAATCAAAATTTTGACTATTTGCTCAAAGACTGATAGATTAGGCTATATGATGGATGCAAAATTCCATTGCTAAGGAATTAAAGAACAAAAAAATATTATAAGTGGTATCACTCATATATTCATGAGACTATCAATTATATTATTTTTAAGAATGTTATCTAAAAGTCTTTAAAGGATGGAAGATTCAAACTAGCTAACAAAGGCGTATCTAAGATGACCATAGATATAGACCTTTCTAACAGTATTTACAAGGATAATTTCAACATTAGGCTTACTATTTCAATCGTCAAAATATCAACTGAAACAATTGATGCATAAACAATGGAAAGTAAAACAAATAACACCAGAACACAACAAGAATGGCAAACAATTAGTTATATAATACAACTAACTAAAATCTATAATTGAAAAAGACTAACATTTTTGACAGACTACAAGAACCAACACAAAAAAAGGATGATAGGGTGTTTGACGGGGTATAAATTCCAAGAGTGGACAATGAGCCAAATCCAGAAGGCCAAAGGCAAGTAGTAGAGTTTAACATTAAAAAGGGGATACCTAACTTGAGGATAACTATTCTTAATGACAAATAGCTAAAGTCATAAAAAATTATTAAGCCAAAAGTGAATGTACAAAAAGGATAATGGTTCCTTAACAAATATGTTGAAAAGAAGTTACAACAATCATCCCAACTAACTATTTAACCCATACTCAAAAGAGGAGGAGACAAAGGCAGAGATCTACTTAAAAGTTGAAACAAATGCTCAAAATACTAAGAAAGGCTAAATACGTGATTAAAGAAGATGTGAAAACACCCAAAATGACTGAAATTACCAAAAATAATATTTAGTCTTAAATCACTAGAGCATAAAGATATCCTGAAAGAAAATGATTTCTTAGATCCCAATGATGCTAACACATCTCTAGCAAATATTGATGTCATTGGCATTATCCCAAGCGAATTTTGAGCTGATGCAAGATAGTCAAATGGTTCAAAAAGAGATGTATTCATCAGGGAAGCATAATGGGCAACCTTGTTAGCCAACAAAATATTTAACCCACCCATGATGCAGTTTGAAAAACATTCAAAGGCTATGACCAAATACTTAAAGCCTTTTTATATTAAAGCTCACATCAATTGCAAACTAGTTACCAAAGTATTTATAGATGAAAGAGTTGTGCTAAACGTGATGTTAATCAACATGTTGAAGAAATTAGGCCTTCTCAATTGGGATACATGGAAGACATCATGAAGATTAGACAAATGAGGTGGTAAGACTAGTTGGTAAGCTACTAAACTGACTCTTTTAAGGATTTTGGTAAGGACCAATGTATTAGGGATTTAACTTTTTTGTTTAGATAGCTCTGCTTATACTAGTGATAGGAGTAACTTTAAGAAAAATACGATCTCCCTTATTAAATGCTAGGGGTCTTCTTCTTTGATCAAAGTAAGTATTTTGCCTACTTTAGGCTGTGAGTAACTTTTCTTTACTTTTCTTAACTTGATCTATGGTTTGTTGAACTAGCTCAGGTCTTAACAAAGATTTTTCTCTAAGAAAGGAATCTACATTTCCATCCATACAAAGCTTCATAAGGAGCCATCCCAATGCTAAAATGGTAAAACTATTATTATGAGCAAACTTTGTTAATGGTAAGTACCTATCCTAATTTTCCTTTTGTTCCATCACACAAGCTCTAAGTATGTCTTCTAAGGTTTGAATGGTTCTCTAAGACACAACCCATCCCAAAAGCAGGCTAAAAAGATTTCTAAAACCAAAAGGTGAACCTAGGGTCCCTATCAGAAATAATGCTAAAAGGTACTCCATATAACTTCATAATTTTCTATATAAATAATTGAGCTAATTTATCTAAATAATAAGAAGCCTTAATTGGCAAAAAGTGAGTGAATTTGGTTAGTCTATCTATAAAAACCCAAATAGCATTATGTCTTGACTGGGTTCTAAGTAATCCCATCACAAAATTCATAGATATACTATCCTATTTTCATTCTAAGATATCTGAAGGAAGCGACAATCCTAAAGGCTCTTAGTGTTCTATTTTTACTTTTTGACATGCTAAACACCTAGACACAAATTCAACTATTTCTTTCTTCATTCTTGGCCACCAGTAAAATTTCCTAAGATCATGATACATTTTTGTGGATTCAAGATGAATGGTGTAGTTACTTTTGTAGGTTTCTTCTAGAATTATCTTCTTAAATTCTCCATTAGGCACCAATAGTCTACCTTGGAATATTATGGTTTTGTTCTCAACTTTTTTGAATCCGAGTTGTCTAACTTGAGCTTATAGGATTATGTCAAATCCTTGGACTTCTTTAATTTGATTCCTCAAATCATAAGAGATATCAAGCCTATTCAGTCTATAACCCTCGGGTGACCTAATAAGAAAAGTAGGTAATTCCCTAATTTGTTCCATTAAATTCATCTCTCTTACCATTAAAGAGGACACATGTGAAGATTTCGTACTTAAAGTATCTGCCACTATTTTGGCTTTTCCTGGGTGATATTTCAATTCAAAGTTATAGTCTTTCAACAACACCATTCACCTTCTTTGCCTCATATTGAATTCATTTTGTTCAAATAAGTATTTGAGACTTTTATTGTCACTATAAATTTGAAAAGTTACTCCACACAAGTAATGTTTCCAAATTTTCAAGGCAAATACTACAACAATTAATTTTAGGTTATGGGTAAGGTAATTCTCTTCATGAGGTCTCAATTGTCTATAAGCATAGGTCACTACCATCTTATCTTGCGTTAGCATACATCCTAATCCTTTTTTTTATGCATCATTACACACCTCAAAGGTTCCTAAGGGATTAGATATAACTAATACCAAAGCAATGGTTAACTTCTTTTCTAAGGCTTTAAAACTCTATTCACACTCAATGGTCCAAACAAAAGGACTTCCTTTCCTAGTCAATTTGGTCAAAGGAAAAGCTATTTGTGAGAATCCTTTTATAAATCTCGTGTGTAACATCCAGTTCTCTAAAAATGAGAGAAAATGTGAGAAATGTAATGTACAGTTTCTCTGTAAACGAACAAAACTCATCAGATACGAAAGGAAGTCCCTTGAAATGACTTAGTTAAGATTTCAAAAAATTTGGGAAGCATTCTAGACTCCTAAAAATGAGAATCATAGGCTTAGACAGAAAAAAAATGGAGCTAGAATAAAGAAACGAAATTTGACAGAAAACTTACGAAACATAATGACTTTTTCATAATTTTGAGCAATTTTTGGAATTTACACAAGAGGACTTTTTAAATGAAAGTTTTAAGTTTTTTGGGGTTCTCAGAGGCCCTGAAAACCATGGGAAGCCCTAGGATAGTTAAATCTCATCTGGTGGACATTTTTCAACGTCGATGTACCTGAACTTTGATGAATTTGTTCGGGAAGGTTTTAGCTCCAATTTGAGTGATTCCAAAGGTATTTTACTAAATTAGGAACCTAAATTTTATAATAGAAAGACATTTCTTAAAAAGGAGCTAAAACAAAGGAGAAACAAAAATGCCAAGAACGAAGGGCAAAATAAAAATTTTTGAAAAAACTATTTTCCTCCCCTTATATATAGGTGGCACCTCACTCTCCCTTTCATTTAGCTTCAGATTGTTCTACCCAAAATCAGAAAGAAAAACTTTAGGAGAGTGGAGCACCAAGGGAAGAAGAAGAGGAGAAGAAATTCAAGCTTTAAGGTATGGTTTCTTGGTAGTTTTTCATGCTTTCTTTCATCCAAACCTCCTCTCCTTTATTCTCCTTTGTTTCCTTCAATTAAAATGAAGTTTACAAATCTTATTTAAGGGAGAAACTTAGGAAAAATTTCGGATTTGAAGATAGGAGCTTGGATAAAGCAAAATTCAAGCAAGAAAAAGCAAGAAAAAGCAAGAAAACTAGGTAATTTCTCTTCCTATGGTCGTTACCTTTGGTTCCTCTCCTCCTCCATTTCGCCTAACATGAGAAACCCTGGGAGAACTTGATTTTTAAGCAGAACCAAGGATGAATCTAAAGAAAAAGGGTGTGGAGATTAAGAATATGCATAGGGAATTAACAAAAAATCATTATATTTCAAGATGCAATTTCTAGGGTTTCAATTGCACTTTGTAAAATTTAATTTTGTATGATGATTCCTAGGCCTAAATAAGAATTTAAATGAGCTCTTAAGATCCCTATGAGGCTCCCTATATGCTTCTTCCCTTGAGAAAATAAAGAAAGCTCCAAGGAAGCCAAAATTGCTCATTGTCTCGACCAAAGGAGGTTCTCCTAGCTAGGAAGAGCTTTAAATTTTTCTAAACCCATTCTTGAGTCATATATGATGAATGAAAATGAAGGGAGGCCTTAGGAAAAATTTAGAACCCATAGAGAGTAAGTTGGTGCGTTAGGTTCCATATTATGACCTAAAGAACTAACATATAGTTAGGCTCTTGGTTTTAATTGCATGATAACTCCAAATGGCTTAAAAGGAGTCAAAAATCATATTTGAAAGGAAAGAATGGAGCCTAGAATTTATTTAAGGAGTGTTGCTTCATTAGGTGCAATTATAGAACCACAATGAGGTAATAGGCCAAGTTAGTGTTTAAGCAAATTGTCTGGCCTTAGAATTGAGTCCATGAACCTAATTGGCTTCCATAAATTGTGTCTAGACCAAGAGAAATCTTCCCCACACTATTGTGTGTGTGTGGCCAAAGCAAGGAAGGGAGATTCAAAGGAAAAAGTGTGTAATTGTCTCCAAGGTAGCTCTCTCCACCTTCTCTCATACATGATTGCTTGCTTTAGTTGTCTTTAAATGTGTGTGTGTGTGTATTTTTAAGCCATGAAAAGTTCTCTACCATAACTTTGATTCCATGGTACCATGATATTATAATATGTTTTCATATGATGTTTATGATGTGTGCTTAGGTTTACTTGAGTGTGGTGAGGTCAAGAACCCTTAACTATGGTGAAGATGAGCTAAGAACCCTTAAGATTAGTTGAGACAAAGTAAAGAGTCTCCTAAAAGTGAGATGGACTCCCAAGAGCATGGTTGAGTCCAAGAATCTCTTAAAGAATGGGTGAGGCAAGTCCAACATCCACAAAAAATTAGGTGAGGCCAATCCACTTGCTTGGCAAGCCTTTGCATGCTATGTATAACTTTCTCAAGTGATGAAAATGTCTCTTGAATGTTTGCACATGTCAACATGACCATACATGTATTTATGAGACTTGTTTGCATCCATTATGTATGATTGAATGGGAGATGAGTTATTGGGATTCTTTGAATCTCATTCCCTCCTCTCCAATGATCTAACATGCTAGATGGATCAAGTGGACAAGGTAATGGAAGCTAACCATTTTGAAGAGAAGAGCTTGACACCAATATGTATGGTTTTTTTCTCTTTGAAGCTATAATGATGCCTAATGATGTAAATTATTGTTGTAAATGGTCTATGGCCTTTGGAACATATGTAATTATGATAATATGTTATGTTTAAATGGGAGAATGTATTATGTGACTATTAAAATGAAAATTGAATATGTATGGGCAATGTAGCTTCTTTAATTAGTTTATGGAATTATGTATATGTGTAACACCATCATTTCTAACTCATACCCATCATCCCTTACATGCTCATGTGAGATATAGTAAGAATAAAGTGAGAACTTCCATTGGATTCATGCACTTTCTTGCGTTGCGTCACAGTTACAAATTCATTTCGGTATCACATGGACCGTGTGAGCTCATGCTATACATCCTCATATTTAATTGCACTATTACAACTCATTTCAATCCCAAAAACATGCTTTAAACCCATGGAAACCAAAAAGAGACATGGGACATGAATATTCATTTTCGGCCAGACTTGGCCCCATTTTTGGGAAAAGTTTGGAAAATCATAACTAAAACTAAAAAAATTGAAAACATATAATCTTAGTCATTCTAGAAATCTTGGGATGTCTACTTCATACTAAAAATATGTGCCAGTCATGACATCCCACACACAGGGTGTTTGACAAGCGAAATGGTTTGGAGGTCGGACTGAGTTCTGATGCTGTCACAGTTTACTGATATGGACTTCAAAAATGTCCAACTAAATCCACAAAAATACAATATGTGAAAACGATACCAATATGGAAATCTGTGGATGTTAACTAGAGATTAAAAATATCTCTAGATCAGTTCATCAAGCCAAACTCTCAGAAATCGATGGAATAGTACTTCTGGTCAGGCAAGATGATTGATACTGGGCAGAAACTTCAAAAATTCATATCATCCTCTCTAGACCTCTAAATGAGGTTCTTCTAGTTGTTACAAGTCACTATGAATATCTAGTTTCTTCCTATAAACTATTGTAGCCATTGGAACACGTTTGCCCCTCGGATGACACAATTACACAACTGACCAAATGAATAGTGCTAGTGCAAATCTGAAATTTTGATACCAACTTTGAAAAATCATAGAAAATTCCACAGACCTCCAAATGACCTGATCCTTGGCTTCCCAGAAATCTCTAGGCAAGATCTAGTCACATGCCAAATTTCAAGGTAAGAAGAGGTCATTTGGTCAGACTTTGACATAAGGGGGCAAAGTGTCAATTTCTTTGTTAAAAGAGGGCTCCAATGGTTCAAATTTGCTTCTCCTACTCCTAAGGCTCTATGAGCACATGGGAAAGCATCAACATAGGCCATCAAACATGGCTCAAATGTCTAACAACCCAGATTTGCAAAACTCACTCTCCCACACCAAAACATACACCCTGTACATAATGCCAAGATATTGCTATTCATACCAAAAACTTGCTACATCATGCACTATAGTTCTAATTCTCATACATATACAATAAGTACATCTATTTACAAGTATTCATAAGTGCACACCCAATGTACATCATTTGATTACATCTCTTAATAACAAAACAGTGACAAAATGGCTATTTTACATATCCTTTGCTGATTTCCCTAGCTTCAAGCTTGGTGGCTGCCATATCTTTGTTCACTTAGTCTACCTAGCATGTTAGGATAGTGGAGAGGAGGGGATGAGATTCAAAGAATTCCAATAGCTCATCTCTCATTCATTCATACATAATATGCATAAAGCAAGCTTTTTAAATGCATGTATGAAAAAGTGGAAGTCATGGACACTTTAAAAATAACATTGGCATGTGAATCAATCATACAAGACATTCAAGGGTTCACCAAGTGTTTGGATTGGCCTCACCCTTCTCCTCATAGATTTTGGACTTGCCTCACCCACTCTTGAGCACTTTGGACTCAACCATACTTTTAGGAGTCCACATTACTTTTGGGAGACCCTTTGCTTTGTCTCAACCAAGCTCGAGGATTCTTGGCTCATCCACACCCAAGGGAAGAGTTCTTGGCCTTTCCACACTCAAACAAACTCATACAAACATCATAGATTCATTTAACACATAACATAACATCAAGGTTCATGACATGTAAAGGCATGCTAGCATACTTTTCATAGCTTGAAAATACACATACACACATTCTAAAACAAGTTAAACACACATCCATGCATGAAAGAAGGTGGAGAGAGCTACCTTATAGGCTAACACAAGCCTTCCCTTTCAATTTGTCTTCTCCCTTCTTGATTTCACAATCACAACTAGATGAGAGTGCTTCTCTTGAGCCTAGACACACAAGGAGCATGGGATTACTCTGTCATAACTCAACACTTATTCACAAAGTTAGAGGTTTCTTTATAGTAAACCCTACCAAGCATATAAGAAACTAGGGATTTTTTCTCTCTCTAGAAGTTCACTAACTATCCTTTCTCTCTCAAGCTCTCAAGAAAGGAAAATAAAAAAGAAGAAGTGAAGATACATGAGTTTCTTGCTCATTCTTAACTAGAACAGAGCTTCCTTACTCAACAACCCATAGGAAGGAAGCTTAGAAGGAGAAGAATAAAATCAAGAAGAAGAAGCATAAAGAGCTTTGAAGGTGCTTACCTTTCTTCCTTAGCTTCCCTTCTTTCTCTCTTAGTATCTCCTAGTTTCTCTCTCTCTCTCAAGTCTTTTTTCTGTGCTTAGACGAAGCTTAGGTCGGTTAAAGGAGAAAGGATGAGTTTGGACACTTTAAGAAGTCAAATTCTCTTTTTTCACGTTTTTCCAAACTAACCCTTGCTATAGCGAAGCATAACCCTCACTATGGCGAGCACGTATCAGTCCTACACCCCTGCTTTCGCTACAGCCCTATGGCAAGCAGCTCCCTAGTTTTTGTATGGGATGCCTACACTTGCTATAGCTAGAAGCATTTTTGCTATAGCGAAAATGCACTCTCGCTATAGTTAGACCATTTCTCGCTATAGTGAACAGGTACATTTGCTATAGCTAGCCCATTTCTCACTATAGCTAGCAGACTTGGAAAATTTTCAGCCCTTCGAAAATTTTTCAGCTTTTTTTTTTCTGGTTGTTACATTCCACCCTTCTTAAAAGAAATTGCGTCCTCGAAATTTAAATAACATACCTCATGGGAAGAGTTTTGGATATTTCTTCCTCATATCATCTTCTAATTTCCAAGTGGCTTCCTCGGGAGACAATCCCTTCCAAACCACTTTCACCAGCAGTATCGTCTTATTCTGTAACTACTTGAGTCTAATATCCACGATCTGATCTGGTGATACTATATATGACAGATCATCCTATAACTGCACATTCTCATATTCTATGACATGTAAGGGGTCGGGCTGGTACTTTTTCAATTGGGAAACATGGAAGACGTTATGGACTTGGCTTATGTTCGGAAGAAGGGCTAGTCTATATGCCACAGGTCCTACTTTATTAAGAATCTGGAAAGGACCTATGTACTTTGGACTGAGCTTTTTACTCTTAATAGACCGACCTATCCCTGTGACTGGAGACACCCTAATGAAGACATAGTCTCCAACCTCAAATTCTAATAATCACCTATGTTTATTTGCATAACTTTTCTGTCTACTCTGGGCCATCAGAAGTTTCTTTTTAATGGTTTCTATCTGTCTAAAGGTCTGGTCTACTAAATCTGGGCCTATGAGGCTCCACTCTCCTAGCTCAACTGAACACATTGGGGACCTATACTTCCTCCCATACAATGCCTCATACGGTGCCATTTATATATTGGCATGATAACTGTTATTGTAGGCAAACTCTACTAGAGGCAAGTATGTATCCCAGTTCCCTTTCATTTTTAGCACACATGCCCTCAACATGTCCTCTGAGGTTTGGATGGTTCTCTCTGTCTGTCCATCCGTCTGAGGGTGGTAGGCCATGCTGAATCTAAGTCGGGTGCCTAAAGTATCCTATAATGATCTCCAAAAATTTGCTGTGAATCTAGGATCTCTATCTGATACTATGCTCCTAAGCACACCATGCAGTCTAACTATCTCTCTGATGTACAATTAGGCTAACTTATCTAGGGTATAAGTGGCTTTCATAGGTAGAAAATGTGCTGACTTTGTTAACCTATCCACTATTACCCATATTGCATCATAACTTGATGATGTCCTGGGTAAACCTATGACAAAATCTATAGCTATGCTATCCCATTTCTACTATGGGATATCTAGAGGCTGAAGTAACCCAACTGGTTTCTGATGTTCTATTTTTACTCTCTGGCATATTAGACATCAGGAGACATACTTTGCTATGTCTGTTTTCATCCTAGGCCACCATAACATTTTCTTCAAATCCTAGTACATTTTATTACTGCCCGAATAGATGGTGTACTTACTTTTATGTGCCTCATCTAAAATCTTCTCTTTAATCTCAGTGTTCCTAGGCACATACAGTCTATCCCTGTATCTTATTATGTCATCCTCAAACAAATTAAACTCTTGGACACTATCCTGGGCTATCTGGGCTCTAATCTTATTTACATGGTCATCTATCTGCTGAGCCTTCCTTATTTGATCCCTCAGGTCATTTTCTATTTAGATCTCACTCATTAATAATTTTTTTGAATACACTTCACAGGAGAGACTCATGTCTCTGAATCTCTTAATCAACTCTTACTCTCGAATCATCATACAGGCCATGTGTATAGATTTTCTACTTAGGGCATCAACTACCACATTAGCCTTACCGGGATGGTATTTCAATGTGAAATCATAATCTTTCAGAAATTCTAACTATCTTCGTTACCTTATATTTAGCTCCTTCTGTTCAAATAAATGTTTAAAACTCTTATGGTCACTATAAATTTCTATTGCTGCCCCATATAAGTAGTGTCTCTATATTTTCAGAGCGAATACCACTACGGCTAACTCTAAGTCGTGTGTGGGGTAGTTTTCCTTATGAGATTTCAACTGTCTAGAAGCATAAGCTACCACTTGGCCTTTCTTCATAAGCACACATCCTAACCCTTTCTTAGAGGCATCACTGTACGCTATAAAAGTTTCTTTAGGGTCAGGAAGTACTATAACTGGGGTCGTGGTCAACTTGTGCTTCAACTCTTGAAAACTACTCTCGCATTTCTTATTCCACACAAACAGCACATTCTTTCTAGTAAGCCGGGTTAATGGCATCACTATTTGAGAAAAGCCCTGAATGAACCTCCTATAATACCCTGCTAAACCTAGAAAACTCTTGATCTCTATCACTATTCTAGGTCTCTCCCACTGTAATACTGCCTCTACCTTATGGGGATCTACTACGACCCCTGCCTAGGAGATCACATGACCTAGAAACTGAACCTTATGAGCCAGAAGTCACATTTACTAAGTTTAGCATACAACTATTTCTCTTTCAGGGTCTCTAGGGCTAATCTCAGGTGTTGCTCATGTTCCTCTCTACTTTTTGAGTAGATGAGGATGTCATCTATGAAGACTACTATGAACCTATCTAAATATGGTCTGAAAACTTTATTCATGTAATCCATAAAAACTATGGGTGCATTCATCAACCCGAAAGGCATAACTAAGAATTCATAGTGCTTGTATCTGATTCTAAAGGCTGTCTTGGGGATATCTTCTGCCTTTATCCTGAGCTGATGATATCCTGACCTAAGGTCTATTGGAAAACACTGACGCTCCTACTAACTAATCTAGGAGATCATCTATGCGAGGGAGAGGGTACTTATTCTTAATGGTGATTTTATTGAGTTCCCAGTAATCTATACATAGCCTAAGGCTCCCGTCCTTCTTCTTTACAAATAGGACTAGAGCTCCCCATGGTGAGACACTGGGTCTAATAAAATCATTCTCTAAAAGCTCCTCTATCTATTTCTTAAGCTCTGCTAGCTCGGTGGGAGCCATTCTATACAAGGCCTTAGACACTGGACTTGCCCTAGATACAATGGCTATAAGAAACTCAACCTCTCTCTCTGGGGGCAGTCCACTAATCTCCTTGGGAAATACCTCTGGGAACTCCCTCACTATAAGAATCTCATCTATACCCTCTTCTACCTCAGCCTGGGCTAAAAAGAAAACCAAATACCCTTGATAACCACGCCCTAGAGATCTCTCAGCCTGGGAGGCGGTCATAATAGATAACTCAGCCCTAGTACTAGGCACAGTCCCACACTCAAGTAAAGTAATACACCTGTGACTATAATCTAATGTGGCATTATTTACAGACATCCAGTCCATACCAATGATCACATCAATATCAATGAGGGGCATACAAATCAAATTAAGGGTGGTCAGGTAATGATTAAATTGGATCACACAATTCAAGCAAGCATGGGAAGTGATGGCTCGGTTTCCTGTGGGGGTAGATACATGTAACTCATATGGCAATATATGCATACTCAGACCCAACCTTCTAACACAGTCATATGATATGAAAGAGTGGCTAGCACCTGAATCAAATAATGCAATTACAGAAAAATTATTTATTTTAATAGTACCTTGAATCAGACTCGGGGATTGGCTAGCCTCCTGCTGTGATAGGGTAAAGACTCTACCCTGGGTCTATGGTTTGAGAGGACGAGCCATCTCCCTCTGCTGTGTGATCTGTAGAAGGGCCTGTGGAGAAGCCTGGGTACAATCTCTGGCTATATACCCTGGCCTGCCACATGTAAAACACACATTTTACCCTGCATAGCACGGTCTGGTACCGTGATTCTTCCCACACTGGGGACACATGATGGGTGGATCACTGCCTTTACTGGACTGAGTCCTCCTCCTCTTGCCTCTCTGATTCCACTGACTCTTTCCGCCTCTATGGCTCGTCACTACAGGCTGTGGACTCTCTCTAGATCTCTTGGGTTTAGGGAGGGGAAGAGGTGGTCTGGTACTGGAGGTAGGCTGCATCATCTTGAGATTCACTTCCGTAACTCTGCATACCTCTACAAAGGTGTTGAAGTGACTGATTCTCTATGGCACTACCCTATCTCTGATCTTAGAAAGCAAACCTTTCTCTAACCTGTCTGCTCTCCACCTCTCATCATCATGTCTCTATAGGTATGAGGAATACCTGGAGAGCTCAACAAACTTCGCTACATATTGGTCCACAGACATCCCCGAAATTTGCCTGAACAGGATAAATTCTGACTCTTTCTCATCTTTGATGGAATCGGGAAAATACTTCTCATGGAAGGCCTCGAGGAATGCCTCCCAAGTGATCAGGGCATCCCTCGCTTTCAGAATAGGCTCAGTGCCCTTCCACCAATAAATTGCTTCTTTCTGTTGTGACTAGAATGCAACCATTTTGGCTTTTTGCTCAGACGTGCACTCCATCACCTCGAAGATTTGCTCTAGCTCCATAATCCAGGCCTCAGCTTTATCTGCGTTCATTTCACCATCAAAGGTGAGAGGCTCAAATTTCCTGAATTGTGTGATCACTTTTCTAGTCGAGGTTTGCTGTTGAGCAGGAGGAGTCTGAGCTGGTAGAATTGGGGCAACAGCCTGCATGTGTGGCTATGCATCTGTAGTAGTCGCCCTTGAGTGCTCAGAACAATCTAAGTGTGGAGATGGCTGAGGAGGAGGAGGTGTAGGGCCCTGACTATCTCTCTCAATAAGCCGTTCCTGAAGCTACATAATAACAGCCTACTGCTGATCCAAGCGAGTCATGATGGAGTGTAAGGCTCTAGCAACTGGATCACTAAGCCCGGCTTCATCAACACGAGCTGCTCTGGGAGGCCTACCTCTTCCTCTACCTCTACCTTGGCATGTGTCTACCATCTTTCTAAAACATATAATCATGCTTTAGTACATAATAAGGACACACGCCATTGCCATGCACTCAATCATCCATAACAAGCTCATATACATTTTGGCAACTCACAAACACAAGCCACAACCCACAATGACAGCCTGAACCTTTGCTCTGATACCAATAAATGTAACATCATCATTCTTAACTCATACCCATCATCCCTTACATGCTCATGTGAGATATAGTAAGAATAAAGTGAGAACTTCCATTGGATTCATGCACTTTCTTGCGTTACATCATAGTTACAAATTCATTTCGGTGTCACATGGACCGTGTGAGCTCATGCTATGCATCCTCATATTTAAACCATCCTCATTTCGGTGTCACATGGACCGTGTGAGCTCATGCTATGCATCCTCATTTCAATCCCAAAAACATGCTTTAAACCCATGGAAACCAAAAAGAGACATGGGACATGAATATTTATTTTTGGCCAGACTTGGCCCCATTTCTGGGAAAAGTTTGAAAAATCATAACTAAATTTAAAAAAATTGAAAACAATATTAGTCATTCTAGAAATCTTGGGATGTCTACTTCATACTAAAAATATGTGCCAGTCATGACATCCCACACACAGGGTGTTTGACATGCGAAATAGTTTGGAGGTCAGACTGGGTTCTGATGCTGTCATAGTTTACTGATATGGACTTCAAAAATGTCCAACTAAATCCACAAAAATACAATATATGCAAATGATACCAATATAGAAATATGTGGATATTAACTAGAGATTAAAAATATCTCCAGATCAGTTCATTAAGCTAAACTCAGAAATCGATGGAACAGTACTTCTGGTCAGGCAAGATGACTGATACTGGGCAGAAACTTCAAAAACTTATATCATCCTCTCTAGACCTTGAAATGAGGTTCTTCCAATTGCTACAAGTCCCTGTGAATATCTAGTTTCTTCCTATAAAATTTCGTAGCCATTGAACCACGTTTACCCCTCGGATGACATAATTACACAACTGACCAAATGAATAGTGCTGGTGCAAATCTGAAATTCTGACACCAACTTTGAAAAATCATAGAAAATTCCACAGACCTCCAAATGACCTGATCTTTGTCTTTCTAAAAATCTCTAGGCAAGATCTAGTCGCATGCCAAATTTCAAGGCAAAAAGAGGTCATTTGGTCAGACTTTGACATAAGGGGGCAAAATGTCAATTTCTTTGTTAAAAGAGGGCTCCAATGGTTCAAATTTACTTCTCCTACTCCTAAGGCTCTATGAGCACATGGGAAAGCATCAACATAGGCTATCAAATATGGCTCAAATGTCTAACAACCCAGATTTGCAAAACTCACTCTCCCACACCAAAACATACACCCTGTACATAATGCCAAGATCTTGCTATTCATACCAAAAACTTACTACATCATGCACTATAGTTCTAATTCTTATACATATACAATAAGTACATCTATTTACAAGTATTCATAAGTGCACACCTAATGTACATCATTCGATTACATCTCTTAACAACAAAACAGTGACAAAATGGCTATTTTATATATCCTTTGCCGATTTCCCTAGCTTCAAGCTTGGTGGCTACCATGTCTTTGTTCACTTGGTCCACCTAGCATGTTAGGATAGTGGAGAGGAGGGGATGAGATTCAAAGAATCTCAATAACTCATTTCTCATTCAATCATACATAATATGTGCAAAGCAAGCTTTTTAAATGCATGTATGAAAAAGTGGAAGTCATGGACACTTTAAAAACAACTTTGGCATGTGAATTAATCATACAAGACATTCAAGGGTTCACCAAGTGTTTGGATTGGCCTCACCCTTCTCATGGATTTTAGACTTGCCTCACCCACTCTTGAGCACTTTAGACTCAACCATACTTTTGGGAGTCCACATTGCTTTTGGGAGACCCTTTGCTTTGTCTCAACCAAGCTCGAGGGTTCTTGGCTCATCCTCACCCAAGGGAAGAGTTCTTGGCCTTTCCATACTCAAGCAAACTCATACAAACATCATAGATTCATTTAACACATAACATAGCATCAAGGTTCATGACATGTAAAGGCATGCTAGCATACTTTTCATAGCTTGAAAATACACATACACAGATTCTAGAATAAGCTAAACACACATCCATGCATAAAAGAAGGTGGAGAGAGTTGCCTTATAGGCTAACACAAGCCTTCCCTTTCAATTTGTCTTCTCCCTTCTTGATTTCACAATCACAACTAGATGGGAGTGCTTCTCTTGAGCCTAGACACACAAGGAGCATGGGATTACTCTGTCATAACTCAACACTTATTCACAAAGCTAGGAGTTTCTTTATAGCAAACCCTACCAAGCATATAAGAAATTAAGGGTTCTTTCTCTCTCTAGAAGTTCACTAACTATCCTTCCTCTCTCAAGCTCTCAAGAAAGGAAAACAAAGAAGAAGAAATGAAGATACATGAGTTTCTTGCTCATTCTTAACTAGAACAGAGCTTCCTTACTCAACAACCCATGGGAAGGAATCTTAGAAGGAGAAGAATAAAATCAAGAAGAAGAAGCATGAAGAACTTTAAAGGTTCTTACCTTTCTTCCTTAGCTTCCCTTCTTTTTCTCTTAGTTTCTCCTAGTTTTCCTCTCTCTCTCAAGCCTTTTTTCTGTGCTTAGACGAAGCTTAGGTCGGTTAAAGGAGAAAAGATGAGTTTGGACGCTTTAAGAAGTGAAATTCTCTTTTTTCATGCTTTTCCAGACTAACCCTCGCTTTAGCGAAGCATAACCCTCACTACGGCGAGCACGTATCAGTCCCAAACCCCTGCTTTCACTACGGCGCGTACTACGACAAGCAGCTCCCTGGTTTTTGTATGAGATGCCTTCACTTGCTATAGCTAAAAGCATTTTTGCTATAGCGAAAAGGCACTCTCGCTATAGCTAGATTATTTCTCGCTATAGTGAACAAGTACATTCGCTATAGCTAGCCCATTTCTCACTATAGCTAGCAGACTTAGAAAATTTTCAGCCCTTCGAAAATTTTTTAACTTTTTTTTTCTGGTTGTTACAATATGTGTGGATGAGATGGCCAAAATAAGATGCATGAGGGTTGGTACCATTTAGGCAGCTCACACAAGTCCTAAATATACTTTTAGACTTGTCCAAGAGGTGCCAAACCCTAAGGAATGCCATTTGGATATTTTGGTATCTTATATGGAGCTAAAATTAACCATAATAGAACTCTATGTCACTTTTTGTCCAAATGAGATTTTCTTGATCTGAGATTTGGCATGCAATTAGAAGTAGTTATGAGCTTTTTGAAAAGTTAAAGAACATAATTTTCTGAGGTATACAGAATATTTGATGAATTTTCAAAGTTAGTAAATTTTCTAGTTTTGATCATGTCACTGTTTACTTAGGTCTGAAAATGAAATCTGTCACATAGGGGTCAAATAATGTCCAACTGTCATGAAATTTTATACAAAGAAACTAGACATTCCCAGTTACTTGTTTCTGGAAGCACCTCATTTAGAGGTCTAGAGAGGAAGATATGAATTTTCAAAAAATCTGTCCAATATCAGGAATTCCACCCAACCTTAGTTATTGTTTGATTGAATTTTGAGGTCTCAGCGTGCCTGAGCTAGTCTGGAGTTATTTTTTTCCTCTAGCTAACATCTACAGATTTTCAAATTGGTATCATTTGCATGGATTGGATTTTTGTGGAATTAATTGGACATTTTAAGATTTTTCGCAGAATTCTATGACAGCACCAGTGAACAACCTAACCTCTGAACCTTTTCGCATGTCAAACGTCCTTTGTGTTGGATGTCATGGCCTAGAAATATTTTTAACATCAAGTAGATATGTGTAGCTTTCCAAAATGGCTAAGAATGCATCATTTCTATTTTTCTAGAATTAGTTATGATTTTTCAAAGTTGTGACAGAATTGAAGACAAAGCTGGCCAAAATTTCATATGTATATTTCATGCATTCCTTCGAGTTCCTTGAGATGTAGGCCACCTTTAATGATGTAAATGAGTTATATATATGTAATTAAATATGAAAATGTGATACATGAGTCCATACGGCCCACAAGACTCCGAATGAAAATTTTATGCATAGCGCAACGCTAAGAAATTCATTATTTTATATCCTTTTTCCTTGCTCCTTCATGAAATGCATGATGTGAAGCATGAGAATAGTATGATATAAGTTAGGAAATTATGGTGTTACATCTTGTAATACCTAGCCAAACCTAAGAAACTTCTAATCTTAATGATAGCCTTAGGTCTTTCCCATTTAAGCATAGCTTCTACCTTATTAGGGTCAATTGATACACCTTGACTAGAGACCACATGGCCTAATAATTTCACTTTAGATAGCCAAAATTCACATTTTTCTAGCTTAGCATACAATTGTTTTTCTTCAAGAGTCTATAAAACTATTCTTAAATGTTTCTCATGCTCTTTTCTGCTTCTTGAATAAACCAAGATACATCCATAAACACTACCACAAATTGATCTAGATAAAGTTGAAAATTTATATTCATGTAATCCATAAATACTACAGATGCATTAGTGAGTCCAAATGGCATCACGAAGAACACATAATGACCATATCTAATCCTAAAGGCAATTTTAGGAATATCTTCTTACCTTATCCAAATTTGGTGGTATCCAAACGTTAAATCTATCTTAGAAAATACAAAGGCTCCTCTAAGTTGGTCAATCATATCATCTGCTTTTAGGAAAAGATATTTATTCTTAATAGTTATCTTATTCAATTACTTATAATCTATACATGAATTAAGGCTTCCATCTTTCTTGGCTATAAACAAAATTGGCACTCCCTAAAGTGAAACACTTGGCCTAATCAATTTCTTTCCTGATAGGTCATTGATTTGGCTTTTTAATTCCTATAATCCAAGAGGTGAAGTTATGAAAATTTGGCCTATTCTAGGTTAAAGGTCAATGGAAAATTCTATCTTTCTCTTAAAAGGCAATCCTAGAATTTCATTTGGAAAACCTTTAGGAAACTCACAAACCACTGGAATTTGAGTTATCCCCATTTTGATCTCTAATGAATTTAAGAGGATATTTCTAAATTCATAAAATCATCTTCCTTTTCAAAGGAATCAACAAAGATTTTTAAAGGAATGAAAATAGTCATATTATGGCAATCAAAGGCAACATGGCTAACAGATAACCAATCCATTCCTAAAATAACAGCAAGATTAGTCATAGGAAAACAAATAAGGTTAACAATGAAATCTTATTTACAAACATGGATAGAACAGTTTAGACAAGCATGGAAAGTCCCCACCTTTTCAATAGGGGTAACCATAGTAAGATCATATGGTAAAATTGAGATGGGAAGTTATAAGTTTCTTATATAATCTACAAAGATAAATAATGGGTAGCCCCAGAATCAAACAATACAAGTAAAATATCATTTTCAATATAGCATGTACCTTGTATCAATCTGAACAACTGAGCTACATTTCTTTTGTCTAAGGAATAGACCCTTCTTTGATGTTATAGTTAGGTAGGATTCTACTCCTTCTTTCACTGTGGATATTCTTTAATGAAGTGTCCTGTCTCGCCACGCTTGTAGCAAGTAGGAGGTCATGACGAACATGATCTACCAGAGTACTATTTTCCACACCTTCTACATACCATGGCATTATTTAGTTTAAGTTGATAGAAGACAGTTTTCTTCCCATTCCATAAATTCTTATAAAAAGGTTTAAATTGTTCTCCTTTCTTTTTCTAGTGGTTATTCATAAATTTTTAAACCTCATCTTCTTTTAGATTATTTGCCACCTCCTTAACCAATTTACTAGCTCCGAATAGTTCTTGATCATTAATAAGGATACAACTTTCTTCATATCTATTCGCAGTCCTAACTCTAACTTCTGACATTTCTAGGCTTCATCTTGGTTATGTCAAAGATAAGAGGAGAACTTGGATAATTCCTCTAGTTTAGCCAAATACTATTCAAAGGTCATATTACCTTAAACCAGCCTGATGTACTTTATTTCTTTGTTATTACGGATCTCTTTAGGAAAATGTTTTTCATAAAAGAATTCTTGAAAAACTGCCCATAAAATTAAGATACCTTAGCTTTACAACAACTATCTTGTACTTACCCACTAATGTTTAGCATCCCCAAAAAGCATATAAATTGGAAACATTACTTTTTGTTCATATGAAAATCTCAATACTTCTAAAATTTTCTCCAACTCTTTCATCCATTCTTCAACCTTTTTTAGGTCAAAAACTCCATTAAAGATAAGAGGTTTAGCCTTCATGAAGTTCAACCACCCTCATTAGTTCGTTGTTTCTTCCCTCTTTTTAACCCTATTGATAACTATTGTCAAAGAGTTACAAATAACTTGGTTGTAAGAATAAATTTGTAGATAGTGATGCAACCAATCATCTCCCATGGAAAAAGATTTCAATTACTAAAGGAAGCTTTCTAAATATCAATTACAACCTAAAAGCTAATAATTTTAGAAACTTATTGGGAGTTTAATGACTAAAATTGAAAGTAACTCAAGAATTAAAACAAAATTACTAGCTAAAATCAAAGAAAGTGTTAACAATCAAGCAATTAAGTGTAGCTAGCCTTAAGTGAATTCCTTAAAGTTTAATTCTCATCATCCAACTTATATTTCACTAAAACCTAATTTAGTGTATTTCTAATTAATTTCCTCAAGTGACCACTTAAGATGCAAGAAATTAGCAAATTAATGACTCTTGAAACCTTAAGATTACACTAGCTTATTAATCCTTGAATTAAGCTCCTTGAATATACTAAAATAGAGATTAATTGATTATTAAAGGTTCTGCGCTTTCATCTTAGATACCTAATTAACCAATCAAGTATCAAGATTCCTTAATTCAAAAATTAAGTATAAAAATCCAACAAGATTACACAATAACCATTGCATTAATCAAGTTGAAATTTAAGAGGAAGAAAGAATGAAATGTGCAATTATACAATAAAGAAATAATTGAATAATTAATTCTCCAATTCAATCTCTAAAAGGCCTATTTAATATCTTAATAATCTTAATAATTTAATCCACAATTCCAACCACAATTATCAAGTAATTATAAGCTAAATTTAGACTTACAAAACCAGAAAATTGCAATTAAAAGGAGAAGATAATTAGCCAAATCTTGGAGCATTTGTCTTGGATTCAAATATGCATTTCAAGGCCTTCATCCCTAGCTAGCTACATGGAAAAATCAAGCTCTCATTAACCACAAACAAAAGAAATCTTCACGTAATAAAAAGAACTATAATGGTCAGTCCCCAATACAAAAAGAAAAGTGTCAATAGTCCGAATCTCCATTTCATGGGAATGGAAGAGGCACCCCGCCCATAGGGAATGGGGGAGTCTCTTGTTCTCCTGTTGCCATGAATATGACCGGAACAACATGAACCATCTCATCATATGATATGATCTAAATGTTATGGATGACAAATATTCACCTTAAAATTGGGAATTAGATCTATTCTGTTTGGAGTTCTAAAGTTACACTGTAGATGGGCATCTAAGAAAATATAAATCACAATGGAGTGAAAAATAAATTTTTTAGTAACATAAATAGGATTAATACAATATAATAACCATGAAGAAACGTTAAGTATTAATTTAATAAATAGTGAATAATATAAATGGAATACTTTAACAAAGAATGATTAAATTTATAGAAACAACGTAAATAGATAATAACGTATTATTTCATAATATTCAACATAAATATAGAATAATGAAAATAGAGGATAATAGAGAATTTTATGTGATTATGTAAATAGATAATAACATGTAAATTTTAGGATTTCTAACATATTACTTAAAATCATGATTTAAATATAAATAAGAAATAAGAAATCAACACATTCAAAATTCATATGCCATAAATAAACAAATATAAACAAGGAAAAGAAAATATAGTAAACAATCAATTCCAATATTATTTTTTCATATTAGCTTAACCATTAGGTCTTGGAGATTGCTAAACTTAATACCCAAATCATGTTGCACTGTTATGACTTAGCAGGTTCACCCCTGTTTCCTTTATTGAGGCGTCCCTTAATAGATACCTAAGAAAAGTCATATCCAAATATTACAATAATATGTTATCTAAACTATCATCTGATCAAGACATAATAGGTATATTTAAGAAATAACTATTTTGCATAACTTTGTGTATAATCAAATCATCGTGATAACATATCAGCGTATTGGAATTCAAAAAAAAATTATATTTAAATAATTAAAATTATCTTTTCACTTTTTAGGTCTAAATTTGTCTTGGGCCCCATCTATGTCCAAAATAGTCCATAAATTAAGGTCTAAAGTCATGGTAGGGTAAAGCCATGATAGGCTTGTTCAAGTATAAGGAAGGCTCAATAGGGCCCAATAAGTCCAAATAACTCTAAAATATCTGAATGGCCTTCACTAGTCCTAATTAGTTATTTTAAATATTTTAAGTATCTTAATTAATTAAAATTGGATATCTAACGTAAACAACAGCTATCCAATGCCAACTGTAATATCCGATTTTCTTAAAAACATTAGAAATGGGATAATTATAAAAGAAAGTCCCCTAAATAGAAAGATTTGAGGCTAAATAAAATTAGGATAAAATTTTAAATAATGAAAAATGAGGATCCAAAACTTAAGATGCCTAAAAACCGGAGTTGAAGTAGCTAAATAAAATTAGATGAGAAATAGTGGCATTTTTGTAATTTTAGGTACTTTTTAGAAAAATCAAAGGAGGGATCTTTAAATGAAAAAAATAAATTTTTCAGGGTTTTCAAAGACTTTGAAAACCATGGAAACCCTTAGAATAGTTCAAACCCCTCCAGTTTATATTTTACAGTGTCAGTTGACCCAAACTTTGACTGATTTGTTCAGAAAGGTTTTAAATCTAATTTGGATAAAATTAAAGGCATTTTACAAGTTAGAAGACCTAAATTTTATGATGAAAAAGATGATTCTTAAAAAGGAGTTGAAATGAGCCTAAAAGAAAAAAACTAAGAAATGAGGACAAATTAGGAATTTTAAAAAAAGTGTTTTAGTGATTTGGCTTCTTATATCTCACGTCCTTCTCTTTCTCTCCACTTAATAGACTTAAGTTCTGCCTAAAAAAAAGGAGAGACCAGCAAAGAGAGGCGCACAAGAGGAAGAGAAGAAAAAAAAGAAAAGCTTGGTAAAAAGGTAAGAAAACCATAGAATTTCATGCTCATTCCTTCATTAATCTTGTTCTCCTCCTTCTTCTCTCTTTTTCTATGGTTTTAATGTTTGATTTGGGAATGTTTTGGAACTAGTTCAGTAGAAGAGAGTTAGAGATTGAAGGAAAGGGCTAAGGCATAAGAAAGCTCCTTGGAAAAAGCTTGGAATCAAGGCAAGAATCATGACTCTTGTTACTTCTTCTTTATTGTTCTTCAAAAGGATAGTTCTGGCCAAGTATAGAACACCTAGGAAAGATTGAGCTCTGACCAAGACCAAACAAGGAACAAAGGGTTTTAGAGTGTGGGAATTAAGGATATGCAATTGGAATTGAATAAGAAGCATTAGAAATCAAGTTACAAAACCTAGGAATTTAATTGCACCTTGGCAAAAATGAGACTTCCTAGTGATAATTTAAGTTGTCTAAGAGTGTATGGGTTTTCAAGATGCCTAGGAAGGCTCACATGTGCCAACTCCCTAAAGAAAATTTACAAAAGCCTATGGGTCTTTAAGCATGCTCATGTCTCAGCCAAGAGCTCTCCAAGCACCGAGGGAGAGTTTTAATTCATTCTAAGGCTAGAAAGGGACCAAACATGACTAGCAAATATCAAAGGAAGTATTGGAATAAATTTAGGAAGCATGATTTGTAAATTGGAAGTGTAGGTTCCATTTTAAGACATAAAGAAGCAACTTGTATCTAGGCTCTTTAAATTAAATTTGTGATGACTCTAGAGCTATTGGAATTCTTTGAATCTCACTCTTCCCCCACATATGTCTAACAATGTCTAGGTGAGCCAAGTGGACCAAGAAATGGAGGCCAATTATCTTGAGAAGCAAGACTTTGATAAAGGGATAGATAATTAGGCATTTTGATAGCATTTTGATGTCAAACTTTGTAACCACATGATGTATATATGATATAGATCCTTGAGCATGTTCAAATATATGTAAATACAATGTATGTATCTATTTTGAAACCAAATGAATAAATACATGAGTTTTGCCACCTATGAGCCTTTATGTGTATGTGTATAAATGTAAGTGGTAAAGTGAGAATGAGTTCCATGATGATGTGAATAATTTGGCATGCTTATATATGCTTTAATTGTGCTTTTGGATGTGCCCAAGTAGTTATGGAATGTTAAGAAAGTCATTTGCTGCCTTATGAACCCATTATGGACTTTAAAATTGACCATTTCTTGAGCTGAACTAAAGTTTGAACAAATGGATGAGTTTTTGCATGAAATTTGTCCAGCAAGTAGGTATCCTCTAGAGCTTTTCATAGAGCTAAAGAGCACTCAATTTGGAGCTCTAAAGAATTTATTATGATTTTTCAAAGTCGGCCAAATTATGCAGAATTGGTATGGGTACTATTCATATGGTAAATTTGTTTCTCTGTGTCACTTATAGGTCAAATGAAGTCCAATACTCATGAAATTTTACAAGTATATACTAGATATCATAAGATTTACATAGCCATTGAGATCACCTCATTTGGATTTTTGTAGAGGGAGAACCAAATTTTTGAAGTTTTAGGTCCTTGAGCTATCGGAGAACAGACCTGATGTACTATTTTATTGCTTTTGTGAGTTAAATGCTTCTATCTTGGTCTAAAACTATTTTTAGTCATTATTTAACATCTAAAGATTTCGAAAAAGCTATGAAATACATAATTTTGATTTTTCTAAAATTAGTTATGAATTTTTAAAGTTCATATCAAAAATCTAGACAACAAACCCAAAAGTAAATTCTGGTTTTTGTGAAATTTTGGTTTCAAATCCGAGATTCTTGAGATGAATTGTGATGTCTATAATTTGAATGGATATGTTATGAATGGAAAATAATATGGATGAGCTCACATGGTCACTAAAACATGAAATGAATTTATTGAGCTTTCCGTTATGCAAATTCCCACTATGATATATGCCATTCTCATGATAATGTGTAACAATAAGCTTATAGGATATAGAGTAAAGGCTAGGGAGCTAAGGTATTACAAAATTCAATGACAATTTTTTCAAAAAAATCATCACTATGTCAAGACATAATGATAGTTAGACAGAACCATCACTAGCTCTATTAATCAACACCTCCTTATCAATCACTTAGTTGCAAGCCTTAAACTCTCCAAAACCAAATCACGACCTCCATAACCTTCTTCTCACTTGAACGACAATGCCAACTAGATTGCCCAGCTACCCTTGTCACACCAAATGTTGTTGAAGGAACACAAAATGTTGTAAAAGGCCATATGAAGTTGAAAATGAATGAAAGCCCTATCAAATCATTAGAGACCACCCCCTTTATGTGTAGAATGGAGAAACTACTAGAAAACTGCCATCCATTGACAGAAAACATTGAGACCATTAGTGTTTTGCTAAGAAGCTTAAATTTAGTTTCAGTAGCCCTTATTTTTGTAAAAGAGGCACTTGGAAATTCTTTTATTTTTTGGCAAATAATTGCTATAATTTTTTTAAAAAAATAAGTGTTGACTTTTTTGTGTGGAAATAATTGCATAGATATTTGCAAAAAATTTTGTTTAATGAAAATAATTTATGTTTTTTTATGAAAACAAGTGAATTTTTTTTAGTGAAAATAATTGCTGAATTCTTATTTTTTTGGTTGTGAATATAAGTGCTAAAATTTGTTGATATCATCATGTCCCTTCCCAAATTTTATGGTTGAATTGTTTGTTGAAAGTGATTTTGGTTAACTAGATACTTGAACTCTGTTAAGAATTACAAGTACCAATGTGCTTCACCAAATATGCATGTATGTTGATTTGTTAAACTTTTCTTCATTCCCTAGTGTGAGTTTGTACTTTTTGAAACTAGGGTTGGAATGTGCCCTAAATATGTCAATGAATATTAGAAACGTGTAATGTTTTGTAATTCCAAGTAGGAAATTTTTTAATATTGTTGCTAATACATACACTAGCTAGCTACATTTATTAGTTCATTTATTTAGTCAAGTTGGGGATAGAAAGAAATGAAAATGTTGGGTGATACTTTTTTGTGATATGAACAAATAGATTTTTTTTTTTCAAAAATAAACAAGTCTTGGATTGTTAAGCCCTAAAATACTCACGAATATTTACATAGACTAAATGGATTTAGATTTTGCATATGCTTATAAGAGTGTTAAAGTAGAATAATATGCTCATATACTAAATGTTGATTTAAGAAGTGATAGATTAGAGAACTTGTGCATGACCATTTGATTATTAAACCATTTTCACAAATGTAGACTTTTTGGGTTAGGCATTGGGGGAGAATTAAAGAAGAGGCTCATGCAAAACCTCAGTTAAGGCCACAAGTGAGAGAAGAATAGATTTGTAAGGATGACATTGTACAAGTTTGTGATGCACCCAAGGTTCATCATAAAAGCAAAAGTATAGATGAAATTGAGGGTCTAGTTCCACCATCAAACTAAAGGATGAATGATAATGCAAAGGAGTTTTACGAGTTAATTAGAGATTGGCAATGGAATCTGTGCAAATGTTTCAAGAAGTACTTAAAATTTTTTTCTAAGCGAGGTTGTATCACATCAAGTGTTTGTATGAAACAAGTGAGAAAGCTATGTCATTAATGCTAGAGTTGTTGGTTGATACCTTTAAACAAATAAATATTCTACCTTCTTTCTATAAGACCAACAAAACCATCAAAAAATCGGGGCTCAACTATATAAAAATTCATGCACATCTAAATGATTGCATGTTATATTGAAGGGAGGTTGAAAATAAAGACATGTGCAAATAATGCAATACATTTATATAGAAACCAAAGAGCAAAGGAAAACATAAAGAAAATGCCTAAAAAATCCTTAAATGTTTTCTATTAAAGTCACAATTGCAAAAGTTATTTATCTAGTCTAGGATTTCTAAGCATAAGAGATGGCAAGCTATGGACAAGAATAGTGATAGTATGATAAGGCATCCGAGGGACTCCAAGGCTTGAAAGAAAATTGACATAATGAATCCTCAATTCACTTTAGATCCTTAAAATGTACACCTTAGATTGACCAGTAATATATGGTATTTTGGTATTGGACTAAACAAAATAGTAAGTGTTTTTATACTAAGTTAAACCCCTAGATCAAAGTAAACTAGATGTGAAAATGGAATGAAAGCCCAATTAGAGTAGAGAAATAGGCTAAAAAGTCAAGTTTCAGGCCCAAAAAAGGCAATAGTAATAGGTCTAGCAGAGCAATAAGAAAAATCATAAGTTTAAATATTTAGCAACATATTAAGGGAGTAAGATATTTTTCATAATTATATGACTGAATAAGGCTACCAAATTCATCAGAGCAGATAAAATTGATCAAAACCCTAATGACATGCAAATCGAGGTAACCAGTGGCATAAGTGTAAAATGAGTTGTTTTAAATTATAAGTATAGATAATCTTAAAATATCTTATGCCTTAGAGTTATCCAAAAAGATAAAGTTTATAGGGCATAATCAAAGTGAAATGAATGCAGTGGCAAAATCATAATTTTGACCAAAATGGTACAAAAAACTAGAATTTTGTTTTAAATGAAAAATAAATGGAGATAAGAACAATTATCATTAGCCTAAGGTAAAAGAGCATGTAGAGTTTAACAAAGGGCCCCAGTTTGGCCAAAATCCTTGAATTGTACAGGAATAAGCAGATAGTGTTAGTATCATAAAGCAAAAAAAATTAAAGATTGAAGTATCCTGAGAATTAACACAAGAAACCCATATCCCTCATCATAATATAATAAGATAAGGTCAAAAGATTAACCAGATGAGGTTGATTCCATTAAATTCTTGACGATTTACAAATTAGGATGCCTGATAGTAGTACTTTTTATTGAACTTTTTTAGACTATTTTAAGTCCCTTTAACCTCCAAGAAGATATTTTTAATGAAGAAAATAGTCTAATATTTAATATGGAGCAAACAGTACTTGAAAAGAATGAAAAATAAATTCAAATGGAAGAATTAAATTGTAAGGACGTAATAATCATTTTTAGAAAAGTTATAAACCTACTTTTTCTATTATAAATCACACCCATATTCTTCATCATTCTATCACCGACTTTCAATAGCTCTATACCAAATTCAAGGTAGTGTTAGAAAAATGAAGAGAGAGAAAGAAAAGGAAGGCAAAATAGGTAAGTAATTGTACAAAATTTTGTTGTATGGTAGTTAGGAAACCTCTTCTTCTCATTATGCTCTCTGTAATGGTGGGTTTAGTTTCTTGAAAAGATGAAAGTTATAGCTATTACCTTGAGCAAAATAGATGATTTGAACAAAAAAAATATTCAACAAGAATCTACATCCAAGAAGCTTCCAAACAAGGTATGTATCAAGCTAAAAGAATTGCTATTCTTTGAACCTTAAGTTTCTTTATGGTTCAACCAAGAGAGAAAGAGGGAAGAAAATGCATGAGCTTGAGGAAAACTTGATAAAAATAAAGATTTAGAAGGATGAAGATTAAGATTATGCAAAGAAATCTACCTAGGAAGCCATATATTTCAAGTTAGCATCACCTAGGGTTCTCAATGAGCCATGGTCCATTTTTAATGAATGTGATGATTTAGGATGTCTCCTAGAACGATTTTGAGACTATATAAGTCATTGAATTATTGAAAAGTATGGTATGTAGCATTATGGGACCATAAAACTTAATTAAGAATAACATAAGTTCCATAAGCTTACACAAAAAGAGAAATGATCACATGGCTAGTCTAACAAGTGTAAAATGACGTAAGAATGATGTACAAGTCATGAGATTAGAGCTAAAATCAATGAAATACAATATGGCCATAAAGGGTGCAAAATAGTAAGATAGAAGTATAGGCAAAATAAACAAGTGGCACTCCTATATTTTGAGGTAGGCCATATTTTATGTTAGTACTTAGTTAAATGAGTTAGTTGCTAATTAAGAAACTTGATCAAGAGCAAAAAAAAAAATTGTATGAATAGCAAAAATAGATCCATAACAAGTCTAAAAATATATCTCTACTTGTAAAGGCCTTAATGGACAAATTTGGGCATAAAAATTGGTAGACATTTAGATAATATCCTAAAGTTTCATATGAGACATAAGGCTCGTTTGATACACGGAATCTTTTTCAATGGAAATGGAAAAGGAATGCTGAATTAAATGCAATTGAATCAGTTTTGTATGGTATGACAAGAAATAGAAACTGAATACCTTTCTATATGTTTGTTTGGTAGGATGAAAATAGTAATAGAATAGAAAGTAAGTGATAACAAATGACTAAAATGCCCTTAAGTTAAAAAAATAATATAAAAATAAAAAGATAACAAGAAAGAATGATAAAGTCATTTATTATTTTATTTTTTGCTAAATAAAAAAATAAGATACACTATTTTAAATTTTAAATTATATAATTTAATTATTTTTAATTATAAATAAGTGTCTTTATATTTTATTTTGATCTTAATATTAGTATAATTCTTATATTAAATATTATATTATTTTAAATATTAAAAAAATTACCTTTTTAGAAGTTTTCTTTTAACTTCATCAATGACATTTTTTGCTTTATATTACCAAACAAGTGCACTGAGAATCTGATAGCATGCCAAATTTGCCTCCATTGACAATATTTTTTGCCTCATGTGATGATAGTGTTTGACCTTCCATCTCCCATAAAAGTAATATTCATCTTCTTCTTCAGCACATCCATATTCTCTTTATACACACTTGCTTTTATTCTTATAACATACCTTGTGCTACTTTCCTCCAATGCTACTATTATCACCACCAACACTATCTTGTAGTTCTCGCTCTCGTCAATTACCAACCCCACATTTAGATTCACCATCTACGCCTATAAAAGCCTCTTGTCTATAGCCAACATCACTCCAGCCACCTAATTCCCTCCACATCCATCATTTTCCCATTACTAACTAACGCTTCAATATTAATTATGTTCTTCATCATTGCCAACGTGTTGCTATACATGCATTCCATGTGCAGTTGCCCTTCCCTCATGTGTCTATCCACCTTGTTATGGGAGAGCCCATCCAGGCAGGTTTCTTGAATTGTTATGATGGCACTAACAAGAGTCTTCAAGTCCTCGGCATGAGGAGTAGAGCTGTTGAGATAGCGATGACATGATAAAGCTCATCCAAGGTGTTGTTAATGGTTTCCAAGCAATCATGAAAGGCAATTTTCTCTCTCTTTATTAGTCCTTTTATCGTTTGGTGCTTCTAAATGGTGAAGTAGTTATGTTCTATGACTTTGATGTTTTTGTTTAAGGACAATTCTATAACATCTTTGTAGGTGGAGACTTTCTCGGTGAAACCGAGTTCGACGGCACTAGCAGAGAGGCAGAGTTTAGGGTGCAATGTGGAATTACACATGGTCATGAATGGGATCATATAAGAAGCCCAAAATATCAACACAAACTGATAAATAGATGAACAAAAAGGGCACAAGGATAAAGGAAACGCAAAACGAAATAGTAATACAGATATAGTATCTCTGGAGTATGAAGCAGAGGGTAAAATGGACAAATCATATAATTCCCTCCCATCTTCCCATGTTTCTAGGGCAAAAAGTATATAGTGCAAAGATTCTATCTCCTCCAAACTTTCTTCATACCAACATGGTCCATGGTAGAATCCTTTTCATTTTCTGTTGCCAAGTGCATACCAAATGGGGCCATAGTCTGCAATTTTTGGATTAGTAGAAAATATTTTATGAATTTCTAAAATTGCCCCAAAAAATTTGCCCTGTATCAATTTTGGTCTCTGGATAGCCAAAGTTATAAATTTTCAAAGTTAGTCTAGAAAAGCTTTCATCCATCAAACCTTCGCCCTGTATTAGACTGATTTTCGATGCATTTTAGGGACTAAATGGATTAGTTTTGAATTAAATTTTTACAACAGATAGTTCATGAGTAGAGCTTTCCAACAAACTATAATTTGCTAAATTTGAAGGTCTCCAACTCAATATATATTTTTTAAAGTAAGGAATTTAGATAAAGTATTAGTAAAATTTTAAGGAAAAGTAATGAATTGAATTAATAAGTGTTTTAGTTATTTATATTATTACTTATTTTGATGATTTAGGCAATTCCAGTGGCTTTAATGCATCTTTGAGGCATTAGAATAGCAAATGAGTTAAAGTAAAGCAAGAGAAGTTTAAGTTACATGGCATTGGGTTTAATTTTTTCAAGTAGCATCTCCTTCCCTTATGTATGTGTAATACCATATTAAGATAGCGCTAATTTCACATCACATTGTGCTTATAACATTATTTTTCATATATTCAACACTTTTAGTGGTGGAAAATACTATCATTAAATGTCAAAATAATTCAATTTAGCTTAAATCCACCACTTTAATTTACCAATATCAAAACCAACCTAGATAACTTTGTTCAACCAGCAACATCTCAAAAAGAATCAAGAAATTTAGACTTAAGCCATGCAAATCAAAACCACACAATTCCATGGCTCCATGTAGCAACATAATTCAGCCCCTAATTTTGAAAAATCATAAATTGAACTCAAAAACTCCAAATTAAGCAAATGAACACTTTCTGGAAATCCCAAGACATAATTACATTGTGGAAAATTTTCAAATCAAAACAATCTCATTCGGTTTACAAAAATCTAATGGAACAATACTACTATCATATTTTCGTCCCCAAGAAAACCTCAACCTTTTAACCTTGCATATCTTATAAGCTACACAACTCCAAATTGAGTAATCTTAGTGGCTGTGAAAATCTTATGATGCCAACTATATGCTAATAAAATTTCATAAGCATTAGAGTTTGTTTGGCCCCTTAAATACACAGAAAACTAAAATTGACCAAATGAACAATACCAGGTAGTTTCTACATTTTCTATCCAACTTTGAAAAATCATAAGAAATTCTATAGAGATCCAAAAAGTGTGTTCTTTAGATCTATAAAAAGCTCTCAATGATATCTGAATTCCTGCCAAATTTCATGCCAAAATTCATTCATTTGGCCTAGTTTTGGTTTAAGGGTAGATTATGATTCAATTATGCACCAAAGTAACACCAAATGGTACAAAATAGCTTCATACATAACATGTGACCATTTGAGGACATCCAACACATGAAATACAGCATGAAGAACCATTTCATGAGGTCTCAAAAATCATGCATCTCAATGTAATCTATCCACTTTACTTTATACACACACTTTCCATGCCACACATATACCAAAAATACATGTTCTTGTACATATAACCCCAAATATGGCTTATACATCATAATCATACACTTTTACATATGAATGGGTGGTTGCATTAAAAAAATAATATATACAACCATACTTTTGCACTAAATTACACAATTTTCTAAACAATTATCAAAGTAGCTCCATTCATACTTGTTGGCTACCATTCTTGGCCTCTTAAGATTTCCCTCGACATGGTTAGAGATAATATAGAGGATGGTGAAATTCAAAGAATCCCAATAACTCAATCATCTTTTAAGTACACTTATATGGCATATTTTTATATCAAAGAAAGCAAGCATGCATCATATTCTTACAAACATCAAACATAATCATATTTATGAAATCAAATGAATCCATGGAAGTTAAAATCAAGCTCTAAGAACTTTTAGTCTAGCCTTATCCAATTATGTGAGACTTTTGATTTAGCTTCACCCATTTTAGGGACTTTTGACTTATCATCACTCATTCCATGAGACTTTTTGTAACACCATAACTTTAACACTCAACTCATGCAAATCCCATGCCTCATCTCATGTAAATTCTATGGGAAGCAACATAATGGCATAGGAAATTATAAATCAAAATGCCTTTCTCCACAGGTAAAATTTTTCTCTTAGAGTCCCGTGGGTCATATGGACTCATCCTTCTCATTTTCACATTTAAATACCTAAATACCACTCATAACAAGCTCAAGAGATGGTCCATACCTTGAGCAAAAGGAGAAAATACACAATACACTAGTGCATCCTTGGATCAATTTTCCAGATTCTGTGCCTGAAATTTGAAAAATTATAACTAATTATAGAAAAGTTGAAATTAGGCACACTATACCATTATGGAAAGCTAAAAATGTCTACTTTATACTAAAAATCAGACCACAACAAAGGCTTCTAGGCACCGAAAACTGATGAAATAGTACCATAGATCAGCTATCATCCTTGGTACTGATCTCCAACTTAAAAAATTCATATATCCCTATTCAGAGTTCAATTAGGGTGATATCAGTGGACATGGAAATCTTATCATGTCTAGTTTATGCTTGCAAATTTTCATGAGTATTGGATATCATTTGGCCCATGAATGACACAGCCCAAGTTTCTAACCATATGAATAGTACCTATATCAGTTCAATAGAAAAATGGCAACTTTAGAAATTCATAATTAATTCTACAGATCTCTAAATAATCTGTTCTTTAACTTCCCAAAAATATCTAGATAGCATTTACATGTGTGTCAAATTTCATAAGCAAATTCGTCCCTTTAGTTAGATTTTGACATTAGGTTATGAAATGGTCATTTTTAAGCTTTATAAAGGGTCCAAATGGTCCAAATTGAGTTCCACAACAACCATGATCACTTGAGCACATGGGAATGCATCAAAATAATATTCTAAACTTGTCTCAAAGGTGTAAAAACCCAAATTTCTCAAACTCACTCATCCACCCCGTGATATACACAAGATTACACATACTAGCTTTGGCCATCCAATACCCCAATCATGTTATCTCATACATTTAGCATCAAATTTCATTCATACATCATATATTTGGGTATTTACACATGCTCATATAATTACATAACCATTTCATCATGATATTACATCATATGCCATGTGTATGGCTATAAGAGAGATAAAACTAAGCCATTTCATGCATTTTGATGTCAATCCCCTTCTTCTAGACTTGGTAGCTTCCATTACCTTGCTCAATTACTTCACCTAGCATGTTAAGACATTGGAGAGGAGGGGATGAGATTCAAAGAATCCCAATTGCTCATCTTCCATTCAATCACACATAAAGTATACAATACAAGTCTTAAAAATGCATGCATGGGCATATTGACATATATGAGTATTCATAAAACATTCTTGGCATTTGAACACATCATGTTTAGCATACATAGGCTTGCCAAGTGAGTGGATTAGCCTCATCCATTCACTTATGGATTTTGGACTTGCCGTACCCATTTTCTCTAAGAGATTTTGACTCAACCTTAGTCTTGGGAGTCTACCTCACTTTTGAGAGACTTTTTACTTTATCTCAACCAAGTCTAAGGGTTCTTAGCTCATCCTCACCATGGCTAGAGCGTTCTTAGCTTCTCCATACTCAAAAAAACCAAGGCAAGCATATAAAACATCATTTGAATGCATAAAACATCATCATAGTACCATGGAATAAAAGCTCATGCTAAAATACTTTTCATAGCTTAAAACATACATACGTACATTCAAAGAAAATATAAGCACACATTCATGCATGAGAGAAGGTGGAGAGAGCTACCTTGCTTGCATTTGCATACTTTTTCCTTAAACCTTGAGTCTTCTCCCTTGACCTCACACACCCAAGAAGGTGCAGATCATTTCTCTTTGCCTAGACACATCATATGGAAGCTAATTATACTCTTGAATTACATTTTAAGGCCACACATTCCCTAGAAAAGCTAAGTGACTCATAAGGCTCTTTTATTGTTCCATCATGCACTTAATGAAACAACCCTTAAAAAACATCATCTTAGCTCCATTCTCTCTACCTATTTATGATTTTTGACTCCATTTAAACCTCTTTGAGTCATCACACAATCAATTCTAGGAGCCTAGCTAGATGTTGCTTCTTTAAGCCATATTATAGAACATATAAGGACATCTCACTATCTATAGTTTCTAAAATTTTTTCAAGGCTTCCTCTCATATTCTCCCATCATACATGATGCAAAACTAAGCTTAGAAGAAATTAAAACACTCCCTAGATGCATGAACTCTCATCGGTCGAAGCATGTACTCTTCTGGGCACCCTTGGAGTTTCCTTGCTTCCTTTGATGGGAGAAACATATAAGAAACTCTCTTGGTGTCTTAGGAACTCATATGAATACTTAAACATCATAAAATATGGCTAGGGTTCATGGTAGAATTCAAGGTGCAATCAAAACCCTAAATTCCATAACTTGCGGTTTAAAGCTCCATTTTCAATTCTATTTGTATATTCTTAATCCTCACACTCCATATCATTTGGTTCCATTAAGAACACATAAAGAAAAACTCTCTTTCTCACTTTCTCTCTCTAGACTGAAGTTTAAATGGCTTGAAAATAAAAGATTTTGCAAGTACTTCAAGTGAAGCTTTACCTTAAAATGAAGCTCTCTTCGCATAAATTATTTTCCACTAATTGATTTCTTGAAAAGAGTTCCTTTTTGGCTTGGATTAGACCTGAATCTTCAAGTTTTTTAAGAAAAGAAAACCACCATTAGAGAGCTCTTAGACTGAGGAACAACTTTCCTAATTGGCGCGGGATGAAACAGAGTCGTTTACTTACCTAAACAAAAGCTTAAACTTCTTCTCTCTCTCCCCTCTTAATTTCACGCCATTGCTTTCCATTTTTCTGCAAATGGAAGCTTGGAGAAGGTGATGAGGTGTAATCTTACTTAAAAATTCTCTTTTACAATTTTTCAAAATGACCATTTTACCCTTACGCACATATTTGCTTTATTTAGGCTCATTTTAACTTCTTTTTTATAACCATCTTTTCCATCATAAAATTTAAGTCCTCTAATTCATAAAATGCCTTTGATTTCATCCAAATTGGATTTAAAACCTTCCTGAATAAATTGGTCAAAATTTAGGTCAACCAACATTGGAAAACATCCACCAGAGGGGCTTCCCATGGTTTTCAAGGCCTCTAAGAACCCTGAAAAACTCAAAACTTTCATTTAAAAAGCCCTTCTATGAGAATTCCAAAATTTGCTCAAAATGATGAAAACGCCCTTATGTTTCGTCAACCTTTCATTACATTTCATTTCTTCATCCTAGCTCAACTTTTCTTTCTGTCTGAGCCTGTGACTCTCATTTTTAGGAGTCTAAAATGCTTTCCAAATTTTTTAGGACCTTAACTAAGCCATTTCAAGGGACTTGCTTTTGCATTCGGTGAATTTTGTTCATTTACAGAGAAACCGTATGTTACGTTTCTCGTGTTTTCTCCCGTTTTAGATAATCAAATATTACACTTTTTGTTTTATCTCACCCTCACTTAGAGACTTTTGGCTTCACCTCACCCAATTCAAGGGACTTTTAGCACAATCTCACCCATTAAGAGCCATACACTTTTCAAAAGCATTCTAAGAACCATAATGATATTATAGCATTAAACCAATAGCAATAGGCATAATTCATGGGAAGAATTATAATAAAGGACCCAAAGATGTAGAAAATTATTCTTAAGGACTTGTTACCACTTGTTTTAGGATGATTACCACTGAGTTTAGCAATAAATCGTTGAACCTAGTGGTAAAGGTCCTTAAGAATAATTTTCTTCATCTTTTGGTCCTTAAACATAATTTTCCTCAATTCATGGTTCAAACACACATACAATTAATCAATGACAATTAAACAACCAAGATAAGTATATGAAAATAAATGAAGAGCTACCTTTCTTAAGAACACACAAAATGCCTTCCTTGGTTCCTAGCTCCTTTTCTCTACCTCACACACACACACTTAGGGGGAACTTCATTTGCTTGGCCTAGACATATCAAATAAGACAAAAATGTATTAATGGAACTATTTCTAGCCTCACATAAACTTTACACAAGTAAATTCTAACTTTAGGCATCCATATGACTCCATCTTGTGGCATAATGAAACAATTCATATAATTCATTATCTTTGCTCCAATTTCTCAATCAATCTAAGTCACATGACTCCATTTAAACTCATTTGAGTCACCATAAACTCAAACTAAGGAGCCTAACATCAAGTTGCCTCTTTATGTATAATGAAACCTTAAACTTCCAACTTTCAAGACATGGTTCCTAAATTCAAACCAGTGGTTCTTTTGGTATTTATAATTCATATATAGACCATATCTATCCTTGCAATCAAAGAAAACTTTCCCTAGGTACTTGAAACTACCCTTGGCTGAGACATACATTCCAAGAAGTACCCATGGATTTTTATTCATTTTCCTAGGGAATTTGGCACTTGTGAAGCTTCTTAAGTATCTTATGACTTCAATTATGCTCTTACATAAGTTAAACCATCATTAGAAAGCTTTATAAATCCCTAAGTGCAATCAAAACCCTAATTTCCTAATTATGCATTCCATGGCTTGTTACTTGGTTCTAATGACAAGATCTTAATCTCCACATTCTAAAACCTTAATTTCTAATATGATTCAATGAAAAACCAGCCCCACTATGTACCTCCTATAATATTTGATTTTTGTTAAACGACGAAAATGGGTACGTTTTCAAAGTAAGTCCCCATAAATAAATTAGTTAAGGTCCCAAAAAATTTGAGTAACATTCTAGACTCCTAAAAATGAGAATCCAAGGCTCAAACGAAGAGAAAAATGGAGTTAGAATGAAGAAGCAAAATTTAACGAAAGACTAACGAAACGTAATGGCATTTTCGTAATTTTGAGCAAATTTTGAAATTCACACAGGATGGCTTTTTAATTGAAAGTTTTGAATTTTTTGAAGTTCTCAGAGGCCCTGAAAATCATAAAAAGCCTCGAGATAGTTAAAACCCCTCTGGTGGACATTTTTTAACGTTGGAGTACCTGAACTTTGATAGATTTGTTCATGAAGGTTTTAGCTCCAATTTAAGTGATTTCAAAGGCATTTTACTAAATTGGGAACCTAAATTTTGTAATGGAAGAGACGGTTCTCAAAAAGGGATTAAAATGAATTAGAAACAAAAATGCCAAGAACGAAGGGCAAAAAAGAAATTTTTTGAAAAGTCTTCCTTTTTCCCATCTATATATATAGGGCACCCCACTCTCCCACTCATTTAGCTTCATATGTTTCTACCTCAAACCAAAGAAAAAACCCTAGGAGAGTGGTGCACAAGAGGAAGAGGAAGAGGAGGAGAAATCAAAGCTAAAAGGTATGGATTTTTGGTAGTTTTTCATGCTCTTTCCCTTGCAAATCTCTTCTTCTCCATTTATCTTTCTTTCTTATGATTATATTGAAGTATATGGATCTGTTTTAAGGGAGAAATTAAGGAAAAGATTCGAATTTGAAGAAAGGAGACCAAAGAAAGGAGGATTCAAGTGAAAAAATAAGGAAAAATAAGGTAATTTCTTCTTCCATGATTGCTATCCCTTGCTCCTCTTCTTTCCATGTTTCGCCACACTCAAGAAGTCATAGGAGGGCTTCGATTTTATGCAGAACCAAAGGTGAATCTTAGAAAAAAGAGTATGGAGAATAAAAATATGCAAAGAGAATTAACAAATAACCATAGAAATTCAAGATAAAAATTCTAGGGTTTCATGTGCTCCTTGTGAAATCTGACTTGATACCTTAATTTCTATGCCTAAATGAAAGTTTAAATGACCCTAGAAGTCTCCCCATATGCTTCCTCCGTCAAGAAAACAAAGCAAAGTCCATGAAGGCCAATATGCTTCATTATCTCGGCCTAAGAGGGTTACCATACCTAGGAAGAGTTTTAAATTTTTCTAAGCCTATTTTTGAGTCATATATGATGAATAAAAATGAGGGGAAGCCTTGGAAAAAATTTAGGAAGCCTAGAGAATGATTTGGTATCTTATGTTCCATAATATAACCTAAAGAAGCAACATGTGGTTAGGCTCTTTGTTTCAATTGTATGATGACTCCAAGAGGCTTAAAAGGAGTCAAGACCTGAAGATGTGTGACCTTAAAATTAATTCCATGAACCTAATTGGCTCCTATAAATTGTGTTTAGGCCAAAAAAAATTATTCTCACACCCTTGTGTGTGTGAGGCCGAGGCAATGAGAGCAAATTCAAGAGAAAAAGTGTGTGGTAGCATCCAATGTAGCTCACTTCTCCTTCTCTCATGCATGCATGTATGGTTGGCTTGTCTTTAAATGTGTGTATATGTGTTTTAAGCCCTGAAAAGTATTCTAGCATGATTTCATATGCCACGGTACCATGATGATGCATTATGTTTTCAAATGATATTTGTTATACTTGCTTGGGTTTGCTTGAGTGTGGTAAAACCCTTAGAATTGGTTCAGACAAAGTAAAGAGTCTCCCAAAAGTGAGATTGACTACCAAAAGTAAGGTTGAGTCTAAAAACTTCTTAAAGAATGGGTGAGGCAAGTCCAAAATCCACAAGTGAATGGGTGAGGCTAATCCACTTACTTGGCAAGCTTATGTATGCCATGTATGACTTTTCCAAATGCCAAGACTGATTCTTGAATGTTTGTATATGTCAATATACCCATGCATGCATTTGTAATACTTGTGTTGCATCTTTTATGTGTGATTGAAAGGGAGATGAGCTATTGGGATTCATTGAATCTCATTCCCTCTTCTCCAATGTTCTAACATGCTAGGTGGACCAAGAGAACAAGGAAATGAGAGCCAACCACTTGAGAGATGAGATTATAACAGGCCATATGAATGACAAATATTGTAATCTATAGTTGTATATGTCCTATGATGTTATGAACATGTATAATTATGTTAATGTATCATCTATAAATGAGATTCAAGGTTATATGTATGGAAATGTGCATTTGGACATGTAATAGCAAACTAACATTATGGAAATGTATGTATAAATGGAAGTGGAATAGCCTAATTGAGATGCATGAGGTTTAAGACCACTTGGACAATCCATACAAGTCATATTCATGCTTTTAAACTTGCCCAAAAGGTGCGATTAAGGGAAGTCATTTGGACATATTTGGTATCTAATATAGAGTAAAATTGACTATATTGAAAATCTATACCACCATTTGTCCAAATGAGCTCTTCTTGATCTGAGATTTGGCATACATTTAGAGTTTGTTGAGAGCTTTTTGAAAAGCTAAAGTGCAGAACTTTTGGAGGTCTATGGAATATTTGATGAATTTTCAAAGTTGAAAATTTTTCTGATTTTGGTTTAAAGTACTATTCACACTGGTCCAAAATTAAATTCTGTCACTCAGTGAGCAAATGATGTCCAATTGCCACGAAATTTTATAGGAAGAAATTAGACCTTCCCAGAGATTTGTGCCAACTAGAAGAACCCCATTTGGAGGTATAGAGAGGAAGATGTAAATTTTTGAAATTTCTATCCAGTATCAAGCGTCCAGACTGACCTATGTTATTATTTGATTAGTTTTTGAGTCCTATACATGCCTAAACTGGTTTGAAGTTTTTTTTTCCTCTAACTAAAATCTGTAACTTTCTAAATTGGTATCATTTGCATAGATTGGATTTTTTTTTGAATTAATTGGACATTTTTTGAAATTTATAGTAGAAACTTATATCAGTACCAATAGCCAATTAGACCTTTGCACTTTTTCGAATATCAAACGTCTTATGTATGATATTTCATGGCTTGGACTTGTTTTTATCATAAATTAGACATCTTTATCTTTTCATAATGGTAAAGAATGCATAATTTTGATTTTTTTAGAATTAGTTATGATTTTTCAAATTTGTGACAAAAAAGAAAAAATTCTGGCCGAAATAGCAACTATGGATTTTATGTGTTCCTTGTGTTTACATAAGTTCTAGGCCACTTTTGGTGATGGAAATGAGTTGTATCTAGGAAATTAAATATGAGAATATGATACATGAGCTCACATGGTTCACAGGATACTAAAAGAAAAATTTATACGCTACGCAACGTTTAAATATTCATTATTTTTATGCTATTTTCTTATTCCTCCATGAAATGCATGGTGTGAGACATGGAGATAGCATGAAATAAGCTAATAAATTATGGTGTTACACCTCCAATGGTGGCCAAACCTATAGGATGATGGAGAGACAAGAAAAAGCAATCTTCTATACTAAAACATATATCAAATGAATTGGCTTTTCATGATGGTTGTGTTTGATTCCTTGTTAAAAACCATTTCTCCATGAGTTCAAATTCAAAACACATTCCTTTGAGATGTCAAAACCATGGAGAAGAATTGGAGAAAGAATATAAACTAGCCAATAAGAACATCATAGGCAAATTCCTTAAATTTCCTTACCTTAGATGGCTTCAATCTCCCTTAAGTTTTGATGCTATTTAGGGTTTCCTTTGGGTTAGGTTCAAAGCTAAAATTTTTGTGTAAATGAAGGAAAAGAAGGTGGGGGGCTATTTATATGAAGGAGCTAGGGTTTTATAATTTTTCAATATTTCAACTTTGCCCTTAAATTTTATTTCCTTCATTTTAGCTCATTTCAACTCTTTTTTTAGAACCTCTTTTTCTATCATAAAACTTACATCCTTTAATTCATAAAATACCTTTAGTTTCACCCTAATTGGATTTAAAACCTTATACAACTATTCGATTAAAGTTTTGGTTAACCAATTATCTAAATCGCATACCATATGGGCTTTGATCATTCTAGGGATTCCTATGATTTTTAGGGTCTTTGAGAACCCCAAAAAACTTAATTTTCTCATTTAAAGCTCCTTCCTTTGAGTTTTCAAAAAATTGTCTAAAATTACAATTTTTCCACTAGCCTTCTTATCCTTCCTTTTATCCATTTTGGCTCTATTCTGGGCTATCCTTAAACTCTAAACCACATTTTTAGATATTTTAATTAATATTCTAATCTCAATTAGCCTCAATTCACTTTACTCTTAGGCCCTCATTCATTAACCAAATAATTCTGATTTCAGTTTCTCATAATTTATAGTAGCCTTCACTAGGCTCATGACCCCTTGTAAGTAATTCATTCCACTTTTTGGAATTAATTTGAATTCCTAAGTCATAGAATATTATAGTATGCGTATTTGTCATTTAAGTGTTGAATGCTTATATGTGTGTTATATGTGCTTTATAATAATCATGTTTATGTTTGAGTTGGCATGAATGAATATGTCTTATATGCCCTGCTTTATGGCATTAGTTATGCTTAGAAAGGGAGTTGAGCAAAGTAGCTCTTCCTTAAGTATGCCTAGAGAAGATTAAGCATAATAGCTCTTCCCTAAGTAAAGCACAAACCAGTACACTGTTTCAAAATTCATGGCCATTGATTGAACATGTTTTATGCTAGCTTTATCATGCTATAAGGTATGTTTTTATGCATGCTTGTGTCCTTATGCTTGAATGATAATGATGTCTATTTGCAACTATTAATAGAAAAGCTGATAAGTTTATGGAATGTACCGGTTGAAACCTTGGATTCTTACACAAATAAAGTATTTACTGTGCATGTAGTTGTGATGTGGATTGTTAATGATTTTCTAAGGCTTGGAACATTATCTAGGTGGAACATACATACTAGGTTGGCCTATCTATTTTGTAACTTTGACTCAATTCCTTTACATTTTTCTTATAATCAACAGGAGTGTTTTATGAGGCATTGTCATTTTCTGAATCCAAGACAAATTTACAATGGCAAAGAAATCTTAAGACAGCTCGAGAATGCTAATATTGTATTTAAAAAAGAGATGGAAGTTGAAGGTCAAGGAAAAAGACCTTGAGAAGCTAGTGATATCAATGGTAACACTTAACAATGGCATAAAAAGAATATATTTTTTAAACTTTCTTATTGGGCAAACCATTTGTTACACCACAATCTTGACATGATGCATATTGAAAAAAATGTATGTGACAATGTGCTATTCACTTTGTTGAATAAGTCTATATGATCAAAAGACCATTTAAATGCATAGAGAGAGTTACAATAATTAGGCATTAGGTCAAATCCGTGGCTCAATGACAATGGTAGATATCTCTTGGCTTTGTTCACTTTAACAAATGCAAACAAGGATGTCATTTTTATAACTTCAAAGAATATCACCATGCCAAATAGTTATTCAAGTAACATTTCCAAATGTATTAATTTGAGGCAATACAAAATTAAGGGATTGAAAAGTCATAACTCACATGTTCTTATAGAGCAACTTCTACCCTTAGCCATTAGAAAGACACTTCCTAAACAAGTGTCTACAATTCTGATTGACTTATGTTCATTCATTAGAAAATTATGTAATAAAGTGTTAAGCGAGAATGAACTTGACCAATTCTATAATAGAATTATTCTCACACTATGTCATCTAGATATGTTATTCCTACCTTCATTGTAACATCCGGTCCCTCCGTAAATGTGAGAAACGCAATGTTCGGTTTCTCTGTAAATGTCAGAAATGGGTCAGATACAAAAGAAAGTCCCCGAAATAGAAGGGATTGGAGCCAACTAAAATTAGGATAAAATTTTAAATAATAGAAAATGAGGATTTGAGCCTTGAGTTGCCCAGAAATCGGGGTTGAAGTGATTCAAAAAAATTTCCAAAAGGCCAATGGCATTTTCATAAATAAGTGGACTTTTTGGAAAACATACAGGAGGGCTTTTTAAATGAAAGTTTTGAGTCCTCCAGGATTCTCAGAGGCCCTGAAAACCATGGGATGCCCCGGGACAGGTAAAGACCCTCTGGTGTAATTTTTTTAACGTTGGTTGACCCGAACTTTGACTGATTCGTTCGAGAGGATTTTAGCTCCGATTTAAGTGATTCTAAAAGTATTTTATTAAATTGGGAACCTATTTGTTATGATGGAAAAGACGGTTCTCAAAAAAGAGATAAACCGAAGGAGAAACAAAAATGCAAAGAATAAAGGGCAAAATGGGAATTATTAGAATTCTTGAAGCTTCTTAAACTCTCTCCATTTCTCACGTTTCTTCTCCTTTATTTGGCTGACCTTCTTGCTGCCCTAAGACAGAAAAGCATTGTACTCTTCTAGGCTCCCCAAGTGAAGAAGAAGAAAAGGGAGAGAAAATTCAAGTCAACGGTAAGGAAATTTCTTAGTTTTTCATGCTTCACCTTGGCTAACCTCTTCTTCCCTTTTTCCTTCTTCTTTTCCATGATTTTTCTAAAGTTTTGAGGGCTGTTTTAAAGGGAGAACAAAGGGAAAATTTTGAAAATCAAGAGTAAGCAAAGAAAAACAAGAAAATAAGGTAAAACTTCCATTCTTTGGTAGTTTCTTCCTCCCCCTTCCGCTTGCATGAATTTGGCCACCATGAGCCCAATCCTTAGAGGCTATTTTCTGTCCAATTCATAGAGGGATTAGGGGTTTTAGGTGGCAAGGATTAAGAATGAACCAATAGAATTAAGAAAGGAGTATTAGGAAACAAGATGAAATCATTAGGGATCCAAATGCTCTCTTGCAAATCTAATTTTATATGAATGTTTTTAGGCTTAATTGAATGCTAAAACATGCTCCTAAGATCCCTAAGAGGCTCCCCACATGCTTCCTCCTTCAAGAAAATAAAGAGAACTCCATGGAAGGCCAATGCACCCATAGTCTCGGCCTAAGCAAGTTCACCTAGCTAGGGAGAGTTTCAAATTTTTCTAAGGCCATTTTCGAGTCATATATGGTGAATAAATACAAGAGGAGGCCTTGGAAAAAATTTAGAACTCAAGGAAAGTGAATTGGGGTCATAGGTTCCATATTATGACCTAAAGAAGCAACATGGTACTAGGCCCTTTGTTTTAATGGTGTGGTGGCTCCAAGAGACTTAAAGGAATCAAGAATCATAATTGAGAGGAAAGAATGAGGCCTAGAAGTTATTTGAGGAGTGTTTCTTCATTAAGCACCATTATGGACCATAATGAAGCCTATAGAGTAATCTAAGGCTTAAGCAAATTGTATAGCTTTAGAATATGTTTCATGAATCTAATTAGCTCCCTTAAATCATGTCTAGGCCAAGAGAAACCATCTCCACCAAATTGTTGGTGTATAGCAGAGGCAAAGGAGGGAAATCCAAGGAGAAAAGTGTGTAGATTTGCATAAGGTAGCTCTCTTCACCTTCCCTTATGCATGGATGTGTGTTTAGCTTATTTTAAAATGTGTGTATATGTATTTTCAAGTTATGAAAAGTATACTAGCATGCCTTTATATGCTATGATCCTTGATGCCATGTTATGTTTTCTAATGAGTACATGATGTTTGTATGAGTTTATTTGAGTGTGGAGAAGCCAAGAACTCTTCCCTTTGGTGAGGATGAGCCAAGAACCCTTGAGCTTGGTTGAGATAAAGCAAAGTGGACTCCCAAGAGTATGGTTGAGTCCAAAATGCTTAAGAAATGGGTGAGGCAAGTCCAAAACCCATGAGGAGAAGTGTGAGGCCAATCCAAACACTTGGTGAGCTCTTGAATGATTTGTATGAGTTGTTCATATGTCAAGTTTGCTTTTAAAATGTCTATGGCTTTTACTTTCTCCATGCATACATTTATAAAGCTTGCTTGCATATATTGTGTATGATTGAATGGGAGATGAGCTATTGGGATTCTTTGAATCTCATCCCCTCCTCTCCAATAATCTAACATGCTAGGTGGGCCAAGTAATTATGGTGAAGGGAGCCAACAACCATAAAGAGCAAGGATTGACAAGCTTATGTACTATTTTGCCCATTTTGGAACCATAATGATGGTTCATAATGTATATGATATTGTATATGTACCATAAACCTTGAGATATGTGTAAATATACTAATATGTGATGTTTAGATGTATGAAAATGATATATGACCCATAGCACTTATTTTGAGTAGGTAATGCCAAAGTGTGCAATATAGAATTTTGATGAATGTATGCATAAGTGTGGATTTAATGGCCAAAATGAGATGCATGAGGTTTGGAACCATTTGGACAGCTCACTTAAGTCTCAAATATACTTTTATACTTGTCCAAAAGGTGCCAAGACCAAGGGAAATCCATTTAGCAACTTTGGCACCCTATAAGGAGCCAAAATTGACCATTATGAAACTCTATATCACTTTTTGGCCAAATGAGTTAGTATTAATCTGAGATTTGGCATGCAATTAGGTATCATTGAGAGCTTTCTAATAAGCTAAAGATCATAGTTTTTGGAGGTCTACAAAATATTTGATGATTTTTCAAAGTTGGCAAAATTTATGGAAATGGTCTGATGTACTGTTACAATAGTCTGAAATTGTTTTCTGTCACATGAGACTCAAATGATGTCCAATTGCCATGAAATTTTATATAGAGAAACTAGGAAATCATAGTGACTCGTGACAAATAAAATCACTTCATTTGGAGGTCTACAGAGTAAGATATGAATTTTTGAAGTTTCTATCCAATATCGGTAACCTTGCTCGACTAGAAGTACTGTTCCATTTAATTCTGAGGTCTGGGCTTGATGAACTGATCTGGAGATATTTTTTCTCTCTATTTGACATCCACAGATTTCTAGATTGGTATCATTTGCATGGACTGGATTTTTTTGGAATTAATTGGATATTTTTGAAATTCATATTAGAAAACTGTGATAGCATCAGGACCCAGTCCAACCTCTAGAATATTTCTCATGTCAAATGCTCTATGTGTGGGATGTTATAACTTGTACATATTTTTATCATAAATTAGACATCCCAAGATTTCCAGAATGACTGAAATTGCATAATTTTGATTTTTCTAGAATTAGTTATAATTTTTTAAAGTTTAACCAGAAAAGAGGCCAATTCTGGCCGAGAATGAAACCCCACTTTCCACCTTCCCTTTCAGTTTCCATGAGTTGTAAGCATGTTTTTATGATTCAAATGAGTAGTAATGATGTAATTAAATATGATGATGTATAGCATGAGCTCACACAGTCCACGTGACACCGAATGAAATTTTCAATCATAACGCAACGCAAGAAAGTGTGTTATTTTTAATGGAATTTCTCACTTCCTTCTTACCATATATCACATGAACATGTAAATGATGATGGATATGAGTTAGAAATTATGGTGTTACATTCATTCTCTACAATAATGGTTCATTTGATTGTGCACTTAGCTGAAGAACCTAAACTTGGTAGCCCCGTTCAATATCGATAAATGTACCCTATAAAGAGGTAGATACTACTTCTTCTTGAATTCTTTTTAATTGTTTCAAATCATTTTAATTTTATCCATGGCTTATAATATGATGTGTTTAACAAGTACTTAAGAAAGTTGAAGTCTTATATACAAAATATGACTACGCCAAGGGGCTCAATACCTTAAGGTTACTTGGCTCAAAAAGTTTTAACTTTTTACTTGAGATATTAGGATGAAATAGGGATAGTATTTAACCATCCTAGACATGTAGATGATTAAACCAATGTTGACACTTTATTTCCACCTATTGGAAAACAAGTTGGGGGTTTTGAATATTTTACTCTTTCTCCTAAGGAAAAAATACAAGTGCCTCATTATATGTTGACCAACTATAAAGAAGTAGACCATTTTCTTCACTAAGTAAATTAAGTTTATTAGGAGATTACCTTACATATGTAAGGTAATTACCTTACATATGTTGTATGAGAAATTCAAAAACCATGTTGGGAGACAATTAAAAAGTCATGCACAATCTCTTCCTCGTTACGCAAGTACATGTATACGTTTTTTTGTTGTTTCATCGATAAGAACTTCAATAACAAAATCATCACTCTTTTTTCTTCCAGATCAAATATGATGTCAATGGATTCTATTCAATTAATATGCAGTTTATTTCCCTTTGTCCATTTGATAAAGCAAGGTGATATACTACATACAATTCAATGGGTTTAAGTTTTAAACTTTAGAACAAGACTAAAGATTAAAGAATCAAAATAGTGGAGTCCTTGAAACTTTTAGGACAAGAAGTTATACAAGTAGTAGTAATGACTATATGCACTTCGGAGATGTGTTCTATTATGAAAAGTTATTAGACATCATTAAATTAAAATATCATGGTCAATTTATGGTTATCTTGTTCAATTATAAGTGGGTTGATAAAACTAATCCTATAGGCATTATAACTAATGAATTAGGATATATGCCTATTAATTTTTTATGATTGATGTGAACACCATATTTTGTCCGGACATACTTCAAAAATAATAATAAAATTAAACTAATAAAAAAATTAAAAAAAATCAAACAAATCTTTTTAGTTTAACAAGCTTAAGGAGAAAAAAAATCAAAGGAGAAAGAACTCAAAAATAAAATTAAAAAATAAAAATAAAAAATAAAAGCTCATTAATCTAAAATTAAAACAAAAGAAAAATCAAAAGGGGAGTAACAAAAATTCAAAATAAATGGAATTAAAAAAAATCAAAAAGAGAATAGAAAAAGAAAGGAAAAAATGAATTAAAAATAAAAAAAGGCTAAAAGCAAAAAGAAAAAAATATTAAAAGAATAATAATTAAAAAAAATTCATCAAAAAATAATATATATATTTAAAAGGAGAAACCTAAGATAAAAAAAATTAATTTTGGGGCTTAATTCAAGAGAGTCCAAGCCAAAAAAAAATCAAAAAAAAAACCAAAGAGCAGGCCCAATCTGGATCTAACCAGACCCAATCGCTTGAGCCCATTCCCAAATCCACAGGAAGCCCTACCCGTTTCTTTTTCTCCTGGGCACGCTTCTGAAGGAGGGGGACCACTTTTCTGACTCACCCACGCACAGACGCACAGACGGACTGGGGCAATAGACAAGGGCGCAGGATACGGAGAGACGCAAAGAGGCAGAGGCGTCAGAGAATGAAAAAGGGGGACATGGATGGACGCACAAAAGCAAGGGGACAGACAAAGACACTGGTACATGAAAAGGGAGAGCTAGAGAGGAAGCGAGAACCAGAAAAAGAGAAAAAAGAGAGAGAGCCGGAGTAGGGGGACGAGTATGAGCGCTGGAATGAGAGGGCAGAGGGTCGGATACAGAAGGAGAGAGCGAGAGAGGAAACGGAGGAGGTTTCTTGGATTAGAAAAGAGGAGAGAAGGCGAGGGGGATTTTTCGGATTCAGAAAGGAAAAGAAATCGAGGGAATGGGAAAGCGAGATCGATGGAGAGAAGAGACAGGAAGACACCGAGAGGGAGAGTGGGAGTTCGGGGGAGATTAGAGGGACAGACACGAGACGAAAAGGAACAGAGTGGGGAAGAGGTAGGCAAGAGGAAATTCGGTGGGGGGTGACCGAGAATGAGTGAGAGATACGAAGAGAGGAGTGTCAGAAATGGGGAAGAGAAGAGGGGCCGAAATCTAGAGAAAGAGAGAGAGCCACGAGAAAGAGAATAGGGACTGAGAGATTGATGGAATATATAGAAGCGAGGAGCAGAGAGACTCGAGCAGTGAGAGGGTCCTCCAGCCATCGAGGCCAACCAGAAAAGGAAGATGAACTTTCTCAGATACACACGACAGCAACCTGAGAGGGAAAGAAAGCCCAAAGACATGACAACAGAGGTACTGATTCAGTTCCACTGCTCATATACTCCGCATATGGTGTAATTTGATTCTATATATGAATGTATGATCTTTTGCTGGAAATCTAATCCCTTTGATTTTTGCTTATCAAAATCGGGGTTTGATTCCCTTATGGTTTTCAGTTTTGGTTGAATAGATCTTTATGCATTTCGCTAAAGTTAGTGAGTTCATGGATTCTGTTGTATTTCAATGACCACCCTCGAGTGATTAGCATGCTCTAGTAGAGATTCATTTTGCTCGAACTATCTAATTTTGGATAAACGTCGAAACCCATCTTTCTGATCTCACGAATGGAATGAGATGACTTCTCTAAATCCAGCATCTATTTTTATTGCCTTCAATCATGTGCTCGTTATTGGCTGATTTGGTTTGTACTGCAGAAGGGGAAGACGATATGACTCTATTACTGGAAAATAAGATTAACTTTATATTGAATGGGTGTTGAGTCCAGAGTTTTTGAGATCATTTAAGTTAGGAAATGTGCGGTCTAGTTTCGCAATTATAATATTGGAAATTTCTATTTGCATGATTTGACGCCATTTTGTTCTTCTCCTGTCAATGAATCAGATGGTTCTGATGTTTTGTTGTAAAGTATTGTGTGCGGACATTAGCATTGCAATCTTGGTTCGCATGATATAAGACTCGCATTCGGAGTGTTGCTGTATAGGGCTTAGTTGTTTTTAGTTTTATTGGTACAGAAAGGGTTTTATAAGTTAAATAAAGTTTTCAAATTCAAAATTAAATTTTAAGTAATCAAGTTTTTTTTTAATTCCCATTTCAAAAAAATAATTATTATTATTAATTTTCCTTTTTGTAGACTTTTGATTTTCTTCTAACTTTAGTTTGATAACCAAGAATCAATTTAATTATAAGGATAAAAAAAACTAAAGAAATGATAATATGAAAACCAAAAACAAAAAATAAAAAAAAATAAGAAAAACAAAAACAATAAGAAAACCAAAAAAAAGAAGATAAAAGCAATAAGGAACAGACAAACAAACAAAAAAGAAAGAGAAAAACAAAATATGAACTAAAAACTAACAAACCTAAAAAACAAAAAAAAAGACCTAAAATAGAAACTAAAAAACAAAAATTACAAAGGATGAAAGATTAACGAAAGGCACAAGGAAAAATGATAAAACAAAGATAATAAAAAACTAAAAATGCTAGAAAAGAAAAATTACATTTACCTTTAGTAAATCAAAACACATCAACTCATTTCTAAATTGGTTTTATTTGTTAAAGGAGAAAGTAATTTTTATTTTCGTTGTCTTTTTACAAAAAAAAATATGTGAAAACTGAGTTATATAAAAAAAAGAAATAAAAAATATAATAATAAATAAATAAAAACACAAAAATAAAAAAGAATAAACAAAACAAAACAAAAAAAATTAAAGATAAAAATTAAAAATATAAAAAAAACACAAACAAATTAAAGAAAAACAAAAAGAAATTAATTTTTTTAAAAAAATCAAAAGCAAACGAAAAATAAAACGAAAGAAAAAAAAATAAAACAGAAACAAAACAGAAAAGAAAATATGAAACAAAACAAAACAAAAAAAATACAAAACAACACAAAGAAAATACAAAACAAAACAAAGAAAATATGAAACATAACAAAAAAAAAACATAAAGAGAGAAAACGGAAAATTAAAGGATAATAAAAAGAAAATAGAAAAAAGATTGAAAATATAAAAAGAAAGTAAAATTACATTTACGTTTAGCAAATTAAAACACATCAATCCATTTCAAAATTATTTTATTTGTTAAAAGAAAAAATAAATTTTATTTTCTTTGTCTTTTCAGAAAAATAAAGAAGAATAAAAACCAAAAATAAAAAAAGAAAAAGAAAAAATAAAATAAAATAAATCAAAAATCAAACAAAAGCCAAACAACAAAAAACAAAAACATTCAAAAAACAAACAAACACAAACAAAAACAACAACAACAAAAATAAACAAACAAGCAAAAACAAAAACATCCAAAAACAAAACAAAACATCAACCAAATCTCTAATCGAACTACGTGGACTTTGATCCCTCTTGAAGGGTACGTAGGCCCTAGGTTTTCATCCTAGGTCAAATCCACCTTTGTAAATAAATATTTTTTATTTTCGTTTCTTTCATTTTTCTTTTACTCTCATTTTTTAATTTCCTTTCTTTTTTGATTTTATTTTCTTTAATTTGGTTATTTCTTATTTTGCATGTGATTTGTTAGGGAGAGTTAAAATAGAATTAAGGCCATTTTATTTTTGCACAACTGACTTAGGGTAACCGTTCTTAGTAACGGGTGTAGTGGGGTGCCTAAACCTTCCCCACTCACAATCGACTCCTGGATCCATTTTTCTGGTTCGTAGACGATTTTTCAAAATAAAAAAACTTTTCCAAAGTTTTGTCTTTTAAAATTTAAAATTTTGGTAGCGACTCCTGAACCCTACTATTACACTTATTTTAATTTTGAATTTCAATTTTCGATTTCAAAGAGAAAATCGAATTTATTTCTTTTTCTCTGTTAAGGGCGCCACACGGTCGCATTTTCAGGTGTGACAATTGAAACACATTAATGATAGTAAATATGATGAGCCATACATCTAAGCTACAAAAGCTCAATAGGTATATTATGTGGAAGACAAGTTAGGAAAAGAAATTGAAATATGGTTGTGTATCTAAAGCCACATGACTTGTGTGACATAGACGAAGATTTAAAGGATATTATTTATAAGAGCGAGTCATACCAACCTTAAAATTTAGAAATGTTATTCCTATACGAAGGAGTAAATTTATAGTAGTCTAGGTCAAGTGATTTCCAATTTTTCTTTTGACTTTCATTTGATCAAATATGTATGTTGTTTCTTATATATAATTTGAAAGAAAAAGGAAGCAAATTAGAACAATTCTAAAGAAAAGAATGAAAGCTTTCTTTACTTTCTTTAATATAAAAGCTCCTTGTAAATCATATTAGAATCATAAAAAAGGGTTAAAGTGACTTTGATAACCAATCATGTTCACAAAATAGATATTAAGCACCAATATCACAAATCCAAGCAACACAAACTCTAAGCCTCAATCTTGATCTTCCTAGCATGGAATGTTATGTAGTGCTTGAAACTCCACTGAACACCAATACGTCACATTTTCTCCATCCTTAAAAAGTTCTTTAAGCATTCTTTTGAATCAAAGAACAAAGTTCTTAATGATTTGCAAAAGCAACATAAGTGTCTTATGTAACACCATATTCATTTAACTCATCTCATCTCATTTCTAAGCATACTTCCTTGAATAATACAAGATCTTAAGAAAAATCCATTAAAATAATAGATTATTTTTGCATTACGTCATAGATAAAAATTTCATTTCATGTCTTGTGGACCATATGAACCCATCCATCTCATTTTCCTATTTAAATACACTCATACAACTCAAAACCATCTCAAGAGGCTGCCAAAAACTCGAGCTCATGACACATATACATAAAAATCACATGTTTAGCCTCGGATTGGTGTGCTAAGTTACTGTCATAAACTTTAGAAAATCATAACTAATTATATAAAAATCACAATCAAGCACACTATACCATTTTGGAAAACTACATATGTCTAATTTATGCTAAAAATAAGTCCAGACCAAAACAAGAACATCTAGCTACTGGAAATCAATGGAACAGTACATAAACTCAACTGGCGCTACTAGTAGTGACATAGAACTTCAAAAATTTATATCTCCTTGCTCAGATAACCCGTTAGGGTGATCTTAGTGGACATAAAAAGCTTATCATGTCTAGTTTATGTCTATAAAATTTAATGAGCATTGGACATCATTTGGCCCTCAAATAACATAGGAGAAGAAACTAACCATATAAATAGTAACTATACTAGAACAGCTGAAATTTGGAAAATTTAAAAATTCATAATTAATTTCACAGAGTTCCAAATAATCTAGTCTTTAGCTTCCTAAAAAGCTCTGGATTAAATCTATGTGCATGCCAAATTTCATGAGGAATTTCGTTCATTTGGTCAGATTGTGTTATAGGGTTGCAAATTGGTCCATTTATGCTTCTTAAAGGGCCTCAAAAGATTCAAATTTGCTCCTAAGGCTTTCATGGCCACTTGAGCACGTGGAAAAATACCAAAATAGTCTATTAAACATATTTCAAAGGTCTATAAATCTAAATTTCATAAACTCACTCTCTCGCTCTAAGGCATACACAAGAACATACAAGCCTTTCCTTGTCATTCAATGTCACAAAATTGCTATATCATTCACATGGCATCAATTCTCATATGTACATCAAATACCCATGTATTTACACATGTCCAAATAATTATACAACATATTCATCATAGGATTACATCATATTCCATCAAAATGGTTACAAAATGAACAAAATAACACACTTTCTTACCAATCTTTCTCCTTCAAGCTTGGTGGCTTCCATTCCTTGGTCCACCTAGACATGTTAGGCAATGGGGAAAAAGGAATGAGATTCTAGAAATCCCAATAGCTCTTATCCATTTTAATCATACATAAAAGATGCAATTTCAAGTCTAAAATGCGTGTATGGATATCATGGAGTGCATAATCATACATAAGGCATTTCTTACACTCAAGAAGTCATATAAAACATACATATTATTACCAAGGAAATGGTTTAGTCTCACCCATTCTCTTTGAAAATTTTGGACTTGCCTCACCTATTTTCTTAAAGGACTTTTAACTAAGCCCCACTCTTTGAAAACTTTTGGTTTTGTCTTACCCATCCTTGGAGATTTTTGGCTCATCCTCACCCTACTTAAGGGACTTTTAGCTTCACCACACTCAAACAAACCCAAACATGTTCATAAAACATCATTCAAGTGCATAACAAAGCGTCATGGTACCATGGCATATAGATACATGATAAAACATCTTTCATGGCTTAAAACATACACACACACATTCAAAGACAAGAACAACATCCAATCATGCATGAAAGAAAGAAGAGAGAGCTACCTCGGTGTACAACGACACACTTTTCTCCTTGAAAATGGTTCCTCTCCCTTGAGAAAGCACTCACAAGAAGGTGGATCTTGATTCTTTTGGCCTAGACACATTATATCGAAGTCAATTACACTCTTGGAATAATTTTTAAAGCCATACATTCATTTTAAAAGCTAGATTGTTCCTATGACTCATTTATAGTATCATAATGCACCTAATGAAACAACACTCATAATCCATGATCTTAGCTCCATTATTTCCTTATCTATGGTTCTTGACTCTATTTAAGCCTCTTGGAGTCATTACACAATTAATTTAAAAAGCCTAACTATATGTTGTTTCTTTAAGTTATAATATGAAACTTATGCTACCATCTCACTCCCTAAGCTTACTAAATTTTTCCCAAGGCTTCTTCTCATACTGTCCCATCGTATATGATGCAAAGCCAAGCTTGAAAGAATTTAAAACACTCCAGAGTTATCGGTTCTGCCCTAGGCTGAGGCTATGTCTCTTTGGATCACCAATGGAGTTGTTTTGATTTCTTTGATGGGAAAAGCATGTGGAAGGCTCTCTTGGTGTCTTAGGAACTCATATGAGCTTTTAAACACCTTAATTTATGGCTAGAACTCATCTTACAAACCAAGGCACAACTAAAACCCTAGCTTTTCTATCTTATAATTTTATGGTTCTTTCTTTGTTTCCTTTGCATATTCTTATTCTCCTCACTCATTTTCCTAAGATTCATCCTTGGTTTGGTTAGAAATTCAACTCCTCTTGGCTGTCTATACATAGGGCAAAATGTACAAGAAGAAGAACATGGAAGGAGAAGCATGAAAACAACCAAACTACCTTGTTTTCCTAGCCTTTCTTGGATGCACTTCCTTTTACTTGGATTCTTCTCTTAAAATTTGAAATTTTCCCCTTTGGTCTGACCTCAAAATAGACCCAAATACATCAATAAATCCATAGAAAGAAGGAAGAGAAGGAGGAGAGCAAGTTTACTAAAGAGAAGACTAGGAAATTCCATGAAAAACATACCTTTCTTAACTTGTTTTTCCTCTTCCTCTTCCCTTCTCTTGTGCACCTCTCTCCCTAGGTCTCTCCTCTATTTCAAGGAAAAAATAAAACTAGCCAAATGAGGAGAAGAGTGAGGCGCACCATATATGTAAGGGGGTTTAGAAGTTGTTTCAAGAAAATTCCATTTATATCCCGTAAACTTGGCATTTTCATTTCTGGTTCATTTTAGCTCCTTTTTTAGAACCGTCTTTTCCATCATAAAATTTAGGTCCTCTAATTCATAAAATGTCTTTAGTTTTAAATCAATTGGATTCAGAATAACCCTGAACAATCCAATCAAACTTTCAACCAACCAATGACTTAAAATGTGCATCGAAAGGATTTTGGCGATTCTAGGAATTCCTACAGTTTTCAAGACCTCTACAAACCCTGAGAAACACAATTTTCCCATTTGAAGCTTTCTCCTTTGAGTTTTCAAAAAGTTACTTGAAATTATAATATTGCCACTACGTAATTTCTTAAATTCTTTCAGCCATTTTGGCTCTAATTTTGAATTATCCTTAATCTCTTACCCACATTTTTAGATGTTCTAATTAACATTCTAATCTCAATTAGCTTTAATTTGCTTTGCTTTAGGATATTCTTATCTCATTTTATCAGGTTAAATTCAATTTTTGAAAAATGGGTTATTACAAGAAGAACTATTGCGCTTAATATAAATTCATGCTAAATAGCCAATTTAAAACATAACTCATGCAAACATCAAACAACCAATACACATGAACATCTTAACTCAAAAAAATCCAAATGCATGCAAAAAAGGAAATGTGAGCTACCTTGTTGAGCTAGGAGCTTTGATGAACCACAAATCCACTTGCTTCTTTCCTTTTCCCTTGGTCCTTCTCGGGTTGGCATACACATAAAGGGGAATTGCACTAGTTTAACCTAAATACACCAATTTAAATATAAAGCAACTCATTAGAACTTATTCTAACTTATTCCATTACCAAATAGGCCTATTAGAACTTAAAATATAAATTTAAGTTACTTTAAGCACTTTAAGTGGTAACTCTTATAATTTGCAATACCCCGTCTTCCTAAAATTGAACTAAAATCGATAAGATAGCAAAAGATGACCCAAGAATAAAATAAAATAGGTTCAAGTAAGGAAAAAATAATAATCTAAGTATATAGAAATAAGAGTATAAAGCTACAAATGGCCTAAAACAATTAAACAAAATAAACTGAAAAGGTAGTGGCAAAATCATACTCTCAATGCCCGAATTTTATCTTACTGAAAACTTATGCTCTACCAGGTCCTCTAATCATGCATGTGCCTTAACCCTTGCATTCTTATATTAGGGAGCTCGTCTAACTAACTATCGGACCCCTATCTATTTACTTTACTAGGCTTAGTTTACTCATCTAATCATTACTAAAGCGAGGGTATCTTTTCAGTAGCTAGTTTCTCAGCTCTTCCTCGCTTCCATTATCACTATGCTCTATAATCAAAGGGGTCTATCTAGCGGAATTTACTAACCACTAATAGGTGGTTTTCCCGTCATAAGGATGTCTCATTTTTTCTTTCTCAATCCACAGAGAACTTTTGCTGGGGCTTTCATTCACATATCTCACCTAGAACGATGCTACTAGTCATCTCCTCCAGGCTTTAGCTTATGCTCAGCCTAGGCTAGCCATCTGTCACGGCCTTGGAACTTTTTTCCCAATCCTCAACCGTGCCAACCTTAGCTTGATCAACTCCCTTGATCTTGGCTAAGTCAGCTGAACCCTCAAGTAGGCAAGATGAGCAACAAGGAAAGTTAGAGAGAGAACTTAGAGAAAGAACTTACATTGCACAATTTTTGGATGCATTACAAATGAGGAGGGTAGAGGTATTTATAGGCCTCCCCCAAGTTCTAGAACTTTCCTACCTCCTTAATAGACAGTGGAGATCAACTTATCCGACGATCTACATTAATCTCTAGAATATTCTACAAGATATTTACAAGAGATATTTACATGGATACTTCTAGAATTCTCTAGATCTAAACTTCTCAAAGATTCAAGAGTAATCTAGTCTCCTCTGGAATATTCTAGAACACTCCAGAAGATTCTAGACACTCTAAAACCTCTTCTATCTTACCCCTTCTCTTCTGGCTCGTCACACTCTCCCCCACCTATTTTGGTGACGCCCTCGTCACCGATTCATCTCTATACCGACATAGGTGGTTTTCAAACTGCCAAAGGTCTTCTTGTACTTCCCATGATGCTTCACTCTCTGGCAGTCCCTTCCACTTGATCAAGTATTGGGTACTTGGTGGTACCCCTCTCTTATGTACAACTCAGTCAGTGAGGATGTCCTCAACTTGGCGATCATATGACTTGATTGTCACTGGTGGTGCTCGTGTGGACACTCCTCAATCAGGTTCATCCTTGTCTTCATGGAAGGGTTTGAGCATGCTCACATGGAAGACAGAATGGATCTTTAAGTTAGGTGGTAGGTCCACCTTATAAGAGACCTTTCCAACCTTTTTGATCACCTTGTAAGGACCTTCATACCTTCGAATAAGGCCCTTATAAACCTTCCGAAAGGCTTTGAACTATTGTAAGAGGAGTTTCACCATCACTTGATCTCCCACTTGGAAATCCATCGCACGCCTCTTCCTATCAGCGAACTTTTTCATTCTTTTAGTAGCCTTGACAAGATATGATCTCGTCACATCCGCTTGCTCTTGCCAAGACTTAGCCATATAAAAGGCTCTGGGATTCTTCCCCTTATATGTTGAGGCAAGTGCATGAGGAGTGAGTGGTTGTTGTCCCATCACCACTTCAAATGGACTTTTCCCGGTAGACTCGCTCCTCTGCAAGTTATAAGAGAACTGAGCCACATCCAACAACTTGGCCTAATCCTTCTGGCTGGCACTTACAAAGTGCCTCAAGTAGCACTCCAACAAGGCATTCACCCTCTCAGTTTGTCCATCAGTTTATGGGTGAAAGCTTGTTGAGAAGTGTAGCTCCGTCCCCAGCATGTTGAATAACTCAGTCCACAATTTCCTAGTGAACCGAGGATCTCTATCACTTATGATAGTTTTTGGAAGCCCCCAATACTTCACTATGTTCTTGAAGAATAATCGAATAGCCTCTTCTGTGGTGCAATCGGTTGGGGCAGGTATGAACGTAGCATACTTAGAGAATCGATCTACCACCACCATGATCGAACCAAACCCTTTAGATTTAGGCAAAGCCGAGATGAAATCCATAGAGACGCTCTCCCATAGTTGGGGTGGTATGGGTAGGGGCTCCAATAACCTTCTAGGTAATTGATTATCAACCTTATCTTGTTGGCAAACAAGAAAAGTCTTCACATAAAGCTCCACATCATCCCTCATGTGTGGCCAATGATAGGTTGCCTCTAGCAACGCCAAGGTCCGCTTTTGCCCAGGGTGACCAACCCACTTGGAGTCATAACATTCCCTCATTAGTTCCTTCCTTAGGTTGGCCCACTTAGAGACAAAGATTCATCATCCCACGGTATAGAGAAGTCCATCTTCAACCCAGAATCTCTTAGTCTTTCCTTCCTTAGCTAGCTCCACCAATTGTTGGGCCAAGGGGTCTTGAGCCATACCCTCTTTTATTTTTACCATCAGGTCTCCCTCCACCTGACTTAGGGTAGCGAACTTAGCCTTCCTGCTGAGTGTGTCAACCACCATATTAGTTGTTCCAGGCTTATACTCCAATGTGTAATCAAACTTAGCTAGGAAGTCTTGCCATCTGGCTTACTTAGAGGTCAACTTCTTTTGGGACTAGAAGTACCTCGTCGCCATATTATCAGTCTTGATCACAAATTTTGCCCCCAACAAGTAATGCCTCCAAGTACGCAAGCAATGAATCACTGTCGTCATCTCCTTCTCTTGCACGGTGTACCTTCTCTTGGTATCATTAGCTTGCAACTTTCAAATGCGATCGGATGCCTCTCTTGCATAAGGACCCCTCCTATTGCAAAGTCGGATGCATCTGTGTGTACCTTAAATGGTTTGGAGAAATCAGGGAGAGCTAACACTGGTTCCTCCATCACTGCCACCTTCAGATCCTCAAAGGCCTTTTGACACTCCATTGTCCAGGCCCACGATCTATTCTTCTTCAGTAACTCGGTAAGAGGGGCTGCCCTCGCAGCGTAGCCCTTGATAAATCATCAATAATAATTCACCAATCCAATGAATGATCTTAACTCTGGTACACAAGTTGGCAGCTCCCACTCCTTGATAGCTTGTATCTTCCTTTCATCCATACGAAGGGTCCCTTGGGCGATGACATGCCCAAGGAAGTGCACCTCTTCTCTCACAAAAGAGCACTTCTCCTTCTTCACATATAGCTCATTCTCCCTTAGGGTCTTGAACATAGCTCGCAAATGCTTAGCATGATCCTCTAATGAGCCACTATAAATAACTGTGTCATCCAAGTACACCACCACAAATTGGTCAAGATATGAATGGAAGATCTCATTCATAAGAGTGCAAAATGTGGCCGGTGCATTGGTTAAACCAATGGCATCATCATCCATTCGAAAGACCCATAGCGTGTCACACATATAGTCTTAGGCTTATCTCCTTTGACAATTCGAACTTGATGATACCCAGACCTCAGATTAAGCTTAGAGAAGTACTTGGCCTTGCCTAATTGATCAAATAAATCAGCTATCAAGGGAATAGGGTACTTGTTCTTGATAGTTACCTTATTTAAAGCCCAGTAGTCAATGCATAGCCGTAATGATCCATCTTGCTTCTTCTGGAACAAGACTGGCACTCCATAAGGTGCCTTGGAGGGTCGAATGTGCCCAGCATCAATCAGCTCCTTCAATTGCTTTCTCAACTCTTTCAATTCCGATGGTGCCATCCTGTATGGTGCCAAGGCAGGTGGCCTTGCCCCAGGCTCCAACTCTATCTTGTGATCTACCTCTCTACGAGATGGGAGCTTCTTGGATAACTCCGGCGGCATCATATCTTGATTCTCTTCCAACACATGTTTAATGATAGGAGGGGTATTTTCACTTGGCTCATCCCTAAGATTCACCTCCCTTAAAGCAGCCAAGTAGGTCACTTCTCCCCTTTTGAACCCTTTCTTTACTTACATGGCAGACAGGTGAGGCTCACTACTACCCCTTGAAGCAGGCACCATGCAAGTCACCCCTTTCTCTAGCACGTAGACTGAATCATAGTAGGGCATAGGGCAGATGTTTACCTTCCTCAAGAGCTCCATGCCTAGTACCACCTTAAAGTCATCCATGGGAACGACTGAGAAATCCACTTTGCCACACCAACTCCCAAGGTGTAGCTCAACTCCACGCACCATGCCACGAAGTTGTATTGGAGAAGAGTTGATAGCCTTCAACCATCCTCCTCCTTGCGCCACATTGAGACCAACCCTCTTGGCCTCTTCAGGTGTTATGAAGTTATGGGTAGCCCCAGTGTCCAGCATGATGCTAACAGGTTTCCCGTTCAACTTTGCCTCCATATAAAGTAGCCCCTCACCCTTAGGGACTTTAAGAGTAGGCTTGGCTTTTAGGGCATTAAGAAGTCGGAGTGACCCCATTTCTGCCTTCTCCTCTTCTTCCTCTTGAGCTTCTCGTTCCTCCACCATTGCTGCCAATGTCCCTAACTTAGGACAATCCCTCATTCTGTGAGGTCCCTTGCACACAAAACAACCAGCAGCATTGTTGAAATTCTTCTTCTGATTATCAAATTTCTTCTTCAGAGGTGGCTTACCATCAGCACCCTTGTACACCGCCTTACCCTTGTCTCCCCCACCTTTTCCTTGGTTAGGTTTAGAAGGCTTAGGCTTGGAGGTGTCACCTTTCTCCTTGTGATACTCAGTAAGGCTCTCGGCTATGGCAATGGCCTCATCCACATCTTTCACCCCTCGACGTTGCAACTCGTGCTTGGCCCAATTTTGAAGGCCATCGATGAAGTAGAAGAGTAAATTGTCTCCATTCAAGTTAGGAATTTGTAGCATGAGTGTTGTGAATTCACGAACATACTTGGAGATGGTGGTCTTGTGTTTAAGCTCCCTCAGCTTCTTGCGCGCCTCATACACCACATTCTCTAAGAAGAATTTCCTTTTCAACTCCTTCTTAAAGTCTTCCCAAGTATTGATAGTGCAAAGGCCCTTCTCTATATCCGCATGCTTTCTTCGCCACCACAACATGGCATTATTAGTGAGGAACAAAGAAGCAGTACGTACCTTGGCTTGGTCATCATTCAACCCCAAGCCTTCAGCATAGCGCTCTATTTGCCACAAGAAGTTCTCCACTTCCTTGGCATCTCGCACACCCTTGAACTCCTTCAGTTTAGGAAGATCCAGCCTTACTTCCCTCGGTCCACTGGTACCCGCCACCAATGGATTCCTCCCTTGACTTTCCAACGAAGCCTTAAGGGAATTTAACTGACTTTACATAGCAGTGATGGCATCCACCACCACTCCCTCCAGTGATCACATGGATTCAGCACGTCGCTCCTTTGAGTTATGCAAGGCATCCACGCTTGTCTTCAAGCTCTCGAACTCCCCAAGAGAATGATCTTCAAGAGTACTTAAGTCACCTTCAACCTTTTTCACCCTAGAAGCCATCTCCAGCATGGCATCCTCTAAGGCAGAAACTTTCACGGACAAGGTAGCAAAGTCCTCCACACGTACCTTGCTAGAGCCTCGCCCTTTCTTGCCTCTCTCATGTGGCGGTTGGGACTCCCTTTCCCTTCCTTCCACGTGAACAGCAACTTCCTCGGTAGTGCCAGACATTCTTGCCCACAAGTATGGCTCCTTCGAACCAAAGGTAGAACTAGGTTTCCTCAAACCAAACCTCTGATACCACATTGTCACGGCCTTGGAACTTTTTTCCCAATCCTCAACCATGCCGACCTTAGCTTGATCAACTCCCTTGATCTTGGCTAAGTCAGCCGAACCCTCAAGTAGGCAAGATGAGCAACAAGGAAAGCTAGAGAGAGAACTTATATTGCATAATTCTTGGATGCATTACAAATAAGGAAGGTGGATGTATTTATAGGCCTCCTCCAAGTTCTAGAACTTTCCCACCTCCTTAATGGATGGTGGAGATCAACTCTATCTGACGGTCTACATTAATTTCTAGAATATTCTACAAGATATTTACAAGAGATATTTACTTGGATACTTCTAGAATTCTCTAAATCTAAGATTCTCAAAGATTCAAGAGTAATCTAGTCTCCTCTGGAATATTCTGAAACACTCCAGAAGATTCTAGACACTCTAAAACCTCTTCTATCTTGCCCCTTCTCTTCTGGGTCGTCACACATCGCTTACTAACTATCTTTATTCTTTTCTGAACCTCTATTATTGGGCTACTCATACTTACCTCTAGGTGTTACCTATGAGGTACACCTCTCTAGGCCACTCACTATGTACCTCACTACTAGTAGTTTTATCTTACGTATTTCAAGGCTACACTAACATTCTATCATTCAGTGTCTCACAAGGTAGCACCCTAGGTTAGAGTCAACGTCTTAAAAGCAGGTCTCAACAACCTCATCATCCCTGTGTCTAACTTCCTCTGTGTTAAGCTCTTTCCTCAGTCTCATTTACTAGGCCCACAGATTTCTTACTAATCTTCGATAATCATTCATTACTATTTTCCTCTACTTATACTTAGGGTTCCCGCTTTCTGTGAGTTGTCTGACCCCTTATCAACTCCTTTCTTAAGTTGGCCTGAATATGACTAACAAGGCATTCATGGTGCCCTTCGCTGCAACTAACACATCATTCACCTCGGCTAATTAGCCTTGAGTTCATCCTAATTTTTCTATCTAAGTATTGACCATAGCTAACTTCTTAATTGGCCGCAGTGAGGAACTCTCTGGATTGCCTCGCTGCTTCTATGGAATAATTGGCCGCGGCTAAGCAATTAATTAGCTGCAGCTAACAGCCTCTGATTGCCTTATTCTTTTAAGGATTGGATTTTCATCTTTAGCTACCAACCCAAGCCTCATTGCCTCTATATCTAGCCTATCATCAAGCTGGAGGGTTCCACCTCTTGCTTCGTTTATGCATAGCTAGCTATCACCTCCGGGATGTCAGGGCTCTGAAGGGTGTAACTTATAACTCAAATCTCTGGCTTGAGGGAATTAACCTTTCGAGCTCTAATACTTATCTAAACATTTTGGTGTTATGGCTAAGGGGTAACTCTCTTTCTCATTCTCCTCTAAACTAGTCCTGTGCAGCTGCAGTCTCATCTCATGCCGCGCTGCATCACTACTTGTCTCTGCATTAAGCAAGACATCTCAGAATGGCCTGAGTATGACTGCCAGGGAGAATTATGCCTCAAGTACTCTCTCTAGCAAGCTTTTTCATATCAACGAGATCATTTCTCATTGTTTTTGTCTATAGCTTGCCACTGATCCCAGCGAACTATCACATCTCATCAAGCTCTGGTCGTTGGATTCTTCAACTCTGCTCAAGCTTAACTCTGCTCAAGCTACTCTAGAGGCCACTCTTTCTCGGTGTCCACTAACTACTCTAAGACCATCATACAACTTACTTATCATGAATAAAGCCACAAACTATACTCATACACCCAACATGTCTCATACAAGGCTCTAACTATCCATTCAAGTCTTTTACATAGCCCTATTACTACATCCTCAAGCCAAATCTAATCTGAAAAAGCCTGGAACTTTGCTCTAATACCAATAAATGTAACATCATATATTTCTAGCTTATTTCATAACATTCTCATGTATCATCTCATCGATTCCATGAAGGAAGTGAGAAAAGTCCATTAAAATATTGCATTTAATTGCGCTGCGTCGTGTATAAAAATTTCATTCAGTGTCACGTGGACCGTGTGAGCTCATACAAAATAATCTCATATTTAATTACATGAATAAAACTCATTTTTATCATAAAATGTGGCCCAAAATTCATGGAACTCAAAGGAAAGCTCAAAATATGCATATTAAATTTTGACCAGAATTTGCTCTTTTTCTGTCCAAATTTTGAAAAATTATACCTAATTCTAGAAAAATCAAAATCACACATTCTTAGCCATTCTAGAAAGATACAGATGTCTACTTCACTATAAAAATACGCCCAGACTATAACATTCATCACAAAAGGCTTTTGACATTCGAAAAGTTCTAGAGGTCAAGCTACCTCCTGATGCTGTCATAGATTCTGTAGCAAATTTTGAAAATGTCCAATTAATTTTAAAAAAATGCAATCTATGCAAATAATACCAATATGGAAATCTGTGGATATTATCTAGAGGGAAAAAATATTTCCAGTCCTGCTCAGGCAACCCAAGCCTCAGAATCTAATAGAACAGTAACTCAGGTAGGGTAAGGGTCTTGATACTGGATAGAATGTTCAAAAATTCATATCTCCCTCTCTAGATCTCCAAATGAGGTTCTTCTAGTTGACACTAGTCATTGTGAATGCCTAGTTTTTTTATATAAAATTTCGTATCAATTGGACATCATTTGAGCCTTGTATGATAAATTTCACTTTCAGATCAAATGAATAGTGCAGTAGACTAAAACCAAAAAAATTGCCAACTTTAAAAATTCACCAAATATTCTGTAGACCTCTAAAAATTATGATCTTTAACTTTTCAAAAACCTCCCAACAAGCTCTAATTTCATGCCAAATCTCAGAATAAGAAGAACTCATTTGGCCAAAAAGTGACATAGGGTTTCATTATGGTCATTTTTGGCTCTATATAGGATACCAAAGTGACCAAATGGTTTTCCCTTGGCCTTGGCACCTTTTGGGCAAGTCTAAAAGCACATTTAAGACTTGTGTGAGCTGCCCAAATAGTCTCAAACCTCATGCATCTCATTTTGGCCTTTTCATCCACACTTATGCATATTTCTATAAAACTATTCATAAAGCTATATTGCCATAACATACTCAATTTACATTCCATCATTCACATAACATATTCTTTCATTCCTACATCATATAAATCATAATTATACGTGTTTCAAGGGTCATAGACCATTTACAACAATAATATACATCATGAAACATCATTATGGGTCCAAAAAGGCAAAAACAAAGCATATAGTTGTCAATCTTCTTTCTTCAATGTTGTTGGCTCTCATTACCACATCCACTTAATCCATCTAGCATATTAGATCATTGGAGAGGAGGGAATGAGATTTAAAGAATCCCAATAACTCATCTCCTATTCAATCATACATAATGGATGCAAACAAGTCTCATAAATACATGTATGGTCATGTTGACATGTGTAAACATTCAAGAAGCATTTTCATCACTTGAGAATATCATACATAGCATACAAAGGCTTGCCAAGTAAGTGGATTGGCCTTACCCAATTTCTTGTGGATATTGGACTTACCTTACCCATTCTTTAATGCATTTTTGAACTCAACCATACTCTTGGGAGCCTACTTTGCTTTTAGGAGATTCTTTGCTTTCTCTCAACCAATCTTAAGGGTTCTTGGCTCATCCTCATCATAGCTAAGGGTTCTTGGCCTCACCATACTCAAACAAACCCAAGCACACATCAAAACATCATATGAAACATAATATGTCATCATAAAATCATAGCATATGAAATCATGCTATCATACTTTTCATGGCTTGAAAATACACATACAAACATTCTAAGACAAGCTAAGCATACATCCATGCATGAGAGAAGGTGGAGAGAGCTACCTTGCACACAATCACATACTTTTTCTTTTGAAATTCCCTCTCTTGCTTCGGCCACACACCCACAAACTTGTGCAGATGCTTCCTCTTGGGCTAGAAACATTTTATGGGAGTCAATTAGGTTAATGAACTCAATTCTAAGGTTGTGCAACTTGATTAAATACTAGATTGCTCTTAAGTTCCATTATGGTCTATAAATGCACCTAATGAAGTAACACCCCTCAAATAATTTCTAGACTTCATTCTTTCCTTTCAAATATGATTCTTGACTCCTTTTAAGTCTCTTGGAGTCATCACACAATTAAAATAAAAGGCCTAACATCATATTGCTTCTTTAGGTCATAATATAGAACCTAAGACTCCAAATCACTTTCTATGAGTTTTAAATTTTTTTCGATGCCTCTCCCCATTTTCATTCATCAAATATGACTCAAGAATGGCCTTAGAAAAATTTAAAACTCTCTCTAGCTATATAAACAAGCTTTGGCCGAGACTCTAAGCTTCCTTGGCCTCTATGGAAATTTCTTTATTTTCTTGAAGGAGGAAGCTTATGGGGAGCATCTCATGGATCTCAAGAACTCATTTAAACACTTAATTAAACCTAGGAATCATCACACAAAATCAGAATTTGAAATGTGCATACAAAACCTTAGAATTTACATCTTGAAATCTAATGGTTATTTTGTTATTTTTTTGGCATATTCTTGTTCTTCTCCCTCAATTACCTAAGATTCATGCTTGGTTAGGCTTGAAAATCAGATCTTCCTATGGCTCCTAGGGTTAGGCAAAATGGAGAAGAATGGTGGGTGAAAGCATCAACCATAGGATGAAATTTTACCTAGTTTTCTTGCTTATTTTGGCTTAAATCTTGCTTTCTCCAAGCTCCTCTCTTCAAATCCGAACTTTCCCTTCAATTTCTCCCTTGAATCAGATTTATAAACTCCATTTCAATCAAAGGAAACAAAGAAGAAGGGAGGAGAGGAGAGGAGATGTGGATGAAGAAAAGCATGAAAAACAACCATGAAAACATACCTTTAGCTTAGAATTCTTTTCCTCCTCTCCTTCCCTTGGTGGGCCCAAAACCCTAGCTCTCTCCTCTGAAATTATGCAAAATTTTCTGATTCCAAATGGGGAAGAAAGTGGGGCGCCACCTATATATAGGAGTAGGAATATGACTTTTTCACAAATTTCAATTTTACCCTTCATACTTTGCATTTTCATTTCTCTTTCGTTTTAGCTCCTTTTTTAGAACCGTCTTTTCCATTATAAAATTTAGGTTCCCAATTAAATAAAATGCTTTTAGAATCACTCAAATTGGAACTAAAACCTTCCCAAATGAATCCATCAAAGTTTGGTACACTGACGTTAGAAAACGTCCACCGGAGAGGTTCTAGCTGTCCCGGGGCTTCCTATGATTTTTAGGGCCTCTAAGAACCCTGGGGAACTCAATCCTTTCATTTAAAAAGCCCTCCTATGTGAATTCTAAAATTTGCTCAAAATTACAAAAATGTCATTATGTTTCATAAGCTTTTCATAAGAAATTGTTTCTTCATTATAGCTCTATTTTTCTTTCCATCTAAGCTTGGGATTCTCATTTTTAGGAGTCTAGAATGCTTCCCAAAACTTTTGGGACCTTAACTATCTCATTTTGGGGGACTTCATTTTGTATCAAGTGAATTTTGTTCATTAACAAAGAAACTGTATGTTACGTTTCTCACGTTTTCTCTCGTTTTCAGAAAACTGAATGTTACAAGATTCAAAGAATCCCAATAGCTCATCTCCTATTCAATCATACATAAAGCTGCAAAACAAGTCTCACAAATGCATGTATGGCATATAAACATGTGGAATCATTCAAGAAGTATTCCTAGCATTTGAAAAGGTCATACATAGCATATATAAGCTTGCCAAGCAAGTGGATTGGCCTCACCCATTTACTTATGGATTTTGGACTTGCCTCACCCATTCTTTAAAAAGCTCTTGGACTTAATCATGCTCTTGGGAGTTAACTTCACTTTTGAGAGACTCTTTACTTTGTCTCAACCAATTTTAAAAGTTCTTGGCTTCTCCACACTCAAGCAAACTAAAACAAGTACATAAAATATCATTTGAATGCATAAGACATTATCATGGTACCATGGCATATGAAATCATACTAGAATACTTTTCATGGCTTAAAACATATATACACACATCCAAAGACAATGTAAGCACACATTCATGCGCGAGAGAAGGTGGAGAGATCTACCTTGCTTGCATTTACACACTTTTTCCTTGAGTCTTGAATCCTCTCCCTTGACCTCACACACCCAAGAAGGTGGAGATCACTTCTCTTGGCCTAGACATATTATATGAAAGCTAATTATACTCTTAAATCAAATTCTAAGGCCACACAATCACTAGAAAACTTAGGTGACTCATAAGGCTCTTTTATGGTTCTATAATGCACTTAATGAAGCAACCTTTGGAAAACATCATCTTGGCTCCATTCTCTCCATTTATTTATGATTCTTGACTCCTTTTAAGCCTCTTGGAGTCATCACACATTCAAATCAAGGAACCTAGCTAGGCGTTGCTTCTTTAAGCTATAATATGGAACCTATGATACCATCTCACTATCTATAGTTTCTAAAATTTTTTCAAGACTTCCTCTCATACTCTCCCATCATACATGATGCAAAACTAAGTTTGGAAGGAATTAAAACACTCCCTAGGTACATGAACCCTCCTTGGCTAAGGCTATACTTCCATATGACACCAATGGAGTTGTTTTAATTTCTTTGATGGGAGAAGCATATGGGAGGCTCTCTTGGTATCTTAGGAACTCATATATACTCCTAGATAACTTAAATTACTACTAGGAAGCTTCATCTTATCCTAGGTGCAACTAAATCCCTAAATTCCATAACTTGCATTCTAAAGCTTCCTTTTCAATTCTAGTTGTATATTCTTAATCCTCACACTCCATAACTTTTGGTTCCATCAAGAATACATAAAGAGAAACTCTCCTCCTCACTTTCTCTCTCTAGACCTAAGCTTAAATGGCTTGAAAATACAAGATTTTACAAGTATTTTAAGTGAAATCTTATCTTAAAACGGAGCTCTCTTCACGTAAATTATTTTTCACCAATTAATTTCTTGAAAAGAGTTCCTTTTTGGCTTGGGTTAGACCTGAATCTTCAAGTATTCTAGAAAAGAAAACTACCATTAGAGAGCTTTTAAAGAGAGGAATAACTTTTCTAATTGGCGCGGGATGAAACGGGGCTGTTTACTTACCTAAACGAAAGCTTAAACTTCTTCTCTCTCCCCCCTCTTAATGTCAAGCCATTGCTGCCCATTTTTCTGCAAATGGAAGTTTGGAGAAGGTGATGAGGTGTAATCTTACTTAAAAAGCCTCTTTTACAATTTTTTAAAATGATCATTTTGCCCCTACGTGCTTATTTGCTCCATTTATACTCATTTTAACTCCTTTTTGGGAACCGTCTTTTCTATCATAAAATTTAGGTTCCCAATTAAATAAATGCCTTTGGAATCACTCAAATTAGAGTTAAATCCTTCCCTAACGAATCAGTCAAAGTTTGCGTCAACCGATATTGAAAAACATCCACCGAAGGGCTTTAGTTGTCCCAGGTCTTCCTATGATTTTTAGGGACTCTAAGAACCCTGAAAAACTCAAAACTTTCATTTAAAAAGCCCTCCTGTAAAAATTCTAAAATTTGCTCAAAATTATGAAAATGCCATTATGTTTCATAAGTTTTTCGTAGGAAATTGTTTCTTCATTCTAGCTCCGTTTTTCTTTCCATCTGAGCTTGGGATTCTCATTTTTAGGAGTCTAGAATACTTTCCAAATTTTTTGGGACCTCAACTAAATCATTTTGGCGGATTTCCTTTTGTATCGGGTGAGTTTGGTTCATTTACGAAAAAATCATACGTTACATTTCTCACATTTTCTCTCATTTTCAGAGAACCAAATGTTACATTTTTCATGTTAAAAATTGCATTTGAGTTACATTAGATAAATGACTGGCATTCTTGCACTATATGCATTGCATTTTCTCATGATGTTCATGTATGCATGATTGGTTAAGATTGGCTACTAAGATTCTCTCCAAAAACTCACCCACGTTTTCTCATTAACCATTTTAGGATCTTCAAGCAAAGAGAATGAGATAGAGAAGAATTAGACTCTAGGAAAATATGTAACAATGTTGTTATGATGCAAGGAGTGGTGTTTAGTGCAAATTGTTCTTACATAGTAGAAACTTAATGTATGTATGATGAACTTAATGTATTTAATGATGTTTGTAATGAGAATACATGTATGACCTAGCGTACTTCAAGGTATGTCAATTTGAGATAAAAGTGAGCCTTTCATACCATTATGTATATGTATGTAGCATGATGGTTCTTATGCATATGTAGGTGTTGGATAGTCATATTTTTATGCAAATCTTATTTTATGTGTTGGACCATATGGATTGTATGTTTAAGATAATTAAAATTTGCTCCAAGTGGAAAAGTGCAATTTGAAAATTTAGACCCTTTTGAACCTAAAGTTAGTCTAAAAAGGTCCTAATACACCTCCACCAAAAATGGCCCAAATAATCTAGTTTGAGGCTGAAATTTGGCATGCAACTAGAAATTTTATAGAGCTTTTTAACAAACTAAGAGTGGAAATTTTTGAAGTTCTATAAAATATTTTATGAATTTTAAAAGTTTAAAAAATTATGCAGAATGGTCCCTGACATTGTTCACATTGTAACAGTTCTGATTTTTCATATTTTTGAGGGGCCAAATGAATTTAGTTGCTGATGAAATTTTACAAATATAAATTTCACATCCTAAGCTTTCTGTAGACATGTAATTCGCATGAATCAGAGTTATGTAGTCCAAGTTATGAATTTTCAAAGATTGATGCAAAAAATGAAATCCATGACCATTTCAGGCTAAAGTAACTCCTTAGGCATCCAACGTGTGTTTCATGATTTAATGGATCAAAATAAGTTTATTTATGATAAATATGAGTGAAGGAAAATAAAAATCCAAATCTAGACCCTTATAACTTCGCTTGGTATATAAATGGACCGATTTTGCCTTTGAATGCATGATTATGGTTGCACACTTTGTGTTTAATGCACATAAGTGATATATATATATATATGAGCTAATGAAGCTAGGTATGACATAATTCATCTTCTAGACCTCAAGATCTCACTTTATATAAGCCATATGATACCAATGGAACTTATTAGGGCTATCATACACAAGCTTAAACATGCATAGCATCAAGTTGCTTCATTTAGGCCCTTTGGAACCTTATCTTTCACTTGTAGAAACAAGACTCTTAAATTTATTCCAATGATTCCATTAGTGTTCATAGCTCATATGTAGACTATCTAAAGCCTTAAAATCCATGAAACAATTCTCTAGGTGCTTCTTCTTCTCCTTAGTTGGGACAAACACACACTTACCATACATAGAGCTTTTCCCATTTTCATTAGAAATTTGGAGGATGTAGGATTTCCTTGAGTCTTTTCTAGTTCAAGTATGGCCTTAGAAGATTCAAAACATCTTTCTAAGGTTTTATATCTTCCATAGTTCATTTAAAACCCTAGGTGGCCCTAACTTGTTCTCTATAGCTTTCTATATAGTTTTCTTTACATAATCTCACTCTCCTTCCTTCAAAACCATTGTTTCTATCAAGTTTTCGTCAAGTCCAAACTTTCTCCTTTCCTTCTCTCTCTAGGCTGAAACATAGAAGAAGTTATGGTTCAAGGAATAGCAAGTTTTCTAGCTTATGGCATACCTTGTTGGAAAGCCCTTTGAATGGTGATTCTTATGCTATAATTGGTTGCTTTAAATCTCTTCTTTTTTTTCAAAAGGTCAGCCACAAAGATCCTCCTTTCATTAGAAAGAGTAAGAAGAGACTTTTTAACTAGCATATAGCAAAATTGTGCATGTTTACATATCTATTTGGCTTCCTTTTCTCTTCTCTCTCTTCTTCCTTTTCACGCCATATGAGACCTAGTTCAAAGCTAAGGTATGTTGGTTATAAGGGAGAGATGAAGATGGCATAAGGATATAAGGAGAAGAAAAGATTTTTATAATAATTTCAAAAATATCGATTATGTCCCTTCACTTAAATTCTTTTATTTGAACCCGTTTTTCATCCTTTTCAAAAAATATCTATTCTATATAAAAATTTGGGCTTTCTACTTCATTAAAAACATCTATTTAGAGGATTCATAGACTTAAAACTATCTAAAAAAATCTAGTCTAAAATATCATTGTTGGCAAGCCTAATTTGTATACTATTAAGGATTTAACTGTTTTGATATCATCTAGTTAATATACTAATCTTATTTTATCATATTATAATTAGAGATATGAGTATATCATGTTAAATCTTATGATATTTAAATCCTTAATTTTTCACATTTTTTTGTTAGATTGGTCCCTTTTCCTTGTGTTTCACATCTTTTGCTCCTTGAGTCTTTTCCGTTCTTATTGTCTGAGTCTATAGTCCCTCCTTATCATGTTTATTAACTTCTCTTTTAATGTCTAGAAATTTTCAAAAAATACTGGTTATAACACAAAGTACCTCATTAAATCCTTAAAACACTTACCTAATGTAACATCCGATTTTTCGTAAAACACCAAAATGAGTCAGTTTTCAAAGCAAGTTCCCTGAGATGAGTTATTTAAGACCAAATAAAATTCTAAATAATAAAAAATGAGGATTTGAGCCTGAGTTGCCCAGAAACCAAGGCTACGTTGATTCAAAAAATTTGTCGAAAGGCCAGTGGTATTTTTGTAAATAAGTGCAATTTTGAAAAAAAAACATATGAGGGATTTTTAAATGAAAGTTTTGAGTTTTTTGGGATTCTCAGAGGCCCTGAAAATCATGGAAAGCCCCGGGACAGTTAAAACCCCTTCGGTGGACGTTTTCTAATATCAGTTGACCCGAACTTTGATCGGTTCATTTGAGAATGTTTTAATTCCGATTTAAGTGATTCCAAAGGCATTTTATTAAATTGAAACCTAAATTTCATAATGAAAAAGATGATTCTAAAAAAGGAGTTAAAACGAAGCTAAAACAAAAAATGCCACAACGGAATGGACAAAATGAGAATTTGGTAATTGTTCTTTCTTGAAACTTCTTTAAGAAGCACGTTTCACTTCTCTTCCACTTTTAGACTGACTTAGCTCTACCAAAAACCAGAGGAAATTCAAGAGTCTTAGGCACACAAGATAAAGGAGGAAGAAGGAGAAAACCAAGGCAAGGAAAGTACAATTTCTTAAGAATTTCCATGTCCCTCCTTCTTGAAACTTGTTCTTCTCCTCTCAAGCTTCCTTTCTATGGTTTTAATGAGAAGTTTGGTGCTATTTGAAGGTAAAACAGTGAGGGAAATTTTGAAATTGGAGAGAACAAGCCAAACAAAGGAAGAGCCTTCTTGGAAGAACTTGATTCAAGGTACTTTCCTTACAAAATATTGCTTCTTTTTCCTTAGTTTCTTCTCCCATATTTTGGCCAAAACAAACCCAAGGAAAGGGATGGGTTTTTGTTCAAGAGCCATCAAGAATTAGTGAGATGAAGTTAAAGGAAGATGGAAGATACTAAGAAATTTCAAGAAAATCCATTAAACTAGAAGTTGGAAAGTGTAGAGCACTTAGGGGAATTGTAAAAATTGATTTAATCCATGAGTTCCCTTGGCTATTTAAGTGTTTCCTTGAACTCCTACAACTCTTAACAACCTCCTTAAGTGGTTCCCCCATCAAGGAAAAATCAAAAAGCCATTAAACCCCATTTATGTTCTAGGTTTTGGCCAAGCAAGGATGGCATAGTTAGGGAGAGTTTTAAATTTTTTTCAAGCCTATTTTTGAGTCATATATGATGAATGAAAGTGAAGGGAATCCTTGGAAAAAATTTAGGAAGCTTAGAGAATGAGTTGGTGCTTTATGTTCCATAATGTGACCTAAGAAAGCAACATGTACTTAGGCTCTTAGTTTCAATTGGGTGATGACTCCAAGAGGCTTAAAGGGAGTCAAGAATCATGTATAAAAGGAAAGAATGGGGCCTAGATTTCAAAGAGTGGGTGTTGCTTCATTAGTGCCATTAGGAACCATAAGTGAATTATAAAACAAAGTTAGAGTTTCAACTAGATAGGTAGCTTTGAGAATAGTTCCAAGAGTCTAATTGGTTCTTATTTTGTGTAATTAGGCCAAGGAAAACAAGCCCCACCTAGTTGTGAGTGTGTAGCTGTGGGAGGAGATCCAATTTCAAAAGAAAAAGTGTGCTTGTGTGGCAAAGGTAGCTCTCTCTCTCTTTTCTCCCATGCATGAATGAATGTCTACATTATCTTTGAATGTGTGTATGTGTATTTTAAGCTATGAATTATGTTTTGGTATGATGCCTATGTTCCATGGAACCATAGTGTTACATTATGTGTTCAAACGATGCCTAGAATGTTTACATTGGTTTGCTTGAATGTGGAAAGGCCAAGAACCTTCTATCTTCGGTGAGGATGAGCCAAGAACCCTTAGAAGTGGTTGAGACCAAGAGAAAGTCTCCCAAGAGTAAGGCTTAGTTCAAGGCCTTTGAGAAAAAGGGTGAGGTAAGTCCAAGAACCTTGAAGAAAGTGGGTGAGGCTAATCCATTCATTTGGCAAGCCTAAATATGTTATGTGTGCTTTGTGTAAATGCCAAGAATGTATCTTACACCATTTTCTATATTAATATGCCATGCATGCATCCTTAAGACTTGTATTACACTCTTTATACATGATTGAATGGGAGATGAGCTATTGGGATTTTTTGAACCCCACTCCCTCCTCTCTAATTTCCTAATATGCTAGGTGGAGCCAATGAACAAGAAAATGGAAGCTACCAAGTGGGAAGATGAAACTTTGACCATAAAGATCTTAATTTTGTTTATGTTGAAACCAAATGAATGGCATATGATATAATCTTTTGATAGAATTGGTAGACAATGAATGGAACATGTGTAATTATCCTAATAGATGATGTATGTATAAAATTTGATGATAAATGAAATGTATTGCAATTTTTAGATATTGAATGGCCATTTCAAGTACATGTTCCTTAGCATATGGCTTGGGGATGAAGGATGAGATTTTGTGATTTGAGTTTCTACACCTTTAAGACAAGTTTAGGGAGTCTTTTTGGGCCATTCCCTCATGCCCAAGTGGCCACAAGAATCTTAGGAGCCATTTTGCACACCTTTACACCATTAAAAGACATTAAAATGACCCAAATGGCACCCTATAGCACTTTCTAACCAAATGAAGGAATTTCTTCATGAAATTTGGCAAACATATAGAGCTCATTGAGAGATTTTTGAAGACTAAAGTTCAACAAAAATAGAGCTCTACAGAATTAGTTATGAATTTTCAAAATTGGGATTTTTAATTGATTCTGGTATGTGCACTGTTCATACTGACATATTTGTGTTCTGTGTCATCCAATAGGCAAATGGTGTTTAATGCTTATGAAATTTTACAAGAATAAATTATAGGTTATAATCTTTCTGTGACCACTGAGATCACCTCATTTAGAGGTCTGAGTAAAAAGTTATGCAATTTTGAAGTTTGCTATCAATAGTAGTAGTGTCCCATTAGTCCAGTTACTATTCTATAGATTTCCAATAGCTAAGAGTATATGTTTCATTCTGGAATTATTTTTCACATAAATTTAACATCTGTAGCTTTCTAGAATGACCAAATTTCTATGATTTCAATTTTTATAGAATTAGTTATAAATTTTGAAATTTCATATCAATAATCTGACCTGGTAGCCCAGACAGCAGCAATCTCAGTGGCTTTTCAAATGTGAAACATTCTCCCCTTATGATTCATGAGATGAAATTATTTTTACCATGGGGTATACATCCATAGATTTCTATAATGGTAAAGTTTGTTAGATTTCAATTTTTTTGGATTTAATTATGAATTTCCAAAGTTATGAAAGAAAAACTGAAAATCTAGCTGAAAATATGTATATGTATTTTATGCTCCCCCTTGGTTTCCACGAGATGTAGGCCACTTTTAATGATGCAAATGAGTTGTATTCATGTAATTAAATATGTGAATGTGATGTATAAGCTCACATGGTCCACATGACACCGAATGAAATTTTTATACATGACACAATGCAAAGAAATGTATTATTTTTAATCCATTTTCCTTACTCCTTCATGGAATTGATGATGTAAAGCATGGGAATGTTATGAAATAAGTTAGAATATATGGTGTTACACCTAAGGCCTTAGATTAAACCTAATTAAAACCCCCCACTAAAAGACTTTTCAAAAAGGCCATCTAACTACTCTATACGATCACCACTATGGCCTTGCAAGGCCACACCACGGCATGCCTAATATATAAATACAATCATAGATTTGGGCTTTGGGATTAATGGACTCTAATTAAATTTATTAGGGGTCAATTATCAATTCTTACTAAATTAATTTTAAACTAATAATAAATCTATTTTTCTTAATTAAATCCTAAAATAATTATTTTACCTCAAGAATATCTCTATTTATTTGTTTTTCTAAAAAATTTTAATTAAATTATTTTCCCTTAGTAATTCATATTATTAAATTTCAAGACATTATATTCACATTGGTAAAGGTGGTGAACTTAACATTAGAATTCTTTTGCTTAGTTTGCCAACCAGTAATGGTGGATAGCCGAGGGACCTAGCTCCGATTGATCCACTTGGCCCATCTACATTGGCTACTCCTCACATCCAAGTCACCATTCTAGATTTTGATGTGATGGCCTTTTCATAAAGGAAAACCATGAATAGCCAAGATGGAGGCAACAAAGAAGAAACTGGATGGTTGACATTATTAGTAAGTAGATTTACGAGTACCTTGGGGCTACGTTGCTTATTTCTAATTTTTATACTAACTTTAATTCCATAGATGAGCAAGGTGAGGTGAGACTCAGACAGTTGATAATGCATGATGTTTAGGCCTTTCAACTTGAGTAACGAGTCATTGTACCTTTCAATGACACCAACTAATTGTATGGAGATGGAAGTGGACTACTTGATGTTTTTTTGTGTACTAAAACAACTTCAATGTGTTTCCCATTAGTTACAAGGATTGGAAGTTTGTTCCTTGAGTACAAGAATGAAATATATAGGATCACTATACAAGTAATAGCATATTGATTATTCAATTCTCTTAGCACCTAAATTTGTATCTTTATTAATCATTGTATTTTATCTTGCAAACAAAGTTCCTTCTTAATAATGTGCATAAGAAGATTATTTTACAGTCAGTTAGACTCAAGTGGAAGGGAGCAGAATGTGACTTGTATCAACATAAAAACAACAGGACTCATATTAAAGAGCAGTTATTTCAAGATATCCCATAGGGCATTTAAAGGGATCAATGGGCAACTTTTATAGGTTATCATATTGACAATATGACTAAGGTAATCACACTTCTTTTTTTAGATATACCAACTCTTGGTCTTATTAATTTGTTTTTATCATTCATTAGGAAATTGCCAAGAAAAACAAACAAAACAAAAGGAAGCAAACAATGTCATACATTGGTTGATCTAAAAGCCTTTCACAAAAGAAGGCTGAGATGATAAGTTCACTTTGCTAAACAACACAACTGATCTTTAAACATAATTTGAATACATCACATGTGTCTTCAAATTTGTTGAAATTTGAGCATAGGGGTTATAACATCCTCGAATTTATTAGCTAATTAATTGATATTAAAATAATTATTAGGAATTATTAATATGAATTCCTAGTAAAACCTTAGGAATTTAGGTAAATTATGAGCTTCTATCCCTAGAATTTTATTTGAACTACCAAAATTTTTAGGAATTTTTTGAAAATTTTTATGGATTAGTAGGAATTTATTGGAATTGATTAGGACTAATTTATATCAAATAATAAATAATTATGGAATAAATACTCAAGGAATGGTTTTTCATTAATTTGTTAGACCTTTAAGGGCCTAAAAATGTTTAAAAAATAATTTAAAAAATAAAAATATTTGGATAAAACTTGAGAGTCAAAATATAAATATTAAAAATTTAAAGATTGAAATGTAATCTCAACTACAAAGTAAATTACAATTTTCTTAAGACCAAAATATGATTTTCCTAACTTAAAAATAGCAAAGTTAGGAAGATATCCTTATATTAAAATAATCACATCAATGATCAAAATAACTTTTATAACTGAAGCTCGCAACAAGTCATTATACAACTCCCCAAAATTAAAGTCAATGTTCTATTAGCCAAAGTTAATATTGTGGCTTGCTTACAAACAAAGTTGAATGGAAGGCTTCTTAAGGGAGCCAACCACCTCCCTTTTATAAATACTCTCCTCTCTATCACATTAGCTACACACAAAAATTTCCCTACCCTTATTCTGCCAAAATCTTGAGAGAAAGAAAGAGAGAGGCCAAGAGGGAGTATAGAAACAGAAAATGAGAGAGCATGAAAGTGAGAAAGAATGAGAGGTCCTGTACAACAACAACAACAAAAAGAAGAAGAAAAGGAAGAACGAAGAGAAGGAAAAGGACAAAGAGTGGAAGCAAGGCAGCAAAACTAGATGTAAAAGCACCTAACCTCTTCTCTTTTATTTCCTAGCTTTTGTCTTCTTATAGCTAAAATATGATATGGAACTCTAGTTATGTTGCTCTAACCCTTGAAAACTAATAAAGAGCTCATATGGACCATAAAGCTGCTTAAATCATAAGCCCTACATAAATTCCTCCATATGGCTTCCAAATTTGAAGGTTCGGTTAAGAGCTTGCATGCCTTGATTTTGATTAGTTTAAAATATTAGTAGTTACCCATAGACATAAAATTTGTAAGAAAAACATTAGGATTCATCCTAGGAATAGACTTGGTAAAAAATGAAAATTGGGTATCAATATTGGGTCTAGGTGTTTAAGAGCCAAATAAGGTCCAAATGGGATAAATTTTGATTATGTTGTGCTTGACATATAAGAGAATTTTCCTATCAATTTTCATGAATTTTGGACTTTGTTTGGCCACTCAACTCAACCCTAAAATTGTACCCATCTTCAATTCAATCCTTTCCTAGTCAATTTTTTCAAAATTGAAGGGCTAAAGGGCTAAATGAATTCTTTTTTATTTAGACTTTTTCTAGTGCCTGGTTAATAGCTAAAGGATGCTCCACACTAAATTTGGTGAATTTTAAAGGTATATACAAAGAATTGCAGTGGCCAAAATTTGGTTGTGCATGTGAGACATAGAATAGAGCATAAAATGCTATATCTACACCACGGCACCTTGGGGCAATACTGTGGCACCATACATCTATTCAAAAATTTTAGATAGCTAAAATTTCAAGTCACACTGTAGCACTAGTCTTTCTTTTTAGTTATTTTATGTATTTTCTTCCATGTTTTGATTGGTTTGATAAGGTATGATATAAGACAAGCTTATGGAAGTTCAAGGGACAATTAAATAGGTATGAATTGATTAGTTTAAGACCCTCAAATGAGGCCATATGGTTCACTTGGTAAATAATTCTTTCTTGAAAATCTATGTTAAGAAGTAGCTATGAAACAATTCCAACATAATTTATATAAGAACTAACAAGAATATAATTACTTGAATTTCTTTTTCATCTTTAAGGAATAGTTTGATCTTAGAAAACCTTAAAGTTAATTAAAAAGACAAGGAATTAAATAAGACATACAAGATTTCTATATAATCATGATTGGGACCTTGATATGATTTAGACCTTTTTTCTAGACATAGACCTATGTGTGACTTAAGGGACAAATATAGACATATTTGTACCTTTAGACTCAAGGACCTGAACAAGGACTTTAATAAACACTAAAAACAAAAATTCACTACAAGAGTTATAGTTTCCTAAGAGTTTACTATTCTTAGATATTTTTGTTCATAACCTTTTATGTGTGTGTGTGTGTATGTGTGTATTCACTTGTCTGCATGTTTAATTCTTCATGAATCCTTTAATTGGTTGAGGTATGTATAGGTTATTATGATACATATATGCATACTGAAAAGCATGGGCTAAGTCTAAATTTGATAATTGTAAAGAAAAGATGTTTATGTCCATGAATATGACTTGGATAACCTAGAATATAATTTAATTAAGATGTTGATTATACATGTGATGCCAATACTAGTAGAGATATGATGATTATAAATGCTGATACATATTATACACATGGATATTGATGTATCTAATTACATTATATCTAGCATTAGCATGCATATGAGAATAGTTCCTATAGGTAAAGCACCTTTAAGATGAATATAAGGCTTTCAAGGGATGAAATCCTAATTGAAGCTAATCCATATAGAAAAAGGCAACTCTCTATCTATAAAGAGAAGTAAAGGTATGATCATATGGAAAAAGAGAGTCAGAGTCCCTCTTAAGTTTATGTCCTGTTCTCCTCAGAACAAGGTTTTGACAGAGGTCACTAAAGGTTGAAAGGCCTTCATGTGACTTTGGGTTTCAAGTTTTAGGTTTCATATTACAATTTATAAAACTATTCTAGAGGACGTCCTAGCTATATGTTTATTCCTGTCTATATTGTGTTGTTCTAATAATCATAAAGACTAAGGAGAACAGTTTTCCTTCTTGATAGTGATGAAAACCTAAGTCTCACACCAAATAATATAAGATGCTAGGTAGGTTATCTATGATTGTGAAAACCTAAGTCTATATCAAATAGTATTAGATACTTGGTACAGGACTTAGGAGTTAGTTTTCCTTATCAACAGTGCTTTCAAGGTAGGATCATTTGTTTCTTCTTAGGAGGGCATATATAGTGTTATAATATTAAAGCATGCCAATATATAGCAAGTTCAAGTCATACAACAAAGATGATTAATTAAATTGAGCCTAATGAGACTAAGCTAAGTTAATATGGTTTGAAAGATATTTTGTGATAACACATGATATAGTGCTTCGCATATGTATTATGATATCTGCATGCAATTATGTATTGATTGTCATGAGATGCATAATATTTGAATATGATAATCAGCATATAATAAAGTAAACATATGCATCATTATGTCTAAATGCGATCATGAATGATAAGTTGATCATCATGTGGATGACTATAGTAATCATGCCGTAGATAGTGACATGTGAATATGATATATGGACCATGTTAGTTTATATGCAGAGATGATTTTATTAAGAGATACAAGCATAATCTAGAAGAATGTGCACATGTAAATTTCATATGATTTGATGTATGTACGATCTTCCATCTATATTGTTATGCTCTAATGTGTTTGATATCTTTATATCCTATAGTCAAAAGGAGGAGAGAAAGAAAATGTTTTATGCACATATGGTTGTTAAACTATTACTAATTTTCAAAACTGATAAGGGTTCTTATTGAAACTAAGGCCTTACTCTTTAAAGCTAGCTATAAATAGACCAAACCACAGATAGTAAGAATGCAGTATAATGAAGATAGAAGACTTTATCTATTTCACTAGTTGATTTGTAATAATAAGTAGGTAGCATTCACTTACAATAAAAATTTACAATATTTAGTGGCTTTATAATTTTAGTAGGTGTGTGAACTTATGACATGGTGAACGAATAATTGAACATCTATAAGATGGGTTTTGATATTTACATATCTAATCCAGTAATAAAAATTTTACAATTCAAAATTCCATCGTAGTTCTATAACATAAGTAAAGTAAGGTTTTGTAGCACTCTAGAAGTGAGGGTGTTACAAGGGCCCGATCTTATAACGAGATGTGTGAAATGCAACCCATAAGCATGTTGATGGACCATTTGTCAATGACAATGCTAGAGTTATTTGTGTAAGTGTTGGAATTCTATAGGAATAAGGTGATGACTTCTAATTTTATTTAAATGATTTATGATTGAAATGATTTATTGTGTTCTATTTGAATTTATAGGAAAAAATTGCTATGTATTAGGCTAAGTACTCTTTGTAACACCATAATTTCTTAGCTCATTTCATGTTATCTCTGCCTCATATCAATCATTTCACATAAGAGCCAAAAAATAATGGTATTAAATAATGAATATTTTAGCGTTACGTTGCATATAAAAATTTCATTCAGTGTCATGTGGATCATATGAGCTCATGTATCACATTCTCATATTTAATTACATTGATACAACTCATTTTCATCCTCAAAAGTGGCCTACAACTCGTGGAAACCAAAGGGAAGCATAAAACACATATATACATTTTTGGCCAAGATTTCTTCACTTCTGTCACAAACGTTGAAAAATCATAACTAATTCTACAAAAATCAAAATCATGCATTCTTGGCCATTTTGGAATGCTACATATGTCTACTTTATGCCCAAAATATGTCCAGATCATAAAACATAACACAGAAAATGTTTGACATTCGAAAAGGTCCAGAGGTCTCGCTGTCCACGGGTTCTGTCATAGGTTTCTACAGCAAACTTCAAAAATGTCTAATTAATTTCAAAAAAATTCAATCCATACAAATGTTACCAATCTGGAAAGCTACAGATATTATCTAGAGAAAAAAAATAACTCCATACCAATTCAGGCATGTCCAAACCTCAAAACCTAATCAAACAAAATCTTTAAAAAAATTTATCTCTCTCTTTAGACCTCCAAATGAGTCCTGTTGGCACAAGTCACTAGGAGTATCTAGTTTCTCCTTATAAAATTTTATGACAATTGGATATCATTTGGCCCCTGAGTGACAGAAATCATTTTTGGACCTGAGTGAACTATCAAACCAAAACCAGAATTTTTTTCAACTTTAAAAATTCATCAAATATTCTATGTACCTCTAAAAATTTTGTTCTTTAACTTCCCAAAAATCTCTCAAAAACTCTAATTTCATGCCAAATATCAAATCAAGAAGAGCTTATTTAGACAAAAAGTGGTATAAGTTTTTAATATGGTCAATTTTTGCTCTATATAAGATACCAAAATGTTCAAATGATTTCCCTTGATGTTTGGCATCTCTTGGGCAAGTCTAAAAGCATGATTATGACTTGTATGAAATGCCCAAATGGTTCCAAACCTTATGCATCTCAATTTGGTCATCCCACTTACATTTATACATACACTTTCATAATTCAAACTTGTCATTACATGACCAAAATGTGCATTTCCATTCATACAACCTTAGTTCTCAATTATACATGATACATTAACATATACATGTTCATAATATCATGGGACCTATACTATAACACCATAATTTAACTAACTCAATTCCATGAATCATATGAGTTTCCAATGAAAAAGGCAATAAAAATAATGAATATTTTAGCATTGCGTCATATATAAAAATTTCATTCAGTGTCACGTGGACCGTGTAAACTTATACAATACATTCTTATATTTAATTACATAGATAAAACTCATTTAGATCATCAAAAGTGGCCTACATCTCAAGAAACTCGAAGGGAAGCATAAAGTAAATATATATATTTTCGGCCAGCTTTTGCCCTTTTTCTGTCCCAACTTTGAAAAATCATAACTAATTTTAAAAAATTTGAAATCATGCATTCTTGATCATTCTAGAAAGTTACAGATGTCTACTTCATACTAAAAATGTGTCTAGACTATAATATCCATCACAAAGGACATTTGACATTCGAAATACTCCAGAGGTCAAACTGCCCACTGGTGCTGTCATAGATTTCTATAGCAAACTTCAAAAATGTCCAATTAATTCTACAAAAATCCAATCCATGCAAATGATACCAATCTCCAATCTAGAAAGCTGTGAATGTTAGATAAAGGGAAAAAATAGCTCTAGACTAACTCAGGAACATCCAGACCTCAAAATCTAATCAAATAGTAACTGAAGTTGGGTGAAGCTCCTGATACTGGACAGATTCTTTAAAAATTTATATCTCCCTCTCTAGACTTCCAAATGAGGTGCTTCTAGTTGGTATAAGTTACTGGGAATGTTAGAAAGCTGTGAATGTTAGATAAAGGGAAAAAATAGCTCTAGACTAACTCAGGAACATCCAGACCTCAAAATCTAATCAAATAGTAACTGAAGTTGGGTGAAGCTCCTGATACTGGACAGATTCTTTAAAAATTTATATCTCCCTCTCTAGACTTCCAAATGAGGTGCTTCTAGTTGGTATAAGTTACTGGGAATGTATAATTTTTCTGTATAAAATTTAATGGCAATTGGACATCATTTGAGCCATGTGAGAAAGATTTCATTTTCAGACTAGAGTGAACAGTGACATGACCAAAACCAGAAAATTTGCCAACTTTAAAAATTCATCAAATATTCTATAGACCTCTAAAAATTATGTTCTTTAGCTTCACAAAAAAATCTCAACAAGCTCCAATTGGATACCAAATCTCATATCAAGAAGAGCTCATTTAGATAAAAAGTGACAAAATTCCCTTATGGTCAATTTTGGCTTCATATAGGATACCAAATTATCCAAATGGCTTTCCTTGGAGTTTGGCACCTCTTAGGCAAGTCTAAGAGCATATTTAGGACTTGTGTGAGCTTCCCAAATAGTCCCAAACTCCATGCCTCTCATTTTGGCTATGCCATATGCAATCATACACACACATATCAAACTTTCAAGAAGCACATCTTGGCATTACATACTCAAATTATATTCTAGGGTTCATATATCATATCCATTCATTTATGCATTACATATTATCATAATTACATATGTCTAAGGGGTCATAGACCATATACATCAAGGGATTACATCATTTGACATAAATATGGTCTCGAAGTAGCAAAACTCAAACACGTTGTTGTCAAACTCTTTCCTTCAAGGTGGTTGGCTTCCATTACCTTGTCCACTTAGTATGTGAGATCATTGGAGAGGAGAGAATGAGATTCAAAAAATCCTAATAGCTCATCTCCCATTCAATCATACATAATGGATGCAAAGCAAGTCTTGAAACTGCATGCATGGGTATAATAAATATTATGAACATTCAAGAAGCAAGCTTGGCATATGAATAAGTCATACAAGACATTCAAAAGCTTACCAAGTGGATGGATTGGCATCACCCTTTTCATCATGGATTTTGGACTTGCCTTACCCATTCTTTAAGAGAATTCTTAGATTCAACCATGCTTTTGGGAGCCCACTTTGCTATTGGGAGACTCTTTGCTTTGTCTCAACTAATCTTAAGGGTTCTTGGCTCATCCTTACTATGGTTAAGAGTTCTTGGCCTCTCCACACTCAAGCAAACTCAAACAAAAATAATAACATCATTTAAAAACATAATATGTCATTATGAAATCATGGCATATAAAATCATGCTAGCATACTTTTCATAACTTGAAAATATACATACACACATTCTAAGACAAGCTAAACACACATCCATGCATGAAAGAAAGTGAAGAGAGCTACCTTGCACATAATCACACAGTTTTCCCTTTGAAAGAATGCTCCCTTTTTCGGCCACACACACATAAAAGTGTGGAGATGATTTCTCTTGGCCTAGACACAATTTATGGAAGCCAATTAGGTTCATAAACTAAATTCTAAGGCCATACAATTTGTTTAAACACTAGGTTGGCTTATAACCTCATTATAGTTCCATAGTTGCATCTAATGAAGCAATACCACTTAAATAAATTCTAAGCTCCATTCTTTCCTTTCAAATATGATTCTTAACTCCTTTTAAGCCTCTTAGAGTCATCACACAATTAAAACAAAGAGCCTAACTATATGTTGCTTCTTTAGGTCATAATATAAAACCTAAAGTACTCACTCACTTTCTATGAGTTCTAAACTTTTCCCAATGCCGCCCCTCATTTTCCTTCATCATATATGACTCAAGAATGGGTTTAAAAAAATTTAAAACTCTCCCTAGCTATCCCAACCTCCTTAGGCTAAGACCATGAGGCTTATTGGTCTTTGTGGATTTTGCTTGGTTTTCTTGAAGGAAGAAGCATGTAGGGAGCATCTTAGGGATCTTGAAAACTCATTTAAACTCTTATTTAGGCCTAAGAATCATCATACAAAATCATATTTTACAAGGTGCACATAAAACCCTAGAATTTGCATCTTGAAATCTAATAATTTTTTATTAATTCCCTTTGCATATTCTTAATCTCCACACCCTTTTTCCTTAGATTCATCCTTGGTTCTGCCTAAAAATCAACTCCTCCTATGGTTCCTTAGGTGTGTCGAATTGGAGAAGAAGAGGGACCAAGGATAGCAACCATAAGAAGAGAAATTACCTAGTTTTCTTACTTTTTTTTTTTTGCTTGAATCTTACTTTATCCAAGCTTCTCTCTTCAAATCTAAAATTTTTCTTAAGTTTCTCTCTTAAATCAGATTTGTAAACTTCATTTTAATTAAAGGAAATAAAGGAGAATGAAGGAAAGGAGGTGTGGATGGAAAAAGTATGAAAAACCACCATGGAAGCATGCCTTTAAGCTTGGATTTCTCCTTCTTCTTCTTCCTCTCTTGTGCGCCTAAAACCCTAGCTCCCTTCTCTAAAATTGGGCAAAAATTTCTGAGTTTCAGTGAGGGAGAAAGTGGGGTGCCACCTATATACAGGGGGAGGAGGAAGCATTTTTCAAAAAATTTTATTTTTCCTTTTGTTCTTTAAATTTTTGTTTTTTCTTTGTTTTAGCTCTTTTTTTAAAACCGTCTTTTCCATTATGAAATTTAGGTTCCCAATTTAATAAAATGCCTTTGTAATCACTCAAATCGGAACTAAAACCTTTTCAAATGAATCCGTCAAAGTTCAAGGTACATCGACATTGAAAAAGCCCACCGAAGGGGATTTAAATGTCCCAGGGCTTCCTATGATTTTCAGAGCTTCTAAGAACCCCAGAGAATTCAAAACTTTTGTTTAAAAAGCCCTTCTGTGTAAATTCCAAAATTTGCTCAAAATTACGAAAATGTCATTACGTTACGTAAGATTTTTGTCAAAATTTGTTTCTTCATTCTAGCTTCATTTTTCCTTCCATCTGAGACTAGGATTCTTATTTTTAGGAATCTAGAATGTTACTCAAATTTTTTGGGACCTTAACTAATTCATTTCAGGGGACTTGCTTTGAAAACGCGCTCATTTCTGTCAAACTAGACATTACATATACAACCATTGGTTACAATATTTGCCATTCATATGGCCTTAAAGTAGCAAAATTCCAACACTTTAGTGTCATGCTCTCATTTCTCATGTGGTTGGCTTCCATTCCCTAACTCTCTTAGTCCACCTAACATGTTAGAACATTGGAGAGGAAGAAATGAGATTCAAAGAATCCCAATAGCTCATCTCCCATGCAATCATACATAAAAGATGCAAAATAAGTCTTACAAATGCATGCATGGGCATATTGTTATGTGTAAAAATTCAAGGAGTGTTTTCAACATTTGAACAAGTCATACATAGCATGCAAAGGTTTGCCAAGCAAGTGGATTGACCCCAACTATTTACTTGTGGATTTTGGACTTGCCTCACCCATTCTTTAAGAGGTTCTTAGATTCAACCTTGCTTTTAGGAGTCAACCTCACTTTTGGAAGACTCTTTACTTTGTCTTAACCAATTTTAAGGGTTCTTGGCTCATCCTCACCATGGTTAAGGATTCTGGGCCTCACCATGTTCAAGCAAACCAAAATAAATATCATAAACATCATTTAGAAACATAATGCATTATCATGGTACCATGGAGTAAGAGATCATGTTAGAACATTTTTCATGGCTTGAAATACACATACACATATTTAAAGACAAGTAAAGTAAGCAATCATGCATGAGAGAAGGTGGAGAGAGCTACCTTGGATATAACCACATACTTTTTCTCTTGGATTTCCTCTCCTTTCCTCGGTCTCACGCACACAAGGCTGTGGGGATGATTTCTCTTGGCCTAAACACAATTTATAGAAGCTAATTAGGTTCATGAAATTAATTCTAAGGCCACACAACTTGCTTAGACTCTAACTTAACCTATAAACCCCTTTTTGGTTCCAAAAACACACCTAATGAAGCACTACCCATTAAATAAATTCTAGGCTCCATTCTTTCCTTTCATATATGATTCTTGACTCCTTTTAAGCCTCTTGGAGTCATCACACAATTAAAATAAGGAGCCTAACTACATGTTGCTTCTTTAGGTCATATTATGGAACATAAAGCATCAACTCATTCTTTGAACTTCCTAAATTTTTTCCAAGACTTCCCCTCATATTCATTCATCATATATGACTCAAAAATAGGTTTAGAAAAATTTAAAACTCTCCCTAGGTATACAAACCCCTTTAGGCAGAGGCTATGGAGGATTTTGGCTTCCATGGAGTTTGCTTTATTTTCTCAACGGAAGATACACATATGAGGACTTCTAGGGATCTTAGGAGTTCATTCAAACACTTATTTAGGTCTAACAATTATTGCATAAAATCATATTTTGTAAGGAACACTTGAAACCCTAGAATTTGCATCTTGAATTTTCATAATTATTTGTTAATTCTCTTTGTATATTCTTAATCTCCACACATTTTTTTCTAAGAATCACCCTTGGTTCTGCCTCTCCTAGGACTTCTTGAGTGGGGCGAAATGGGTGGAGAAGAGGAGCAAAGGGTAGCAACCATGGAAGAAGAAATTATCTTATTTTTCCTTTTTTTTCTCACTTGAATCTTGTCTTCTTTGAGCTCCTCTCTTCAAATCCAAATTTTTCTCTTAATTTCTCCCTTAAAACAAATTTATAAACTTCATTATAATCAAAGGAAATAAAGGAGAATGGAGGAGAAGAGGTTTGAAAGGAAGAAAGCATGAAAAACTACCAAAATTCCTTACCTTCAAGCCTTGATTTCTCCTCTCCTTCTTCTTCCCTTGGTGCACCACTCTCCTAGGGTTTCTTCTCTAGTTTGGGATAGAAAAATATGAGGCTAAGTGAATGGGAGAGTGGGGCACCTCCTATTTATAGGAGGAGGAGAATGGCTTTTTTAAAAATTCTCATTTTACCCTTCATTTTTAACATTTTTGTTTCTAATTTGTTTTAGCTCCTTTTTTAGAACTGTATTTTCCATTATAAAATTTAGGTTCCCAATTCAATAAAATGCCTTTGAAATCATCAAATCGGAGCTAAAACCTTCCTGAACGAATCCATCAAAGTTCAAGTACATCGACATTGAAAAATGTCCACCGGCAGGGTTTTAACTGTCCGGGGGTTTCCTATGGTTTTTAAGGTCTCTGAGAACCCGAAAAACTCAAAGCTTTCATTTAAAAATCCTTCCTATGTGAATTCCAAAAATTACTCAAAATTACGAAAATACCATTACGTTTTGTAAGTTTTTCGTAAAAAATTATTTTTTTATTCTAATTCTATTTTTCTTTCCATCTGAATCTAGAATTCTCATTTTTAGGAGTCTAGAATGTCACTCAAATTTTTTGAGATCTTAACTAATTCGTTTTAGGGGATTTGCTTTGAAAATGTATTCGTTTCCGTCATTTGACGAAAACCAGACATTACACTCTTCATCAAAAAAAATTTTAAGTAACAATGCATTAGCCAAAGCTTTAGGAAGTCAAGAACATTGTGGTCAAGTTGGAGGATTGGATTGGATTGTTTGCCTATCCCAAGTGTTCAAACGTCATGCTAATGGGATTTAGTTCATCATTTGAGCCTTCTTACATAGAGTTGCAAAATGAGGTGGCACTACTTAAAGCACAAATGGAGGAAAGGTACGCACAACAACAATAGTTGGAGGAACATATGGCTACAGGACAATGAAAAGTGAAGGCAAAAATGGCCAAAAGACAATGACAAGTGGAAGCAACTATGGCTTGCCTCCTCCAAAACTTTTGGCATCAAGTGTCCCTTAAGTTTGTCATCGTACAATCTTAATGGGTAATTTTTTAAACTTTCTATTCTAGATGAATCATATAAATGAACATTCTTATATTTTGGTCTTTAATTTATTATTAATAACATTTCATTTTGAATTAAGGTAGTGGACTCCCACCTACTAAGAATGCATCTCATTCCTTACATTCTAATAAGTTAAATAATTAATTTGGATAAATTTTAATTATATTTGTACTTTGATTTTTTTTTATAATTATAATGGAATATCTATTTACAATTCCAATGGCATATTATTTCATTGGTGGAAATTAGTTGTTGCTTGTGGGTGCTGGTGGAAGTTTGTTGTTGCTCATATATTAGTTTATTAGATAAGGTTGGATAAAAAAAATATAATGAAAAGTTAAAAAAAAAAAAAGGATTTAGTAGTAGTTAAAACCGTTACAAAAAATCTAAAATTTTTTATGATATTTTACCAACAGGTGATGAAAATTGTTATTAAACATTCGCATTTGTTTTATAATATTAAATGCAATTCCTTATATTTTTATTATCAAGTTTTCTAATTGAAATACAATAAATGTATAATTTTTTAATAATAATATGACATATGTATAATTCAATTAGAGAATCATATATTTGTCTACACAAGCTATATACTTGTTTTGTTATTATTAGAAAATTATATATTGCTTATATTTAAATTAAAAATTCTAATAATAAAAATATAAGAAACTACATATAAATTTTTTTATATATAAATAGATGTAAATATATTATTAAATTAATTTTAAATTAGAAATAAGCATAAATAAAAAATAAAAACGAATTGAAATACAACATGTTATGAATTTAAATATTAAGTGACCATATACGCTGGAGTCTTGTGTATCTTTTGAATGATCAAATTTGGAAATCATTTAAATAAACAAGTAATAAATAAATTATAGATATATGCTCAAAATTTTCTGTTTTTATTTAGTTGATATAAATGTTCCATTTATCTCTTTATTCAACTTTTAAAAAGAAGATATTTTTAATTTTTTTTATTTATCTTTTTGTAGATAATATAATATTAAATAAAGATATAAATGTTTCATTTATCTCTTTATTAAACTTTTTAATAGAAAATATTTTTAAAATTTTATTTATTTATCTTTTTGTACATAATATAATATTAATTAAATATTCACCTAGACATCCACGTATAGCATTCACGGGGACTGGATATAGAAAGAGTTAACTAAAATAAAACATCTTGAAACTATACATTTGTCGTAATTCTATGCAAGCATCGACTTTTATTATATATTAAAGCTTCTTCTTCTTCTTCTATTTGGTTTGCTGAATATGCTAGAAGGCGGAAAATTATGCTAAAACAATACATATTAGCTTTTTAAAAAAATATTATAACCAATATGTAATAGTTATATGTTAAATGAATGAGATTCAATTAGCACTGAACATGATACAAAAAGACAACATATTGTATTAAATAGTTTTGTTAATAGTGTATTGTGACACGCGCCACTGCAGCCATTGAGGCAAATGCCACTGCGCACTTGAAGGAGAGCGTATAGATTTTTCAAATATATCCAGTTCAATACTTCAATTCATTAACCAATTTTTTTATGAATTATATGACTAATTTCAAGTAAAAAATAAATAAAATTTAATGACAATTTGATAACAAGAATAAACTAATGCAGTTTACAAACTTGTGTGGAGAGAAACTTGAGATTTATAAAGACAAACTATAAAGTATTTAACAAAGATAGAGAAAAAAACTCTCCCCTAACAAATATTAGAAATAGTGAATTTCTTATTAAGTAAAAGAATGAGATAAAAAAACGAAGTTAAAAGATTAAGAAATAATGGTAAATCTCAATATTTTTAAAATCAGACCGGTCATTGAACCGGTGAAGTTACTGGTTCACGGTTCATTGGTTCAACTGTGGTTGGGCCGAGGTCAAACTAATAATAATTATATATATAAATAAATTAAATATAATATAATATTTAAATTCAATTAATTATTTAATTTTAAAATTTAAGTATAAAATAATTTATCTATTAATGAATGTAATCATAAAACATTAATATATTAAAACAAATATTGAAACTAAAATATTATAAAAACTAATTATGATTAAATTGTTAAAATGCTTTTTTAGATTATTGGTTCAACACTCATATGGCTATTTGTATGTACAACCAACTTATATTTTATTTATATAAAAATTTGCTAACATACATCGAGATTGCCTTGCAGGTCAATTGGCGCTTCATTGTTTTGAAAGCCAAGAGTTCAAATCCGTCCAGGCTGCATGTTTTGGAAGCAATTCAAAAGTAATCTATTTGTATAAAATTTCGCATATAACACTTGGAATTCCTTTGCCATTCAGATGGCGCCCAAACCTTTTAGAAAGCAGCATGTACATGGGTTCGAATTAGGGAGAAGCGAAGGCAGAAAATATTACAAGCAAACCGGTTCAATCCAGTTCATTTGCAACGGTTCAAGGTGAAAATTGACCGATCAAACCTGGTTCTTGACCAAAGTTAACCAGTTCTTAGAAATTACGATTTAACATGTTATCTGGACTGGACCAGGGTCCAGTTTCCGGTCCAACCGGTTGAACCGGCCAATCCAGTCCAATTTTTATTACATTGGTAAATCCATCTCCACTCCTTCTTTTAGCCCAACATATCAGTAGAAGGAAAAGTTTTTTCATTTCTTAAAATTACAGATGGCTAGCTCCACGTACGAAAATTATAATATAACTGACTGCTTTTTTCTAATTTAACCTGAAGTTCGGTGTGACTTTATTTTTTAGGGATCATATGGATATTTATTGTATTTTTAAGGGAGCGAAATTAAAAAAAAGTACTACATGGTAATTTTCAAAATTTCAAGGGGCCAATGCTCCCCCTACCAGCCTCTTAACTCCGCCGTTATTTGCTGTAGCGTGAGTCGACATCTATAAGGGAAAAATACATAAAATAGCTGGTAGCAAAAGTTTATAAACATATATTCTTATTTTTAAATGTTCAAATAGCTATTTACAAGTAATTTAAAATTTAAAGAAACATTTCATATTTTTAAAAAAATTAAAAACATTTTATATAAACTAAATACAAAATTTTATATAAAACACTTTTAATCAGATAACTTTTTTATCATATTACTATTTCTAAAAGGGAAATTAAATCTTCTTTTCAAAAAAAAGCCTAACAAGACAAACAGAAGTAGAAGATTAAGGAAGGACATATGGACAAATCAATGGTTAACCTCATCAACAAAGATAGTACACGTCGAAGATTTTATCATTCTATTGCACATTAGATGTACTTGTATCCAAGTTTTTAAAAAAAACAAACAAACAACAAACAACAACAAAATAAAATTAGGAACCAGTTAAATTCAAATGGAATCACCTGCAGTAGTAAATAGTTCTGTTTGCATCAAGTAGATTCAGATACCACTACTTGGGCGCTTGTGCAGAACGTGTCATCTTTTCCGTTCGCCATCTAAGATGTGCATATAATATCAACTTTTGGTGATGGGAATTAAAGCCCTGGCCAACAACTGATTCCTTTCACGTCGCTACCATGAATAACTAGTTAATCACAAGGCATTTTACTCGAAGCAAAAATGAAGCCAACGGTAAAGGAAACCAGTGCTAGATACATTGCTTAATGCATCGAAATTGTGCGACTAGTATTACACGAAAGTCGATACAATTACAGAACAACCAGGTAGACAATTAGTGTATGTTAAAAGGGAGAAAAACATCTAGGAACAAAATCCAAGATAAACTTAGTGACGCATTGGGGGATAATTTACAAAATGAACTGAAGCAAAAGCCGTTGTACAGTAATGGCCAAAACAAACTATGGCAGAGACCAAACCAAACTAAGGGCCTCCATGGATTTTTGCACACGGATCGACTAAATAACACAAACTATTTACCACTGGGGGAAGTCAGTCTACTTTCCTCTGATTCATGCTTTGCAGAAGAATCCCCACCCATCAATTCCTGGAAGGCTTCCACCTTCACTGGTGGAGCTCTAACCATGCTCACGTTCCTACAAGCAGACAATAAAACAACATAATTCTTAGCCAAGATCACTTAAAAATTACCCTAATGGTAGAAATCCTTCAGCAAGAAGTTTTCTTACGGTGACTGCATTGAGGGAATCTGTGGAGAACCCATCTGTCTGAACTGATTGCTAGATTGGGAATGGAAACTAGACAGTGCAGCCAATTGCTGCTGCCTGAACTGTATTTGAGATTGTCTGGCATTAATGGCATTGAAGGTGTTACCATCCATTGGTAAGTCTGACGGGTTCTCAATCTTAACTTGAACCAGTGGTCTGTCCTTATCCATATCCACACCAGGGCGGGGGCTAGATGCTTGGCGCCTTCGTATTCTCTCTAGCTGCTGCTGGTTTTGCTGTTGTTGCTGCTGCTGCTGCTGCTGAAAAGCCAAATTATGTGAATGAATAATCTGCTGGATCTGTGGATGCATCTGTCTCTGCACCAGTACATTAACAACATTGAGTTATAGTTTATTACAGAACACAGGACATTATGCTTGCAGAAAATAATATATTGATAGATCTTCATGAATATCAAGAGCTATCATGTAATATATGATGCAACCTGCATTAAGTGCACCATTAAGTAAAAAGGACTAAGGTCCAAATGTGTCCAAAACCCATTTTGAATCAGCACAAATTCTTCTCCTTCATAACATGCAACAAATGGCGGGGTCAAAATGTTTTTTCTTTTCTTTATCAAATGTATATGCCAAAGCTCAGAAACTCAGAAAGGGTATTTTGAGCTGTCACCGTCATGGACACACTTTAGGCTGCGGTATACTGGATATATTCTTAATCACACCTTATACAACTTGAGGCAAATCATTTTTTGAATGGATGCTAGTAATCATAGAAAACTATTGACCAAAAAGAAATAACATATGAAAACATGCTGGCACAGGGTAGTTATGTTTTAAAGAGGGTCCTCAAAGCATCCTGTATCAGTATTTGCTCTCCTTGCGTGTGTCCACATTTACATCAATGCTTCAAACCAAGAACATTAACAACCAAAAAAATAAAAAATGCACAAAGAAGTAGTAGATGCAAGTACTTGCTGAGCTATACGAAGAGAACTCTGCTGCTGTGGCTGCACTTGTGACTGGATTCCATGATTTTGTGGTAGACCTTGTTGTAGAATATTCTTAGAGCCATCCTTAACGAGATCCACCAATGGGCCAAAATTACTAATAGCAAGAGGGAAAAAATGTTGAAATGGTTGCATAACAGGCTTATCTTATCTTGATTTATAAACAAAGATAAATCAGGATAAAACTGCATAAAAAGCGCATGCAATAACCAAGCATAATTGTAGAAAGGACATCAGGACACCCTCTTTGAGATTTTATCCTTTTTGGAACTATCTGTTCTTCCAAGGGTGGGGGAGATCCAACAATTTGGCATGGGAAAGTGTACAGCATAATAGTTTGTGCCATATGCTCCTCTTCTTCCCCCTACCACAATGCTTTGTTTATTTAATTTCTTATGCAACATATTGCATAAGAATACTAGTACCTTGTTAGTCACAAAAAATTAAAATCACAAAATATAACTTTGGTCAAAGAGCAATCACCTTTAGAATATGTTCAGGCAAAGAATGATCTAGATATATAAATATGCGCTAATAAATTTCTTTCTACATCATTCTTATGATGAAGTTACTACATCAATGTCAGACAGGGTAGATTGGTATATCCAAGAAAGGAAAAGCAGACAAAAACTTCGATATCTAAAAACTGAACTTCAGAAACCTTAAGACCATTAAAAAAAAAAAAAACCATTTCTGTTTTCTCTCCTTTCATTTTAGGGAGGGCTTGGGGGGGGTAATAAATTGAATTAAAGGAAAAACAAAAAAGAATTTTAACTCACCTATAACCAGCTGTTTTAAGCAACATCTTTAGAAGTTCCATGGCTGAGCACTGTTTTCTGTAATTATCAGTAAGCACTTTCAAAGTTCTGCCTAAATTACTGATGTGACAGCTCATTAATTGAGAGAAGACTTCTATAGGACCTTCCATGGCAGACTCAAACCCCAAACCTGTCAACATTCGTGCTATGACCTTTTGAGACATTTTTGATGCTTGCTCATGACCAAAAAGTTTCCTGTTTCCCTCAGATCCAATTTTCCCACGGTACAAGCTTCCTCCATGTTCCATGTTTAGGTACTCAGGCCTAATACCGAGCCTCTCAATCATAACAGGACTCCTAGTTGTAACAGGAGGTAAGGTATCAAGAACTCCAATTAACTTGACTTTCTGGTTATTTTCCACACTGCTGACCGATGGAAGTGCACTGTCAGGTACACAATTCAATGCAAACATTATTTCTGGAAAAATGGACGAGTCATCAGCAACTGAATTGCCACCATTTGACTGCATGTTAGATGCATGCTCCGTAACTGAATTCACAAAGCCCATATGTTGATCTTCCTTAAATGCTACACGCATTTTCTTGTGATTGCTAATACACGAAAGATAGGAGGCCATCTCCTCTGGTGAACGTTTCTGTGATTCTCTGTCCCCAAAGATCAACCTATAAGGTTTGTTAGCCTTATACTTCTCAATAAACTGGTTATACCAGGTTTCAGGCAGCTCCTCATTCCTGTATCTCTGGGACATGCTGTCAAGCTCAGAATCAACATACCTTGACCCAGTTGCGGAAGCTGTTTTTAATTGATTCTGCATAAACAGTCACTTATGTTTCACTAATCTTGCATTCACAACTACAGGAACAAGTATGGGATAAGATCATGTAATATAATATAATGTATGATAGTATTTTGGTTTCTTGTCATAATGTATAACTGACCAATCTTGCTTGTCATTTAAAGATAATGCACAAAAATAAAAAGATAAAGCAGAAGCAGGGTTAAGCTAAGTCCCGGAAGCTAACTTGCTAGTTCCTACAATACTTTAGTCTAGCAAATTGCAACCAAAAAAAAGAAAAACTTTATCATCTTCCCAAAGGATAGTATGCGTGACCCGGTATGTTGCCAGTACGTTGTACAAAGCCTTGTTTAATTAAGCTAATTGAAATGAAAAATTAACTACCACCTTGCATTATGCTCTAATTGTTATTGGACCTTCCCTGAAAGCACCACCTGGACCCGGGAACCACACAATTGGAATCAATTAATAAACAGGTTCACTCAACCAGAGTAAACCAGCCAAATTCTAATTGTGAATACCTCTAGGGATATACTCGAAATTATATGCTTCAGATATTCAATTTCATACCCAATTTATTGATTATAGTCAATATCATAGAAATGTTCTAGACTCAGCATAACACGAAGCTCCATTGACCTGATTTCTTAGTGAAGACAAATAATACAAATTACAATTTAGACAACAAGGCAGAGTGAAAAACCTTAGACGAAGCTCCCCCTTCTCGCTGTTGAACCCCATCTTGCAATGAATTCTCCAGAGTAAAGTAGACGTCATCACCGTGCAACTGCAAATCTGCAAGAATGTGCGGCATCGAAAGGCCCAATTTCAATACCAATCACAAAAATCAATATTTTAATCCCCAAATTAGAGAGAGAAGAGACTCACAAGCAGGATTGAGGTTTGAAACAGAGATAGATTGGGAAGAAGATAACGAAGTTGAAGAGGAAGATGAAGACGAATTGGTAGAACGGAAGAAGAGGGAAGCAGTGGCTTTGTCGAACAAGAGGGCTCGGACCCTGAGTTGGAGTTGAATCTGAGCCCTAGATTTGGAGTCGTCGGGTCTCATGAAGGAATCCCAAGTGGAAGGGGAAGCGAGGAACTGAACGAAGTTAGCGTAGGTGGAGTCGCCAAGCCAAGTTCGCCATACCCCACAAGACTCGAGTTTGCGCGCAAGCTCGTATCCGCGGCCATCGTCGCCGAGCAAAGCCATTATTACCCCCACAACTCAAAAAGAAGACTGGAATTTCGTGAACAACATTGATCTTATTTTCCCAGTTTTTTATTTTTATTTTTTCGGGAAGAATTAGAGTTCTCAGAAAGCCAACCGGGCCATGGTATGCCAATCCATCACAGGCTATGATAAGCTAAACGAGTTGATTTGTTTAAACTTGTTAAAAAGATTGAGATTTTAAATCTGACTCAATTAGAGTTCTCAGAAAGCCAACGGGGCCATGGTACGCCAATCCATCACAGGCTATGATAAGTTAAACGAGTTGATTCTTTTAAACTTACTAAAAAGATTGAGATTTCGAATCTGACTCAACTAGAGGGTAAAAAAAAAACAAAGAAATTGTGAGACATAAAAAAATATATTTGGTCAAAGGATATAATGACAAAAAAAATATAAAATATGAATAAATAAAAATAAGTAAAATAAATAATAATTACTTTATTTTTATTTTTAAAATAATAATATAATAAATATAATAAACATTATATAAATTATATAAAAAAGTTAAACTCATTGTTGCATTGTTGCAAACATCAAATCACCTACTTCTATACCTTCATGTTAATCGCTACAACTTTAGTGGCTGAGGTTGATAAATAGATTGATTTGTTTAAATTTTTCTAGTTAAATAGATTGAGATTTTAAATCTAACTCACAAGAGAGTTAAATAGACTAATTTGTTTAACCTATCAGGAAAAAAACAAAACAAAAAAAGAAACTAACTGTAACTGAGGACCCAAAGGTTGCAGACATCAAGGCACCTACTTGCATACGTTCAAGTTAATCACTACAGCCTTACTGGCTGAGGTTAAGTTTTTATTTTCGGTGACCCAAGTCATGAACTTAAATATTTAAAAAAAAAAAAAACCTATATCAGTCAATGATATCCAATCAAAGCAAATATCAGCATTTCCTTGAAGTAATTAAACTGAAGCATCATGAGTCTTGGGTTATTCATACAGGATTATCAGGAGGACCACCAGAAACAGGAGCCATACTAGGCTGATTCAAATCAGCAACAAGGAGGCCAATGTCGTTAAGATCAAAGCATTGTTATGATAGGAATGAGGTTGAGTTTTTAGTTTAAGTTAAAAAAATTAAAAAATAAAAATAAACTAAACGAATCGGCCTAAAAGTTATATGAATTGACATGTATAATAGGTAGGTCAGGAAAGATAAGTTAAAAATCATCTTATTAAACATATTTTCAAAGAGTGCGGACTAACTCGTATATTAGATAGATTAAGTTAAAAATCAACATATTAGAAAATTTTTTAAAAAATTGATTAACCTAACCTACTAAATTAATAAGCCAAAAAGGTTGATCCAATTGATTCAACATATTTTAACTCTAAAAGGAGCTGTATTCTTTTCTATTATTTTTAACATTTTATTCTTTTTATGCGTCAAGAGATATTGTTTAGACTTGTTATATAAAAAAAATAATTATGTCAAACAATTTTTAATAAATTTTCTTAAAATCATTCTTTAAAACATCTAATAAATGTTTAAAATATACTGTTATCAAACATAAATAATTTTTGTAGAAAAAAAAAATTATGAATGATTTAAACATTTAATATTATCTTTGAACCTTTAAATTGAATATAAAATTAAAGATTACAATAATTAACAATTTTCAAAAAAAAAATTATTTAAACGTCTCATGCATTTCTACTTTTTTTTCTAAATTGAATTTTTTAAATTAAAAAATAGATTTAAATAAAAATAATTAGTTATTATATTCATAAAAAGTTAGTTCCCACTAAAATACTAATATTAGTTTCTGATATTGATATTCAAATTTTATATATATATATATATATAATCAATGAGTGAAAAGAGAGTATTAATGTTAGAGAGAAGTTATCTTTTCATAATTGAATTGGAGCCTCCATTAGTGGGTAATTAAGTCATTAATTATGTTAAGAATTTGAATATTTATTTAATAATCTACTTGTTTGATAGTAGATATGTTTGGTATTAAGACAATACTTAAGTTTTGAGATATTTTTATTTAATAAGTCCATCTTTTAAAATAAATTCTTTTTATAATTCAAGAAGGTTAAAATATATTTTTAATCTTTTAATTTTATCTTTTATTTTATTTTATCTCTTAGATTCATTTTATTTCAATTTTGTTCTTTAATTTTACTTCATTTTTTATTTTCATTATTTAATTGTATTCTGTTTTAATATGATTCCTTAACTTTATCTTATATTTTATTTTTATTTTTTAATTTCATTATTTTAACTTAATCTCTCATCTTATAAAAACCACTCAAATATTATATTCTATCTAATACTACCAAATTGTTTAATAAAAATGTGATTAGAATTCTTAGCCAAAAAAAAATGTTAACAGAGTTAAATTACAAGGAACTGCACATGACTTTTTTATAAAGCATTTTAACTTAATGGTATTTGAAGGAAACAAATATTATTTTTGAAAATTAAGAAATTAAATTAAAACTAAATAAATTTAAAAAAGAAGTGAAATTTAAAATTAAATTAAATTAAATTAAAGGACAAAAATAAAACTTGAGATAAAATTAAAAGATTAAATTAAAACTAAATAAAATTAAAAAATATAATAAAATCTAAAATAAAATTAAGAGATTTTGTTTCCGTAAAGATCAACACGGATCAATGGTTTCTTACAATCTACCTGGACGCGCTAATTCTGAAACATGACAAAGTGTTATGATCCAATATTTTCATTGAAAATTTGTTGATTCCGAAGGAAACTGAAACAAAGCCAATTTATGTGGACACCAACGGAAAGTGCAAATTTTAATTAAAATTTTGTTGTTACCCTTGCATGCTTTCGGTGAAAAGAACTATCTTTTTCTTCCTCATTTACTCTCTCAGAGAAGAAAATCATTTCTCACTCATCACTAATTTGATCCCTTTTTAGCAGTTCTCGTGATTATACCAAAGATTGCTAAAGTCTCAGTAGGAAAATATTACAGCAGTTTTATTTATTTTTAAACTATTGACAATTCCATGCGGCCCAGCAGCCCAATGATGGATGCCTGACCCGGCCCACAGTGGATAGAACTGGACTTTCCACCGTTAGATTCAGGCTAAGGCTAGGCCATGTAGGGTTCGATTTTGCAGGATTAGCCTAATCGCCTAGGGCATGCCTATTTATTTGCTGATACAAAGCCCCAGTGGCATCAGGGCCTTGTCCCTCTAGCCGAAAAGCTAATTCCTATAACGCTTCTGTCCCCTTGCTAGAAGAAGATGGAAGGTAAAAGGACAAAATTTATTGAATAAACTCATTTAATATATATTTTGTAAGATTGGAAGAAGTTCAATCGAGAGGTATTATTATGACTCATTTATATAAAGTGGATTATATCTTCGTTATTATTATTTTATTTTTTATTATAATATTATTTTTTAAGTAAAAATATAAAGGTTATTTTTTTATTTTTATCTAAAATCATATTTTTATTTTTATATTATTTTTATCTAATGTCATTTTTTTATTATTCTTTTTTATTTTTATATTATTTTTATCTAATGTCATTTTTTCATTATTCCTTTTTATTTTTATATTATTTTTATTTAACCAACCATAAAATAATATTCTTATTTATTTTTATATTATACCAAAAATAATTATATATTTTATTCTATTCATATCCTCATTTCTTTTTCACTTCTATATCTAACAATTCTATATATCAAATGGGGCATTAAGTTTCACATGTCCAAGAAAAACAAAAGCATATTTGGTTTGTCATGGCAAAAGAAAATAAAAATAAAATTTTGATAAAATATCAATGTTATCTTATAATCATTCTTTAATTATTATTTAATATTATCTATTAATTATTATTTAATCATTAAGAATAAAAATATTATAAGTATTATCTATTTACAAAATCACTTTTTTTAATTCTATTTTCACATCTAACTTTGGAGTACCAGACCAGTCGTTCTCTCATCTCAAACATAATACCAATGACAACAAAACAAGGTTTCCTGATAGATTTTCAAAACGTTTTCCAACAACTTATTTGGTGTGAGAGTTTCCCTTCCTTTTTTATTATTATTATTTATAATATTTATTATATCTTTATAATTATTATCCAATGATTTATATTTCTTTTTATTACTTTTTTTATATATAAGTATAAGAATCATTCTTCAATTTTAAAATCATTTTTTCTCATTCAATTTTGCATTCTATTTCTGTTCATTCTTGGGTAGCAAACATTTCACAAGAATTTACGTGACACTTAAAGATTCTCTGGGAGTTGAAAGAAATTTTTAAAAAAAGAAATTTATGGTATCTTTGAATGTTGGTTTTGGTGAAAGATATTCTCTTCTACAATGTGGATGCTAACCTAACCCATATACATCAATTTCCCCCTCTGAATCTCTCTGCCTCCCTTGTCCTTATTTCTCTGTCTCTCTCTTTTAAGTTGGTGCCCCACCTTGAAATTTTCAAGGGTAGTGAATGTACAAACATTGGAGGAAAGAAATATGCAATCTTTCTTGATTTAATTTGAAGTAGCATTCCTTATGAAAAAGAAGAGGGTCCCTTGAATCCATATGCTTCTCATTGACTCATGCAGTTTAAAATTCAGTTAAACACTCCTCCCTCAGGTTGGTGGGGTGTTATATTAAAGCCATATAAACATATTTTATACATAGCCAAACAGTGACATTTACGGGTTTAGTTCACCCACTTTATCTCTTTGCTTACATTTTTTTAAAGCTCTTTCATGCGTGTGACACTGACTGGGATAAGAAGGGAAGATAGAATAACTAATGTGAGATTGGGCTCTACAACATATTAGAAGCTATTATGCTTTAGCACCACAAATTCCCTGTTTGGTAGGAATGAATGCATTAATTGAAAGTATCAAACTATATGCTGGTCTTGGTTCAACAATGAACTTTGATTGTTTGTTTTTTGGCGCGGGGTTTGCGGGTCGTGTTTCACAGAGTGGGGACCTCGATCACTTCAGCCAGACAAAGACCCATCGAACTAGAAAGCGTGAACGAAAGACCAAACAGGTTAGAGTATGCAGCGCAGAGAGCAAATGGAAAAAGATATTCTTGAACTGATTCGTAAACTGTCAAAAGCACTTATTTTGATGATCAAAACCTGCCCGTTTCCATGCATCACTCCCTCGAACGGTGAGAAAGAGAAGCATTATTAAGCCAAGAATCTGCCGTAGAGCAGAGAGAGATATTAAAACACATAAAGATTACGGCTTTGATAGTTCATTTCAGAGCCCTTTTTTTTTTCTACAGTCAATCTGTATGTGTCCTTGCCTATTCTTCCTCTACTTTGTGCTGGAATTCCGTACACATGAATATTAGCGCATATTGCCGTGTTTGAATTTTCTGAAACTCGAGACTTAATCATCAATTAAAAAAATTATTCTCTCGCTTTTTTAAAATTAATATTATTAATTAATTTTACAAAGAAATATTTACGACAGATTTATATCTTTTATATTTAGTAAATAAATATATAGTTTTTATTTGTAAAAAATAAAGATAAAATAAATAATAGATAAAAAGAGAAAAAAAATTATATATATATTTATACTCTGTTTCACTCTCTCTCCTAAATTAATGATATATTATTGCAGAGGATCATAATCTATGTGTAACTCATTATTCATGCGAGTTGCAGAGGTTCACATGTATAGATTTTTTTAAGTTCTTGGCTGTAAATTTTTCATAAAATTAAAGAGAGGAAAATATAAGATATAAAACTAAATATTAAAATAGAAAAAGTGAGAGTATATGAATTTTACTCTATGTCTATTTCTCTCAAATTTTATAAAAAAATTTATAGTCAATAACTATAAATGATTTAAATATTCAGATAAAACTCACTACTCAGATGAATCTCATATATTTTATATTTATTTCTTTGCAAATCCAACAATTAAAGGGGTCATTTAAGGATGATAAAGAATGGAAACATTTGTGGATTTATGTGCAGGACAAAGTTGTGCATAAAAGTATCAAAGTTCACAGACAAATTAAAGCGAGCTAAATGCACAATGATTCTAACTTACCCAGCTTCTTTAATTTGCCTGTTTATAATTAGTATTAACAGTGCAACATTATATGAAACACATGAAGGGTCCCTAACTACCCATTTTAACACCTGCACGCCATGCCCATTTACAATTTGGACCTGCTAGCCAACAGTACAAACACTAAGGGTCATTAACAAACCCATCTATTGGTGTTTTAGATCACTTCATGATAAAAATCATAGGACTCCTTATCTACTTTGTCTCTTTGCTTGTATTAAAACAAATCCTCTTTTGATCTCTTGCCATTCTTCAGTCTCTGGTTGCATGCGCTCATTATTCTATAACACCACCACGCATGTTGAAGTAGGTATAAACAATTTTCTATTGAATGATTGCCTTGTTGAAATAATATCACAAAGTTAGATAACACAGAGCGAATGCTTTTTGATCCACCAAAATATATTAATGGAATGACTTCAAGTTTGTGCCATTTAACAATTAATAATTCAATAAAAGTTATAGACTCGCATTTTTTATATATATAATAGAAGAAAAGAAAGTGTTACCGTTGGTGTTTAATTTGTTAATCTCGTTTAGGTTCACAAGATGTCCCAAAGAAAATTTTCTGTATTTGAGTTGGGAATTTAAAAGACAAATGTGATTTTAGAAAGATAATTAAAAAAAATCCAACACAAAACAGTGGTTTTATTTATAAAACATATCCACAATTCGATGTACAAATAGGCCTTTTCAGCGCTTTAAACACCCAACCAAAAACTCTCTATATGGCTTGGTATGTGCTTTTATGCGTTGGTTGCGGCAAGAGTCACGATCTCAAAAACTAGAAGACAGAGATTGCATCATCAGCACCAACACTTCGGTTCACGTTTTGGTCATAAGAAATTTGTTAGAAATTGTAAACATCATCAACCCGCCAAAAACAATAAAGGAAAAAAAAAAAAAAAACCAAAGCGGTAGACTTTAATTAAAAAGAAAAAAAGAGAAATCACAAACGTTCAACGTCGTATAAATATAGCAAATATTCCAGTGATCTTAGGCTGGTCCTAGTTTGCCCTTGTTCCAAGAATAACCACCCCTCAAACGTAGACCTATTTTAAAGCCTTCTTCTCCCTTATCCCTTCCGGTTCCTTCTCATCTGACTCTCTCTGTCTGTCTCAGACCCTCACCAATTTCAGAGAAGGAATCATTCATTATCATATTGGTGATCCTTCTTTAAAATTGTAGGTGTGGGCATGAGCTGATTTAGTTTCGAATTCGGAGGAATTGAGGAAATCTTTGCCTGTTTGAGGTTAGCTTCTTTCTTTGGGAGTGACTCTGTTTTAGGAACAGAACAAGAAATGGAAATTGATCTTACTTACGCTGTCTTCGTCTGTTTAGGTATTAGATGAATACATAAATTTCATATTGCTAATGCCCAAAAATATTCTTTGGGTTATTTCACAAAACTATTTAGACAATTCCGAAATGAAAAAAGTTAACATTTTGAAGGTCTCTCCCCTGTTTTTTCTTCTGGAAATTTATTTTACTTCCTTTCATGTTTGCTCGTTTATATATTATATAAGTACTTAGATTTTGGATTGCGCCATCCCAAAATCATTCTTCGGGTTGTTTTAAAGAACTAATTAGATATGTCCATATAAGAAGTTAACATTTTGAACATCTCTCCTCTGTTTCCCTGATTTTTCTTTTTTCTTCTTTTTTAATAAATGGAAATTGATTTTAGTTTCTCTCATGTTTGATTGTTTATATACTAGATGAGTACATATATATATTTTAGATTGGGCTATCCCAAAATCATTCTTGGGGTTGTTTCATAAAACTTACGATCCCCGGATGAAAAGTTTAACATTTCGAAGGAAATTGAGTTTACTGCCTCTTATGTTCGTTGTTTATACATCAGATAAGTGTGTAGATTTTAGATTGCAGAATCGCAAAAGCATTCCAGGGGTTGTTTTAAAAAACAAATCAGACAATTCCCAAATGAAGAAGTTAACATTTTGATGATCTCTCTCCTGTTTCCTCTGTAGCGATGTAAGTGGGAAGAAGGTGTCTCTGTATTTCAAACTTATTTGAGAGAAAAAGAGAGAGGAGAAGAGGCGAAGACAGAAATGGAAGCAGGAAGAGCATATTCATGTGAGGACGAGGCATCTCCAAGAGGGGTACTGGAAATACCGGTTTCAGGAACAGACTCAGATCGGAGTAGCGGGAGCAGCGGGTGCAGCTCATGTTCGTCAGAGAAGTCGTCGGCGTCGGCGTCGGAAAGGCCGCCGCTGGGGCGGGAAGGGCAGGTGCCGCAATGGAAGGGTGTGATGGACGCGCTAAGGCTAAACTCAGTTCGGAGATTATCGGCGATTCCATTGTTTGCGTCGACATATATGATATCGAGGAAGAGCTTGAGGAAATTAGCTCGGATTCGAAGCGCAGAAGATGCAATTGATCTTGTTTCTTTATCTACCAAATCATCATGGAGAAACTTCCCTTACTCAGAGCTCGCCGCTGCCACTGACGATTTCAGTTCTGGTATGAACTACCCCATAACCTCCCTGCTCTTTTGTTTTGTTTTTTTTTTTTTTTGCTTTATTTCGAGTACCAAGTCTACGATATATTTTTTTAGGAAAAGTTATAGTAGGCGATCTTGAAGATATTATTCTTAATGATTTTAGATTAAAAATTCTAATTGCATAAAAAATTATAGTTTAAGATTTTAAATTGAAATGTTTAGTTTTTAGGTTTTTCTAGTATAAGTTCAAATTTTAACTGTAATTTGTTAATTTTTAAAATAAAAATGTAATTTTTTTTTTGTATTTACTATTAGATAATATAATAAAAATATAATAAACATTTTTTTTGGCAAATAAGAGCATAATTTTACAATTCAACGTTGTATGGTTGGATCTTTAAAAAAAATTATGCATGTTATATTTTTATTAAAAAAATGAAAAATTATATGTTAAAATAAGAACAAAAAAAGGGGATTAAATTTTAAAGTTTAATTATTATTACATGATTAATTTTTTTAAAAAAATATTTCTTATTGAAAAATTAAAAAAAATAAAAGCAAAAAAACATGGAGATTGCTTAATAAATCGTACTTCTTTTCTCGATCTATGTTAGCGTTTTTAACTTAATAGGGTAAGCCTACAGAGAGTTTGGGAGATTAGTGTTTTAATCATTAAATTTATTTTGAGATTTTATTTAATTTTTTTTGGCTAATAAAGTAAAATTTCAAAGTATATCTAATAATCAAAACAGAAGCTCGCCATAGAGTTAGCCTATTCAACATTTATTTAACATATTATTTATGATAAATTTGAAATGAAAAATGAATGGATGTAAGTATTTGTCTGTCATAGTAGAATTTATGGAGTTAATTTTGATTCATTTTTAAATGAAACATGATCAAATATTAGAGTAAAAACAATTAAATTGTTATGAAATTATACAAGTATATGCATTTGTTTAAATTAATTAAGTAAAATAATATTTACTGGTTAAAGAAATATTTTTAATATTTATGTTCAACTCTTAACTTCAAATTTAAAACTTGTAAGATTCTCATTAAAGAAAATGACTCTTTTTATGCATTATTTTTCTTGTATTGCATTATTATCATGAAACTCAATCCCGATCTCATGCTTCATGTAGAATGTCCCATTTAATTTACATAAGAATGGATATTTTTTTTAGGCCGATCATATATAAGTAAATAGTTGAATAAGATAATAGAAACTGAACCTATTATCATACGATGTATAGTCCTTGAGAGAAATAAAAAACATGAACCCTATTTGAATGATGTGAAGGAACACATAACCTTCGTCTTGAATAGATGTTGAAAAGGATCCATCATGGAGAAAATGGTGGTCAACTGGCGTCCGGATCCCCTGCTCATCGGCTCCCTACGCAGCGCCTGCATCTCGGTAAAACGACATCGTTTGCATTGATGGAAACGGTGCCGTCTCGATAAGTTACTTCTTGCGCGATCCTGAGCGTCCACCTCTGCACGTTCTTGGCTGTTGATTCAATCCCATAAAACTAAAAGAGAACACAGGCTCTGTAACGTGCATCTGCCTGGAAATCGTCTTCAATGTTTTTTCCTATTCCATTGGCGGGAAGCTGAGCTCTGGGTTCATTGTGGATGCTTCATTTTCTCCAGAGTTTCTTCTTGGGTCATTGCAGAAGCTTCATCTTCTCCAACTTTGTATCTTTCAGCTCTTCAATCGTCTCTTCAGCATTGTTTACTGTTCACAGCCAACTCTTCAATCATCTCTTCATCTTCTCCAACTCTGTTTACTGTTATATCAGAATTTGGCCAAACAGCGAAAACTTAAATGTACCCGAACTAATTGCTCATCTAAGTTCAGCTAAAAGCAGTTCAAAGCTTCAAAGTTAAAAAGAGTCTCAAATCCAAAATTCAACGTGATTACAGAATGTATTCAAATTCCATTCCAAATTTGCAAATTGAAACTTGGAAGGACCATCGAGTGGGCAGTGCACATTGAAACCTGGAAGGATCATGGAGTGGCCATCTTCTCCAACTTTGTTTACTGCTCACATCATTGAGTATAGCTATGCAAATTATATGTCCATGCCAATGAGAAAAAATGAGTCAAAGAAACTGTACCTCAACAAACAGAGTTGGAGAAGATGAAGAGATGATTGAAGAGTTGGCTGTGAACAGTAAACAATGCTGAAGAGACGATTGAAGAGCTGAAAGATACAAAGTTGGAGAAGATGAAGCTTCTGCAATGACCCAAGAAGAAACTCTGGAGAAAATGAAGCATCCACAATGAACCCAGAGCTCAGCTTCCCGCCAATGGAATAGGAAAAAACATTGAAGACGATTTCCCGGCAGATGCACGTTACAGAGCCTGTGTTCTCTTTTAGTTTTATGGGATTGAATCAACAGCCAAGAACGTGCAGAGGTGGACACTCAGGATCGCGCAAAAAGTAACTTATCGAGACGGCGCCGTTTCCATCAATGCAAACGATGTCGTTTTACCGAGATACAGGCGCTGTGCAGGGAGCCGATGAGCAGGGGATCCGGACGCGGTCAACTGCCGCCACTCAACCACTAGTTTGGAAAGTGGGGCCAAAATTTTTGACCTAAACATAGGTTCTTGTCGTGTATATGGAAAATGACATATAACAGATTGTAGGGCCCTACACTGTAGGTATACTACTAGTCCGAACCCTCTGAATTTTGATTTAAAACTTTTTTTATTAAATTGGAGGAAGATAAATATATAATGTAAAGTGAAACATTGAAAAAGAAAGTGAAAGTATATACATTTTATATCTTGTTTTTTTAATTTTACAAATAAATTTATAACAAAACATTTTAAAGAATTCAATCTTATATGCTACACTTCATCAGTGCTGAGACTAACTCCACAAATACATAGGCGGGCCTAGTGCTTAGAGGTAATCATGATGCTAGATTATCTAACTAGTGCAGTTTTAGGTTAAGCCCAAAAAGTAGACATATTGAGTTAATATGACCAAATACTAAGTGGATCATATTAATTAATTTAACTTTATTTTATTTTATTAATTTTTTAATAATTATTTTATGAAGATTTATACAAATTTTTTTAAGTAAAATGTAAATTTATAAGAATTTATATAAAGATTTTAATTTTTTCATAAGTTATTTTATAATTTTTACTTTTTTAAAAAAAAACAGCCAATTCAAAAAAACTATACCAACCTCAATACTAAACTAGTTGAATTGAGCTAGGATCAGACACTGTGCTTAGAAATGAAACCTATCATTATCAAATCCAATATTAAGCTAAGCCAATGTCCAATGCATGATGTCCCCCGCTTGAGCTGCTGCATTAGGCTGCTAATAATTCATAAGTGGTCATCCACCTCATTCTTAGGGCACTGTTTCCTTTAAAAGAAGAAAAATATTAAATATTAAAGATAAACAAATCTATGCTTGAAGTTGAAGCCTTACATTTTGTGAGTTCTTCCCTTCCCTATGGTTGACTGAGTTTGTGAAGTTTTTAGCCTTTTATAATTGAAACTTGCTTCTCCCTCAGGGTATTGACTTCTTCAAGTGGTTTCATATCCTTGGTATACCAAGCTTAGGCTGCATGTGGCAGCAAATGGATGCCTTCTCATACACTCCAAACACTACTTTATTGATGGTGTCAAAATATAATTGATTCATACCTCGACATATACAAGTAAATCAAGAATTAAGTATAAATAAATATATTAAAAATTAATTTAAAAATATTTAATATATTTATTTATTGAATATATAAAAAAATTTTGATCTAAATGGTTGTTATGTGCCATTTTGTTACAGCAACTCTGTTGAGTGATCTGACTATGTAACTGTAGTTTTCAATATGGCAAAAGGATGAAATGGCCTGTTTGAATCTTCCAAAGTTAAGCTTAAATACTCCTTCAACTTTAGAGTTAGAATATTCCAAATCATAAATTATATAGACCGAACTGTAAATTATCTCTTATTTTGCCTCAATTTCCAACATGTTTGGGATTTTGGGATTATTCAAAATTTAGACTTTTAGTCAATTATGGATAGAATTTAATTAGCAAACCAAAAAACAAATTAAGCATCGTTCAAAGACGTTAACACCAGCTTGACTGGTTCAACTAATAAATTTTGCCCCTTGTCATTATACATAACCACCCAATTTAAACGCGATTAGTTCCAAAATTATACTTGGATGTCAAAGTCTAAAGTCAATGGGTTTTTTGCGAGCTTTTGATATTTTCCTTCTGGTTTCATCTTTATTTTAAAAAAAAAAAAGTTTAGGAAGACCCACTTTATAAAATAAAAATGAATAAAGTCAATTATAAAGACACATACAGTGAATTTTATTAAAAATTGAGTCTTACCTGTTTACATATGTTTTTCTGAAATTGATTTAATTAATTAATTTATTTTTTAAACATGTCTAAATGATTTCTCTTGTTTTTTTATATGCATTAAACATTAATATAATTTTGTATATTGTTGTTATTAAAATTTTTAATTAAAATATAACAAGTATATAATTTTTTAATAATAATACGATAGATGTATCATTTAATGGAATAACCATACATTTATTTACAAAAAATATGTTATTCTTAAAAAATATATACAATTTATTATGTTTCAGTGAGAAGTATTTTTGGCCAACAGATTCTCTCCTGTCTTAAAGAAGTTCTATTAGAAGAAAAAAGAAACATGGGGTAGGGCTCAATGAAACCTACCTATGTGACCCTACTTCCCCTGTCTCTTTTTCTCTCTCATAGAATTCTCTTTCCCAGATGAGAGAGAATCTGATGTAGAATCAAAATTTATTCTTTTAATGTACCTCCATTTAGAAATGCAACTATTTGGATCTTGATCCTTTTCCTTTAGAAACTAAATGGAGAGGATCAATTTATAAAAGAAATAAAAGAGATGGGTAGATCCCGTGCACTCTCTTAATTGAGATGTTGTAATTGAAGAATTGTGGTTGAACAGAGAATTTGGTAGGGAAAGGTGGGCATGCTGAAGTGTACAGAGGACGGTTAGCGGATGGTAAAATAGTAGCAGTGAAGAAACTAGTGAATGAAGAAAAGGATGATGCAGATAACACTGGTGATTTCTTGACAGAGCTTGGAATCATAGCCCACATTAACCATCCAAATGCATGCCATTTGATTGGCTTCGGAATTGAGAAGGGCCTCTTCTTTGTCCTACATTATGCCCCTCATGGCAGCCTATCCACTCTGCTTTTTGGTGCTTCCTTCACCCCTCTCCTCTTTTTCTCAATTCATTCATTCTTCACAAAATCCTCTTTCTAACATCAAGCCTTTCAGGTTCCGAAAATCTCGAGTGGAAAACGAGGTTCAAGGTAGCCATTGGAGTAGCAGAGGGATTGCAGTATATTCATCATGAATGCCCAAGACGGATAATTCACAGGGACATCAAGGCTTCTAACATATTGCTCAATGAAAATTATGAGGCCGAGGTACTAGATTATAACTTGTGAACTTCTTGTTAGATTCTTTATAAGCATATATACATTGAATGTTCCTTGAACTGCAGATTTCAGATTTTGGATTGGCAAAGTGGCTCCCAGAAAAGTGGGACCACCATATCGTGTTCCCTATAGAAGGCACATTTGGGTTAGTGCTAATTCCAGCGGCATTGGCTTCCCTTTTAAGTATGTATCAATTCCTTTTTCTAATGCAATGGCTGCGTCAATGGGTACAGGTATCTGGCTCCAGAGTATTTTATGCATGGAATTGTAGATGAGAAGACCGATGTATTCGCATATGGGGTTTTGTTACTTGAGATCATCACGGGTCGTCGTGCTGTTGATTCTGATAGTAGGCAAAGTCTTGTGATCTGGGTAAAAGTTCATAACTTCAGTTTCCCATGCAATATGCTTGATCTAGATTGTATTAAACTTGTGTGTTGTGGTGTGATGAAGGCAAAGACACTACTGGACACGAACAATGTGAAGAAATTAGCAGACCCCAGATTAGAAGAGGATTATGATTCCGCAGAAATGAAGCGTGCCATGGTTACAGCTTCCATGTGTGTACACCACACAGCCTCCGAGCGCCCATTCATGAATCGGGTACTTTTTTTTTTCTTTTTTTAAATCAGTTTCGCCATTGTATATATACATGTGGGGGTACCCAAGAATATTTCTTTCATAATAATAAGCTGACATGAACCGTTGGGGGAAGTACAGGTAGTGCAGATGCTGAAGGGGGAAGAGGGACCTATTGAAATGAAGCAAAAATCGATGGCCCCAAGATCCCTCTTGTTGGATGCCTGTGACCTTGAAGATTATACTTGCTCCAATTACCTCAATGATCTCAACCGTCACAGGCAACTAGTCATGGAGTGATACATCCATGCTTCTTGTTTTTTTGCTCTTAATTTGCTCTCCTATGGTGCATTTAGGGGTTGAAGCTGTAGAATATTATCTTCGCAACGCTTTTTTTTCCTTTTTCTTTTTTGAGTCAATGCAATTTCACAAGCTTGTGTCTTTTTCCAAGCTTGCAAAAAAATCATTTTGTGAACTTTAAGAAGCAGTATAGTTGACTGGCATTGAGGCCTGAGAACAAGCATTTCTTTCTCAAGCCATAATGCAATGTACAAATTGTTCGCGCATAAGAAGAGGGTTTATACCTTCTTTCTTTCTTTACTTTTTTTTCTTTTTTAAAAACTCAGCATTGCAATTTCAAAGAAGTTTTTGCCATCTAGTGTCAATCAGATGCGCCTCTAGTATATTTCTCTATGACTAAAATGATGAAAAGACATTGGATCATCATAGACGACCATAGAAGAATTTGGAAATTTTTTTATCAAACTTGAATATTTATGACCAGAACCTGCTGAAGGGCGGAATCCAAACATGGCTGGTAAAGGAAGAGTTTTTTTTTTTTTTAATCCAAAAAGAGTAATTTGGATTCTCTAAAGTAAATAGATGTTAAAGTGTTTTTTTAGTATTAAAAATAATAATAACATAAAATATGGGGATGTGTATGAAATTTTCTTTTTTTCTGATATTTTTTCTTCTTCTCTATTTAAAAGACATCAAACCATTTAAAACCCACGTTAAAAAAGAAGAGTTCCTCGTGGAAGTTAGAGCAACTGAGGCGTGGCATGAATCATGAACTGTTGGACACAAGGAAAGCAGACTTGGGTTTCTTCCCTGGATAAGGAACTATGGGGTCTAGGTCCAGTCCACAAACTTTGTGGAAACTCGTAATGGATTGGACCCATTAAGCCCAGAGGCAGTCAGTGGGAGACTTGGAAACGGAATTTAGTGGGCCGGTTATATTCAACATTTCGCGGACAATGTTTCACGCACTGTTCGGTTACACTTGACCCAAAAACAAATTTTAAATTACAGATGAAATCTCGTAGGGATAAAAAGAATTTCCTTTTATTCCGTTTTATGATACAAACACTAAAAATCCTGGGATTTTCTGTGGCAAAGAAATATTTGAGAGTTCTAATATTTCTGGAGAATTCTTCATATTACATTATTACTTTCATGAGTTGATCATTCTCAATCAATTAATGATCCTTGTATGCCAAATCCAGCTAAATGATAAACCCAAGTAAATGCACGTGCCACAATATATGTGAAAATATTATAGAAATTGGGAATATGGAAAAGGAGATCGTACTACATCAGCAGGTAAAAGCATTCAGAAATTCTCGCGCAAGACTACGCTGCACTACTCAATTTTTCTCATCTCGGAGAAGTTACTTACATCATCCAACTTCCTACTGTAACCAAGACTCCTAGCCTTTAGGAACACAAAAACCTCCTAACCTTTCTTTCTTCCCAGTTATAGATAAATTAGAGGGGTCAGAACTCAGAGGCGGGTCAGCTGAATTATGCCAGAGACCATTATAGTTTTTGCTTTTGTTAACAGAAACAGGAAATTAGCATAGACAACTATACTACTTGATCACGTCAATATGACTGATGAGGAGGCCAAATAAGGAACTCAGAGGCTGCAGGCAGAGCAGCCAGTGGAGTTGCAGAAGGGTTAGACACAGCAGACTCTGCAGTGCCAGCGTTGGAAGGATGAAAATGGTGGAAGAGGTTGTGGTGGTAATATGCAGTTGCAGGATCAAATGGAATTCCACACGGGATAGATGAAGCAACTGGCTGAATGGGTGAGAAGTTGATGCTGCTACTCATGTTCGTACATTGGATTTGCTGACTATTGTTTAGAGTTGCTTTCTGCTCTGATTCAAGGGAAAGCTTCAAGCGTTTTGCTGCCCCACCTATGGGAAGAGAACTCTTCATGATGGCTTCAACATCATATCTACTCATCTCAAAGTTGGTTACAGCATTTGCACCCCTGAACTTTATGGCTGCAATATCGTATGCCTCTGCTGCTTCCTCTTCAGTGGCTGTCAACAATACGGATCAGATGATTAGGAATAGAATATTACACTCTATATAAACATTACAACACACACAAGATAAATCCTGAACATCGAAATAATGTCCTACATTACAGATAATCTTACGCGGGCATATACCAATCCTTCAACATTTTTTGTTACACGTTATGGCTAACCTACAATATTCATCTCTTCTCTCCATGCAAGATTAGGAACCATAATTTCAAACTTGACGTTCTAGCCAAAATCCAATCAACAATTACAATCATATTTCATTACGATATAGCAACTGCAGAAGCTGAAAATTTACCAAATGTCCCAAGATATAGATCTTTGTTCCCTGCAACACGACCAATTCTTGCTTGCCATCTACCTTGTTGGTGATGCCTACAGGATTAAAAGGCATGGATAGGATTTAATCATTTACTCCACGTGGTACCAAATGGAACAAATGACTCAATAGCACAAAACTCGAAAGCATCAGTAATTTATTATACTGTTTAAATTCCAAACCTTGTTACACCCCTGTATATGGAAGCTCCCCTGGAAAATCCACTACTTTTCCTGCATGAATGTGACAGGGCAATTAATATTTTCTACATTACGGAACAAGGTGCGAACAGTTTAGTGCATGTTTGGAATTTCAGTAGAAAAACACGTTGATATAGAAGTATCAAATTGAAGCTTTGTATCAATCGTGGTTTTGGGAAGAGCACTGCATTTCCAAACACATCATTAATAGGCTAACTCAGGCAAACCTTCGCAGTGATGCAATAAATTCTTGCTTTGTTACATGTTTCATCTCCTCCAATTCCTTTGCATAATTGGAAACCTGGAAATTAAGAGGAAACAAATTTGCTAAGTGATACAAATTTCAATGTTCTGCTCCATGCATAATCTCAGTTCTTATTCCATGTATAAGATATATCGTAATACACTAAAATGTTCGTTGTGATACATACAGGTCCCCCCAAAAATACCCAAAGGAAAAAACCCCTCCAAATACCACAGTGCACCGTTTGTGAAAATCTCATGTTCACTTTCTAGGAATTTTAACCTCAATTTCTCATGAGCCAAGTAATGCATATTCATTTGATACTAAACAGCTTCAGTATTAACAGAGTATATATGTTTGCATGCCCTAATGTATGAATCTAAAATTATTGTAAAAAATCCCAATTCTTTAGCCCCCTCGCCCAAGAGCCATGTGTAGAGCCAATCTACGTAGGATTTCATGCACTTGGGGCTAACTATCATATAAATCAAAACAGAATATTGAAAGTGACTAATACAGGGAAGTTGGTGGTAGCGGTGGGGCCCCAGTACTTTAGAGCTGCCAAATCATAAGCCCTTGCGGCCTTTTCTTCTTTGTCATATCCACCTGAAACACACAAAGATTAATAAAAATTAGAATATCATCTCCCCAAAACAGTAATATCAAACTTGAAATAGATTTAGAAGCAATGTGGAATGAAAATGACTGCAAACATTTCTTACCCAAATACACTGTAGGAAGAGTCAAAAAGACGAATGACAGCCAGAAATGCACCAAGCCACGTTCCATGTAAAGGAAAAGCCAAGAATATCGATATCAGCTTAAGGAATGGTCAAAATTTTCTGCCAAATTTTACTTTAGAAATCTAAAAATACAAGAAAAGTGACATGCTTGCAAATGCAATGGTGCATGCGCAGAAGCAACTTTTTTCACCCCTTCCTTTTATCTCTCTCTATTTTACACCTTTTCTAGCTACAGGAAGAGATAACCACTGTACACTACGAGATCCGTGTACTCCACGCTCGTTTCCTAGTGCAATGACAAATCAATTCCTATTTCCTATTGTACTAAAATTTCCATTTTATTCGACACTAATTGACTCACAAATTCACAATAATTGATTGCATCTTTTGGAATTTGGAAGAGAGGCTTGACTTAATAAGATAGTAACAATAAATATAATCCTAGTACACTATAGTCAAAAGACATGTCCCATCCACGTAAAACCGGCGGAAAAAACAAACGCCGAATTACCTATTACTCATTAAATATATCACAGACATAATGCTTTTCACTTGTTCTTAATTTATTTTCTTCAAGAAAAGTGATTTCTAATATTTTTATGTCGTTAGTCTTCCGCAATACAAGATCTAAGAAATCCCGTGAATATGTTGCAGAATCAATAGGACCTTATAAGATAGAGGCCAGACCCACTGTTAAACAAGTTTTCATCTAACAGTGACCACCCCATCTATGTATGTACAATATTCAATATGGGTAGTGTGGTCAAACCCAGCTGTCCCTGGCGAATGAGAAAGCAAAAGCAAAAGTTAAAGCCCAACAATATCAGGCAATAGTATTTAGCTCTAAGTGTCTGTACGTCTGATGGAGGGAGATAGAGTGAACAGAAAAGAGATTAGTCTAAAAGACAGGAAAGCCAACCCACATAGGCAAAATGGCGGCACATCGGATCAAATCAATCAATTGAAAGAAACTGCAGGACAATGAAATAAGTACTAGCAATATAGTACGTGTATATACCATCAGTGTCAATCATAAAAGACTGATGAGAAAGAAATCCAGGTGTCCTACCATCACAAACCCATTAATACCTTTCAATGCATGCAAGCCTCTTTTCAGGGTTACAGAGTCTCTCATTCCATTTTTTTATTTATTAAGAGAGAGAGAGAGATCAGAAGTGCACCTTGCCGCCCTTTCCTCGCCTGGCCCTCTCTTCTACAGCTGTTATCCCAGAGATGCGCTTCATATCTACCCGTCCATCGGTGTCTGCATCCACGCAGAAAATATATTGTAAAGATACACCAACACAGTCCCAATTTATGACCTTGCCTACTTTAAAGTTTAAACTGTAATCAAGTAAATAAGCACCAGGCCAAACGGGCTCTGTAGAAAAAGGAAAAGGCTCACAAGTAAAACAAACAAAGAATGATGGGTACTAAAAACAACGCAAACTTACAAGAAAATAAATCAATCTGAAATGAAATAGTACTACCTGGTGACTCCTCTGTATATTGATGTTCGCTGGCCAAAAGTCTCGGCGATCTTCTTGGAGCTATCGGAATCCACAGGAACAACGGCTTTCTGATCTGAACATTGTGCGACACCGAGGGACAAAGTGCCCGTGGCGCCACTTGAGAATGCCAACTCGTTTCCGGACGACTCAATCGAGTGAGCCGCGAACTCGCCACAGGTAGCTTGAGTTTTGCCCATGGAGACCGAGTCATCCACTTCGGAGCCCGAGGTGGTGGAGAAAGCTTGGAACCCAGCAATTGCTTTCAGATCTTGCTGGTCGCTGAAGTAGGCCGAGCCCTGGTCGTATATATGGGTCAGGGTCGACGAATCTTGGGTGTCCGTTTGGCTATCGGAGTAACGCATCATAGATGATGAAGAATCACCCAAAAAATCCTCGAGTTTCGGCACTGGCTGGTTCTGATTTTGGGGTTCCATGAAGCCTGGGAGAAATGATGATGACTCCACGATGTTCTGTGCTGCTTGGCTTTCTTTGCTTTGATTTTGCTCTAATTGGGTATACAGCACCTGGGGCTTGGGATTAGTCCAGCCTACAAACATCGATAATATATATTCAACTCAGTTCATTATGTTTGATTGACAAGAAAATGAATGAAAATGGAGTAGCGATTAGTTACTTCCATTCCATAACAAGATTTATCAATCCCTATTTGGGACCAGAAATGAAACAACATTCCATCAGCCAACTGCACCAACTGCGACCTCTGGCTCAGTGTGGTCAGCCACGATTGAGGTCATCATTAGAACTTCGAAAACCGAGACAAACACATAAGGAATGAAATTTTCTATTTCCAAGCAGAAATCACAGTTTTCCAATCAAACAAACAGAAGAATAGGAAGTTTCGGAGATTTTTCACGTGAGTCAGACAGATTTGTGTTCATTACTCGCACGCGAGATATATGTGAACCCAGTACAAGAACATAGCCATCGTCCTCACAGAATAGCTACATCAAAAAAACAAAAACAAAAAATCGACGAAGCTAGAACTAATTGCCAGTAATATAAACAGTCATTTACAGATGGCGTTACCATTGGTATAGAAGTTATCGACGAAGTAGTGAGAAGTAGCAGCCGCGTTGTCATATTGGACAAACTGTAAGTCGGTAGACCTCAGCATATCCATCGGCGACAATGAAAACGATAGCCAGTTAGTAGCCCGAGCCATTGTTTGCTTTGAACTTTCAGTGATCTTTCAGTTCTCCTCAATCTGAACAGCACACACAGATCGCCCGTTTTTAAAACAGATTTTCTCAAGAAGCAAACAAAAAATAAACAAGACAGATAAGCTATATACTGTACACAATAAAAGCCCAAAACTGAAATCACCTATAGACTTAGGCGTTACTGAAAGCCAGTCCACTATGCGGGTGTAAGGATTTAAAAAAAAAAATTAAACAGAACAGTATTTCCAAAGGAGGAGATACGATAACCACGAAGCTAGTTAGCTAGCTAGCTGAGACCCAGGTCAGTTTCAAATGTCTTTAGGATTAATGGAGGGGTGCGAGTAAACTATGAGCATAATGGGTATAGAGTAAATTGGTTCAAAGAAGAGTCTCCGCATGCAGGCTAAGTTGGGAGTTGGTTTTGAAGAAGCTTCAATGTACTATGATCACTCACAGTCACAGAGATAAAGAAGGTTGAAGGAATCTAAGGGACGAGAAGATGGAAGAGTTTATCATAGAGAGAGAAAGAGAGAGAGAGAAGGGTGGAGAAGAGCAGGTGTTGAGTTATAATGGGAAAGAAGAGCGGTTTCAGGTGCCAACCGGCGTAAAACCAGAGCGATGAGTTTTGCCTAAGAAAGAAAGTGAGAGACAGAAATATAGAAAAAAAATAAAATAAACAAATAAAAATAAATATTTGAAAAAATAAAAAATTGGAGAGAGGATGACTTTTGGCTCTGCGGGGAAGAAAAATTGTCTGAAACAGGGTCGCGAAAGATCCGGGCTGGCGGAAGATTGAAGAATTTGTTAGGGTTCGTTTCTGTTGTATGCGAATTTACCAAAATGCCCTCACTCCTCTCCTATTTTTTTAAGCATTTTTGGTGGTCAAAAATTTTATTTTAAAAAAAAAGAAAAGAAAAAAATTGAACTGGATTTTCAGTTTTTCACACACCTGTCTTACATGCACCTTTCTTTCCTTACGGTCAGTTTGAGTGGGGTCCGAGTTGGTGGGGATCCACCGATCCAGTTTGTCCCAACTCAACAACCATTTCTAAATATTACAGCTTTTGTTATTTTCATGTCAAATTGAAACGACCCTAATTTAGAAAGTGTGCAATTCATTTTATTAATTTTTAAAATTGATCCTAAATTTTTTTAATTTTTAATTTTTCTTAGTATAATTTTTCTATTAATTTCTTTTTTCTAATTTTAACATATTTGTTTATATTAGCTTAAAAAAATGCATTTCACCTATAATTTCAAGCAGCAAATAAGACTTGGAAAAAAAAATCTTACTTATCACTTGAAATTATAACTGAGATGTTAAGATTTTGCTTCTTTTAACTTACATAGATAATAATGTTAAGATTTTAAATGAAAAAAATTATATTTAAAAAAAAGGTTATACACATAGCTACAATTGAATCGTAAAAGATTAAAAAAAATATCAAAATAGTACATTTTTAACAAAATTCAGACATTTGGCATTTATATTTATCTATTTTTCCACTCAAGCACGTGATAGATTTATCGGTTAATAGGTTAGGTCTATGTAGCGTTTTTTCTCCAACTAAATAATATATCGGTTCTCTTCTCGGATTATACCTACACAAAGAGTAGACTCATGCATATTCCTTTCTCTTTGATTCCACGTTGTGGAATTATTCAAAATCCATAATATACATATATGAGAGTAATTGTCCCATATATTCTCTTGTAGCGCATGTGTTTGATAGAGTTTTTTTGTATACTTTTATATATAAAGCAATAAATCATGTTATTAAATTATATATTGAGGGATAAAAGAATAATTTGCTCATAATAAAATTATATAGATAAATTTTTGCGATATATATACTTAATGTATATTCAACAAACAATTCATATATTAAGCCTTACAAGTATATATGACATGTGAATTTTACATACATATACAAATTGTATTAAAAGAAAATGTAAATGAATAAACAACTCAGATATTTGTAGTTGTTTGACTTACTGAATTAGGCTTTAAGTTTTAAATATTTCAAAGACGGTTCAACAAAAGAGTGATTTATCCTCCTTACTAAAAACAATAAAAAGGAAGAGAGGTTAATCATTTAAGAAAAATTATAATTTAGAATCTTTAGTTAAAAATATTTATATTGCAAAATTCTAAGACTAAATATTTTAATATGAAATTTTGAATTATAAATTTGTTTATACAATTTATATCTTTGATAATAATTTCAAAAAATATAAATATTTTAAATAAAATCCTCAAGTATAATTTTCTCAATATGTTATGTATTAAAATTGGCTTACGTCTGCTGGTTGAATTGATATAAGGTCACTGCATAATTTGATAAAGTTTCTTAATTATCTTTTCGAATACCCCAGCTTTAATTGTTATCCTGGTGAATCGTTATTAGAGAAAGATTTATTTGGGGAAATCTCTTTTTTGGGGGCATTAATTACCACAACTTAATTGTGCCATATAAATGTTAATATTAAAAAGGAGAAATTACATTTAGTTATTTAAAATATAAATTAATTATAATTTATAAATTTTAAAACATAACGTTTTACTTTCATGAACAATTACAAAAGTTAAAAATATTATATATCAATGAAATATAACATTTAAAAGCCATTGAAATTGAACAATGAGAAAGTGAAGAAAGGAAAAGATGATAAAGGCTTCTTACATGGGTTTTTTCAGTTAAAAATGACGTAATCTTTAAATGTTAGATTTAATAAATATATGATATTTTCACTTTTAGTAATAATTTGTGACAAAATATTACACTTTAATTTTTTATACCAAAATTATAGATAAACTATAATTCACTTTTTGGTGTAATTTTCCTATTCTTAAACTTCTATTGACATTTTAAAGACATCTGAAAATCAAATTGAAGATGCCACATTTTGAGAGTTCATATTCATTATGATGTCCTCTGGTAACTAATAACTTAAAATCGAAATTATCATTCATTCATTCATTCATTACTTTGATAACATTTCTCGAACTATTGGATCGTGGCAAAAATAATTACTTGCGACAACTTAATTGTTGGCGTATTGTTCAAATGACCGAAGAAGTCTATATTCCATTCTTAATTGATTAATTAATTAGAATATCTTCGTCATCACCCATTAACTTTCCAGAATAACCAAAAAGACATTGACGAACTTTTGATTAAATCGGTCGAACTTCACATAACTTTAAAATCATATATACATAAACAGAGCGACATTTAATAAAGAATGGCAACATAATTACATATCTATTCAATCAACCAAAAGCAATGATCAGCAGAAGATTCAGAATCCGGTAAAAAGGAAAAAAAAAAATCATCTATCCTACAATTCTTACATGCACTGAATATATTATATCATTTATACACTCAACGATTAAGATTTATTTTACATACGAATCTCACTTATATTACATATAAATTTTATTTATATAAATCTAATTCTAATTATTAGTTTTTTTAAATGTACTATACATCAAATACATCTAAAAAAATTTTCCTCCATCATCATAGATTGAGAAGTTTAGTGAAAATCCCCTTATTATCTTTCCATAATGATAATGATAGTTCGCTTTAATTAATGGGCGACACATAAAATGCTCAAGTGGTTAATAATAGTAAAGAAATAGTTAATTAATAACCGTTGTAGTCAAAGATTCAATGGATAGTGCTCAATGAAATATGAAGGTAGTGAGAAAGCCAACATGTTGCTCCCTATCCAAGTTTTAAAGTACCCTTTTGCCTCCTATCCAGCTAGCTAACTCCAAAGAAATAGCAATATCAATGGTTAGTGCATTATATTAATTAAATTAAATTTTGGTGTATGTCACTCAAAAACTTTAAGCAACACACTCTAAATAAATAAAATTTTGATGAACTCTTTCATAAATTTTGTTCTTCCAATTTATTTTCTTTAATTCTTTAAAATGTTTTGAGTATTATTTTTTAATCTCATCTTTTTACACAAATTAATTTAAAAATTAATAAATTTGAGTTAGATTTTTCTATTTATATGACACTAATTAATTTATAAAACTTTGAGGGATTTTCCTTTTAAAAGAGTTGTCTTTCGTCTCTTTAATCGATTTAAAAACATGAACCAAAAAATTATTTTTTTTAAATCAAAATTTACCGCAAAATCATATCAACATTATAACAGATCTTCAATCAGAAAAAAAAAATCACAAATAATATTTAACATACACATAATTTAAATGAGATAACCAAGTCCATCAAACTACAGTGGGGTTTTGTGTTCGGGCGAAAGAGTTGAGTTGGCAAACTTTGAAAGTATTGAACTTTCTGAATTTCATGAAATTAAAATTTTTAAATAGAGCTTATTATGTAGCATGGACCGAGTGTGTACGGACTAATAAGTATGAATCAGAATACTGTTATGATACAAAAAATAAATTAAAGGATGGCATTAAAAATATATTTACGAATAAGGTTCAAATTTAAAAAAATTATTTAAAAAATGCATATACGAACAAAAATCGTTCCTTTTTTCTTTAAAAAAAGCAGTGAGACACTACAGTGGTGGAGGGCGGAGCAGAGGGCGTGAAAAGGGGAAGCAATGAGGTGGTGTGTGGGCTACAAGAGGAGATAGGCGCAGCATGGATGGCGAATGGGGTGCTTTCGAGGTGAAAGGTAATAGAATGGAGGAAGCATGAGTGCGCCAAACGGTGCCGATGAATATGCATTATCCTCAGCATTTCTACCACTTCTAGACCGGCACCCCCTACGCGCCCTTCCCTTCCCTTCCAAGCATCCCAATGTTACCATTTCTTTTTCTTTTCTTTTTTTATTATTATTCTCACCTTAAGTAAAGTTTACCCATGGATAATTAATTCAACTGTTGTAAAATTAATAAAAATAAAAGAAAAAAATTAAAAGAAAAATAAGAAAATAATTCTTATTCACTTAGATGCCTCAAATTAATATATAATTTCTATTTATAGATCTTTAATTATAAAAATAGACTTATAAGTTACAATGACATAAAAAAATAATAATCTATAGAATCGTATAATGTAAATATTTATAGAATTATAAGATATATGCTATCAAATATAATAAGGGATCCTAAAAAGTCAATATTTGAAAGTTATAAATAGCTATATAATTATATTGTCTACAACACTTTCTTTTAAATGTTTATTAGCAAATAATGTGCCTCATTAAAATATTATTAAAAAAACTTAGTGGGATAAAATCCTAATAAAAGAAAATAAGTACAAAATATTTATAATACATATTGTAAGTTATTTCATTAAAAACAGTAACTAAAAAATCCAGTGAGACAATACATTGGTTAGGGGGAAAAATATAGCGTGTCTCTTGCTCCCTTTAATGATAATGTCACCTTTAATATCGTAATTAGCTTCTTAAATGCGACAGTTGGCAATGCCTTAATAAACAAATATATCAAATTATCACATAAAGCGAATCTGTTTAACATCTATGTCATTATTTTTTTTAAAATATTATAAGTAAAAAAAAGTGGTAAAATATGTTTTATTATGTCTTTTAAAATGAACATTCCTTTTAACTAAGATATGCATAATGCATACCTTCATATGATATTGTTAAAATCTTTTCTTTTAAAGGAAAATCACACGTCTCCTCAATATATTAGATCGTTAGCTTTAGCTAAACACACTCTCTATTTGCCTTATACAATACATATATTTCTACATAATTTATAGAATAGCAACTAAATTTTGTTCTATAGAGCATCATAATATAATTATACTTCTACATATAAATAAATAACTTATTAAAGATTAAGCTTTACATGGATCTAATAATTATCTTGCAAAGCTAAATAATTGTGATCCATATTCAATTGAATAAAATAATCTCATATTAATGGCCCCTCAAAGATATTGCAATAAATATTTAATTATATTTTAATATCTTTTTATTAGAGATGAATTAAATCTTGTTAACAATTTTTCAAAAAATGCAATATCAAGTCATTTACTATTAGTAAAATATATTAATTATTTTATAATACTAATAGATGATATTTTAGGATCATGAAATTCTTCATTATTCTCTTGAGGACAAAAAATGTCTTTATTCACATTTAATAATCTTATAACCACTAGGTAATTAGGGTCTTTTTTAGAAAATATGATTGATAAATAAAATTTTCATTTGTTAAGTGCTTAATTTGCAAGTTGAAACAAACTTTTATTTTTCCAAGATCCAGATCTTTTTTTATAAAAACACATAGACAAATTGGATCATTTTTATAACATTTATTCAATAAATATTATATGCTCAATTTGTTTTAATTCATATAAGGATTTATGTAAACATATTGAACAATTTGTTTAAAAAAATTTTACATGCTCTTAGCCTTTTAAATCTTCCATAAATTTTTATATAAATTTCACTATCTAATGAATCATATAAATAGGTTATAATAACATTCATTAGATACATATTAAGTTTTTCATATACTATCAGACTAATAAAATTATTTAAAAGTACACGCATCCACCATATGAAAATATGTCACTTCATAATTAATGCTAAACCTTTGCAAAAATCCTTATGCCATGAGTTGTATTTTATACCTAACGACTTTATTTTTCTTAATTTGCTTTCTCACAAATATTTATTTTGTCTTATTATCTTTATACTTTCATGTGTTTGGACTAAAAATCTAAAAATACTTCACATTTTGAAAAATGAATTTAATTTTGCTTAATTTAGGTCTTGTCACTTTGGTCAATCATCTCTATGTTTACATTTTTCAACATAGTTAAGTTCAAAATTTTCATTTTATTATATTATTTCAACAACAACATTATATGAAAAAATGTTGTTGATAATTATATCTTTTTAGGCTTATTATTTTCCTGTAGTGACATAACTTATTAAGATTTTTTTATTATTTTCAAGTACCTAAATCTCTTTTAGGGTTTTATAATTAGCTATGTCTTAAGTCTCTTCTCAAATACCTAGCTCCACAATATAAACATCTTAGTTATTTACTCTTTTATCTTTTTCAAGAGTTTTTATTTTTGAAACTGACTGATTTATCACAATTCAGGTATGACTTGTTTTCATTACCATTAACAAACCATCTTATCAAGACATTAATTCAGATTCAAGTATTTTCAATTGATATATGACATTTGATTTTTAATAAATACATATGACTATTGATTTTTAATAGTTATAAATTCATTATTTTTTGAATTTTTAGTTTACATTGCTTTGTATACAAATTTAAATAAGACAATGATAATACATTTCATATTTTTTTTAGTTTTTTTATCCTCCCCTAATGTTGGGAAAATTATTTTGTCAAAATGATAATTGACAAATAATGCCGTAAATAAAATGAACTCATAATTATCATATAGTACCAACATTCTCTAAGAACTTATCTTTGTGTGGTGTGGCAAAGCAATTGAAACATATACCATACATTAAAAAACTCTAAATTAAAAAATATTTGACTCTTAATCAAAAGCTAATTGCAATGGAAAACATTTATAATAACTTATTGACTTGATGTCTATAAGTGTTGTTGCATATAAAATTGTATATTTTCATGTTAAAATAAAAGTTTTATTCTTATAAACATTGGTCTAACTTTAATTGGAGTAGGTTATTAAATGATTTTGCTAAATCATTTGTGTGAATATAAGTAATAGGTTTTTTTAACAATTATTCTAATAAACATTTACTAGTCATTAAAAGCTTAAAATGTAAATTAACTAAATATTATTAAGATGAATTGTCTTAATTGTATAATTTGAAAATTGTGCTATTAATCAAATTAGTTAAGCAAGTAATCTTGTAAATATTAAGTTACGAGTTAATAATAAACTCATATGTGACTATCTTATAAATGCAGTTATCAAAATTACATAATATCTAAATTATCCACATAGTAGATAAATAGGTCTACATATATCACTTTGAATACATTCTAAAAATGCAAAGGATTTAATCATAATTTTAGCTTGTGATATTCTAGTAATTAATTTATCTTGAGAACAAATAACATATGAGAATTTTTTGAATTGAATTTTTTTTAATTCATTAATGAATATCTATGTGAATTCTCAATTTTTTTTGGCATCATAATTGATGTAAAATGACTTCATTGGTTAAGCCAAATTATAAATATATATAGATTAGTAAACTTCTGGTTTACTATAACATATGTTTTAATTGCACTAATATTTGTACATTACAAACTAGGAGATGATATAGACAATTTTTTTAAGACATATTTTTTCCTAATATAATAGCTATAATATGTAGATATCTAATATTTTTTTTATTTATAGTCTTAATATAATATCAATTAGACAAATATTTTTTAAGTTTAATAAATTTTTTATGACTTAAGAGAAAATAATACGTAAGTAATAATAAACTTTGTCCTTTTAATAATATCTTAATTTGTCTCATTAGATAATAATACATTAGCTCTTTCAAAACCTTCAAGAGTTATATACTATTTAAAATATTATAGACATTGATATCACTTGTTATTAAATAAGAAAAATATTTGTTATCTTTAAAAATAATATGCAAGATATATATTTACTATAAATATTGTGTTCAACCACATAATAAGAAATATTTATATTAATTTTTTAGAAATTAAACTATATTTTATTACTTGTATTTATTCATAAACTAATACATATTATATTTTTATATATATCATTATTATATATTTTTACTGCTTATTAATAGCATAATATTAACTATTCAAATATTATTACTACTACAGAGCTATGTTACAATAAGGAGGCAATTGTCCTCCCTTCTCAATTTTGCAAAATTTATATGTATATAGTATTAAATTTTGATATTATTTTTTCATATTTTTTGAAATTTTAAACCCACTAGACTTACTATATATATATATATATATGTGTGTGTGTGTGTGTGTGTATTGTTTGACATTTTAAATTGAATATACTAAATTCATTAATGTATTTTTCCCCTATTTTTCTTTATTATGGTTTTTTTTTTCTATTTTCTTCTTACCTTTCTCAATATTTTCCATTTCTCCTTCACTTTTTTCTCATTTTTTACAAATTATACTTAGCTTATTAGACTTTACATAATGCTATTTTCTCTCATTTTATTGCCTCATACCCAATATTTCATATATTTTTCAAATTATATTTAATCTTTGCATATCTTTAATGCGTGTTTGTAATTAGTAGTTTTATAATAATTTAGTAGAATATAATCAAATTTGAATGCTAATATATTGTTTTTAGTTGGATTTAGAATAATTATCTTTGAAAAAAAATAAAAATTTTTTGAAATATTGTTGAAGATAATAATATTTATTGTTCTTTGTGGATATATTTTTTTCCAAATTGACAATGATAGATTTTTATACCTCATCAATAAACTTTATCTACTTTCTTCAAAATGCTATTATAAACTATTTATTGAATTTATTATGATATCATTAAGTGATGATATATTTTTTTAGTGTATGCTTATTATGCATTACATAAGTATTGAGTAAATATAAAATTATATCTTCATATATAAGTAGTAAAATTGTCGATATTAATATAAAGAGTAATTTTTGGTATATCACTCATTTAAATTGAAATTCATTTATAAATTTAGAAAGGAAAATGCATGATATTGTTAGTAAATTAATTTCATTTAGCTTAATCTAAAAATTCAAGAAAAAATAATTTATTTAAACAATATACTATGAAAATATGAAATTTTTAAATAAAATATAGAAAAATTACTGTGAAAAAAAATTATTTTGCCCCCTAACCCAAGTTTTTAACTTTATCACTAATTATTACTATAAGAGCACATTCAAAATATAGAATATAGAGTAATTAAGTTTCTCCATGCATATTTTTATATATCTTATTTGAAAAAATAATCATTTATGGGGTATGTACTTTTCTTTCAAATTATTACCAGAACTATGAATCCATTTATAAGATGTTTTTCATCTATTCTATCATGAATTGGGCTAGAATAAAAAATAAATATTTAACACATTTTGCATGAATTCATAATCTTCTTTCTTTAAAGCAATCTTCCATATTGATAACAATAAAATGTACTTAACAGAAAATATTTATAATACCTATTTTTTTCATAAAAGAAATTAAGCACAATAAATTCAAGAAAATGCATATTTTTCTTTATTCAACTATTATATATATAAGTGCACGCATGCGCATACACACATATTTCAAATGATACATATAAAGAATTTAATTGTAAGTAGATAATTAAAATAAAAATAAAAAATAAATACATTTTGTGTTTGTTTTCTATCATAATAAAAGTTATTTGTCACATATATAGGAAGAAATTATAATTGGCATTCTCTTATAGGATATTAACATTTTTACATAAATCACTATAATAAAACTCATTACTATTATAATATAATCACTTAATATCTTATAGTCTTCTAAACTTTTATAGTTCATTTTGGCATTTCCAAATTTAAAGAATTCATAGCATTTATCTTTATGGCTTCTAACCATATTCTAGTAATTGATCACAATTTTATGCCATTTTGATTATTATGGCAAGTCATTCTTAATTTTTAATGATTAATTTGTAATGTTTTTAAAATTGGATCGACGACTGAATCGGTAAAGGCCAAGTTTATGGTCTATTGGTTTGACCGTGGTCGAATCGGTAATAATTATATATATATATATATATATATATTAAAATTTAGTTTAATAAATGATTTTAAAAATTTTTTATTAATAATTATATAAAAAAATAAATTCAATATAATATAATATTAAAATTTAGTTAACTCTTTAGTTTTAAAATTTGAATATAAAATAACTTATCTATTAATAAATATAATTATCAAATATTAATGTATTAAAAAAAATATTAAAACCAAGATATTATAAAAGCTAATTATTTAATATATTAATTTGTTTATTATTACTTTTTAAAAAAATTTGTATACTAAAATTTAATTGATTGTTGAAGGTTTGAATATAGTGTAAAAAAATGATGGTTGATAAATATTTAAATTAAATATCATAAATTTTAAAAGAAATATTATAATTATATTTATATAATATTATGCATTATTTTAACATAAAAAATAAGGTGACATAATGGTTAAAATGTTGAGATGTTTCATTTGGGTTATAGGTTCAATATTCTATATTGTCATTTTTAGAGAAAAAGGCAAGAACCAATTAATAATATATTTATATAAACATTTACATATAATGGCTGAAGTGTATCGTAGCTCAACTGGTGCTCATTTCCTTTGGAGACCATGCACTGGGATTTGAAACTGAGCAAAGACAACTCTTTTGGAAGCAATACCATGATAACCTATTTATATAAAATATTACATATATATATTGAAAATGCTTCGCAGGTCAGATGGCGCATATGCATTTTGAAGGCAGCATGTATACGTGTTCGAATCCAAGCAGCAATGCAAGTTAGAGAATTTCTAAAAAAACCAGTTCGATCTGGTTCATTTGCACTGGGTGTAATCCAAACCCAACCAGTCAAACTTGGTTATTGACTAAAGTCAACCGATTCTTAAAAACACCGGTTTGAAAGATATTTTGAACCGAATTAGGGTCCGGTTTTCGGTCCAACTAGTTGAACCGACCGGTTCAGTCCGGTTTTAAAAACCATGTTAATTTGTATACAAGTCATAAGTGGTTATTAATATGGATATAAGTCATAGGGCTATTTGGTGGATTGAAGTATATAGACTATTCATTTTCAGGGTATAATTAAAACAGGTTTTTACAACTATCCATTCATCAAAATATGTTATAAAAAATATATATATACTATTCATTTAGATAATGAAGTTATTGGTTATGAAATAACCAAAACTAAAAGGAATGTGGCTATTGGCCATATGATTATATTTAACTGTTTGGTTTCCAAGACATTTGCTAATATTATATTGATAATCATATTATACATATGAATAAGTCTTAAATTTATAAATAATATAAAATATTGAATTAATGGATAATATAAAGTAAAAATATAAAACTTCTTATACCTTTATACAATAAACAATAAGTTCCAAGTATTGATACTTTATACCAATATGCTAAGAACTTGTGTTAATAATACGTTATAAAACTAATAAAAACATAAAAAGAGCAAAAAAGAAAATTGAGAGGAGAAGATAATTTTTATTCACTTTATAGGCCTTCAACTATAAAATATTTCTATAAGGTATAAGAATATAAATAAAAAAATTAAATTATATAATTATATATAATATAAATCTTTTAAAAGTTTTGAGATATATGTCATTAAATATGAAAAAAAGATCATAAAAAGTAATTCTTTGAGAATTATGAATATCCATATAATTATGTTATTTGAAGCACCAGCGGTGATATTAAAAATCTAAAAATATCATGTAGTTTAATTATGATACTGTTAATGTTGGGAATATGGCCCCAAAAAGAAGGGAAAAAAAAAAAGGAAGCTTGGTCTAGTAAGAATGTTCACTTTAGTTATGATATAATAATAATTAAAAATAAAATAATATTTGATTAAATATTCTATATTTAATTATTTAAAATATTAACTTATTTAACAATTAATAATTTTTAATAAGGTTAAGTTAATTTTTGTGGTATTAATGAATATAATTATAATAATAAACTTAATAAATTGCATAAAATATTATTATATATTTAATAATAATTAATAATTATTGTGTTATAATTAAAGTAAATGATATTTTTAAATTAATATAGTACATTAATCAATATTAAAGATGGATTCACCACAAGTCCACAACACTTATACACTGAAGAGATAGGATATGTTTCCATTTATTGATTTCTCAACTTAAGTGACTTTTTTTTTCGTGTAGTTAATAATTAACAATACAGAAAACTTTAATTACTTTATTGTTTGAGGTCAGATTCATGAATACAGAAGTCAAGAAATTAAATGGAAGTAGTTTGGATAACGTGCATGGTTACATTATTGTGATGAATGCATGAGCGGGTGTTTGATTATAGTATGAAATGCTCTTGTTCATCTCGTGTTCGTAAATAAGAGTTTTAAATATTTAATACTCTTAATTATACAACTTTGGACCAAATTAAGAGATTTGAAATTGGGCTTATTAGTTGATAAGGTGTTTTTAACTTTAATTATTTGGATCAAACTTTAATTTTAATACTTAAAAGAATTTATTCTTTTATATATGTTGAGTCAAGGTACAAGTATAACTAAATTAAGCAAAACATGCAATAAATATTTAAATGACTTAAAAAATACTCTTATTAAGAAAAACTGTAAATTAATTAAGACAAACAACCGGTTTAAATAATATGATTTTTTTTAATTAAGACAAACAACGAGTTTAAATAATATGATTTTGAAAACGATGATTATACATAGAGATTTCTACATTTATATTTTTTAAACTATAATTCAATTAATAATTTATTGAAGTGAGAATCTCGAAATACACTAAACAATAAATAACCCAACGTCTTTTCTTTTCAAATACATTTATGCGAACTTAATTAGCACAACTGACCATAATTAATTATTCAGTCGGTTCACCTTTCAAAAAGAAAAAGAATCTCAATTGGTGGTTTGTTTGCGTCGTTATTCGAGTAGTGTCTCATGATATATAGCTTCACGATTTATATCTTGTATGACTTAAATACATTTTTTTCTTATAATTTTATAAAAAGTTTAGTTTAATTTTGTTAATTTAAAAATAGGAAATATTATATTTTTATTTTATAAACAATCCAATTTCTGTTTATTTGTCACATTATTCATTTAATATTTAATGCCAAACTTAATACATTATTTGTTATTGTTAACTCTTTTAAATTTGACATCCAAGTTAATATATTACTAAATTTAACATTAAATTTTTAATAAAAATATCAAGGAATAATAAAATTGAATTGTTTTAAAAGCTTGAAGAATAATGTTGTTTTATTTTTAAATTTGAAAAATCAAATTAATTTTTTTAAGTAAAAAAACTAAAAATTAAGCCCACTTATATTTAAAAATTACATCCCCAATACCCTGCTTGTGGGAGAAAGCAAAAATCAGGAGGTAAATGCCAGTTTATCTTTAACTCATTATATATAGCTGTTTGAACAGATTAATATATAGTCCTGAAATTAAAACCCAATCAGCATTAACTGCTTCTAAACTAGCTAGCTGTTGACCCTAGTGTGTATCCATTCAAATTCAAGCCTCACTTCGCTGAAACCACAGATACTCTGAGTGTGTACACTAAAAGTCCTTTTGTGCAGAAGAAAAAGAGCCGATTTTACTGACTTCAGAATTTCATACAAAGAATATAAACATATCTACCGCTAGCTTTTCGCTTGTGCACACAAAGTCCATGAGGCCATGAACCAAGTTGCAAGAAGCTGTAACTTCCAGGAAATGAACCTGTCGTGTGTGTGTATGTCTTGATGTGCATGGAAGAAAGCAGTTTATGGACACACGTAGACGAAAGGCGAAGAGATATGTTTGCACGTATAGCTTCGTGATTTGATGGGTCTTCGGTGCAATTGCAATACTTGACCTTACGCAAGCAAGGTGGGTGTTTTTATATATAATTGACGATTTGTAATGATGTATTGTTATTGCTTTGCAGGGGGAATCATACATACACATATAATATACATGGGTCCCAGATGATTCTGCATGGGACGTGGCTTCTCGTTGCCTTTGTTTCTAAAGACACCTTGTAGCCGCACTTGCATATTTCAACGTCTTTCCCTTCAATGCCCTCATACAATTTCCAATTTAATGTTCAACTACACACAGATAATACTAATATTTGTGCAAATAATGTATGAGCTCCACTGCTCTTCATCTAAGCGTACGTCTTTAAATCTCTATAATTGATGGATTAGTATTAAATACGTCTTAGACTGAATTCAGTCCTTATCATTCCATTCACTTAAATTCAAAAAGTAGACTTAATTAGAGGTCACAAAGTTCACCAACCCCTCAGGCCTTGCTCTAGAAAAATAAATTTAAATTTAAAAAATTCAATAAAAAATAGATTAATTTTTAAAAACTCTACTATAAAATAGGTTGAACTCGACTTTTTTTAAGACTTAAACTCGAGCCTAAGTGAACAAATCTATTAAAAAGCCTTGCTTATTGGGATATCTTTTTTAATTGGATTTTGCAAAGAAAATACTCATACATTACATTTTAACTTAAAATTTTAGAATTTTATGTTTATATAGTGTATATATATAAGTAAATCCACTTCTGCAATCCTCCCTTTTTTTTCATTTGTGGGTTCAGATGTAGAATTTATCAATCACGTTTCAACTCAATGCAATTTGTGTAGGTACGATCACAAGGCTCTCACAATCCTTTCATGATTCTCTTGACGCAGCAACCTGCAAGTTGCGAATGAGACTAATACGAATAACTTTGCTTGGTCTTTGTTTATCTCCTTTCAAAACCCCCCCATGTGACATCACACGTGGTCTACCCAGACAAAAAGAATGTGCAAACTGCCCCTGACTAATTTAATATTATATGTTCCTAACTAATATTATTTTAAGAAAACAAAAGAAAAAAATAAAGCTTTAAGTTTAGAGCCTTGCCATAGATCCAGTACACGTCTCCATCTTTCTGGCACAAAATCTCAACCAAATCTAGCATCTAAAATCTTCATAGTCTCCCATTTTCAGCTTAAGCATCATGATCATACGGACAAGTTCTTTACATACTAAAATCAAGTTTTATATATAGGAATTTTGAGCACACGTGGCGGTATTAATGTAAAATTGAAACTATTTATCATTATCATAGCGAGGGTGTGATTAATTAAATTTAATGGACGGTGATGATGACGGAGTAAGATTTGTAGGTTGGGACGAAAGGTTGCTAATCATGGTCCTCATCTTTCTGTAAAGGGAAGAGAGAGAGCTTTTGACCATTGACCGGGAGGCACGTGCACCGCATCCTTTATTCATTCAAAATGAAGCAACGATGATTTCGGCGACGCACGTGCATTCCCTTGTCCCGACAAGTATTAACATAATGATGCCTTAAATGTTCAACTTTGTATTTTATTTTTATATATTGTTTCCCTTTGTTTATTCATTCTGCTTTGAATGTATCTTATATATCCTTCTAGTTTAATCTTATACCCTTCAGTTTAATATAAAACATTTTATGGTATTTAATAACGATATTCATAATATGACAAAAAATATATATATTTAAAATTTATCACATTTAATGAAATAATAGTTGATTATGTAGGATATGAATATATTTAGAACAAGAGTTATGTTAAGAATGTGGTTATACATTTAAGGGGTCCCCACTCAGCACGTGACATACCAACGTGAATCCAATGCTTTTTTTTTACTTCTATGAGTGAAAAAGGTGTGGTATGTTAGGTATCACAGACGTTGATTATAATATTAACACCGCCGTTAGCATAGCTTTCATGCATAAATAATAAATATCAACACCTCATACCATCGAAAGTGAAAAACAAAAAGAAAAAAGGAAGGAAAATATAAGAAATGTACCATCTTTATAAAGAAATTTTTAGTTGAATCTTTTGAAAAACAAATATCCCTTGTAAAAATTCATCGTGAGATTATATTCCGCAAAACAAATGGAGTAATCAAAGTTTGCTAGCTCCGGGGTTTCTTCGAGCAGCTAAGCCCAAGCCCAGGAACGTTCTTCAAAGTGATCCACCATAGTGCCCAAAACAAAATGCAATCTTGTGAAGTGGGTTATAGATGAAATGGCAATTGGATCTGGCAAAAGAACTCGTGGGCTTGGCAATGAGTTGTACGTTTAAGAGTGAGATCAACTTAGAATTGAGCGTTGCGATTTGCGAAGTCCATAGAAGAACTCCTTGAAAATCGGACGCTTATACTAGTGACTCTGGAGATATAGCCAAGCATTTGTTTTAACATGTGTCTTTTTTTTGTGGGTAAATAAAAAATTTTAACTGTAAAGATAACAATTTTAATTATGAAAGGAAATTTGAATTATAAGGACAAAAATTTTAACAGAAAAGATAAATTTTTGGTCTGTTGAGCTTTTAAAATAATTTAAAATTTAAGATCATTTATAATAAATACTATTTCAATCATAATTTTTATCATTATAATTAAAATTTATTATTCTTAATTAAAATTTTCCTTCACAACTAAAATTTTTATTTTTATTTTATCTCTCTAGCGAGAGATAAAAGAATATATGTCAAACAAATACTTGATTGCCTCTTCTACAGTGACTGATGTAACTACAGAGGATCTGAATTAATTAAAATCATGATCTAGTTGCATCAGAGGCATAGAGGACAACGATTGGTGGGGTTCCAGGTAGAGAAGCCTCTAACACAGAACTGTGCATGGCCAAGAGATGGACCATTATCTCGTATAAGAACTTTAATCAGCGGGCTTTCATCCGTTTAGAAATCAAGTGCATTTAATATATTTTTAAAACTTGTATCATATATAATCAGATACTTCAAATTACATTTAAATATTATATATTATATGATGTCATAATACTTATGATGTGTCTTGTCCGCTATTTGAATTATTATTGACTCTTCATAGCCACGGCACATGGACAGGTTCAGCGTAAAATTTGTTACAACACCCTTCTCCCTTCTGTCAATTTCTTGTGGTAGCCCTAAGTACCAACAACTATAATTATATAATAATTGGTATAGATTATAAATGTACAAAAACAATGGTTCTATAAATAATTTCTTTTTCAAATGACCAATTGATGTATGTGAAAGCAGCTTTGCAATTTTACAGGCTATATCCAATTTAGTGTACCTATAAATCTTTTTCCCTCCCTCCATTAGCTGCAATATCTTCTAAGCTCCTAGATATGGCTTTCTCCTATACGCTTTCCTCCCAAACAAGGACGAAGTCCTCGTCCCAAGAGATGAAAAATTAATAGAAAAATCCAAGGAATGATCTTTTCCAGAAGGAATGTTATCAAAGAATAATAAGGCAGAGAGAACCAAGGATTCAAACTCCCAAACATTTTGCCCAAAAACACCACCGGCCAACTTTTCTTGGCAGTGAATATTCAGAAGGCAAGGATGGATCCGCAGCAAAGTCTTCAGCTCGCGACCATACATAGACCCCTCGTTCTTGTCGACTTCCTGGGACAGTGTTGTCCAGTATGAATGCCACCAAGAGTGTAACCACCATGTTCAAGGACATAAGAGCATTGACTGCAAAATCCAGCTGAAACATTTTGGACCAAAGACAATGATATGTTAGCTCATCTTCATCACAAGAAAAAAAAAAAAAGGTCATAGTTCTACTTGCTAGAAAATTTAGCAAGCATGTAGATTTGTTTTGGAGGCCATAGATATTTGGTATTAGCTTTAATCAGAAGGAAACCAACACAGATATCAGAAACTAGTGAAGAAATGAAACTTTCAAGATTGACAAATTCATCTACAAGTAGGGATGGACAAAATGGCCTTACCCGCAAATTTTATCCATTTGGGTTTGGATATGCATACGGGGATAAAAAAAACCATAGTAAGCAGTGTGGTATACACCCATCCCAAACCTCTAGTGTCTGTGAGTGTGTACACACACATAACCCCCGCCCCCCAAAACACACACACACCTCAATTTGACAAGCATTTCAATAAAGATTGGCAAGTTATAGTCATTATGTGTTAGTTGTCATTTTTGAGACGTATTCAAGCACAATATTGTTGAGATTTGACAAATTTATATCATGTTGATTTGTTGTTTTGAATTATATTAATTGCTATTTGAGACATTTTTTTTTTGTTTTTATTTTATATAAATAGATTTCATGTAAACTAGTTCGACTTGAGAAAATTTTGCTAATTTTAAGATTTCTCCGAATATGAGTCTTGAGTCCAGGGATTTAAGAATTCAATTGGGATGAAGATAGGGTTTGAATCAGTTACCAGCCCAAGTTTGGGTCTTGGAATGGGCCTAGTATTTTTCCATGGGTTCGAGTTTGTGAGTACTATGGTACCCCCCATGATCATCCCCATCTAATAGCCATCCAAGTCAGATAATCATTATAGTTAACCCCTTTTCTTTTCTACTGGAGGCAAGGGGCGTCATCAAAGGAAAAATTCTTAGGCAGACCCGATTTACTTTTATAAAAAGGTGTAGACTAAGCAAGTCATGAATGGACACACACAAGTATGTACAACACTTTTTTAAGTAAGACTTGCCTCTGACATACTCACATGTTCTAGTCATTATTAATTTGGTCTATAATTTTTATTTAGACCGGGTCCATCTAAAAATCTCTCTTAAGTAAGAGGTGACTTACTTGTTTAATGCCTGTGTTGAATGGTCCACTTGATGCTGCACCGTAAGGAATCAGATAACTTGGCAGTATTAGAGTGGTAGCAGGCTGGTATTGTTGAAAATAAGCAGGAACAGATAGGCCAAGGAACAACGAAACGCCAACTATTGTTATGTTCCTGAAGCTGGTTGACGGGCCATACTGTAAAGTGGAGAGGCCCAATGCTGCCGTAAGGGCCCACATGAAGCACAGTACAGAGGCAGCCAAGGCCTGGGGAATGGAAGCAAGAAGGGCACCCACTTTTCCTACAAAATACAAGTAAGGAATAGATAACACTTCACTGGCATATTTACAAATTGGACAACTTCAACTATAATGGAAAATATCTGAACTTCAAATCAGGTGTCAGGTGACTACTAGTTGATATGATGCTCTAAACAATCTTGAACAGCATCAGAAGATCAGTTACTGATAGAGATCATAATATAACTATTCAAAAACCTTCACTTAACAGCTTAAACTTTTGAGATAAAATGGTCTATTACATGGTGTCAGGTGTCAAATGACTTAGTTGATAAAATGGTTTATTACACGGTATCAAAATCTGTATGACTAAGTGGTTCAGAATTCGTCAGTTTGATCCTTGCTGCTCCCCATTCCTCTTAAAATTTGTTTCAATATAAGATATGATGGACCTGTACATTATCTACACGTTATGTCCAATGGGCGTTTGTGTGAAGAGGAGAATTAAAGATCATAATAGAACTATTCAAGAGATTTCACCCAATAATTTAAGCTTTTAGGTTGAAATAATCCTTTACAATTATAATGTAAAAGCTGGTTCAAATGCATGAAAATTAAATTACCGGCACATCCTGAGATCCACCTCAACCAGCACACAGCACGAAGGAGAGGAATGAAAACTTAATATACAGTTGTTTAAGAATTTTAAAATCAATTTAGGTTTGTCACTAAACTTTGCTGCTTTACCTAAAAATGAGAATAGGATCAATAAAGCTGCTCCAAGCTCCACTACCTTCCGATTTGCCACCTTTGTTATGTCAATTGTGTGCATATTTTCTGTCAAAGTTGTTGACCCAGTACCTGAGCCCCAAATACCAGCCAGTATGCTGCAGAAACCCTCCAATGCAATTCCTCGGCTCACAACTCCAGGAGTTGGAGCCCTTGAATTAACTCGCAGAGATGCAGTATGATAGGTTCCGACCTGGAATATGAACGCACCACTTCATTTCCAGTTCAGATTTTGTCCTTGTTTCTTCATGTGGAGATATTATTCACATTTTAAAAAAGAAAGGGTTTTGCAGCCTTTACTATGATAACTTCGCACAATTGGTGCCCTTACATGCCTTTCAAGTCTAAGAAAGTCTATTATACTCAGAGGGCCATTGATTTGCCCAATCTCATCATAAATATGATAGTTCTGTAAGTGTGTATATGCCACTTTAGAGTTAAAGACGAAAACATCTTGAACATTTCTAAAGTTTTGCCACCTCATTATGAATTTCTAATTCTAAAGCAGATGATAAATTGCGCTTGGAAGCATTTATTCAATAGAAATACTTACTGAATCCACAGAGGCAACCAGTGACACTATGATCATGATTATGGAAGTCCTAAAATGGAAAATAGGGATACCCCACTGTAAAGGGTAAGGAAATCTGACCCATGCAGAAGTTGACAATGCATTGGAAACATCAGTCCTGCAATGCTTCATTGTTGACGCATGCTTTCTACATGCATCATTCAGAATGTTAGAACTTGGTATATCAAAATTACATCCCTTGTAATTATATGCTCCTCCAGCTGTTAAAAATGATGCATATATCCAAATTATCGTGACACTAAGGGGAACCTGCAAATATTCAAAGCATGTAAACAGAATTTGATATTATATCCATATTTACCAACAGGAAGACCTTGCAGTACTCATAGATTACTTAACTCATGCAAAACTTGGTTTTTTAGTTCACTTGAGTTCATCACGAAGAGTTTTATGTCTAGAAGTTTCAAGCTGTATGGTAGAATTTAGAATATGTTAGGATTAGATCTAGGGGTTCTAAGATTAGGTTTCTATTTAAACTGGTTCTAAATATAATGTGTGGAACTATTAAAGGTTAAAAACTATCTCAGACACAAAACAACTAGCAGATAAATAATTTCATCTTTCATTTGTGTGATTTTCATAGTCAAGCTAACAGCACAGAGAAACTATCTTAGCTATGGCTATGTGCAGGCAATATATAAACATGTAATCCCGTAGAAAATGAAAATCATCTAAACTTCTAGCATGGAAAGGCTTTGAGCACATAAAAATGATACATAACACCGTGGATCAACTAAATCATATTCAAAACATATCATTGTAATTTAGGATACTTACAGCATAGATTCGAAATATGTGGTGGCCAAAGACAGATATTCCTCGAAGATACTACAAAAAAAAAAGGCGACAATATCACTTCCCGAACACTGCTGAAATGATTTGATAATAAATCAAAAAATGGCTCGTGTACAAAAGACAATCTCTAACACAAGAAGCAGTAACTTTACTGCAGTTTCAGCATTTTCAATACCAAATATTATACATCAGTGGTACCTAAAATACTTGGGAAAGGACTCACCAGGGTGAAGATTAGAACCAATGCTATCAGCGGAATGCTGACTTCCAAGCAAGTCCCAGCTTGAGGAAAGCCGTAGCTGAAGAATGCTAAACCTACAGCAGCAACAGTTGGGGCAACAACAATGGGGTTGATTAACCTACAACAAATTGTTGTGCAATTTCAAGGAATTAGCAAATTAGATTTCTTGAGTCTCTTAGCAATTTATTTTAATGAAAGAATAGAAGTTCAATTGCTTTTATGGACTTTATACATAAATATTTGTTCCTGATGGATTATGTGCTTTACCCATTTTATTTTCCCAATTTATTCAATTTTTTTGGATGTGCAAACCATGTTTCTTAACTTTTCAAAGAGCCATGTAAGAGACTATGAATAAAATAAGGGTAAATTGTATGACTGATTAACTTGGTTTGGCTTGCCAATCATGTTACATGAGATAGGGAAAACTGGCAATTAAATGGTTGACTGACTGCCAAACTTAAAAAGCGGCTCGAGCACTGCCTTCTATTGCTATGGTGTGTATTGTGGCAGTAGTTATCTCAAGAAGAGAAGCAAGGTGCCTTGGCCATGTCTCTTTTCTAGCTGGTTGAAAAGGTCTTAGGCTCTTTTGTGAAGTCCTTGCTGGAGAGAATAAGATTGATGATATAGCAAGTCATAGGTGTGACTAGGATTTAGCTTTGTGGGAGTGGGAAGTACTGAAAATTTATTTGAATGATCTCATTAGGGAATTTTAATGTCTTCTCTCATCTTGGACACGGGAAATCTACTAGACAATGTAAATTATGGTCTGTTCCTGTATTGTTGCTCATTTTTATTTTGCATTATTTAATCAAAGATTGCACATAGAAAAAGATAAATATTTACAAGTGTTAACAAATTCAATGCAGTGTAGATTTAGTAAAGCTAAAGCATGTGTAATTTCTGTCATCTGAATTTCATTTCCCTACACCCCAGTGAATTTCATGGAAAAAAGGATCAGAAGATATACTTTACATACAGATTATGCCCCAAAAAAAAGGTAATAAACTCAAGAAATTTCGTAAATTAAAAATTGAAGATGAAAGATATTTCATTCCCACCAGAGATTTATTAAGCTCTGATGAACACAAGAAAAATATCACTTCTAAATTGTAATGTCTCCTTACCTGAGCAGAAGAGACATTAAACCACTAAATCCCAGGATACATTGGAATATTGAACCAACAATTATAGCTCCTTGGAGTTCCCTCATTATGTGCCTGAATCTCTGCAGTTAAATTAAGCATTCTTTAATATGGAAAGAGTGAATCACTCCAAACCAGAAGAAAAGTCAGGGTTAAATGCAATTTGTAAACAACATGTGTCCTTCATTCTGTTGACAAAAGCCAACAGAGCAGAACTCCATTGCAAAGAATCTGCAACAGATAAATAAACACTGAAAGAAAGGAAAAGGGCAATTTATGCAGTTATTCTGAACATATATAAGTTTAAACACCACATAATTATGAAGGAAATTTTTTAAGTTCTAACAATTGCTTCTGAAGTAAGAATTAGCATTTTGCTACAAATGAACTTACATGTTCTGTAAGATTTCGATATTCTTGAGCGTTTATGATAACTAATGCTGGTGCCAAATATATGAATGAGCTCCCTTGTACTAGAGGCAGTCGGGTACCAAAGTAGGAGTGCAGTATTGTTGTGATGCCAGAAAGAAACAGCATTGTAGAAATTACGGTAGCAGTATCCTTCTGTCATTATTGAGGTAAAAGAGAATATATAAGAATATAGAGAACTATCAAGTTTCCTAGAGTATAAGAAACATCAAACAATTTATAACACCACATGCTTACATCTGTTCCACCCATGGCCGGTACCATGATTAGTGGGATAAATATAAGTGAGCCAGCCAATGATAGATAGTGCTGCAGGCCATAATAGATAAGGAGAACTGCAAAGAAAGTTGCTCAGATGTAAGCGAACGAGAGCTACTATCTTTTAGCATGTGAAAGCAGCAGGATTCAACTAATTAGTTTTGATAACTATGATATAGTGATTAAATAAAACAAATATTTGGAAAAAAAAAACGTTGCCTTTTCAAAGCCTTCTTTAAACAACATGATGAATAGCCAGAGATGTGTTCTCTCTTTTTTGCTTTTTATTGATTTTCTCCCCAAGTTATTTCAACGGTGTTTCTGAATAGTGGTCATTTGATGCTACACAAATGGGGTATATAGTGTGATGGGAAGACTTCAAATTTAGCTTCATGCAGGAAATAGTTCTAAAGTGTAGACGGTTCTCTGTATTCCTCTAATTATTTTTAGCACATCTTGCCCAATTCAAAAGGATTCAAAGGGGTTCATGTTGCCATGGGAGGGGAACTAAAGAGCGTTTTTCTCAAACGAAGATCATGTTGCAAGGGGCAGGCACTTACCTAAGCCTTTCGTTAAAAGTAAACAGTTTTCTATATATCGTTCAGACTTTTTCTTCCCACCCCTTCAGAAACATCTAAAGGAGTTAAGTAGAAAAAAGAGCGGTACTAACTAGAGCTTGATTCAGTTGGTGGCATTCATGATGTCCTCCATATGCACTCTTAAAACAGATGTTATACATTATTTAAAGACCAATTTATCAAGATATAAATGAAACAACATGATTAACAGAGATATAATAACCGATTATTTTAGTCATAAAGTGTGGACACAAATATGAAGACTAAACTTTAGCTTATAAATGAAGAGACTAATGTGCATTTCAACATCCCAACATAGGGAAAACAGCCATATATGCGTACTACGATAGAGTTAGGTTTCTGAAGATGTAGAATTATGCAGTTAAGAGATCATAACAAAATTGAAACTGATTAGAAAATATGATCTTACACTAGGACTAGAGTTCTAGAGCTTAAAACATTAACTTCAACATACCCATTCAACTTAACCACACTCCTAAGAGAACTAATCCAAAATTGGCATTCAACTTAATGGTAATAACTGATAAGAGCTAAGCGAAGTGAGGAAGTATTCAATATTCATAACCGATAGAATAGATGAGTTTTTAACTAACCAAAACCCGGATTTTCTCTTATTCCGCATTTCAAGCCCGGTGGTCTCTGCCAGCCTCCCCCTTCACCAGGTTCCTCCCCGTCCGGATACATATTGACTTTGACATCTCCTTCGGCTATATCTTCCTCCTCCTTCTTTACCTCCGGTATTGGAGCAACCGCAGAGGTTCCATGACCATTGCTCTCTCTATTCACAATTCCATTAGCATTACCATTCCCTACGAAAGCAGGTTTCTTCTGGTTTTCAGTTCCCAAATTGGAAGCTCTCTCATTCTCCGTCCTCGTTGCCGCTTCACGCGTAGACCCATTTTCTGGTTGGATCTCATTCCCTCGATCTCGTCTCGTCCTTCCCAGAATTGGATCTATCTCTATCTTCGGAGAGGACCCTCCGTTTTTCTGCTCAAGATTCCTCTCCAATTTGAACCCAGCACTATCAAACTTTTCACTAGCACTAGTCCCTGCTTCCCCAGAGTAATCCGAGACAAATCCGGTCCTCTTCGCCCAAGAACGCAGCTCTTTCGGATTGTGGTCGCCTTTTGGCACAAAGGGCTCGACTCTCGCAGGCAGAGGACTATGTCTCTTGCCATTCCTCAGAGTCTCGCCTTTGTCAAATTCTGAGCTCGACCCAGTTTCCATTGAAATCTTACAGTACGGTGGAAAGAACAAAGATGAAATCTTACAATAAGTAGGGAAACAGAGGATTCACATTACAGTAAAGATACAGAGTGCAGAGAGAGAGAGAGAGGGAGAGACTAATCTACAGTGAATTGGAAAATGATGTGAAAACAAGAAACTGAATAATGAGCTTTGTCTAGTGATCAACAGTGAGTACGGAAGGAGTGAGAGTAGCATTGAGGCCTCACTACCGGTCGCAAGTTGCTATCAAATTGAACTTTTATAGGAGGTGACTGTAAAATTACCGAAATATCCCTCTTGGCCGTTGGTAAGAAAACCCGCTGCTAAACCAACGAAGGATGATGCCAGCTATTCTTCTCCCCCGTCACTTTGTCTTTTCTCTTTTATTGTTATTATTTTTTTTTTTTTTAAACAACCGAACAATTTAAGGCTTGTTTAAAATTATTTTATAAAATAATTTTTTTATTTTTAAAAATAAAAAAATTTGTTTGATAATGTATTTTTAATGAAGTATTTTAAAAAATAAAAAAATAAAATTTTGTTTTCAAAAATAAAAAATTCAAAAAAGTATTTTGTAATTTTTGTTCTACAGAATCAAATAAAAAATAAAAAATAATTACTTTTTAAAATAATGAATTAAACAAATTTTTTAATTTTTTTATTTTCAAAAATTTGTTCTTAAAAATATATATTTTTAAAATATTAAAACAAAAACAGTTTTAAACAGGCCTTATTTTTTACTCGTATCTCCGTCATTTTTATTTTCTGTTGCTTTTAAGCGGAAACCACCGCTTTGCTTCTCTTTCCTTCAATTTCAAGTTTCATCTTTTCCATAATAACAAAGATTCCAAAACAAACCAAGTTGAATCGGATGTGCAGCAGTGAAGTGGGGTTGCTTTGTGCGTGACAAAGATAACTAGGAGCTTGGATTTTTAAAATTTTCTTATTATAATTTTTTTTATAAAATTGAAAAATAGAGAAATAAAATATGGATCTTATATATTCTTATTTTCTTTATTTCAATGCTTGATTTATACCTTATATTTATTTCTCTTCAATTTTATAAAACATTTATTATAACAAAAGGCTTTAAAAGATGCATACCTCAAAGAAAACCACAAATAAATTAATTAAATTGTCTAAATTTATGTTAATTTTAGAATGAGGTAAACGCTATTATTTGTAAGACTTACTCACATGGTGATCTCACTTAAATATAAAAGAAATAATGAATTTAACACATTCTGTATTTTTCTTTAAAATTGATATTATTAATATGAAAAAAAGAGAATTTATTTTGCAAATTTTTAAATAACTCTTAATCCAATTATAATTGTTGTGACTGAAAAGAAATCTGAACTCGAACTTATTGGGTCTATTCAATCGGGCAATCTGCATTCTTTATATTTAATAAATAAATATATTATACACAATTGAAGGGGAAAAATAAAGTGATAAAAAGAAATAGTGACCATATAGATTTGAGAGCTGATTAAAATGTAATACATTTACATAATTTTTATAATATCTATTATATTTTTTTATATCTCAAATCATTATTTTAACTATTAAATTATATTTTTAAAAATAAAAATATAAAAATAATTTTTTATCCTATTCACTTAAACGCGAATAATTGATTTTGCTGGCTTTGAGCTTAAGAGAGAAGATTGTTTCTGTAAAGTGACCCTCCAACTGAAAAACCAATTATTTCTGAAAAAGTGTGTTTTTCAGCCTTTTACTTCCATAACTTTAAGCATCAACCAACTGGAGTGAAAATTTAGCTACTTTATATTATTTACTATGTTATGGAATTTGTCAACAGGAAAAATTCTATTTTTCCATGTTAACCATTCGTGCTGGAAAGTCATTGTTTAATTGTTCCTTTGCAACAATTTTACGTGTATGGCTTGTTGTTAGGGACATAGCCATGTCGTTTGAAACTCTGCGATCTCATTTATGATATAACTTTTTATCATTTTTATTATATTATTGTAATTATTATTATTATTATTATTATTATTTTATTATATATATATATTTTTTACATACATAATATTTCGTCAACCAAAAGAGTTTTCAATATTTAAGTCTCGAGCATTCAATGGGTTTCGATCTTTAAATATAACTTATTATTTATATTTTAAGAAAAATTATAGTTAAAGATTCTAAAGTAAAGATATTTATATTAAAAAATTTTAAATTTTAAAATTATTTTATAAGACTCAAGAACAAAAAATTCTAACTTAAGGTAATTATAATTTTTCCTATATTTTACACGTGTACATATCCGAAGTCTAAAACATCTTGATGTATTGCGAAGTTTTTTTAATTAATAATTGGTAGCCAAAAAAAAATTGTTCTTCTATTCGAATTGAGTAGCTTGATTATACCATATATTGTTAAACAATTAATGTATAATACCATAATTGATCTATTAAACCTGTAACTAGCATATGCACTGATGTGGAATTCACTCTACATCGTTTTTCATTAATTTATCATGTTCCCTCTTTTTCTTGCATTTCTCAATAACTTTTTATTGTCTTTAAAGATAAGTATGTCTACCTTTAATTTGTTTCTCTGCAAAAGTTTCAGGCATCTATGCTGTTGAAATTTTTTAGATCATGACTATGCTCTAATTTTATATCTGCCTAATTTTAAAAAAATACATATTAATTGATCTTAAATTTGCATAAATTATTTTGGAAGAGGACCTAGTTGTAACTTTAAGAAAATTTAATTATAATAAGTTCATTCACTATAAATTTTATCAACTTAAAATTCTTAATTTTAATTTTTTTTTGAGCACATAATCAAGTACATTAAAACCCCTTCTTTGTCATCATGGCAATAGATGGAAGAGGTATCTCTCTAACTTTATTTTTGTCTCAAACTCTCTGATTTTTTATCCAGTTTTGTTCAGGCAAGGTTGTTTTTTAATCTATTTCCTCAAAATTTATGAAATTAACTAAATGAGTTTTGAAATACGTCAACTATTTGTTAAATGGGCTTTAGCAATTTTTTAAAAAAGAATTCTCATGCAACTAAGTTCATCACTTAATAAATAAAAAGCCTTAGCTCTTAGAAAAGATTTCTCACAAACTAAGCCAAACAAAAGAGGTTTGCAAACTGTAGTTTATTTTATTTTAATATCCTTTTCCCCTTTTTTTAAGACATCTTGACCCCCCAACAAAAAAAAAAAGAGGCAGAAAGTGTGTTTTCTCTGTGCATGTAGTATGCTGACTGGTGCTAGAAATTACAACACTTTGAGAAATTTAATGCCTTAAAAATTTGATTTGAAATATAGTGTCAATTTTATAAGTATATATTTTTGCAAAGCCTAATTGAAGAATTTCCACAAAAGTCTAATTGAAGAAGACCTTTCTCATGTTGTAAGCTCTCCACGCCTAGCATCTTCTCTGTATCTACACACGAAAATTCAGTATGTGTAGTATTCTGTGAAATTTAGTGATTGTCCAAACTTTATATATATATAGATATATATATATATATATATATTTTACTTTATGATTGCTGGAGAAAATATAAGATCAAATTAGTCTGAACCCAGACAAATTCTTATGTTTTTAACTCTTTACTCTGATGTCAAATTTTAAAAATCACATTATTTTTTTGGTATATGTTTTGAAAAATAAATTGCTCAAAGTGTTAATTAAATTGGGAAATTCCCACTCTATATTTCAAGTCATTGAAACCTCTAAGACTCCTTATAATTTGAAACCCTTTGAAGAGAAGAGACTGATTCTCCTGCAAAATAGGAACATAAAGGATTAATTTAATCTTTTTTTTTAATTCAAAATCTACAATATTCAATTTCATGCCTCCTTCTTAGATATGATCTTTACAACAATTTCAAAATGATATGGCGCAAATTGTAGTTTCTGGTGTTGAGCAATTAAAGAACGAAATTCAAATATGTACTATGCTGCCCTCATTTTTCTGCAGCATTGTTATGAAGAAAAGCTCCTTTTTTGAGAGTAGATATTATTGAATTTTTATTTTTATCTAAAATTTATTATTTGTTAATATATATATTTTTAAACAAAAATAAGAATCCAATAATTACAATACTCGACGACTCAAAAGATTGAAAATTTCTTTGCAATACCTATTTTGCCGCTCATTTCAACGGGACAACACACTGAACTAAATTTCTGGGAAGTCTCAGCGCCGTGAGAACTGAGAATTGGGAAGCCACCACAAAGGAGACAATTTAAAATTATACATTATTCACTCATTATTATTTTATTGGTAAAAACATTAGAAAATTTGATTTCTTTAAAAAAATAAAAACAGAACAAAACCATATATAGTTTAGGACTAAATTTACATACAATTTATTATATTTTTTATAAAAATAAGTGTATAGTTTAATTAAAAATTTAATATAATTATCAATAAAAATTATACATTTATTATATTATTATTAGAAAACTATATATTTGTCATATTTTAATTAAAAATTTTAATTATAAAAATATAAAAAATTACATATAATTTTTTTCTATAATTTATGACAGCATGATACCTGAAAATAAAAGGTGTTTTAAAATGAGTTTGGGTCATTTATAATCATAAATTAATTATTTGTAATGCAATCAAAGAGAGATATAATAAATATAAAAGAAAAGAATAAATTTTTTATACATCTTTATCTTTTTGTATTATTCTTTTTCTCACTATATAATTAATCACGGCAAAATAGTCAATTTCGTATTAAAATACTCATTATACTTTGTAATTTCCCTTTCTTTACCGATTAAGAAGTGTACCACTCCAAGCAGCAAAGCCTAAAGGTCCATTTGATGTTCATGACTTCCATGATGTAACTAACGACATCAAATTGTCGGTTGTCGGTTCCTTGGTTTTCTGTTTTTAATTAATACTTTAACTTTTCGGCCAAAAACGTTTTTCTTTATTTATTTATTTATATTAGTACCTTAGTTTGTGATTATTGCTTCTCTATATAGCTTGAAGTGAATTTTACGAATCATATAAAATATGATAATAAAAAGTAATGACACGCACTAAGAGAGACATCATTCTTCAATGAATCTTGACAAATTGTCATGATTTTTCCACCTCTTTTTCAATAACCAAATTGATGCGTTTAAGAATCAAAAAGCGAAGCCAAATCGTAAGCCGTGCAATGAATCATGCATGTAAAACCCAAAAAAAAAAAAAATTAAAATTAATATAAATTATTTGCATAATTTATTCATTAATAATAATGATAATTAAAATTTAAAATTCAAACAAGGCAATTTGTTCTATCCAGACAACATATAGGAAGTATAAAATGTTTTAAATAATTGCGATGTTAAAATATTCTATAAGTTGAACTTTTTATTTCTCTTCCAAATCTATACGTTCTAACCTTAAATATATTATTTTAATCTTAAAATTGAACTGGAATTCTTGATCTCATTATTCCTAATTCTTCTCGTCGGCTTTGATTTGTTTCATTTAGTTATTGCATGAGTGTTGAGGAGTAATAATAAACTTTCCTTATATATAAGATCTCTAACAATGTTTATTTTCTCTATTCAACCAACCGCTCTAACTTGGATAAGCCTATTGGATCAAATTTAAGATCCGAAATATTTAAATTTAATACATTTAATATTAAATAGCATTTGAAACATCTGATATGTTTTGAATATTATATTTAATATTTAAAAATTTAAAATATAAGAATAGTCCCCATTTTTCCAATTTAAATTATAGTTATTATTATTAAGAATTATCGACATGTGAGTGGTTATCTTATTGTCTGTAAATTGGTTACGGAGAACGAAGTTAAGAAGATTTCTTATTGAAAGGCCTCCTTCCTTGTTGTTACCATCACATTAGGTTGCGTGATCGGTTAAAAACACTGTATATGAACTTGTACGATTACTGACTGAGGTTTAATTCTTCAATTAATGATTATGGCTGGAGTTACGTTGTTAATTTTTTCCGCTGCTTGAGGTAGGATTTATTTTATAATACGAAATTGGATATTAATAGTGTTGTTTGTAATAAACATGCTTTAATATATATATATATATATATAGGAAAATATTTAATCTGGAATTTCTTTCACTTACGAAACCTCATTGGGGCGCCTATCAAAGCTCTTTGATGAAATCGATCCCTGATCTTCCAGAATCTTCAATTGAAGAAAAACTTTTGGGTAAATTACATGAATTTTTTATTTTTAAAATATACATAAAATTCTCATAAAATAAAAAGTTACACTAAACTAAACTTAATCTAATTTTATTTATTTATTACTATAATACTTTTTATTAATTTAAATACATAAACTTTTTTGGTTAAATTTAATGAAAATGAAATTTATTCTTTTTTATTTTATTTGTACAGATTTGAAAACAAAATATACTTTTTATATTTTTTTTATTTGTGTATCTCTGAATATAATATATATTTGTATATTTAAATTAATGGAAAGTATTTTAATTCAAAAATTTACAATTAAACTAAAATTTATATTCCAATAATAAAAATATATATAATTTTAACAAAAGTTAAAAGAAATTCGTGTAATTTAATCAATTCATTTTAGCCACACCACTACCCCCGATGCTAACACTGTGTTCGGACGGGGGAGGAGAAAAAATGGAGGGAGAGAAAAAGGAGAGAGAAAATATTATCTTTTAACACATTTGGATTGATGAAAAGAAACCATAAAGGAAAAAAAATTAATGATAATAAAATAAAATAAATAAAAATTTAGTGCAATAATGAAATAAAAAAATGAAAATTAATTATAAAATAATGTTTAAATAATAAAAAAATTATTTAAAAATATAGTCAAAAAAATTTATTATTAAAAAATACATAAATTAAAAAAATGTATGATTTAAATAAATTATTTTTTTAAAAATTATTTATAAATTATTATTTTAATATAATAAATATAATTATTTATTTTAATATTTTTATAAATATTATTTATATATATTAATTAATTTAAGTATGATATATAAATATAATAAATATTTTTTAATTATTATATATTATATATAATATATAATATATATTATTATATTATTATATATATATATATATGCATTGGCATTGGATATATTATATTATAATATTATATTAATCACCCTATCCAATCAAATGACAATTAGACGTAGACCAAATGACAATCATATTATAATGTTTACATCCGACTCCCATTTGGTTGGAAGCTTTTTTTTTTATAGATTTTTTATAAAATATATAATTTATTAATTTTAATATAAAAATATTTTTTATTTTGTAAATTATATTTATTATTAATTAATTTTATAATAATATTTTAAATGAATAATTATAATATTAACTAATTAAATTTCAAAAAAAATGTGGCTCAAATTAATTTTTTGGGGTTTGCAACTAAAATGTAGTGAAAATTTTTTTTTCAACTGTAATATAGTTGGAGTGTGTATTGCATGTGCCGTTTTCCTTTTGAAATTTCTCTATTTTTGAGAAGAAAATTTTGCCATAGGCTCCACCTCTATTTTCACGTCACTTTTCCTCTCTTCCTTCTTTTCCCTCATCCAAACAGGGCATTTTTTTGTTTTCTCTCATCCTTTCCCCTCAACTTTTCTCTTTCTCTTATTTTTCGCCTCATCCAAATACGTTATTAAAAATCTTCTCGCAAACATCATCAGAAGCTCGAGCTAGTGGATGCACTCTCCTCACCAGAATCCCCTAGCTTCCTCATGGATTTCACAGGTGATTTCCTTTTGTTTTGGGACCCACAAACAATTATTTTCGAACATATTGGTACCTCATAACCATGCAGTGGTGCCTATACCAGCTAACTATCATTAGCGTGCATGCAATCTAATAGGGCTGTTTCTTCGGCTTTTCATGTGGACCTTATATCGTTTTCTTTAAGTGTAGCTTGCTCCATGTATTTCCCAGTTTTTACTTCCGCTCTATTTTGTTTCAGTTAGGCCTTTTCTTGTGGCCCTTTTATTTTCTCCATGTATCTATCTTAATGGGCCTTCTTCGAATGGACCATTCTCAGTAGTGACTTTTATTTTAAGCAACAAGCTAGTCATGTAGATGCATGAACAGTTGAAAAAAATAGTGAATTCCACAACAAATTTTTGTAGGTCCCACAAACATAAAAAAAAATCCCGGGGGGGGGGGAGAGAAATGCTACAGGAATAAATAAGAGAAAATAACCATTTTAATCAATGGCATTTTAGTAATTATAAAATATCATTTAGCGAAGGTATTGTGATAGATATAAACAATCCCAGAAATGCCGCCAGAGAAGAAAATTAGAATGAGACGACCATCGACGGGAAGAAGTAACTTGTTTTTTACCTCCCTGTGGACTCCTTTCAAAATGGGTATTCACTTCTCACTTGAAATATTGGCAATGCCAAAAGCATCACCTTCTCATAGTAACTCCACTTAAGCTTCTCTACAAGCACCATTCAAATGCATAAATCACAAGATGGTATCATTTTACAATACCAGAGACCAACATAAAGTGAAACATGCAAGCGATAGAGTGGGTAAGAAATTTGTCTGTTCATTTCACATGAGATCCAAGCGGGTCTGCCAATGAAATTATCCAGTACCCACTTCATAAGCATTCAAAAAATTGAGGCCCATTATTCTATCCATATTTTCAACTGTTCATCCAATACCATGAACAAATTTATTAAGACAAATAATTGGTTTGTCTTTTATAACATTTCGCAGAAATACTATATAGTATAAACTCTTCCCTGAAAGAAATCTTCTAAGAGTATTTATGATATCAGCTCAAACATTTATAGCAAAGTGCCAACTAATCCAACATTTGCACCTGTAGCCTTGCCATGTATAGTCTATAATTATGACAATTAACAACAATCAATGGCATTTACATTCGTGTATCCAGTACAACAAGCAGGTTGACACCAGGTGAATTTAAACTAACACTTATAACTGGCATATTGCTGAGTCTACTTTGAATATCAGAAATTGTGGCTTCAAAATTATGGTTAAATGCATATGCACAGGAGTGGTGCATAAATACATTTTAGCTTACAAAAAAGGAAATTCAGATTAAGGATATCACTAAGACACATTCTGGCATATTCACCATATTAATTACGAACCTTGAACGGATAATTTCCAGTAATGAGTATTTTCATCGGTGTAAAATTCAGCATAAGAGCAGATATATGGTGAAAGAGGAAGCTTGCACACATGCGAAACCCTCACACACATTGTGGAAACCCTTCTTTTATTTATAATAATGTTAACACAGAGCCTAACAACAAGATAAACTCTTAAAGATAATGATAAAGGATAACTAGAACTCAAATAATAATAAATTCTAAGACTTTAATCCTAATCCTCTAGATAATAATAAACCCGAAATCCTTCAGGACACCACTTGGATAGGTTTCTTAGCAATCACAAACATGGAGATGTTTAATGGCTCCATGCATTATCTTAGGGAGAAACTCTTGTAGTTGTTAACCAAAAAATCATTCAGGGGTCACGGTTTGCACTTTCTAGCTCACTTATCCCTTGCAAATCACTGTTGTCCGCTGCTACCTGATGTAACCGTGTGTGTAAATTATATATATATATATATATATATAAAAAAACTACGACTGGGCTCAACTGTGAACTTAAATGGCATATTCAATTAAAAAATATCCTTTCATAAAATTAGAGCAGCCTCAAAACTGTGCTACCAAATATCTTTATAATGGCAGATGGCTTACAATAAAGTAAATTAAACTAGTCACCTATGCTACTTGGTACTCTAATAAAACTCTTGCAATGAAAAGTAATGCTATTTGCACACGTGTAAATTCACACCTCTTTAACACCTGCATACATGGCAGAACCTAGGTTTAACTGGGTCCCAATTGGACACATCTAAACTTTATCTGGACCCACTTAGCTTTTTGCATATGGCTTAGATTCTTTGCACATTAAACACCTATAATGGAAGAATCTGACAAAGAACAACTACATCTTCCATTTCATCTGTTTCATCCAAATGCAACAACTTTCACATACCATTCTGATTCATCAAGCTACAAAACATTAAGAAAATTATGCAAAATTATGAACATAGTTTCCACACCATTACAATTTACAACAGACAGATTATACATAATCAGCCAATGCTTTAAGCTAATATACTATAAATTAATTATTGATATAACTTAAAAACGAATTGAACAAATATGTCTATGGTCAGCTCCCTACTCCAGAACAACAGGCATCTTAAATATCATAGCTAAGCCTTCCAAAATAAAAGGATTAGAAAATGCATAAATTGAATTGAATTTCATTTCTTTTGATTCTTTTATTTGGGAAAGAATTCATTAACTTTGTTTTCGTAAGTTATATATATGGTCATTATATCAAAGGACACTACGCTACAAGAAAAATATAGCATGCCCTTGATCCATCAAAAATTGCAATTCTCCTCTTCTGTAGATGATCACAATCTTTTGGTATGCACATGCTCAGTGGGAAAGAGAAAAGAGATGCCAAAGGATAGAACGATCATTCACCTCAATTTGGTAAAAGGGAAGAGGCAAAGGAATTGAAAATGAAAATGCAATAGAAATTATTGGAGTTGCAGACACCATCTTCTCCCTTCTATATGGGAATTGTAGTAGTAGACAAGCTGCTTGACAAATTTTATAAGACAAAAATTTCTTGCTTTGTATTTGCTTTCATATGCAGTTTTCATTCCTTGCCTTTCCAAAAGGCAGATAATAAAGCCATAACATTGCAGAAAGCAGCAATGCAATGTCAACCAAAATATATATATATATATATATATATTCAGCATATGCATGCTCCAGTATTGTTTTTTCTTTTTTTTTTTGTTGTGGGGAGGGGGACACTGATAAACAAAGATAGACAAATTCAGACGTCTTGCATGACCACGTTGACTCAGTAGTAGCTTAATGAAGACAGTTAGACACTTTGCCAATGATATGTATTTATTATATACTGAAATGAATTTGTTTTGTAACCTAATGTAGTAAGTAGTGACATATTAGTTGTGCAAACAAAAGTACTCCAATTCAAGCTACTCCCATTGACAAAGTAATAAACCAGCATAGTCAGCAACAAAGCCAAAAAGACCAGAAAAATCTGCACTGCATTTTGAGCAATCACAAAATAGGGAAGTCATTTCAAATGCAAATTGATTTTGAAGTGATAATAAGCTTTGTTAGTGCCTTTTAATACTTGAATTATAAACTTCGAAGCTCAAAATCTACCAAAATAAGAACAATTTCAACTTAATTGCACCAAAAAAAAAAACTACTTGTGATGCAATTCATTAAATTTTCCAATTTATCAGGATCTCTCAATGACCTTCAAGATCCACCTTCACCTAAAACACGACCCCAGGATGATCAATTTCAAAGGGGAAAAAAGAAATAAGGAAATTTGAAGTTCTATGAGATTGATATAAAATTATCCTTAGTTATCCAAAACAACACGACAATCAGCATTTACATTGCAATCAACAAAAACAGAAAGAAAGGAAAAGAAAATAGGCACTTATAGTATAGACATGATTAACAAGCAAAATCTTCTATGTTCGCGATGAAGAAGACAAGAGGCGTGCCACTTGTCCTTGTGTCTCGCGGAACCGGCGTTTAAGGTAGTCCTCGAGGATCTCCATGATGGAGACGAAGCGCTTCATTTCCTCGAGGCGGCGGCTGAGCTCGGCCTCGCGAGCTCTGGCACGCGCGAGACGCGCTTCCGTCTCGGCAAGCCGATCCCGGAGGTTTTCAACGACGGAGAAGTTGCGGCCGGGCAACGTGCCCGTCGTAGGCGTGTTAATGTTGTCTCTGGATAAGGATCGCTGCTGCCCACAACACATGCTGACAAACCTGGGCGATCGATCGATCCGATCAGATCAGAGGCACCACTTTGTAGGGAAGAGACAGACAGAAAGCCGAGTGCTACTCTCTCACACGATAAACGGCCTCCCGATGAAACTGGACCCTCGACTACTAGGGACACACCACTCTAGTCAAGTGAGGCAAAACCACGTCGTCATGGTGGGGATAAAATGCTCTCTGCGAGTGAAAGATGATTTAATACCACCAACATTCTAACTTTCAAATTATATTTAATGTTTTTTATATTACAAAATATATTAATTTTTTATATTTATCTTATATATTAAAACTTGATTATTGGCATAGTTTATACTACATGCAAGATCCAATTTTTTCCCTTTTGCTGTATTCGCTTTTTTTTTTTTTTAATTTCTAAACACCCATGCATTGTGTCTTTGTAATACTTTTGTAAATTGGCCTCCTCAAAGAATTGATACTCTAAAAGAATTTAAAAATGTATATACGTGAAGTAAATAACTTCCTCAGTCCAATCAATCAAATTTCCTACGCATCTCTTAAACCATTACTAGGAGAATTAATTTTAAGAAAACTTGGAATGCCAGATTATGATACTTCAGACACTAAAATCCATTATTCAAAGCCAAATTCAAAGTTTCTATCAAGTCTAATGGTTTGGTGAGGGTTCAATTTTATCTTAGGATATTTTGATGGATGATTCTCAGGATCCTTATGTTGAATATGATATAAATGTTTAGATTGCTAAGAATTTTAAAAAAAGATAAATGGACCCTGACAACTCAGTAGATGAAGATAATAATCTCTCACACTCATGAGCTTATCCTCAAGCGAAACAAGGACTAATAGTAAACCCTAATGTCTCTTTATTATTGCACTAAAAACATCTATATTATTGTGTGTTTTCAATTATTTAGGTAGTGTTGCTTTAGTAAAGTTTTTTTTATAAAGTTGTAAGATCATGTAATAATATTATTTGTTTGTTTATGCTCATCTCTGGCTATATAACTAGGGCTCATCTAAGTCTTGTTTTCAAGTTGAAACAAGTTCCTAAGCTCTTTTTTCTTTTGAAATCTTTTTTGATAAATTTCTCATGTTTATCTTGCCTATATAAGTATGTTCTTCCTAAGCTCTACTCTAACATTATTAATAAAAACTTGGATACAGAATAACTTAGGAACTTGTTTTAACTTGAAAACAAGACTTAGACAACCTTGGTTATATAGCAAGAGGCGAGCATAAACAGACTGGCAACATTATTACATGACCTTATAGCTTTATAAAAGCAGTTTTACTAAAGCAACACTACTCCCTAAATAATTGAAAGCACACAATAATATAGATGCTTTTATTGGCAATCATAGAAAGATATCAAGGTCTACTATTAGTCTTTATTTTGCTTGAGGATAGGCTCATGAGTGGGATGGAGATTATTATCTTCATCTCTTGAGTCGTTAAGGTCCTCTTGTCTTTTTTTCAAGATTTTTAGCAATCTAGTCATCTATATAGAATTCAACATAAGGATATTGGGAATTATCCATCGAAATATCCTGAGATAGAATTAGACCTTTATCAAACCATTAGGCTTGATAGAAACTTTAGGCTTGGCTTGAATAATGGACTTCAATGTCCAGAGTATCATGATCTAGCATCCTGGGTTCTCCTGAAATGAATTCTCTTAATAATGGTTTATGAGATGTGTAGAAAATTTAATTGATTAGGTGAGGGTAGTTATTTACTTCACAAAGAAATATTTTTTTAATTTTTTTAGAGCATCAATTCTCTAAGCAGGCTAGTTTACAAAAGTATTCTAAAGATAAGCTTCATCTGAGTCCACCAAAGATTGTCATTGCCAATATGATAAGGCCTATGGAAGATAAAAATGTTGATTGTTATTTGTTCATAGAGGGGCTTTTGGACCAAATAGTAAGTTGTGATGACTTTTTAGAGTTCCTTATACCACCAAGTCAAAGGGGAAAATCATTCAAAAAAATTTCAAAGATTAGAATTCTTGTTTATAGGTTAAGAGAGAAAATTAAAAGCATTTAAAGGATGAACTTTGATGGCTCATGAATAGAACGCTGTTAAAAACTAAATGTACTAGACTACTTTATGAGGAAGAATAGAATGAGTCTTAAAAAGAATGAGATAAATGACAGTCTTATTAAAGTATGAAGGGCATTTAAGGATCTTAGTGTTTTGGAGATAAAGGTAAAAGTAATAGAACAAAGACTTATTTACCAATGCCCTAAATTAATATTAAGTTTTAATATAAAATTCTGATTTTATTTTTGATATTATAATAAAAATAATAAAATTATTTTATTTTTGAAAGTAATACATATTTTTTTTAAAAAAATTAATTTTATTGTTTGAAAATAAACTAAAAAGAAATCATACCTAATTTTTGAAACTAAAAAGACATAAGGTATAATTTAATCAAATTGATATTAAAAAAATTAGCATAATTTACGCTTCTTTTTATTATGAAAGAGATGTCTCTTAACAAAATGTGCTACAATTAAACAGAATTTAGATTTAATGAAATACTATTAACTCCATTTTTCCATAATAAAAATATAATGTTATTTCATTTTATTTTTTTTCTCTTTTATTAAATTTCTCTTTGTTAACATTTAAGTATTACACATATTTGTAACAAAAAAAAAGTATTCCACGTATTGTCCGGACTAGAATTACATACATTTACTCATTTTTTTTTACTCACAAGAAAATTAAAAATTGTGTCTAATGCATGGTTGCACAAAGAAGCCTTCTAAACTTATTCCATTGGATGTGGGGAATAACATTTTAAAGAGTAGAAATGAAAATAAGAATAAGTTTGGATGAAATAAAATTTTGTATCACATAACCATATTTGGTATGATTTAAAGAGGAATATAAATGTTATTCTATTTTATTATTTAGTTGGATGAAATCAACACAGTAGTAGAAAATAATGTTGAGTAAATGACCATAATACTCCTAGTTTAAAAAATAAAATATTTATTTTTTATTTAACTCGTAAAAAGTATTTTAAAATACTCATAATATAAAATATTAAAATATTCATTTATAATTTTTAATTTGTTAAATATATTTTTTAATTATTAATAATATAGAAGATATATTAAATTATTTGAGGGCATTTTTATTCAATAAAAATTCATTCTTTTCTATTAGACTAGATTCCATCAATTTTATGATGAAATCCTCGTCTTATCAAACAATGAAATAGTCTTTCTATTGTGAATGGAAATGAAATGAGAAAACTCTAACCAAATATACATTTTGCCTCATTCTTACCAAATGAGACATTATTGGCACAACTATTTCATTTGCTCACAAAATTAAAAAAAAATTATATGTTCAAGTTAATGAAAAGCATTGTAAAAAAAAAACCTTTTTGACACAAATAATTCAGCGAAAAATAAGATTAACCTAAAAACCCTGCTACTAGTTCTATTTTTCCAAACAATCCATGTGGTTATTTTATTTTAAGTGATTTGTAGCAAGGTGTGACGAATCAATCTTGGTTTGATGTACTTTAAAAGAAAATCTTAATATGAGTTTGTCATGTTTTGATATTATAAAATTTTTTTAATAAAAAATCTTAATGATTCAATCTAAGAAGAATGTGTGATACTAAGAATTTGAAAATTACAATATTAACACAATTTGAGAACAGTGTGCTAAAAAGCTTACAAATTTAAAAAAAATTAGAAAAGTTACCTATATATAATGGTGGCCATTACCATAAAGTAGCCTTTTAATTTCTCGTTCAAATTGCCTATGCACCAAAAGTAGTATGTCTTCTTCTTTTTCTTATTCTTCCTACAACTCATTTCATTGGAACTAGGAGATCATCTTACTCCACTTTAAGTGAATGAAGTGACGAGATCAACTGATTTAAAGTCATAAACCCTTGCTATTGTTTATACAACAATCCTCTATGTTAAGAAAATTGATCATACTCTATAGTAAATGTTGACAAATTAGAAAATAGATTTGCAAATGACCCAAAATTGTGTTACATCTATGATGGCATAAGTGAATAAAAAGAGGTCATGACTCAAAAATCCTTTTAAGGTAGCACTAGCATACAGTAGGATGGTTTGGCACCTCCAAAGTTCCTTAATGTTGTGTTTGCCTATAATATGATGGTTTGACAACTCCAAATTCTTGTTATGGCAACGCTAGCACATAAAAAGAAGGGGTCATACCTCTAAAAAGGATGGATGAACTACTTGGACCAATGGCTACATTATCTTCATCATCATCCTCCAATTTTGACCTAATTGAGTAAGGAGGAAGTGCCCTTACTATCATAAATCTAGTCATTTACTTTCTAGGCATTCCCTTCAAAATAAATAGCCTAAAAATCTCCTATGGTAGGCTCTTTTTGATTGTAGACTAGCCTCTTTCTTTGTTTCCTTAAGGTAAGCAACATATCTTTATAAGTTTGGTTTATGGTCTCCTCCAGGCTCAATTATGGTTCATGATTAGTTAACATACATAGGTTTGCTGCTTGATCATCTTATAATGGATTTCTTAGTATAAATGCTTTAATGAAATGAATTTAGAAAATTAAAATAATAGTGAAAATTATTTTAAAATTTACCACATAATTGCTTGTAAGATAAATTCATTGCCTAGTATGCTTCCAATATCACCTCATATTGAAGTGTAATGCAATATGTAGGTGAAATGATCACTAGAGACACTAAAGTGATCCCAATTGTTTTAGAGACAAACGAAACATTAATGCTCTTAGATCCAATTCTTCTTAGTCTTCCCCTCAAGTTTTATGTTGTGTAGGTAGCTAGAATCCACTAGTGCATTAGGAATTGATTGTCTTATAGCAAATTGATGAAGCACTTGATTAAGATGGTGTCATTCAATGATTTAGAAACAAATAAGGGGGGACTTGAGTGAGCCATACATCTCGCAAGTCTATGTAATAAGCTAGGATCATCTAGTGCACATCTTGATCAACATATGAATGCCAATTAATCAACCATAACAAATTTGAATAAAAATAAAGACATCATTTGATCCCTTGGTAAATATTAATATGTCATTTCAAGTAATACACCTTGTCCTCACCCATCATGTCTAGTAAAAGCCTATACTTCTTTAGGGAATCATGACTCAAGCATAAATACTCTTTAACCTTATCCACTTGTTAGGATAATTAATAAATATTTCAATGTCAAGTAATGAATAACAAATTGGAACTACATTAAGAATGTTAGCAGCATACTTCATACTTGTAACCTAAAGGAAGGGCAAAGGGTATCAATATAGGTATCAAGTGTCTTTGGTCTTTTGGGTGCTAACTCAGGAAACTCATCCCACACCCATAACTGCAGCAATATCAAGCACTCAGCAATGTCCTTTTGCTGATAGTCAATTGCCATGCAAAGCTTATCATACAAGTGGCCTAATGTAGTGAACCCTTACTATATCTGCCAACCTATTGAACATCACCAACAAGGGAAGTTATATAAGGTAAATATTTTATAAGGACTTACCCACCATCAAGAAGCTCGTAGTCAACTTCAATATATAAACCTATGTATAACATTTTATTACATTATCAGGGGCATCTCTAAACACCTGAGACTCCCATTTTAGGAAAAAAGAAAGAGAATTAAAAGCAAAATGGAAATGCTAAAAACATCAATGTAATTGAGAACAAGAAATATAATATAAACCTAGCTATGAAATTCTAGAATTAATTATTTTTTAATTTTCTTTTTTGTTAAATTAGGGATTGTTGTGCAATAGTTATATATGGTAATGTATCTTACTTACTACAAGCAAATGCATTTTAATTAATCTATTTAAATATCTTTTGATTTATACACATGTATGTTATCTTCTTGTTCTTGTAATTGAAGTTTCTAGGCTTCTTTACCAAAACATATCAATGGAAGTTGGCAATCAACCAAAAGTATTTATAGATAGGTAATGTATATGTCAAATTGAGATTGTAACAATCTAAATTTGGCATATTTTCCTTAAATTTGAATTTCATGTAACATTTTTTTAAAATTTTTTAATGGAATTCAGATTTAACCAATTTGAATTCCTATTATTTTTTTAAATTTTGTTAAATTTAATTAAATATAAGAGAAAAATTATAAGATCAATAAATAATTAGAAGAAATGAAATAATAAATGAAAAATTATATAATATTTGATATAAGATTACATTAATATAAAAAATATAAAAATTAATTAAAATAAATGATTTTCAATGCCATAACGATATCTTCTCCTTTTACGTTGTGGTCCTTATTGCCTTTTTCTTTCGATTCTTCTTAATTTTATATTGTGGGTGGAGAATTCAAATCAAAGGATGGGAATTGAATTAGAAGAATTGGCTCATGCAACATCATAAACCCTAGTTACGACGATCATCCAAGCTCAAAAGAGCAATTAGTATATGTAACATTAAATGCAGATGTATTGAATAAAAGCTTTACGAATGATTTGAAATTTTTAGACATTTGCTAAAGGGTTTCAAAATGAGACATAGACAAGGGCGACATATAAGAAAAGGGACTTGTTTCACCAAAATCACCAAACTGGTTAGGCAATATAAAAAGATGGACCAGCTATGCTAATATCTTACTGCACTAGAGTCAGAATATATGAAGATGCACTAAGAATGTCAATGCCAATATCATACGACACTAGTCCCCATTATTGTTCCCCATCTATTTCAACAGTCGGCTGTTGAGTTGACAAATAACATTGATATCTCTTTCCCAAGCAACCCATTAGAATCTGAAATTTGAGTAAATCTAGTGCCTATTTAGTATGCTAGGAAAATAATGAGAATTGTTGTTCACCAAAAGTAAGAAGTGTATTGCTAAAGTCTTGATTCACAATATCATGAAAATTTGTAAGTAGAAGGTCCTGCAAGTGTGTCTTATAAAGTCTTCCTAATAAATCAATTTAATAAAAAAGATATAAGAAGTTAAATGTCAACATACAATATATTAAGAAAATAATAATAACAAAGGTGATAAACTGTTAAAAAATATACCATAATCAATAGTAATACTTGATTTGTAGATCCACTGACATGTACATCGCTAGTACTATCACATGTACTCAAACATGCAATCAAAGTATTCTTCAGTGATATAAGACTAAGATACTGAGATATAGTATATCATCATCCATACTATCATTAGATGAAAATGTTATACTAGAATACCCAATAGATTTGGGTTCTTCCTCAAAATTGTAAATTATGAAAGGACTCTAATCTAATTAGCTTTTGAATGATTGGTTGGTGACAATCAAATTATTGTAGGATGCAATTTGGATGATGCCACTTTATGATCCAAATGTATATAAGTGGCATTGATGCAATCCAAATATATAGAAAAATCAAACAGTACTCAAGAATTAGCTCGCACACCTCTATGGCTAGTATAGGTACTAAACAATCTATAGGCAATTGATTATGAAATGGTTAAACACAATGTGCATCATAAATCAAAATCAGGTACACATCTCATCATTCCTCATTGTATTTAGCAAAGTTCTATACAAATAGAGAGCTCTGACATTTGGACAAGGGGGTCATTTAATGTTCTTCTATATGTTACAATAAGCAAGCATATTCGATAAATAATAAGTAATATATGAAGCAAATTTTAACTATATTTCATATATAAAACTTAGAGGTGGAAATATATGATACTCTTAATTACAAGAGTTAAGGATGGGCAGTCTCTTAGGTGCAAGTATAACGAATCAATCTCATGCTCACAGATACAACAACATCAAGCATTTAGCTATATTGTAATTGTTCTTATAGGTTGAGTAGTATAACTCTCAATAAAGAAAAGCTAACACCACTGATCCCTAATTAAAATGGCTAGCTTACTCGAAGTCTTCTAATAAAGATATATCAAGTAAAATATGTAACTAAATCTATTTGGCATTAACTAACCCCAAATTATATAAAGAATAATGCATGAGTGAATTGATATATAATCTCATCCTTTGTATCATTTTGTAGATGTACAAAGTTCTTAGTCAACAAGGCGATAATAAGTTGTTACCCATCGATTTGATCAGCCAATGGCCTAATTCCTAAGAGTCACTCACACGAGGTCAACTAGATGAAACACATCCCACCCACAATAGGATTCCCCTCGATCGATAGGCTCAACTACACTACTATGTCCTTAAGGGTGATTGTACACTTTCCTTGAATGGTATGAAATATATGTGTCTCTAGGCACCATTACTACCTAAGTCATACAACGCCATAAAAATCACATTACCTCTGATAATTGACAATGACTGGTGGTGGATCACCTAAACGATCCTTGTATAGGACTTATTATGGATGGACTAGTCTATCATCCTGCGAACAAAGTTAAATTACATAGTCGATGTAACCCAATGAAATAATTAATAGCATTAAACAAATTATTTTATCTCGCCATTTAAATGGCCTATAATATATGTCGTTCTTATAGGTATAAAAATGACTTACCTTTTAGACCTGAATGAATAAGATGTCTGGCTCCAGTCATAGTATTTATACAAAAATAACATAATGTACTATTATTTATTTAAAATTGATATGTATAAATAACATAATATAATATTATACATTTACAATTAAAGAGAATAAATAACATGACTTCTTATTATATATTTACAATTTATATTAATATATTATTGAGTGTCAGAATTGTGATACATTTAGGAGACACAATTATGCTCGGTTTCTCTATAAAGGTTGCATCTACTTGATTATCTCAAGGTCCTAAAATCCATTTCATTTCAATAACGTGTCGAATAGAGTTAACTTTACCCATGGAGCATTGATAGATTTGAGACCAACTTTGTACTACTTGGTTGTGATAAGTATTTTTGTCCTTTAATTAGTCAGAATATATTGTTATATGCATTACGCATGTTATCCAAAAGAAATACAGGATCCATAAGATGACATGGCTCAAGAGCTATTTATGTGCAAACTACAAAAGCATATTGGCACGAGTAATTTTCCACATGGATTTCACTGTAATGACATATGCGCTCAGTCAAGCTCACCTTGCAGCACTGACAATACTAGCGATTTATTTGGTCATAAGGCTTTTTCACCTCGAACAATATAACTTACTTGTTAAACACCATTTACCACTATACAAATATGAGCATTGTACATTTATTGCCATCTTTTTTATGAGTGTTTGAGAATAGACCTAGCCTGCCACCATTTGAGCATTAACTTACTTAACACGTTACACAAAGTTTTACCTTATTTAGTATTAAGTTACTTTAGTTGTACCTAATACAAGCAAAGATCTAACCCCTTTAAAGATGTCATACATGGACTTTGCAAAGTTCATTATTATGTGGTCATAATGACAACCCTCCACATCATATGTTTAAATCCATTATTCCTTTAAGATTTCTATAATCTACCTAGTTGCCCCCTCATATATGGTAACTATCTCAGCTAATTTTTCATTGACATACTAACACTCATAAGCTTTGTTATGAGCAACTAATCAATTATGATGTATATAATCAGTTAGAGAAGAAAAATACACCAATATTTTTTAACTTTTGCTTAGATTTAATGACCTATATTGAGTATGCAATTGGCTTGCCATATAATGAAAAAAGAAAATATGATAACCATATGATGGCTACCAACTAGTCTGTGGACTAATGATGATCGATAGAATTGATGGATATCTGTTTGATATCAAATAAATCTCATATCATTCTCGTACCATTTGCTTGTGTAGGTTGAAAAGAAATCATGTTTATACTGATTGTGTCTTTCTTTTCACAATTGTAAAGCCAAAGGGTATAATATGCCAATCACCATGTTGTGTTATTACCATTAACATGGTTTCTTTATATTTGCTGTAAAGGAATGTCCCATCGATCTAAATCATTGACTTTAAGTGTTCAAATATATCTATATAGGGTTTGAACACCCAAAACATATGCTCAAATACAAACACTAGCTCACTAGTAAAAGCGCTTGGGAGACATTGTTTGGTCACATACTCAACGTATGAGCTAAGTATGAAATGTTGAACCATAACTAACCACCTAGGAAATGTAGCATACAAGCTTTTCCACTTATTAAAAGCAACAACAGCGACTTTATATTTTACTTTCCAAGCTTTCCTATATGATATAGTGTAACCGAACAATCACTTTATCCACTTGATGATCTGCCTAATTGGAACATTAGATGTCTTAGTCACCATTACCATAATATAAGACTAAAAAACATCAAAATCCAATTTTGGGTGATTTTGTAATAATATCATAGACAAATATGTATATGAATTCTCATATCTTATAATCTATTAGAACAATTCTTTCATCTTGCCTTTTTTATATGCTTTAACTTACCAGTTGCAGTTGTTGTCATAATTAACACACTGATATTTTTTATACTTCTTACTTGTCAAGTATTTCTTAAAAGTGTAGCTCTCACAAGATATAGTTCTACAACAAGGTATAACACTTCTTATTCGAATATTACAATCTAATATACAACTCCTAATTATTCATTTACATTTGATTACCGAGTTTCTCAATTCATCATCCCTAGCTAAGGCCAAATTAACTTGTTGGAAGAATACAACAGTAGAATCGACATATTGGGACAACATAAAAGGCATCAACTGGATCTTCTCCACCCACATTATCACCCTCATTGTCATACTCATTATGTCATCATCATCATTGTCGTCGTTATTGTCGTTGTTATCATCATCTTCATAATTAGGGTTAAGTGCAACATTGTATTCATCTTTATTTTTAAAATTTTCTAATACATTTTCTTTTGAACTAATTAAAGAAGGAGGTTCAATAAAGCCAATTGTTGGGGGAGAGGAACTTGGTTGCAAATTGGCCTTAATTGGTAGGATGTGATAATGTTAAGCATAAGTTAGCAATTAATAGAACAATTATAGCTAGATGATGGAAGTAAGGCCAATACATTGTTTTCCTAGCCTTCCTGAAATTTCATGCTCAATTATGGGTCAATAATTGAGGTGTTCGTATACAACTCTATTGCATTCAATTGTAATGAGAAATACAAGTAATTGTTACATTCTCTGCACATCAAAATCATTTTCTAACATAATTGCTTAGTACTACGTTGGATCTACCATCGTCAAGAGTTTGTATATTGAATTAGATACCATATGGTTGTGGAGAAGCCATAACTTTGACTAACAACTTCTTTTAACTCCTTTAAAGTAATGTCAGTGCTAATTATTATATACCTCAGTATCGCAGATTGAAATATTGCACTCTAAACACTTTCATAAATTCTCTAATTCACATAGATGAAAACAATCTCATTTTTTCCTTGTCATTTTTTTCTCAAATATTCTAAATGCAAATATCCTCCAAATAATTATAGTTGTAATAGAATTATTTTTAAAATATCCTAATTTCTAAACTAGACTTTTATTATTATTATTTTTGACATGACCATTTTTTATTAACACATTTATTATTAACATATTTTTTCTTATATACATTTTTTTGTTAACACAAGTTATTTGTTATTTTTTATAATATTTATTTCTCATATCTTATATTTCTATTTCCATTTTTTCTTATTTAAAAAAATATTTCAAAATTTTACAAAATATTTTTTGCTAACACATTTTTATTATTAATATAAATATTTCAAAATCTAAGACTTTTTTTATTTATGTAATTATATCAAAATTTTGCACATTATTTTTTTAAATATTTTTTTATTTATACATATCCTATAAATATTTGTTCTTCTTTAAATAATTTTTTGAATATTTAAAAATTAATTATTATTTTTTTAAATAAATTGTTGCACCTTCCATACTTTTTAAGTATATTTTTTGTTATTAATATAAATATTTCAAAATATTATATATTTTTATTCACTTAATTATTCAAAATTTTCACTATTTTTTCTTTTAAATAATTTTTATTCAAACATATCTTATGCATTTTTCTCTTATTTAAATAATTTTTTGAAATTTTAAGATTTACTTTTTCTTTTTAAAAATATATTTCTCCAACCTTTATTTTTTAGTATATTTTTATTATTAATATAAACATTTCAAAATTTTAGACTTTTTTATTTATTAATTATTTCAAATGTTTTCACGTTATTTTTTATTTAAATAATTTTTATTTAGACATATCCTATTCGTATTTTGTTCTTCTTTACATAATTTTTTCAAATTTTAAAAATTAATTTTTACTTTTTTAAAAAAATTATATCTCCTACCATATTTTTTGCTATATTTTTCATTATTAATATAAATATTTCAAAATTTTAGACATTTTTATTTACTTAATTATTTCAAATTTTTGCACATTATTTTTTATTTAAATATTATTTTATTCGGACATATTCTATGCATATTTTTCCTTATTTAAATAATTTTTTTGAAATATTAAGAATTACTTCTTTTTTTAAATAAATTATTTCTCTAGCCCTAATTTCTTTGGTATACTTTTTATTATTTATATAAATATTTCAAAATTTTGGACATTTTTATTTACTTAATTATTTCAAATTTTTGCACATTATTTTTTATTTAAATAATTATAAATAATTTTTATTTAGACATATCTTGTACATATTTTTCCTTATTTAAATAATTTTTTTATATTTTTAACAATTTCTTCTTATTTTTCAAATAAATTATGTCTCTAGCCCTAATTTCTTTAGTATATTTTTTCCTACAATTCTTTTTATATTTTTTGTCTACTTTCAAATTTTTTCCAAATATAATTTATATTTTTATAATAACAAATTTTTCTTTCATTTATTTTTTGTCTCTTCATTCATCTTTTCCTTCAAATTATAATAACAATTTTTTATTGTTATTATATCCAAAATAATAAAATAATGGCAAACACAAAAATAACATTTTTTTTGTCGTTATGTGTAATCTATTTCCAAAATAATAACTAAAAAAATTATGATTTACCCTACATTAAACATGTAACAAAACTAAGAAAAATTAAGATGTAATAAAATAAATTTATATGATAATAACAACTTTCTTCTTTTAACTAAACTTTCAATAGAAATTTTTGGATATGCCAAGAAATTTTGGCAAAGAATAGACAATACCTTTCACTTTGTGTATGGCAACCAATTTTAGCAAAGAACCACAAATGGAAGAAGTAAAGTTGAAAACCAAACAAAAGCAAGAGGAAGCAAATGAAAATTTTAGCAATGGGTCATTTTTGTAAGGCTGCCAATTTTATAGACAATGGCTAGGGTTAGAATTGTCATTTCACACCTCCTAATTATCTAGATCTTTTTCCCAGCCAATTATAACTTTTGAAAATTTGCTTTAGACAATTATATACTGACATGGGCATTCCCAATTCTTTCATTCAAACTACTTTGTTATATGTAAAAATTTTGTTAATGATGTGACTGATTAACTGGTTAGTTGTCTGACTCATCATATCATCATTTAGTCTTTTATAGATTAATACACAAACTAGTTTACAAAAGGCTAGTCTAATTTTGAAACAATTAATTTTGAATTCAAATTAATTTAAACTTAAAATCAACAGTTTTGAATTTAAAAGGGCTTACATTTTCAAGTTGTTTTCTTTCTCTCCATGTTGATTTTGAAGCACTTGAATTTGAATTCAAATGTTTTATTATATCTATAGCAATTACTTTTTGTTCTATTAATTTTTGAAATTTAATTTTTTTTCGATTACTTCTGTATTAAAAAATGGGAGTTTCTAGCAGAAATTATGAAAAATGCCAATTATATGGTGCAGATAAAAGGGTCACTGTGGCAGCTAGGATAAGCTTATGTCTATACTTTATACAAACTTAGCCCAAAATACGCACCTGTTATTTGTAAGGTCTTCTGATAGGGTTGGATCTAGTACCAAAAGTCGTTAAAAGTGGTAAAATTCATTCAACTTGATAGAGGTTCAAATTAAATTTGTGGTCATGTTTCATGCACTCTACTTATTACCTATTCTACTCTTAATTCTTGTAATGGTAAGGGGGACAACACCTCCTGGTCCTCTTGCATCTATTACTATTCATAAAGATTTTGACTAACCATTTAAACCTTTATCTTATCACTGGGAGGCTTTGATACCAAATAGGACCCCATAGATGCTTGGCCAATCTTTAGCTAATGGATCTTATCATTTTCTGCTATCTTTCACTTCTAATCTAGACAATTCAATTTTTTTTATTTTTTATTTTTAAAAGATATAGAATGTAAAATAAAAATAATTTTTTAAAAAATAAAAATTTAAAATTTAAACTATATAAATAAAATCTGAATGAAAATGTGTATGTTTTTTGAGAGGTGCGGAGAATTAGAACAATTATCATGACATGTCGATGAACTGTAGGGCTAAGTGCAGATCCTGTAAGGTAAAACTTTACTCGCCCTACGTCTTGTGAAAAACATAAATCACAGGGTACCACCTTTCTTCTGGTGCTGATACCAGCGAAGGGTCGTGTACAATGAAGCCAGCCATGACACAGCATAAAAGCCGGCGTGCCTTGAGTACAAGACAATGTCAAGGGACGGACTGCCCACGCGATCTTACACGCAACAACGTGCCCAAAGAACACGTTCTGGGTGTCTGTTCATACAGCCTAAAATGTGTCGAGAGAGACTAGCGTCCCAAGGGATGGGTCTTCTGGGACAGGGATCACAACGCGTGCACATTGCGAACGGCTAGCCATAGTGACTACTGACCTGTAACATGTTATTATTTAAAAAATACTAATTAAGCAATTACAAATACAAAAGAAAGAGTCAAAAAAACTTTGTTACAATTTTAAATTAAATAATTATAAACACATTTTATATCAAGCATACGAGAATGACGCAGAGAAGGCTCCAATCAAGCTTCGGTTTTCGTTTGTTATATTCAATTCAAATAACAAATGAGCCCAACCCAGTTACCTTCCTCAAATTTTGACCGGACTGGGCAAATATGAACAATTTGATTAGCCTGCGTTGACTGGGATTTCCGTTGGTGCTTCCTGTTCCTTGTTTGACTATAAAAAGGTCATGGGAGAGAGAGAGAGAGTGCAAAAAGTCAAAAAAACTGAAAGCAAGCGAAACCACGGCCCCTGGAATCTCTGACTATCTTTTTCTTCCGTATTTTTAAAGTTCACATCCAGGTGGGTGTATAACTGCTCCAGCACTCTATCCATTTGGATTCCTTAAGGTTATAGTTCTTCTTCTCTTTTTTAATTTCACGGAAAGAATATCATCAAGAACAAAGGGAAAGAGAGAAAGAGACAATGGTTTCTCAGACGATTGATCTGTTGAAGGAGGAACTTCCGGTGGAGCAACAAGCTCTTCTTTTGTCCGGGGACGTCAAAACAGGTCTTGTCCTCGTCGACATTGTCAATGGCTTCTGTACTGTTGGAGCTGGGAATTTAGTAATTCGCCCTCCGTAAACTTTTCTATCATCCCCCTTTTTCTTTCTTTGTTTTTTCTCCTCTCTGTGCTTTACCTTTATATGATTCAGTCAATCGTTTTCCGTTATCTAATTACATAGTTGCATTTATTAGCTTGGTTCATGTTTGTTGATTTGACTAAATGAGACGCGAATTCATCACTTTGTCATTGACTGCATATTCTTTTCGATTATCGAATTCTATAGGCCCCAAGGCAACCGAACAAACAAATTTCTGGGATGGTAGATGAATCAGTGAGGATCGCAAGAGCGTTCGCTGAAAAGAAGTGGCCTATTTTTGCTTTCCTTGATAGCCATCACCCCGATATTCCTGAGCCCCCTTATCCTCCTCACTGTATTGCCGGAACAGATGAAGCAAAATTGGTTCCCGGTATTATGCATTACTCAGAATGCGGATATATACATATGAATTTGTCCTGCATCAATTTGGTTTTCTCTGAATTGTAGATCTGCTGTGGTTGGAAAATGAACCAAATGCAACACTGAGGCGCAAAGATTGCATCGATGGATTCCTTGGTTCAATTGAGAAAGATGGCTCTAATGTTTTCATTGATTGGGTGAAAAGTAATCAGATAAAACAAGTAAGCATTTTCCATCTGTCTTCCAACAAAACAAGTAATATAATTGTTTGTGAGTCTGTTGTAGCTTGATTTCATTTTAATTCCAAGATTGTCAGTCTAATTTGTTTGTTCTGCAATTTTTTTTTTGTCCTTAACAGATTTTGGTTGTTGGGATATGCACGGATGTATGTGTGCTGGATTTTGTCTGTTCAGCTCTGTCTGCTAGAAATCGCCGTCTCCTTTCTCCTCTGGAAGATGTGATTGTCTATTCCCATGCTTGTGCTACTTTTGATATTCCAGTTCATGTAGCCAGAAGTAACAAGGATGTGATAGCTCATCCACAGGTACTTTAATTAAAGTTTGGGTTGTGATGAATTACCTAATTATCATAATGCAACTTTGTTTGAAACAATATCTTAATTGCTTAGAGCCTCTCAGCAGACAATTATGCTCTGCCCTTCTGGTGCTGGTTATATAAATTGAGGACATTGTGACTTTAATGTTGTTTATTTAACTTGTCTGAAATAAAAATTGGAGCTGGACTACAGTAAGAAGTAAAAATGGTTTACCAAGAAGAGACATGGGAGAGACTCTATTTAAATGGTAGGAGGTCCTAAAAGACTACTGTAGCTGGAAGTGTATAGACTACTCTATTTAAGAAATCCCACTTTAGTGAACTAACTTTTTTTTGGGGGGGGACCTTCCTTTGCTGTGGATTTCACCTCATACTCCTTGCATAGTTAATGCAGCCATCTATGTTTCTTTCTTTCTTTCTTTTTCTGATATCTTAATGTTTCTATTCTTAAATTTTTTCTTTTTGGCAGGAGCTGACGCATCATATTGGCCTTTACATGGCCAGGGGAAGGGGAGCCAAAATAGTATCAGAGGTATCATTCAAGTGAGCAAAAGGAGCATTAACCTCAACACGTCAACTGGTCTTTCTTAGGCATGCTTATAAAAAGGCTTCGAAATTGCTGTTGTTCCTTATAATACAGTAATGGTAGGGGGGCTTGTTAAGTTAATCACACTTGTATCCGCCCACTTCCGTTATCCTAATGCTAAGCTACTGCTGCCAGCGGCTGTAATGCTTCAAATGGTATTTCACTATTTTGTTTCTTATACCTTTTTTTTTTTTTGTACATGGCTTGGAATTTTAGTTGCCTGCAAAGTTTTTCTAGTACTTTTAGTGAAGTGTAAATTTTTTTTTTCAGGAAAAAAAAATCAAACACTTAAAAATTATGAGATGATTTGTTATTTTATAAAAATATATTTTTAACGGATAGTAAAATTTTAGGAAGATTTCTCATACCTTCTTCAACCTTTTATCTGCCTTGCTTCTCCCATTTGTTTGTACCAATTTCCTGTTTGTGCCCAATGAAACGTAATGATCACCTATGCATATGAGAAGGGCGCAAGTGCAACACACAGGATATGCACCTTGTTTAAAAAGGGATGATCTTCTGTCCCAGTTTGCCTTTAGCATCCCTCTAACTTGTCAATACTCGTGCAGTTTTCAAACTGCAAGACATTTCATGGTGTATGTAAAGTTGGAGCTGTGTCTTGATTCAGTTTTTGTGTCAAAAGATTTATTTCACGGCAGTTTGCATTTCAGAAGACAATATTTGTAATTTGAAAACAATGAATCATCGATATATGTTGAAAAAATAATCAAAATGCAAAGGAAAATTCTGACACCCATATTATAGCAGTATCTGCCTGTTGGCCAAATATAAAGGATATAACTGCAAACTGAAACCTATATGTAGTCAAACTTCTGACAAGTAACTTTTAAGGGCACTCTTTCTCTCAATCACTAACTAATGAAACCAATTAAAAAAAAAATTGCAAGACCGGGGGAAAAGAAAAGGTAGTTGGGATATTTTACATGGGGTTCTTTGGTCTTGAATGATATTTCCTATGCATTCCAGGGGTCATGCGGGAAAAGATTGATTGTTTTTGTTTCTTTGGATTATCACCAAAGATAAATGACCTTAAAGGAATCCGGTTCCGAGAATTCGCATTTCTCAGATGGGAAGCTTGTGGTCTATTTGTAGTTGAGAGCCCAAATTGCTCATTCAACTTTGCAAGCACCTTCTCAACTTCAAGTTGGAGAGTCGTTACAAGGTCTAGACCTGCTTGAAGCTCATCAGCAACCCTGTTGTTTTCTTGTTTCATGTTCAAAACCTCACCTTGGAACTTGGCCGCTTGAAAGCTCGTAAACTTGAACTCATCATCTTCAGCACTGGCTTTCAATGCCTTTGTTATCTCTTCTTGGATATCACACAAGGATGAGAATCTGCATTTCAGTTCTTCTTTCAGCAATGCGCTTTGTCCCAACCAGACTGTTAGTTCAGTTTGGATTTCTTCAAGGTGTTTGTATATTGGCCGCGCATCTGATTTTAGAGAAAATTTTGTGTTAGCATTGCCCTCTGAAGCCTTCAATTGTTCGTCAAGTTTTGATGCTTCTGTCACCAGATCTTTGATAGTGGTTTCAAATTTCTGTATCTCGTTGAAAGTAGTACTAAATTTTAACCAGAAATCCAAGTTCTCCTCTAGAAGTTTATCAATGCTCACCCGGAACTTCTCTTCAATGACTGATGTACAGTCAGGTTCCTCAATTTTTAAGACTTCATCAATGTCGTGCTTTTCTGCTGGCATTGGTAAATTTAACCCTGCCAATTCCTCATTTCCCTCCAAGCTTTTTTGCAGGAGACCTAGTTTCTGACGCAGATATCTAATCTCTTCATCTTTCAAGGTAATAGCACGTTTCAGTTCCTTCAACTGCAAAGATGTATCAAAGTGGCTGTCTTGACTTTTCTTCTCTAATTCAGTGAGCTTCTTTTTCACATCTTTGAAATTCCGAAGAGTATCAGTATACTCTGTCAGCAAAACTTTCTCTTTATCCTGCAGTTCATTCATAAATAATTGCTGCCAGTCAGGTTCATCTTCTTGTGCTGTTGCCTGTTCCTGGGATTCAACTTTGAGAGAATTCTGTGTCTCTGATGACTTTAGCTTAACTTCAATTTCTTGCTGGTTTTCGAAGCTGTCTGAAGAACTTTCTGCCATTTTTCCAGCAGAAGCGCTCAGAGCATCTCTGGCTTTTTCATCATCACTGTCAAGATTTACAGATTCCTCTCTCTCTTTCAACTCGCATGACAATTTGTTTTCCACAGGATGTTCGTCTTCCATTTCATGTGTACCTGTAACCTTAAGCTCATGGTCTGACTTTACATCATCTTCCAATGAACCAGCGACCATAAGCTTGTTCTCTGACTTCACAACATCCTGTACAGAACCAGTGACGGACTTCACTTCATCTTCTACAAAATCAGTGACTTTAAGCTCCTTATCCGATTTTACATCTTTTAAAAGGAAATTGTCTTGATTCAGTGCATTTTCTCCTTTAACCTCATACTTTGATTCGGCTTCACCTAATGGTTTCCTTTCTCTCTCTGAAAAATCCATGTCCTCCACGTCATCCGGCTGCACATTTTGGACTTGCTCTGAGAGATGATCAAGATTACAACGTGCTTCAGTGAAATGGATTTGGAGATTGTTATTCTGGCTTTCAACAATTTGGTTTAGATCTTGTAGTCCATGCATCTTTTCTTCCATTTTTCTCAGCTGGTTGTTCAAGTTAGTTTTGTCATTGATTAGACTTGCCTTATCATTTTCCAAAGTTCGAATCTGTGATTGAAGTTCATCTGTTTCTGTTCTCAATCTCTTCACCAGGGCAGTCTGGGATGAAACTGCAGTTTCTAAGCTTACTACTTTGTTCACTAGCTCATCAATCTTCTCTTCCATTTCTGTCACACTGAGAGATGAATGGGACCCAGCCTCAAAGTGTTCTTTAATCTTCTCCTGTAAGATCCGCAGCTCCTGTCTCTGCTGAGCCATTCTCTCGTCGTCTTCGTTCGAGTCCTTTATTTCTGCTACTTCTGTTGCATCTCTTTTGGTCCTTGGCTCTTTCTGATTGGTCGGTTTATATTGGAACTCATCCGTGAGAGACTCGAACTTCTTCATGAAATCCTGTATTTTTTTGGACTCAATCCTGGTTTCACTAATTGATCTTTCCTGTTTCTCTTGCAACTGTGACAATGTCTCTTGGCATGATTGAAGAGCTGCTTCTGCCATCAAACGACGAGCTTCATCGTCATCAATAACAATAACTTCACCGAGTTCATCTTGTAAACTGAAAACTCTCTCTTGTAACTCCTTGATCTGCTCCTCAGTTTCCCAGTACCTTGCAATGGCATTATCATAAGAGCTCTTTACAAACTCCTTCACAGTTTGTAGTCCCAGAATCTGTTTCTGAAGCTTGTCAACCTCTTCAAGTGCCTCCTTTTTGCTCAGTCCAGATTTAGGAGCTTTAGGACTAGCTTCTGCAGTGGATGTCTTCTTGGAATACAATTTCTTCGGGGCTGTCGCTACGACACTTTTTAAATCTTTAAGTGGAGGCTTTGGGATATTTGGTGGCTTAAAACCTTCTGGTAGTTTTCTAGGGGCCCTTGGTGACATTGGTGACCTTGGTGATGCTTCATCATCATCATCATCCATAAAGGGGACTTGGTCTGGGCAGACAGAAGCAATGGTGTTGTTTGCATTCTGCAACTCAGTTGATATGTGATCATACCGTTCAGCTAAAGCTCGGTAAGCCCGGTATGATTCTTCCACAAAGTGTATCAGCTCTGGCCTCTTTTTATAATACATTTCTGCTCTCTTTGCAAAGGAGTCCCCATCTTCTTCTATGAGTTTCAGAACATTCTGCACTTTTTCCTCCATATCTGCCATTTTAGTTAAATCTATTAGTTTCCCAAATATATCAGGCCCCCAGAAAGCTATTTATGTTGCTTTTACATTGGGATATAAGCCATTGGTGAAGGGGGTGTGAATTGTGATTTCCTGATTAAAATAACATGTCTATTGTAAATTACAATAAGCAACCATTACATTACACTGAGCTTATGTTGAATACCTCGAAAAATTCTTTAGTATATATATGTACTAACTGGCCAAACAAAATGAAAACCCACCAAAGTAAGTCTTTCAAAAGATGAGATATATTGACATACCCGTTTTAATAAATTTTGATTGGCTTCTCACACTAGCTGGATATGTAAGAACTAAGAAGTATGTGAAAGAATTTCTCAAATATCTCTTCCGAAATCCTTTAGTATTATAAGAAATGTCTTTATTAACTTCAAGGAAGTGTAAGCTTTGCCTAAATTCTCAGATCAATACTGAGCAAAAGTGGAAAGTTTTTGTACACCGTTATGTTACATGTAATGCAAATATAGGTGAAGTTTTCATTTGATAAATAGTCCATCCAGAGCTTATTCAAGGTCGAAAACAGCAATATATTTGTCCGATGAATTTAGACAGAAAGTCAATAGTCTGAGCTATTGTAACATAGAATGCTTAATAGATCAAACAAGCCAGAAAGCCATTCTTTTTTATTATCAGAGAAAAAGCTGACCTTGAAGGTTTTGCTCCATCCATTTTGATTGCTTTGTTCTGATGTGGCTAGCCCACCACCATGAATATGCATTGCTTGCTGCTCTATGCAACATACTGGTATCTTCTTCTTCTTCCTCCTTCTCTTAGTTGCTGCTACAGAGATCTTATTGTTAGAAGCAAAAAACATGCAAGCTGTGTTTCTCTTAATCAGCCTAAAGAAGAAGACGTGGAATCCATGACATGACTGAAAAATACAAAAAAGAATGAATCAAACGGAGAGAAAAGAGATTGAAGAAGGAAAGAGAGAGAACGTGCAACTAAGAAACTCGTGCTAATCATGGGATCATGGAGGGGAGCAAACCTCGCCCGAATTTATTGTGCGAACCTTCCTTTTTCAAAAGGCGTTGCAACTAAAAGAATAACAAAAGGGGAAATTAGGAAAAGCTTTGCGGGCGTGATTATATAATTTATATTACACAAATGCTTTTAAAGTTACAGTTCATTCCTTATTTATTATTCAATTAATCGTTGAATTGTTAACTCTTACTATTTCATGAAATACAAAACTTTACTCTTTTTCTGTTTAATATTATTGTGGCCTTATAATTAATGTCACTAAAATTTTACTTATATCAAAATATTCAGTTGAGTTATTTTTATGATATAATGTAAAATAATAATAATAATAATAAAATTAACAGCACCTAATAATAGCATGACAACCCTCTAAAACATCAGAACAAGTAATATAACAAAACAGTAAACGAGTAAAATGTAATAATATTAAAGAAAAAGTGAGTCTTAAACATAGTAAAAAAGAGAAAACAGTGTGACCCACGTGCCAGTGCCAGCAAACTTCCACCTTCCCTGTTGCTTTAAACCGACCATGCTTTATTACCTTGTATTTCCAAAATATTATAAGTTTTTTACAGTTTTCGCAGTTTATTAATTAACAATTATATTATTATCATTATTTTTGTATCTTTAAAGTTGTTTCCATGGTGAGGTGACCAAGAGAGGTACTTCTATTGTTTTTGGAGGGACTGCCTTTATCTACTTGGGCTTATCATCGCAGGGTCGCTACCGGACAATCACTTTGGCCTTTAATACCATTACTCTATTTCCAAGTATTAACGTTTCATAGTTTGACCAAAAAAAAGTATTAACGTTTCATAGAATGTAATATTCCCAGCATCATATTCTTCCAGTTTTAACAAGAATTTTTTTTTAATGTTTCAATTGTTTTGTGAGAAAATAAAAATGATAAAAAGATCGAGAGGAAGACTTTTATATTATTTATTCTATTAAAAAAATTTTATTCGGGCCCAAACGTGGTTTATATCATTCTAGTCTGTTAGGGTTCTTTTTTGTTTTGGTGGACCATGTGAGGCCTAGTTTTTAAGAGGATAGAAGCTGCTTTAAAAAAAATATTTATTTCAAGAAAATGAGATATTTGGCCGAACTTTTATTAAAAAATAAGCTACTTTTGCATGGTAATAAGAGTACTGTTTTTTTCTATGAGAAAAATAAAAAATTGAAACTTCGTTTTGGAAGCAGAAATAAAAGTAGAAATGAAAATATTTTTATTTACTTTTAAAATTTTTTCATTAAAAATAAATGTAAATTTTAAATTCATAAAATAAAATTTTAACAAAAAAATCAAAATAAAATATTGTCAAAAAAACTTTTTGTAATAAAAAAATCAATGAAATATAGTGTAAAAAAAATTGGTATACAATTTCTTATATTTTCTTATTAAGTTCTTCAATTAAAACTCGATAGGTGTATGATTTTTCAATAATTATATAATAAATATATAATTTTTACAAATAATTATATGATTTTTCTATCAAACTATACACTTATCATTTTATTATTAAAAAATTATATATTTGTCATATTTTAATTAAAGAACATAATGACAATATATAAAAAATTGCATGTAAGTTTAGTTTTCTAAAAAAATCATTATTGAATTATTATTAGTATTATTATTATACCTTTTAGAATATATTACATATAAAATATTAACTATATTCATATAGTATTGTATCCTCTTGCTACATGGAGCATCATGGATCAAAATCCTGTACATTAAATTAATAATACATCTAGGAGAGAGGTAGAGAGGGAGAGGTTCTCTATCTTTCTCCTAAATGCATTATAAATTAAACATAAAAGATTGATCTGAAGCTGATCTTATCCAAGGTTTTCTTTTAAAAGAGTTGGGAACCAAGAATGAACCCACATTTCTTTCATCAAAATTTCCTCAGTTCCAAATGGAATGAGCAACTCCATTTGTTTTCTTTGTATTTTTTTTATTTAAATGAAAGAAGGAATTTTTTATTTCAAAAATAGTTTCTCCCTTAATTTTTCTCATATATGGCCTTTTTTTAATAAATTATTCTTATATCTCTTGAAAGATATTCAAATTACAAAATTCTATCACTTATTCTGAAAAATGATACTATTCTCTCTTAAAATAAAAAAATATGCCATATTAATTTCCCTTACAATAACTAGAATAGCCTTATATTTATTACTTATATAATATAATAAATATCAAATATGTATTTTACAAATATAAAATAGTGACTTTTAAATTTTAAAATAAATTAAATTTTTTTTAATCCACAATAAATAATATTAAAAAATTTTAATAAATTATTTTTTAATTAAAAAAATTATCTTTAAAGGCATTTTAGTCATCTTTTTGCAATATTTTCATAATAGAAAAAAGATTATAAAATTCCAACATCTTTTAAAAATAATAATAATTTACCTTTATTTATTGCAAATAACAAACAAACATTATTAGTTTAGGATATAGTTAGTTGGGTATAGATGCATATAGTACTATATAGACTTCAAATATCATCACCAATTAAGAAAACCCTAACATTATGACGTACAGAAAACATGTCTTGAACAATAGACTGCAACTTTGACCTAATAGAGATAGATCTTTTTAATGTCCTTATTTATCTTATCCTAAGTATGAAATCAATCCCGTAATGGGAGAGAAACGTAAGTTTTCCTTAATGTGTATTGTTATTTTGAAATTATTTTTTAAATAAAATTATATAAAAAAACACTGTTAAAAAAAGAATAGTTAAGTATTTTTTTCAAATTACAAAAAATGTATGTACAAATTTAGCAGTGCAATTAACATTATGAGATAATTATATTTCTTCACTTTTCTTTGTCTTTAATTGTAATATTCCTCTTAATATAAAAAATCATAAGCTATCCTAGATATATTAATTTTATTATAATAAACTCCCTCTTATTTAAATTTTAAAATTTTATTAAATAAATTTACTAAAATATCTTTTTTATTTTTCTTTCCTTTCATTTTTTTCAATCAATTTATACAGGGCATGAATAGACGGGAAGAGCCCAGCCGTGGTTCACAGCATTTCATGGCAATCATCAAAGAATATAATTAGGTGTAATTTTTAATATCTTTGTTATTAAAATTTTTAATTAAAATATAATAAATATATAATTTAATTAAAAAAGTATATGCTTATTTAAAAAATTATAAATATCATATTAATATAAAAAATTTTATATTTTTTTTATATTTTAACTAAAAAAATTCAATAATAAAAAATGCAAAAAAATTGTATATAATTTTCTTTTTATTGTCAAAATGCCTAGGGACTACTGTTTCTCTACTCATTATTTTGACATAGTAGAATAATCATAAGGTCAATAAATTTTTATTCTCATTAAGAATATCATTTTTCTTTTTGTTTTCAAGCTCGGGAAAATAAATGTTGATACGATATTTTAGACAGCTTCCAAGTTGGCAGTGTATTTAGATCTCTAATAATCCAACAACTTTCATCTTAATAAAATAAATCTCTAAAAAAAAACATGGTTCTATTGAAGGAACTAGAAAATTATTCATTTTAGATCAATTTCGTGTTTTGTAACAAACTGTTGGATCAAAGTGATAAGTGGAGAAAAATAAAACACACCCACGAACCAAAAAGCAAAACCAATTGAACTTTTATACTAGTAATACGTATTTATCACAAAATCAAATTTTTGAAAAAAAGCTTTTGGATTTAGGTGATAAGCGGGGCAAAAGGACAACACGTACCAGAAAGCAAAAGAATTGAAAATTCATACTCATGATGTGTAATTAATAATTATCATAAATTAATCATTCTGATAAGTTGGGCACTTCCAGCCTCTCACCTTATGAATAAATAAGTTAGAGAAGATAAAAATAAAAACAAATAAGAAGAATACTCTAGTATATTTAATTAGTTATAATGTTTATATTTAGTTAACAAGGACTTATCATAATAAGACTAAAATAGATTAAGAGGTCAATCGTTTTTTTTTTAAATTAAGAGGATATCGGATGAATACAATATCATTTATATTATTTGAAGGAATAAATAATTTTAAATATTTATTATAGATTTATTTACATTTCTAATTTTATTTAAAATTAAAATTAGTATTTAAAATATTTTAATCAAAGTGAATACATAAAACATATAAAATTAGTGTAAATATATAAAAATATATTAAAATATACCATACATTGTTAAAGAAGAAATAGGAATGGAAGAAGAGGAGACTATGGGTTTTTTTTAAAAAAAAAAGGTACATGGTAATAGAGTAACTAATGATTTTAGATAAGGGCACTTTTGTGTTATAATAAATAATTTTTTGGCTTCTACTTTTGTTTTAAAGAAGTTTCAATTTATTACTTTTTTTTTTTACAACAAAAACAAAAAATTGCTTCAGCTACATCTTTTAAACAATTTTTTCCCCTCTCAGAATGGGACCCAATACCTCAAAAAGTCAAAATAAGTACTTTCTTTTGAAAAATAAGCACCTTCATCCTCAAATAAACTTGACCAAACAAGCACTAAATTTACAAGTAATGCACAAGTGACACGCTATTAATTTGTGGGAGAACTTCAACCATCACTTCCACTACATTCCACGTCTTGATTATATTTTAGGATTCTAACTAGGAATATTTTCAAGCTAAATTTTCTTTTCTGATAGTTTTAAAGATATACTCAAATTTTCCCTTTGAACAATTTTAAAAATATACTCGCCCCTATTAGTATTATACAATTAAAATTTTAATTAACCCAGCTGGCTCTTTTAAATTTGGATGACTTAAATTTGATATATAAAAAAGTGATGAAAACTTACAAAATTAAATTCAACTACATAAATAGATTTCACCCACTCCGCCCAACCAACAAAAAATTCCCAGTGTGTTCCTTCTTCATGCCTAAGGGGTAAAGGAATTGTCATTTTCTTATCCGATTGAGGAAATATTCGTTGTTGAGTGGCTTTCTTTTGATGATCAAGATGCCCTCTGAGACGGTGAGAGACAGCGCGAGAATCAAACCACCAAGTCGATAAGACCAAACGGGGCAACAGTATACCACCCACCTACATGTGAGCCTACCAACCACCATTGAGGTGGTCCAATGTGCTTTACCCAGATGCCCCCAACTTTGCTTCAAGAGTCGAGTAAGTTTCGGAGGAAGACAGGGAAGGAAAGAAAGTGCATATCAATTCTGCAGAGTCGAATTATGAGGAACCGACAATAAAGAGAATAGAATTAACCAGTTCAGTTTTGGAAGAGCCGAAAAACCATATCTTCTTGCTCCATTCCCATATATGATTCCAGTTCATCAACAACCACAAGAGGGATATAGAAGACAGATAGAATGATTAGAGTTTCATTAGGCCAAAAGGAGAATGGTCATTTACATGGTGACAAACTGAAATGCTAAAAAGAATACAGATTAGGACTACCATTCCCCTCATTCTAATTCCATTTACCATATCTACATATTCACAAGAAAATGTCATATCTACAATGATGTCTACAGGACATTCAACGCCTGTCTGCTGGCGTTGACGATAGCATCATGCCCCAGCAATTCTTCCGAAACCATGCTAATCCTAAGAAGTAGGCAATCATGTCTTCCAGTTCTTGTTAATCTCCGTCACTTGTAATAGTTTTTGTCAGAAAGGTCCATTGTAATTGATACTACGCTTCAAAAGTCTGAAGAGAAGCCAGCCATTGTTCCATGTAGATCTTGCCAGCTGCATATTAAAATTCAAAACAACAAAAATTAAGAACGACACATCCCCTAGTATCTTAATACGGGCAGATGAATTTTCAATTACAGAAAAGCAGCAGTGGATCATTACAGGACAACTTTATGCTAGTGAATAATTGATAGTTGTGTCCAACACAAGTATAGAGCGAAACGCATCACCATCATTTATTGCCCGACAAAATTTCCCTAAAGGACCAGTAGTTTCGATTTTCACAAACATTCTATTTGAAAAGTCCAAGCCTTTATATAGATCATGCTCATGCTTGAACATTGGTGTAAGATGTTGTTCATACAAGTTCAATCAGCTGGGAAACAGGGGCTCATTCTTCTAAAGCCAAAGTGGATCTACTTAGCATAATACAATCTACTATACCCTTCTCATCTATTCGGCGCTCAACACCCAGTTAGCAATCATAAAATCATAGGTTGATATCACTTTCCGTAATCAAAAGCATCCAATCAAGGTCATGAATCCCAAAAAGAAGCAATTATTTGACTATGCTTAAATGATGTGGAATTCAGGAATCAGAATAATTGTTAAGTTACTGCAATGCATTACCTTTCTCTGTCTTAATAAAATGGATATATCTGATGGTAGATTCAGAACCAAACCGAGGTGAAGTTTTTTATCGCCACATTAAACAGTTCTAGGAAAAAGAAGATTTTGTCTTGTGCAATAGTTTTAGCAAAACATTACTATGGCACTTCTAGTTACTATGCAAGAAAGACCTATTTCGTTTTTTTCCTCTTTCGAAAGCAAAAAGTCATAAATCCAATAACTACCTTGCTGATCACAAAATAGATTTCTTCATCAGAATCATAAAACAGCATGGCCAAACCAACTTACAGATTGGGAAAAAAAAAAAAACTATCCTCAATTCATGAAAATACCCCAAAAAAAAAAGAACAAAACAAAAAATGTTTGAGCTTCGAAACGAAAAATAAAAAGTTAATCACAAGCAACGAGATTTCAAATTACAATTTGCATGAAGCAAGCGTAGCTCTTACCAGAAGAAAATTCATCTGGAAGGTTCTTGATGGCACTCAAAAGCTCGTTGTTCGAACTCTCCACCTCCTTGCAGCCAGGCCTATAGCAAGGAACCAGCACTGCAAAACTATTATCCGACTCATCATCGCTCTGAAACTCCGAGCCGTGAGGCTCCAACCACCCGATGGACCAGTCTGAGTCATCAGATTCAGACCCTGACAAACACCCACCCCCGTCAGATGGCACCAATACGACATCGTACTCTCTATCAATTCTCCTCTGCTCCCTGCTCTGCCATTTCCGTTTAACCTTCCTGTGAGATGCTGCTATCTTTGTTCCCTTAACCAAAGGAAATTTCACAGTCTCACGTTCCTTAACAGCAAAGCCCCATTCAGAAGATGAATTCAGAGTAGAACTATTGGATACGGGCTCTTTCTCCTTGTTACCCCACAACCACCATGAGAAACGGGTTAAAGAGACAGCCATAGTTCGATTCAAAGCTAAGAGGTTACGATGAGTCAAGCTCTTTCGGAAGCTAAAGATTTGCGAAAGAATTATGAGGGAAAAGCCACACACAGACTTCGAGAGCAGAAAAATTATGAGATGGGATTCCTGCCTGTTGCAGTAACCGCTATATTAGAAGAGGATCCATTCATTTACAAAAGCAGATCAATTGAAACAAACGCATATATAGATTAAAAGCCAAATCTTTGAAAAGGCAGAAGCATGAATGACGGAATGCAGCAAATTTGCCAACGTTTCCCCAGAAATCAAAAAATTCAATGCATTCTCCAAAGATACAGGGCCAATCAACTATACTTAGTCCAGATTAACTGACCCTTTTCCCAAGACTGAATGCTTTTACACCTATTAGACTTTACCAACCCAATTTCATCAAACTGCCAAAAATATATGTTTGGTGAACTAAACGGCCAAAAATTTGTTTTTATGAGACATGAGATTCCCAGAAATGGGCAACAAACTCATCAGCAGAGAACTAAAAGAATGAATTTTCATATACTTCTTTTCAAAATATAACCATAAACCCCAAAATTCAATCAGAATGACTCAACACAAAGCAGAATAGAAAGACTTCTGAGTCAAGACCTTTGTGCAAAAATCATCAACACCCCAACGTTAAAAGATCAAAGAATCGAATTGTTTTTTCATGTCACCGGAATCTCGAAACATCTCGCCGGAAAACCGAACCTTTTCGGCTCTTTCAAACCGATATGCTATCGGAGAGGATTAAAAAATAATAATAAAAAAAAACAATCAAAGCAAAGCTCCTCGCCGGCGAAAGAAAAAACCGGTGACAATGTAACGACTCGTTAGCAGAAATCCAGACCCTAACTATCTATCCCTCATCGTCTTCCTCCTACCCCTCAACTCTCGTCACCAAAAAAACTCGCATCGAACTGACACTATCTTCCTTCCGCATTTATAGAGAAATTCAGCTCTCTCATCAATCCTCATCGAACGGTCGAGATAGCACTGGCAATTTCGATCAATCGGGTAGAGTAAGTCTCATTGTGCACCCTCAAACATTTGATAACAATCACTATCATACATTTTTTCAGAAAATATTGGCCGTTCGATTATACGGAGACAGGGATGGTGCCATCCAAATTTGCTGACGTGTAGGCTACAATCCAATCATAACGGCAGGTGAGGTTTGTCTTGTGGACACGTGTAGACTATGTCAGCCTATAAACTTTGAGGATGTGAAGTTAAATTATAAATGCAAAATGACATTAATTATTGGTTAACGCGACACATGGACCGATTAATGGATTAATTAAAGATAATTGATAACTAAGTTAATTTTATCTTCTCTAAACTTCTAGTTAAAGTTTTTTTTTTGGGCCAACAACTTTTAGTTAAAGTTTGGCACCGATTTGCCGTGCCAAGATTATAGGATATCTATGAATTTAACGTTTAAATAAAACTCACTTGATAACAAATTTAAAAAAAAAACATAAATTTATTTTTTTTTTTTTTAAATACAACTAATTCATGAAGTATATTCACAAATAACATTTTTAATTAGGCTCAAGAAATTAAAATTTTAAAAAAGAATAGTTAATATTTTAGTTGTTAAAAGATATGGACGTCCAAGACAAATAAAAATGAAATAAAATAAGTTACACAATACTTAAAAGGGGATGAAATTTCCCCATATAAGCGAAAAGACTCAAATTAAGAAAATGAGATATAGAATCCTAAATATCCAACGTGAAGTCAAGCTCAAAATTGTGGTTAGTTAGCATATTAACATATCTGTCAACTTCATGTAAGACATGAGGAATTTTGAGGATTGAGTTGGTGCTCATCAACACGACTTTGTGTGGTTAAGGGACTTAGGTGATTGGAGCACAGAATTGCATCATTTATGATCATAACTAAACTTTTAAGAGTTAGAATAAATCTTTTAGAAATCTCAGTTTTAAACCACATCAAAACTAATAAGAGTACCCTAAACTTCAGCCTACAAGAAAGAACATCTATCGATATTTGTTCAAAGTTAGTATTTGAATACATAACTGGGTGCTTAGTAACATCTTTGCCTTTTTCAATCCTCAAAGTGAATTGATTATTGAAGTTTCATTAAAAGAAAAAGTTTGAACAAAGATTATTGAAGTCACTAGGTTGTTGGTGTGATTTATCATGATAAATGACCTAAATTTAAAGACTATGGTTTTACAGGCCGCCAAGAGAAGAGAGAAGAAGAGGGGGGGGGGGGGGGGGAATGTGTGTAGTCAACTACTATTATCTACCTAAAATTCCCTTGTAAGCTCCTGCTTTTCTAAATGTAGTTATAATGTCGTTTTTTAAACTTGGTTTCCCCTTGATGTCCTTGAACAAAAGAAAAATTTATAATTAATATAGGTTTAATTAATCAATAAGTTCTTATATTTCACTAAGGAAAAAAAATCTACCTGAAAATCCTATTTGTTCAAAATGTAAGGGTAGAAAATGAGGACACATTGAACTCATTTTCATGACAAAATGTTGGCATTGGCAAATTGCCAGAGGAACCGTATAAATCAAACTTCAAATGCTTCTATCTCATTAGTCAATTCCCTGAATTTGAGTTAGATGGCTTAACACTCAATTAGACGAAAATGATACATATACATGTATCAAGTTAAAAAAAAAAAGTGAAGTGATAAAATCCTCTCAAATTTTATTTTTATGGAAGATTTAAGAAAAATATGTTGTTGTATTTTTTAATAAATATAATTTTAGTCTTTTTTCTTTTGACAAATCTAAATTTTTTTTTAAAATCTTTCTAAATTAAATCCTTTGAATCAAAACCTTTCTTTTTTAATATATCAACCATATGGAGATTATAAAATTTTAAAATTCAAATCAAGTGGAGGGACCTTTAAGAGATGGACACGCGCGCGAAGATAATGATTACGAAGACACGTAACTCCTTAGTTCCCGAAACTTCTACGAAAATAATTAAGGTCAATTCTTCAATTTTTCTTTTCCGGGAAAACTATTGTCGCTAGAGTAATCAATACTCAAAGAATATATATTTTTGGAATAATTAATCTTCAAAAGATAAAGCTGACTTACAAAAGTATATGCAATTTTGGGGAAAAATCTTTTATTGATTTTTGCCCGTTATTATCATTCATCACACGGCAAAGTTAGGGAAGATTAGAGTTAAAGGCCATAAAATTAAATTATTTACTTTAAAGAATTTTTTAATTATTTTAAAAATTTATAAAACTTAAAATTTTAAGTATGATGACAAAATTTTAAGTGAATGCATAAGATGATTTGTTGTGGAATTTGTTCATAACAAATTGAGAAACTTTGTCAAGATTGAAGATTTTGAATTTTTTCTTGTATAAGAGAAGTTTTGTGGGAAAAAGTGACTAATGATAGTTCAATAAGACCTATCGCCGTGGACACTGCTCTCGTCTGATCATTCTCTCTTTAATGGAATTCCTTTTTTGTATAATAAAAGATACACATTGTAGACTAAAAGAAACAAAAAATATCTATTGTTGTATCCACTAATGTATTAATGACATTTTTGTCATAACATTTCAACTACTAGGTTCTTAGATTTTTTTAAATAATTTTAAAATATAAAATTCTTTAGAACAAATAATTTTGTTTTATGGTTCTCAATAGTAACTTTTCCTTAAAATTAATAGGTTAACAAGTTAAGGCAAAAATACACTTTTGATTTCTTAACTTCTTTTTTTTGCTTAATTTCATTTAGTTTCAATTAGATATTTTTTTTATTTTATCTTAGATTTTTCTTTTATCCTTTAATTTTGTTTGATTCCAATTTGTTATCTTAATTTTATTTTAAATTTCACTTTCGTCCATTAATTTCATTTTATTTTAATTTGACCCTTAATTTTTAAAAATTATGAAAATATTTTTTCTCCTTTTATTTTTTTTTCCATTTGTCTGTTGATATGAGTAAGTCCCATGAAATATAATAAATTCTATTTGGAGGTTCAATTTTATATCTTATTCTTTCACAAACTAAATTGATTGGTACTTTGTAATCGAATTTGTTTTTACTTTTGCTTTCCTTATTTGGGTGTCACTAGCCCAATTTGTTTTCTATTAGTCTTAACTCTTAGTTCATACAAAGGCTAAATATTTAAAGCATTTTAATTTAATAATATTAGAGAAGAACAAAATTTAAGTAGTTTTTTACTATTAGGGGCCTAATTGGAATAAGATAAAATTAAGGAATGAAGTGAAAGATGAGATCAAATTAAGGAACTAAATTAAAACTAAATAAAATTAAAGAACAAAAATAAACTTTAAGATAAAGTTAAAAGATTAAATTGAAACCAAATAAAATTAAGACACGAAAGTTTAAAGCACAATTAAGAGAAGAAATTGAAATTAAATGAAGTTAAAAAATAAAAATAAAAAAAATAAGTGACAAAAAATATATTTTCTCCAAAAGTTAATGATATTTGAATGTAACAAGGGATTATAGCCTACCAACAAAAAAGTTTATATAATTATGAGAAATTAAATATTGCCAACAACCCTTTAAAAGAAAAGTAATTTGGATATTTTTTTAATTTATTGCCTAAATGCATTAGGTAAATTTTTTAAGAAAAAAGAGAGTGGATGAAACTCATTGAATGTGCCCATACTGAAAAAGATTCTCTTAATTTCTTTTCTTTCAATTTTTCTTTAATTTGGATTGAGAAAGAGAGGATAAGAGAGGATGAAGGGAAAGTACGTAAAACTCATGTAAAATTCACTTAATTGATTCTATCCACACTTTCTATTTCTCTTTCTTTTTTTTTTTATTTCAAATTTATTTGGTGAACTAACTCTTCAAATTGTAATGGGTTCAAATTTTATAAAAGAAAAAAAATCAAAATATAAGTGATGTTTTATTTTTTTTTTCTTTTTAAATTCGGTGGGTTACATCGTACAACATGTTTTTGCATTAAAAAAAAGGTTTTAACTGTCCATTAATTGTTCTCTTATACCGTACTTAAACTACAATATCATTTTCTTATACTTCATGTACCATGCAGCATGCAGCGAAGGGTTAGTTTTAAGGAATTTTCTGTGATTTTTCGGAATACATGAGATGTATTTATGATAATCACTATGTTTCTATAACAAAGCAGCATATATCTCCACAAATGAACAAAACAATGACATAATACATCATATCATGTGTGTTTTGTGATTTTTTCTTTTTGCTTTTTTCTCGGTGGAGAATTTGAGCTATTTAATTTCTTTTAGCACTAATCAAATCATATTACGGAAACTACTGATACCCTTTGACCAAAAGGCCCCAAAATCTTAAGGTTCTAATCATTTTCTTGTCTATTTATTAGGGTACACATCTCACCTTGCACTTTAATTAATAAAAAAAGTATAGTTAATGACTCCAAATTAAAAACATTTATACTAAAATTTTATTTAAAATTATTCTAAAAGACTTAATAACAAAAATTTCAAAGTTTTAGTCTTTGAGTCTATTGATTTTATTAATTTTTAGATTTTTTAAAATATAATATATTTAATTTATGATGCTTAACTATAATTTTTCTTTAATTAAATACCAAGAGTGATTAAGGTGAGTCCGGGACCCATGGTGAGGATTATGGGCTCATTATTGCACAAAAAAAAAGACGAAGAGCATCTATAATTATTGAAGCAGGGATAAAAACAACTTTAAAGTGTTGGCTAATTAATTAATGAAAGTAAATACTATATCATATGTCATTATATTATGATTGCAGGTTTAAACAATTAAAGTACGTGAAAAGACAGATTATTTCTTAATGAGATTTATCATAATAACATCTTGGTGATATCAGTATTACCACTTGTGTTAACTATATTTGTCTCTTCATTAATAAATTTAAGCTTATGTTTATCACTCATCATAAGAGATTAATATGCATTAATGTATATATTAATTCATGTTTTAGTTATAACTAATACTTTGTGTAGATATTTTAAAAAACATAAAAATAAAAAATGGTATTCATGAGAAGTTATAAACTATTAAATAACTATCCACATTTATTGTTATAATTAAAAAGTATATATTATGAATTATTAATATTCTCTTATATTCAGATAATCTATTTTCACTTTTGTTAAGAAAATATTTTACTTTTAGTGTTGGTTATTTGACCAAAATACTAATAAGACCACAACATAGATAATATAATCAATTCAGATGGTAAATAAGGCAAATTATTAAAAAAAATTAATTATGGGGATGAAATTTAATATCTGATACATAAAATTATTATGGATAAAAATTAAAAGAAAATAAGAATATGAATGGAATGGAATAATTACATTTTTTATAATATAAAAAATATTATTCTATTTATATGTTTCGTTAAATAAAAAAATTATTAGAATAAAAAATAATAAAAAATAACCATCATACTTTTATTTTAAAAAATAATAATAAAGACAAAATAAATTTTACATAATAATTATCCTCAATTTATACACTTATTTAAAAAATATATATTTCTTTTCCCTTTTTAGAATTCACACAAAATCTCGTTACTAGATAAGATATAAAAGAAGATTCAATCTTCATTTCTCTTTACTTTGTGCAATCAAACTGGGTGAAGTCACAAACGATATTAGTAGAATCAAATGTACTTTGTTATATTGTGGCGCCGCTTGCAAATTGCTATACAAAGTAGAATAAAAGCTATGTTTACCCATTGCAAAAAGCAAATCACCATTCATTTGAAAATCATTATTTCTAAATGTTATATTCCAATAACCTTTTGACTTCATATTTAATTTCTCAATTATTCTAATTCAAATATCAATCAAAGTGAAAAACCAAAAAACAAAAAGGGGCTATGTTATTAGCATATTACTTATACTATCTCTCCCTCTCTCTCAATAAGCTCTGCTTGAGCGATTGAATTTTGAAATAATTATAATTAAATATATCAAATTAAAAATATTTATATAAAAGAATGTTAAATTTTAAAATTATTTAAAAATTTTAATTTAAAATATTGAATTATAAATTTTTATGTTAATTTAAATAATTTTAAACTTTAACATCTTTTAATATAAATATTTTTAATTTAAATCCTCCACTCTAATTTTTTCTTGAATCTTATCGGACAAAGTGGCTTCACCTAGAAGGAATGTCCTATCTAAGCCTCTCCTCATAGGTTTAATCATTCTATATAATTTTATTATAGAATGATTGTATGCCTTTTTCTTCCAAATATCGGTCCTCACGTTCTTGCTCACCCACTTATATTGCTCCTTTTCGTAGTACGCGTTGATTTTGCCGTAATCACTTTCATATTTCCTAAAGTAGCTTTTACAGAAACCCCAAAAAAAAAAAAACACCAGCCACCAATATTTATTTATTCATATTATTTAATACTTTTTTATTTAAAAAAAATTATAATTCAAAACTTTATATTAACATTATTTATATTAAGAATTTTAAATTTTAAAATAATTTTAAAAATGTTTTTAAAAAAAATATATAATTTAAAATCTTAAATGATAATTTTTTTCCTTTCATTTACCTAGGACTACTTAGTTAGTTGGAAAACAATAGTACATCTATCAATTTCAACTCTCTAATAATGCTTTCTCCAACATAAAACATCAACTTAGGCTTTCGTACAAAGATAATCAAATTGGCTCCAAATTAAATAATATTTGTGGGAGATATCCTCCCACTTGCCCTTAAATTGGTGACCCTTTTGGCTTCTTTACTTTGAAAAACTTTCCATGGGCATAAAACGCCCAACATACCCCACAGAAACTTTTTTTTTTAGGGTTGTAACTTTTTTTATAATTCAATAATCAATATACATCCACGTTAAATTTTTAGGATTTAAATGAATTTAATGTCCTCGATTATATCTTCATCATTTGCTCTTGCTGACTAATTTTGTTTGTCTTGTAGCTGAGAAAGAGAAAAGAATTTGATTAATTAGTTTGGGGAATCATGTCATGTGTACTAATAAAATCACAAGTGGGAGTGATTCATCTATATAGTCCATGTGTATGACCTACACAAACTGATCAATCACTAAGACTTCCTTCAATTTGTCAATTAAAATGGTGTATCAATCGTTAAGTTGGTTGCTTTTTATCACACGCAAACTAATTTTGTCTTGTAGGGTTAATTTAATTTGGCCTCATTCATGTTATATGCTCTAGATTATAGAATCTAGTGAAGCAAGCAAGAATGTGACCTCCTTATCCCTTGGAGTGACATGATTGGTTTTCAGCGATACACTCAAGATACTGATATTAGTTTCTTTCGCATCATGATATTTGATGTTTTTTCTCTTTTTTTTTTTTCAGATTTGTTGCTCATCAACACGAGGAATCAAAATTTGCACAAGTCATGCAGAATGGAGTTTCAACATATTCTCCAATAATTGAGTCAATAATAAATACTCAAGAGTAGTATTTTAAGACTCGAACTGATTCAATTTGTTGAATCAAAAATTAGTTAGACATATAATTTGAGTAGTCTTTGAAATTCAGATGGATTACCGAAATGTTTTGACTTGGTTAAAACTGGTTTAGACTAGGAAAAATTGAATTAATTTAAGAATTAAACAAAAAGTTTGAAGATCAAAGCTTGTGAGCTTTTAACTTTTGGGCCCGTGGCTCTAGCTTTGGGTCACCCAAAGCTAAACATTTTTTCTGGTTTCCTTCGAAAAGTTACTAAGTTTGAAGTACTTAATTCCACAAATATAAATATATATGTTATTTTCATGAAACAAGAATGTGTTCAATTTCATATCTGTTTGAAATTTTAATTGACAGTTCACATATCTATATATGAATTTCTCAGTAAGTGAAATGTTTTCAAATGTGTTAAAATTTTTGAAAGCATGTCAGGGTATTGTGCTTGTTCTTTTTCTATTTGAAAACGTATTAATTCTCTTCATTTGAAAATTCTATATTATGCTTATGAATTTGGCTTGTATTATGAATTTTTATAGATTGTTCCATTTGAAACTCATAAATTCAAGCATAATTTTTGCAATATAGTATATATTATATATATTAAAATTAATTAATCATTATGTATATACTTATAATGTCATTCACTTTAATCCTGTTTTTCACTTATGACCTAACAATCTTTCGGAGCCAATTTTTTGGCCTAGTTTTAAAACATTACAGAAGAGTATGATGTAAAAAGTTGAGTTACTTTTAAAAAAATTTAAAGGAATTGATTGTATTTAAAAGCAAAAATGTCAACGAGTTTTCTAAAAGTGTAAAAATTCTTTAGAGTTATTTATAATAAAGTTATTATAGACACTACAATAATATATGCATTTATCAACAAAACCATTTGACATAACTGTAATAGATGTTTTTTTTTAAGTTTTATATTATTTTCTGAATAATTTTAATTGAAAGTCAAAAGTTCTATCAAAAAATAATATTATATAGTAAAAGCAATAAAATAAATTAAACAAAATTGATAAAAATTATCAACATAGCTGACCAAACTAACTAAGTTTGTATCGAAAAAATTGCGGGAGTTTTCTATCACCCAAAAATAGTGACAATAAAATGGTTGGTTTGGCCAATTATTTTATATATAATAATATATTATTGTACACATAATTATATATAATAACATATTATTATATATATAAAATAATATGTATAATTTTAAAAAATAATATAAATTATACAAGATTTTAATTCAAATTAATTAATAAATAATAAAAATATAATAAATTGGAAATTCCAAATATTTATTTAATTTATATTATTTATATTTATTATTAAATATTAAATAGTTATTTAATACATTAATTATTATATTATTTAATATATAAATACAAATAATATTAGAGTTTTCTATTAATTATTATAAGTCATTAATTATGATAACTTATATTTATTCTTTATGTTAATTATTTACACTTATTAAGTATTAATTTTAATTTTATTAAATTATCTCATATTAGAGCTTTTTAAAAAAATATTTAGTTTAAATTTAATATTTTTACTTCATAAAATTATATATGATATATAATTTCTGACATAAGTATTTGTCAAAAAAATATGATTTCCCATTATTCCCAACACATATCTTTTGTCAAAAATTAATATCATTCTTATTACCAGAGTTTGAAAAATATGTGATATAGAAAATGAGAATGTGTGTATGGCCTAATTTTACAATAAAAAACTTCAGAGTATCACATCCTTTAGGAAAACAATAATATACTTGGGGACATCAAAACGACAGCTTCTTAATGTGCAATGGGCATTCAATGGACACTTAAGCGACCAGGCAAGCAAACAGGCACTTTGTGCGGCGAACTATATAGCGAGAGAGTTAAGCGCCCATGTGATGAATTAGCTTGGTGTTGATGGACCCACAGTCTGTATTCATTCGCATGCTTGCAACCTGGCTTTGAAGAGACCACACAATGTCTGGCAGCAACTCAACTACCTGGTTTACTTGATTTGGTTCCCCTGCCTGCCAGCATTTGATTGGCCTCCTCATCATCATAAATTCATCACAGCACTACAAGTGAGCCTACTGAAACTGAAACTGAGGTACCTTGACATCAGTCCGGATTTTTTGCGGTTTTTAAATACATTGAATATAGTACAATGAAAATAATAATAATAATAATAAATGTTGAGAAAAAACGTGAATTTTTTATATAACTTCTTTTCCTTTTGTGTGACACACTTGTTCTTTGATTGCACCATTACATGAATATAAAAAACATCTAATTTATAGTTGGAATAGAAGGATGGTATTTTGCTAGCTGGAGGACATAACAAACAGTGAAAAGCCATTAACCTGAAAAAATCGAAAACAAAATGCTGGTAATTGATGAACTCACAAACGACAAAATTTGATGAGCGTGCCAGCCTACAGTAGAAGGAGATTCACGCAGCCGAGCCTGAATTAGAAATTCTTGCATGCATTTTTTAAATAATAATAATTTTTTTAAGTTTAATTAAAATGCACTTGATAATTAGTGTAATTTTTTATTTTAAAAAATATTATTTTATTTTTCTAAAATTTTATATATATTACAAAAGGCTCTCTTCTGATTTATTTTTTTGTTAATAAAATAATTTTGTATACAAGAGAGTACAATTTTTTTTAATATAATAATAAAGTTAACTAAATTAATATTAAGTTTCACGTAAAATTATAATTTTATTCTTATTATGTATTAATTAATGATAATTAAGTAATTTTATTTTTGTAAAAAATACATATTATATTAAAAAATATTTTTATTGACAAAAAACACATTAAAAATAAAATTTTTATAATAATATTCAAATATAAACATTAAGTATAATTTAAATATTATTGTAATCTAATGTGTCAGTAAATTTCATGATTTGAAATTGGAAGAGTCATTTCAATTAATTTTCGTTAATTTAACCCACAATTAATTAATATTATATATATATATTAAGAGATGAAATAAAAAATAATAAACAGCTCAGAAGGATAGAAGGGACATGCATATATATATATATATATATATTAAGAGTTGAAATAAAAAATAATAAACATTTCAGAAGGATAGAAGGGACGTGCGGTGTCAAATGAAGAGACAGTCACGGTGAGCAACTTGCATGGGGTTTTGTGAAAGGCACACATCAAGGTGAAGGATGAGTACTAGTGAGTGAGTGGCAACATGGAGCTGTGGAAGCATGTGGTCTACACTCTCTAGTGCCTCTTGATTAGCTTCCTTCTGGCCCAACTAATAGAAATTAAATCAGTTTCAGAATTCAGGCACCCAAGTGGCAAAATTTTTTAGTTTAATTTGTGACATGACAACAGGTGCTTTTTTATTTATTTTTTTCTCTTAATTAATAATTAGCATTTACCCACATATAAATTTGTTAGAGAGACAGAAAAAAGCAAGGCCCCGTGGATTCCCACCCTTTTCAGCCTCATCCCATCTTTCTTTTTTCCTTCTTTAACTAAAGGTGAACATCAACTCGGCTGATCTTGTGTTATTTGCTCAAATTGGGATGGGCTAGTGTCTCAAAAAAAAAAATTGATCCGGTTAGGTTGCAGGATCAAAGTTTTTTTCATTTTTATTATGTAAATTTTATAAAGACGTATTAAAATAGGTTATCATTTGTTCAAAATAATCAAAATGATTATAAAAATATAAACATTTAAAGTTTGTAAGTCCTTCAAAGTTAAAAAAAATTGCATAAAGCCTAATCAAGCACCTAGCTTGGTCTCTGATTATGTCGTACTTGAACTAAGGCGCGAGCATGAATTTTTATGCTTTTTTTTTTTTTTTAATCAAGCTAAGCACAAACTCTACTCAATTTAGCTCATGTGCAACCCTACCCATAAGGTCTTGGATCCATTCATCGTGTTTCTTCCCCTACTCCCCATTCCAAAAATACCCCCGCCATTATAAAATGGACACCATTTAATATGGTTTTTAAAATTATTTATATTTTTATCATTAGATAAAATTATTGAGTAGAGTAAAAAGTAATCCTAATCCATAGTTAAATATTAAAATACTAGTTTTAAAGAATTGACTTAATAGTTAAGACTATGTGATTCCTACCTTGATTACTTAAGTTTAAATTTTAAGGTTAGTATCTACAAGAATTTATTCTCTTAAATACACAAGTTCAATGTGAGAAATACACCTTTTAAATCACTTAGGGAGTATATTTTCATTTAAGGTGTAAGTTAATCTAAAGATATCTTTATTGTATAAAAAAAAAAAAAAGGTTTCCCCAAAACCCTAACATGTCATGATTTTAAAAAGGTCCTCAAGGTTGCTTATTCTTATGCTAACAAACCACATAACAGAGGCAACTGTATATTAATGGGATAAACTTTATTTCTTTTCAAATCCAATTGCCCTATGCCCAACAAATAATAACAAAGAGATCACATTAAACCATTGGGAAATAAAAGCTATATATAAAATCACATCTTTCTAATAGAATAATGATCTTATATTCTCGAAAACATATATTTTTTTGGTTATGACATAATTAATTATTAAATACTACTAAATATATAACAATATTTTATCTATTTTAATAGATTGATTGCTATAATTATACTCATTAATTATATAAAAATCAAGTTAATTATTTTAAGAATTATTAAATATTAAATAAGTTAATATTTTAAATAATTATTTAATAAAATATTATTTTATATATTTAATAATTAATTATATTATTACTCTCTATATATATATATTCCTACAAGATAAGATCACTCTTTTTCCTTACTCGCCAAAGGGAAAAAGAAGACTCTCCCCCATTTTGTGGGTTTAGCATTGGTTGAACCGTTGAGGCCATGAGTAGAGTATTTTCACAGCCCAACCGTCTTGACCAAATTGGGCCGTAACAGGGTAATTGAATCAGCCCAACCCAAGCCAAATGGCGTGTTTGTTTTTGGATTTCACACTTATTTTTGTTTGTTTGTTTGCTAGGTAGGTTTTTTTTTCTTTTTTTGGGTTAACTTGTTTGTTAAACATCCTATTTTTTTGTAGCAATTTTTTTTAGCTCTCAAAATAACATACAGTCTACCTTTAGTTTATTTATAGTTTATGCTTTCATTGAATCCATCGTTATTGATTTTTTTTTTAACTACAGTGTCATTGTTTTAGTTTTAATCCCTATTTGGATTATTGATCTCAGCTTTTCTGGGTAAGTATTGTCTAATATTAAGTGTGTGTATATATATATATATTCGCATGCAATGTAATTAGTACGTTAAAAATAGACACGAAAGCGCACATACCTGACTTTCTTTAATTTTAGGAGACTCTCATCCCCTTATTACAAGTCTATGACATATTGACATTCCTAGTCTTCAGGAATTTCCGCTACTGTAATACGGTTATTTTTGCTCATAAGTTGGTCAACTACCTTAACCAAATGAGGCAATGTGTGTGGCATCTAGAATTACTGTTATGTTCGTTTCTAACATCCCTAGAATATTGGCAAGCCTTTCTGAAGATAATAACACATGCAATGTGTTCAATAACCTGATTAAACCATACTTTTGAAAAGCGCTTACCTGGAAAACGACTCTGAAGTTTGATCATTCAAATATGTAACTTGCAATACTTTATCTAAACTCTCACCGACCACCTGAGTTAGCCTCAGCTCAGGTGGCCTCCTTCCTAGTCTTATTGTTTTGTACATTACGTACATGCACATTGGTGCTCGTTTCGAAAATCATTTGAAACATAAGACATGGCGGCCAAGGTCTATGTATCCGAGGTTGAGAAACTTAAGGCAGAATTGAGAGAGAAGGCAGAATCGTATGAGAATCTTAAGAAATCCCATGATGCTCAGGCAGATGAGATTGCTGAGGCGAAGATGATGTGTGAAGATTTCAAGAGGGATTTGGCGAGCAAGGAGTCCATCATCAAACACATCAGTTCTGCAAATGATAAACTCCGAGAGAATTTTGATGAGAAGTTCGGAAAATTGGAAGATGAGAAAAGAGCATTGATCTTGGCGTTAGAGGAGGCAAATGAGAAGGCTTGTTTTTCAATTCCCAAAAAGAAGTTTTTGGAAGCAGAGAAAAGCTTAAAAGCAGCGAATGAAGATAACAGGTTCCATATGCTGCTAGAGGAGGAAAACAGAATGAAGGAAGAACAATTAAAATGGACGAAAGAACAGTTCGAGCATCTAGAAGAAGCACATGAGGTGCCACAAGAAGAGTTAAATTCAAGTGAAGATTGGGAGTTGGAAACATTCACATTACTTGATGATATCTCTTCTCTGCAGATGAAGTTACGTTCTCTGGAACGTCAATTGCAGACGTCCAAACAAGCCCTTGCTCATGAAGAAAGCATCAGAAAGCACCTGGAAGCTCAAGTTTTGGAATTTAAGGTTCGATTTGATAATGTTGGAGGCACAAAAGAGGCTTCTTATAAAGAACTGGAACACAAAATTGAGAACGAAGGTTCTGATTCTTCAACCATTGAGCTGAAGTTGCAGAATGAGGAGTTATCAGTAATGCTTCTAGTGTTGAAACAAGGAATTTCGGAGGCTCAAGCCATGGATAAGGACAATAATGAAGGAAGCGAGGTTGATAGGTACAAGGAAAAACTTGATGAAGTCTATGATGCTTCGGACAGAGCAAACATCGAACTGGATGAGAAGATTTGTGAGGTGAAGGAATTGGAATGTGAAGTGGAGAAATGGCAATCAGCTTGTGAACGTTTAAAGAATGAACTCGAAGAAAGCCATGTGAAGCGTAAAGAATTGGAAGCTTCACTTCTTTCACAAGTAGTTTTTGAAGAAAGCCTCAAGCAAGAGAGAAGAATAGAAGAGCTTCAAGTAAAGGAGGCAGAAAGTGATAAAATGAAATTTCTGGAGATCATAGAAGAGAAGGACAAGATTCTGAAGGTGCTCCAGAAGGAGATCGAATGGCTGGAACAAGAAGCGTTTAAAAGAGAATTTGAAAGTGCAGTAATTGTAAAAGGCTTTACTGAAAGAACAAACAAGCATGTGAAAGAGAAGCTCATACGGCTAATGAATGAGAGAAAGATAAGAATGGATGAAATTATGCAGCAAATGACTTCACTTGAAGAGCATTTCTCTAACTCCTTGACCTCTTTTTCTTCAGAGCATGAAGATGATGTCCATGATACTGAAACAGAGGCCCTGCTTCAGAAACTGAAGAAGGAGAATACAAGTTTGATTGAGAAAGCTACAAGATTGTCATCAGAAAGGGAGAATTTGCTGGATTTTTTTCTGGGGTTGGGTGACAAGATCTGTGAGTTCTCAAGTACAGATACTGAGCTAATGGATATGTTGGGAAGCATGATGGAGTCTTCTGAGAAGAAGGATGATGATGATGATGGTTCCCTTGTAAGTGAGAAAATGATTGAGCATTCTCCGACTGGGGTTAAGAACTTTGAAGCCATTTCGATATAAGATCGCCATTTAAGGGGCTCAACAATTAGCTGCAATGGGAAAAAGACGATTTAGTTTGAAGCATGACCAGTTCTTTAGATTGTATGATATTCAATTGTATACGACACTTATATAGGCAATCCAACTGCCGTTTAGATACTATACGGTACTTATATTGTTATTCCATTTGAAATTCATTTGAAACATGATCATCTCTGTTTTGTGTCTTTTTTTTTTTTCGGGGGGATTGTGGTTTGCGATACTGAAGGTAGGGCGATCCAGCTATCTGTAACAAATGGGGTCATCAATGTCGACTATAATAAATGAAATGTAATATTTTGAATAAATTATTCAAATATATCTTGAATTTTCTTAAAATTATATAATTTTTTTATTTTTAAAATATATACAATTTTTTTAAATAACAAGTTTTTTTATACTTTAATTTAACTTTAAATTTTCAGTAAAAAACTCTTTATTTAAAATTTGTTTTAATTAAAAAATATATTTAAATTTAATAGAATATATTTTGGTCAAAAAATTTTAAAATTAGATTAAAGTGTATGATATTTTTTTTTTAAAAAGATCTGTATATATTTTGAGATTAAAAAAAATTATATGTAATTTCAACAAAACTTCTAAGAGATTTGTATAATTTAGTCTTTAATATTTTCATTAAGCTCCTAACTCATTTGGGTTGGTTAATACATTGTTGACAATGATATCTTGTATGGAGAAGGATTAAGTGATTGGTTGTAAATATTTTTGTAGTTGTTATTTGTAACATCAACAATTATATTGGCATCCTTAAATTATGGTTTAAAAATAAATAAAATTTAGAGTGATTAATTGTCTATGATTATTTAAAAAACATTAACTATATAAATAAATTGATTTTTGACTTAAATATTATTAAAAAAATTTAAGTATTCATATCCTAGGCTGACCTTTTATTTGCTTCATATCTTATACATATATATACATATATATATATATATATAAACAAGGTTGGTGTCTTGGCTCTTAGGAAGTCTTGACACCAACCTCTTTTTTTTTTTTTAAATTTTAAATTTGCACCAAATGTTAATTTGAGAAAATATCCCATTCAGCATTTGATTATATATACTTATAACTTTGTCAAGTTATGGTCAAATATTGGAGAATATACAATAATAAATGGATATAAGTTGTTAGTTCGGTCATTTGACATTAATCCCACTTCCAACACTTTTGCTTGAGAAAAACTTTAGAAGATACAGCTGCCTTTTTGCATCATCATCTTTATATGGCGACTACTACAACAAACATTACTTTTAAGTGACACATTATGCAAATATCACCTGTCTGTTGATAATACTTGTCAATTTTGCAACCATCAAGGCGAGACATATTAACACTTGTTTTTATCTTAACCCTTTGCACGAGTTGTATGGTTTGGTTCTCAGCTGGGACTCATCGTAGATAACTTGAACTTTAATTGCATACAACAATAATTACTATAGAGACCCTAAATGTTTGTCTTATAAGTTGTGCCATCTTATATTCCATTTAATATTGCAGAAACAAACTTTTATTTCAACATGCTCAATACTCTTCTTTGCAAGCTATTTTCACTACCCAACAAGTTAGTGCCATGAGTTTTCGTTCAAAACAACAACGCTACATATTGGCTATAACATTGCCCGCTCAATCATATCCTTGCTGGATAGGTTATATGTTGATAAATCAATGGTACCTATTTATAGGTACATCTAGATGATCTAACAAGCGTAAAAGGAAAACCTCAACCATTACAATTTGGTTTGGTCCTTAGTGGTTTCACACATTCACATGGAATAATTCTCTCATTATCAGACAACTGGCCTCTCTTTTCATAGCACTTTGGGACACAACGCACTTTATACTTCACTAGCAACTTACCTCACATCCACGTAGCTATCCTCTAAATGTGGGCGTCTTACGAGAAAAGCACATTTGGCATCTTAAGAAACTCAAGAAATTATCATATCATCCACAGGTCGTTCAACAGGATCAAGACACGTTACTTCATAAATTTGTAAAATTCCTCTTTCTATTATTCTTACAAGACATTAAACAATTTTATTTTTTATGTATAAGGTTTATGATTATATCAATATATACATATATATATATATATATACTTAGTATTTCATAAAGCGGTCACACATTTTTCTTTTAACTTTAAAATTTGTTTTTATTTAATAATATTTTAATTTTTTATTTAAAAATTACTGGAGTATTATTTGAAATAATAAACTAAATAGATTTACACCGATGAGATGCACCATCCATGGATATATTTTAGCAATATAAAAATATATGCAAACAAAAATATAATTGAAATAAATAATACTTACAAAATGAAAAAAAAATTAATATGACAGATTTTAAAATTTATGATGCCGACAAATAAATTATGATAGAATAACATTATTTAAGGCAGCTGCATGTATGAAAGTAATAAAATTTTAACAGTAAATCATATTTATATTTATATGTTATATCAATCAATGTAAAATATATATGTACAGTGGTGTTGTATATATCAATATCATAATATTAGTATGTGATAGCATGACATGACACAATAAAAGAGGAATATATGCAAATATATGTTAAAAAATAATAATAATATGATAGTGGCAGTACTTTTTGACTGGGACTTCTCCTGGATTTACGTCTCAATTTTGGGAATTAATTATTTAGTAAAAGTATTTTTTGAAAAATTAATTTATTCAATATATCAATTATATTCACACATACGATACTGTTGATCAACATGTTTTAGTCATATATTTTGGATCTAAAGTAATTTTTAGACTTTACCTAATCCATTTGATCAAGGAAAACCGATTTCTAATATTAAATTGTGCGCATCTGTAATACTTCATCTTACTTATAATAAATCACGAGAACTAATTATATGAAATAAAATTGATGCTCATTGATCAGCTACTCAACACTGTATATATAATTGTGACAAACCTGGAGATCTTACTATTTTCTCCGAAGAACTTCACAGAATTAAAGGTATGGCTTTATTTTTTTTCCTTAAAAAAGAATGAGCACATTAATGCTCAGACATCAATGCAAATAAATTGATTATCAGGTCTATATTATCTACTTACACACATAAATTTAATTATATATCACGAACTAATTCTGTGGACATAATAAAAGCGGTTAAAGATGACTAGGCAATGCAAAATTCATTATTATTCAACATTTGAGAATGAGGAATTATCCATAAATATATAATCTTTTAATGGCTAAATTGCATCAAGGGACTTAATTAGATAAATTACATTGTGCATCAAAATGATTACACTTTTCACTGCTCTTGTGTATTAGTAAATACACTACAACTAAATTCTTCAATGTTAGTCAAGTATTATAATAAACTAATGATTATTCTCAAACAAAAACATATTTATATTTCAGCCTAAAACTACCATAGCATTTAAAATTATTATCTGAATCAAATTTTTTTAACTACAAATAATTGAATGGATCAAAGAATTCTGTCGATATTCACAAAATTTGATTAAAATTAAAATGATTTGAACGGTTTAATAGCTTGAATATATCAAGAACCAAGAATAGAGAAGCTTGCGCCCAAAAAATAATGAAAAGATGACTTTACGGTGGAGATGAAAAATACAAACTACTCAAAATAATTTCAAACTTGGTATAAAAAAAAAATTTCAAACTTGGAACCCATTTGCAAGAAAAATTATATGCTAAAATTAAAATAGTACCTTAGATGGTTGCTGAGGTCTTCTAATATCCTGCGAAAACATTTTAGTATAAACTTTGTCATAGCTAGTAAAAAATCAAGGTAGGTGAAAAAAACCTACTATTCTTTTCCATTTTAAGGAAATTTAGTTTATAGTTTTTTAAGCAAACTACCTTAAGGTTTTACATGTTAAGATATTTTTGAATTAAAATAAAAATAATTAAAAATTAAAATAAAAGAATATTCTATTTTTGAAATATAATGGCCCTCGTATATCTTCCATTATTTATCATTTTGCCATTATAGGCGCTTACATAAATTTTTTTATTGATAAACAAAGAAAAAAAAAATACAAGATCTATGGTTAGAAAAGGAGATGATTAAAAGTTTCCTTCTCAATCATAGCTTTCCACGTAGCTTTTCTAGCATTAGGGGCGTTGCTCAGATAGATCGATTTGAAGGCAGTTATCAAGGCAAGAACATCATTTTTAATAACCAAGTTGCCTAAGTGAGTGTCATTAACTTCTAAAGCTTGCTTTACTTTGTTGTCTTCCGCCAAAAATTGGTAATGGTAGCTTGTTGGGGAAGAGACTATATCACAATTTGAGATCCAGAAAAGGACTTTCCTGATGGCCTATAAAGCAAAGGTTTGCGAGTCCAACTTTTTCTGATTGATAGGATTCTATTTTCTTATAAATTCTCCTTGGAAGAAAATAAGGTTATAGATTTCAAAACATTTCCTTCCTTTTATCTTTTGTATGTAAAATCCAGTAATCAGTGACCAACCAAAGCTTTGAAGCTCATGAGTAATGATAAGATTTGGCGAGCAGTTTCTTACCCTATCCTTATGATAGATTTTCATGTTTACCCATGCAAATGCATTGTGATTAAGATAATGAGATATTTGATCCAGAACTGCACCTAGATTAGTCACTAAGCCCTTGTGCACTTTTTTCATTTCTATCAAACTAAATACAATTTAAAGCCATTATGATGAATTTTGTAGTCTCTAATTGTTCATCTTCAAGGTTTTGAGAAAACTATGAAAACAATCATTGGTTAAGATCTTGCACTTGAAGTTCATTCACCTTTAGCTCGAGAAGTGACACAAACCAAATGGCTCTCTCAAAATCACATGAAAGGAAGATATGATTAAAGGTTTTAGGGGCATTGTAACAGAAGGGACAATCCAATTTCAAATTTAAGTGATGATCCTGCAACACCTTACTAATAGGAATGGCTTTGTGGAGTATCTTCCATGTGAATAGCAACATTTTGAGTGGAAGCTTAATTTTCCAAATCTTCAACGAAGGAAAACTTGCAGTGTAGTCTAACCCTTTTCTTCCCAGAGATAGTTATAACCATTTTTAGTGAAGTATTTATCACTTTTGTTGCCTGACCAAATAAAGCAGTCATCTTTGTGCATCAATGTGAAAGGTACTTGGTAGATTTAGTTGTTGACATTTGAATAATAGATGTCGTTGATCAAAGGAAAGTTCCACTTTGAACTATCATGCAAAATGAGGTTAAAGACTCTTTGAAACTTGAGCTTTGACCTACATAGGCCACCATAAATGATGGTTAATTGATATTGAATTGCTAGAGCTTACTTGCCATCTAAGCCTAGAAGTAACAATTGAACTAGCCTTTGTAATGTCTTTCCATATCTAAGCAGAATTTGAGTGATTGTATAAGAGCCCTTGTGGAGACTTTTTGTAATACCTATGTTGCAAGATTTTAGTGAGATAAGAGTTCTGCTCATAGTCCATGATCCTCCAAATTTGCTTGGCTAAGATATTTTTATTAAACAGAGCGCTTTCTAATTGTGGTATATAAGCTTCTCTAATTTAAAAGATGCATTTTCCTACCATTGTCATTGCATCCCTAAAAGAAGTTAGCCTAATGAATGTCTAGTTCTACACATATTTTATAAGGAAGATTGATGCATGAAAGCCAATATGTGAGATAAGAATTAAAAAAATGACTTTATCAAGGTTAGCCTTGCAGCTTGAGATAACAAACTTGCCTTCTAAGAAAGAAGCTTACAGTTTATCCTTTCCACTATAACTTGATATTTTGACCACTTGGGAGCCTGCTTGTGTATGTATGTTTATGGAAGTGGCATAGTGAATTTGAGTTGCATGAGGGTTTAGACCTTATGAGAGACTTATGTATACTTTCTAAGTTGTTTAAATGTGTGTGGAACAATGGATGACTCATTTGAACCAAAGTTGCCTCTTGTTGGGACCAAAATTGCTATATTCTTGAGCTATAGCAAAGTCTAACCAAATGACCTCTTCTTGACTTGAAATTTTGTATGCAAGCAGATCTTGCCGAGAGATTTTTGGGAAGCAAAAGATCAGGTCATTTGGAGTTCTATGAAATTTTCTATGATTTTTCAAAGTTGGTATTAGAATTTCGAATTTGCATCAGTATTGTTCATTTGGTCAGTTGTGAATTTGTGTCATCCGAGGGGTAAACGTAGTCCAATAGTTACAAAATTTTATAGGCAAAAACTAGGCATTCACAGTAACTTGTAGCAACTAGAAGCACCTCATTTGGAGGTCTGAGCTAAAAGATATGAATTTTTGAATTTCTAGAACAACAACAGTAGCGCAGCAGGACCTGAGTCACTGTTCTATTGAATTTCAATGGCTAAACGTGCTTTCTCTGCTCTGAGGCTATTGTTATCATAAAGTTAACATTCACAGATTTTCAAATTGGTATCATTTGCATAGATTAGATTTTTATGAAATTAATTGGACATTTTTGAAATTCATATAAGTAAACTGTGATAGCATCAGGACCTAATCCGATCTCCAGACTATTTTGCTTGTCAAATGCTCTGTGTGTGGGATGTTATGACTTGTACATATTTTTAGTATTAAGTAGACATCCCAAGATTTCTATAATGACCAAGATTACATGATTTTTATTTTTTTAGATTTAGTTATGATTTTTCAAAGTTTTGGACAGAATGGGGGCAAATCTGGCCGAAATTCAATAAGTCCAATTTATGCTCCATTTCGGTTTCCTTAGCTCATGAGCAAGATTTTGTGATGCAAATAAGTAGTAATGATGTATTTAAATATAAGGATGCATGGTATGAACCCACACGGTCCACGTGACACCAATTGTGAATTTTTAAGCATGACGTAACGCGATTAAATCCATTATTGTTAGTTCCTTTTCCATATGCTCTTATGAACATGATAATATAGAGCTTATGAATGCCAAGAATGGGGTTAGATATATATGGTATTACAATATGCATATATCAAAGGTGTGATTGTCTCAAAATTTATAAAGACTTTAATACCAATCATTTATTAATCATTTCTTTTGAGCTTCTTCCTTAGAGATTATACAAGATAATACATTTGCACATAGTATACAAAGACAAGGGGAAATCAAATCTCCTTGTCTTAGTCATTTACTTGACCAAAATTGGTCAGTAGGACTACCAATAATTAAAACTTGATAAGAAATTGTGTAAAAACATTGTTTAATCATGTTTATCCGAACATCAAGGAATTGCATTGATTAAAACAACTTGAATGAAATTTCATGAGGAAGTATCATAATCTTTGGAAATATTTATTTTTCAGTGCACACCATTTACCTTTAAAATACTTAACGTTGTGAATTTGATTCATAACTTCAAAATTAAGTACAATATTGTTTGAAATAAGTCTTCTTTTAATGAAAGCACACTCGTTAGGAGTAATATATGAGTCAAGAATACCCTTCAATATATTGCAAAACACTTTTGAAATAATCCTATAGACCACATTGCAAAGGCTAATAGGTTTATGGTCTTTCCAAGATTAATGTTGTCACATTTTAGAATGATGGCAATAAAATTTTTTTCATACTTTTAAGTAAGAAGCTTATATTTTGAAAGGATTTAACCATGTTGATTATATCCCTATTAATTGTGTACCAAAAATATTGGAAAAAATGCCCAGGAAAATCATTGGGACCTGGAGCACTATCTACTTTCATTTATAAAATAATTTCTTAAATTTCAAAAGAAATAAATTCTGCAAGGAGAATATTATGATGTTCATCATTAATGGTAGGAATTTCAAAATCATTCAAAGCTTTCAAGGTTTCTTCGAGGGAGACACCACCAATAAAAGAAAAAAAATTGTCCTTAACTTAATTCAAAGATGAAAGGTCAATTCTATCATTGTCTTCAATCCAATCTCTAGCTTGGTCCTTGATACATTGAATGAAGTGCCTAAATTTCTTTGCCATAACCAACATGTGAAAGTGTTGGTATTGTGGTCTTTTTGAACCAGCTAGGTTTGTCTAACTTTTTGAGCTTAGTGCATTTCTTTGTAATCATAATAAAATTTTAGCTCTTGTCTAAAAAGTTTTTCACTTGTAGAAGTTTCTTCCATTCCTTAGTTATCATGATGAATCAAATTTGCTTGCAACACACTTAGCTTATCTTCTAAGTTTTTAATCTTGACTATAAGCTATTGACAAAAGAGTTGTTCTATTTTTTTAACGTTGTCATCACAAAAGAGAGCTTGACACAGAGTTTGTAAGCAAAAGAGCTTGAACTGCATTGCTTCTAAGAAAAGTTGCAATTTTAGTACATTGATCCAAGCATGGTAAAAAACTTTCAAATCTTGCTAGCCTTTCCTTAACTTATTCTTAGGAACAATAGAAAGCATACGAAAATTGGTCTTTGAAAAATTGTTAAACTTGTCTTTGTTACAAAAGAAATTTATCAAGTTTGGCCCAAACTTCCTCCAACTCTTTTTTGTTATTAGTTTAAGAATACTTTTGACCTTTTAGAAAAGTTTCTAATAATTCACATTTATCCACCATTTTCTTGAATGAAGCACCAAGAAAAGTAGAAGAGTTGCATTTGTCATTAGGCAAATGACAATTATTAAGATCTCTAATAATAAGCCAAGGAGATGAAATGGAAGAGGACATAGATTGAAGCTAATACCAAGTAGCATCATTTTTTTTTTTGGGATAGGATGACCATAAGTAAAAGTAATTACAAAAGAAAGGTTATGACTATTTTTGACATAGACATGGATCCAATATAAGGACACATCAAGAGTGGAACAATTGAACTCATTCTTTTAAACAAGGGTAAGACCACCACTTCTGTCTACAACATCAACCCACAAAAATTTGAAAAATCTAAGTGATGAAATTTAAGGTCTACGTTACAAACAAAAAGCTTAGTTTCCATAAAAAAGATAAAACTAGGACATTATTTATTAACTAAGGACCTAACACACTGAACTATTGAGGTTTTTTGGAACCCTTAGTAATTCCAACTAGTGACGATCATGGAACCCTAAAAAGCTTTCCTTAGGGTGCTTCCCAAACCTATGTTGGTGGAGAAAGAAAGCAAACAAAAGAAGATTTCCAAGTGGAATGAAGCATAATTGTAGGAGAGAGAGTTTAATCTTTTATTTCTTGATGTTGAATGAAAGGTGAGAATTCTTTCTTTTTCTCTTCTTCGTTGGCCTTTGAAAACACGATGTATTTATAGCATCTTAGTTTAAAAATACAAAAGATATGGTTGAAGAATAAGCCAACAAAGGACAATCTAGCAACTCTTTTGAACATCTATTAATGCCCCATTTATTTTTCAAAGCCTAGCCTTTGAAAATGTTTTACCAAGGCAAGCATTGGTAATATCAACCGCTTTGAGCCCAAATAGCTGAATTCCTTGTTGGGTAAAAAGCGTGCATAAAGTCAAACAATCAAAGTGGTTGTTATAGTCTGAGATGCGTTCATAAAGGCTAAAACACTTAAGTTGAGACTTTAAATCAAATCTATTAAAATGATATTCTCCTTTTTTTTTGGTGAGTTTCATTTGAATAAGACAACTAGGCAAACTAGATTTGTTGGGTCTTAAAGATATAGAATAGGCCTATGCATTTGCAATGGTTGGAATCACTATATGATTAGCTCAGACTGATGAATAGTACCACAAGGGAGAGCTTACATGTCCCCCCACCTAAGACCCATTGGCATCAAATGAAGAAAGGCTAGAAAAAATAATAGCATGTGAACCTACTAATGAAATAACATCACAAGCGCCATTTAGTTTATCCACTAAAGGTTCAAGAGGCCATATTAATTGGAACAAATGGTGGAAAAAACTAGTATGCTCATAAAAGGTTTGAAGGAGGGACCGAACTCAGTGTAACATCCACCTCCTTGCAAAGGTCTCCTTGAATAGTCACCATATCATTAGGAGCAAGAGGAAGAACATTTTGTTATGTGATTAGAAGTAGTGCTTGCTCAGTTTATGAGAAAAAATAAATCACCTAGTTCTAGGTGTCATTGTACCCATAAAGGTATAGTCTAGTATTCCATTCTACAATTTAATGGGAGCTCCCAAAGTTGATGAATCAAGATTTAAAGGAAGTTAGGAGGAATGTGTATTGTTTAGGCTAATATTGTTAATCTTTGAACTTATAGCAGGAATAGCAAGAGTGGGGTTGAATAGCATAACATCTTCATGTGATTCCAAAAGAGAAATGCTAACTTAAGCTTGATGGTCCATTAAAATATAAAAGCAATGGAAATTATCTTGCAGCTGAATATCATTTAGCTCATTAATATTGAGACCTTGATAAAGAGAAAATGGGGCTTTACTGAAGTGGTTGATGGAATAGGCAAAAGCATCAAGAAATCATTTTCCATCATCACTATTGTATTTAAATTAAAATTAGATAATACATGACCACTGACCAAAGTTGACTGTAAGATAGGTTCCATATAAGTGTCAAACACAAAAGAAGCTAGTTCAAAGTAATCATCCATCTTTAATAGAATATTAATTGAAAGAAGTTGAGGGTTGTGAATTATCATCAATAAAAAGGTGTTATGAACTATCAGAGGAATTTATGTCATTAGATATATGAATGAAGTTGGGAGATTCCTCCACTTTTTTGATACTTTTGGTTTAAGTTCATAAACATAGTATCTCCCTCCTTTCACTGTGTTGTATCATCTAATGTTGGTGGTATGTTTGCTTCTCTTCTTATGGGATGCCATAGAATTTGTAGTAACATAGGAGAAATTTAAATCCAGTATGAAGTCAACTTCTAACTTATTCTTATTCTTTGTCTTTAAAGATGATAACCTTCTACCACTTTCTTAGGACTTCAATCACAACCTCCTTCTATGTTTTTGATTTGCTACATTGTCGACATCTACAGAACACCCATTCATACCTACACTTTATACAAGTGGTGGTCCCATTGTTTAAGAGGATTTTAGCGCCCACAAGAAATGGCGCTTCTATAAAAGGAAAGGCCTAAACCTTGATAAATCGAAAGTTACAAGTATGTTAAGCCATACCATTGAAAAGCATGACTTCACTTGTAAGATTTCCCAAAACAACTACTATATCACTATTGAGATACTCAAGTAGGAGTCCCCAAAATTGCACCCACAAAAGGAGAACACTTAAGTTTCACCTACCTAAGTACAATATTAAGTTTTCATGCTTCAAAAACTAACAAAGAGTTCTATACAAAATAAGGACCATTGTTAAGAATGAACTCTTGGTAAGCTTCATGCTCAAACTATATCATACAAAATCTATTGTCCTTTCCTAATACTTGAAATCTAGCTTGAAGCTTCCATGCTCTTTTAAGACTAGTAGATAAACTATGCACCAGTATATCTTTAGTGTTAATGAAAGTAGCTATTAGACAAGTACTCCAAAACTCTCTAGATGGTTAGAGAATATCATTTCTAATTTGAAGGCAAGAGCCATTCTTGGTAGATGGAATTAAGAATGGCTTTGAGTTAAAGGGTTATATGAATATAAGGATGATCAATCTAAGCTACTCTCTATCCATTTATGCCCATGAGCTAAAAAGTACTAATTAGCCATTGTAGAAATAAGGACACTCAGAAGACTAGACACCTTAGACCTAATAACAAAAACCCTTCCAAATACAAGTAAAGACAGCAACAAAATAAGATAAGTAAATAAAGTAGGAGAATAGTAACTAGTAATAGAAAGGATTGAACTATCATGAGTAGAGTTACACATGAGTTAGCGCGTGTTAAGCCAGTTAGTGCAAATTAAAAATTGATAGCCACTTTGATGGGGGATAATCAATGAGTCACTAGCCATTTAGAGTGAAAGGGTTTTTAGTAGAAGGTGATTTTCCTTAACCAAAATCATCACTTAGATTATTGACTTTGCCAAAAAAACTACATCTAAGAAATTATTCTTTTCTACTTTCATCTTATTAATTTTTAGAAATTATTATTTTTTACTTTCTTCTTATTAATTTTTAGGTGTTGGTAACATGTGGTTGGATTAGGTTTTCAACTTTGCACATCCAAATTATGGTTGAAGGTATGTTTGAATTTTGCTTCTACTTGGAATCTCTTGTTGTAAAATCAATAATGAATATAAATTCTATGTTCATGAGAATTTCATGGTTGTGTTCTTCATATTTGAATGCTATAAATTTACGAGATTATTGTATGATAGTATTTTTCACTTTGCTTGTGCACACATGAACACATATGCATGTGTGTTAGTTTAAAAGAGGTTAAGAAAAGGGATTGAATTGGGCTTTTGGAAACTAAGATTTTTTTTTAATGTTAGTAAGAACACTTATTTCCTACAATATTGTTTAAAAATTAGCTTTTTCAAAAATTATGTGACTAAAAGATTAATGCAATTGAAAGTAGTGATTGAAATTATTCAAAAACTAAGTTGTGGGTTAAACCTTTGTATGTGTGAATAATCTATTTTTCGAATTTTAGAACTTTAATAATTGAAAAATAAAAACACAAGGCAAGATAAAAATCACACCATAGAATTTATAATAGTTTAAACTAAGGAGATCTTACATAAACTTCCTAAGCACAAAGCAAGGAAATTTCATATCAATGGAATCACAATACAACTGGAAATCTCTTACATAGAGGCTTAGCTATTTCACTTTTACCACCTAATCTCAAGGTAACTTCCAGGGTCAACACAAGTGTTTTTACACCTAATACACTAAGGTAACCCTCACATTTATGGTTAACTTATACAAACTTTTACAACTAATCAATAATGTAACCTAATACAATAAGAGCTAAGTCTTAAGACTTTTACATTTTAAACAAACCACTAGGATTCTCATAGGTTCTTAACAACCCTAATGAAAGGTAAAAAGATAATACAACTAAAAATTTAGCCTACCAAGAACATGCAAAGTATTAACTAATAACTTACTTAGAGTGTCAAAGACAATAAGAGCATAACATGCTAAAGTAGGTGAAAATGAAACTTAGTGAATACTTCGTGTATTTTGTATCTTCTTTCATCTTCAATGTACTCCGAAAATACCAATCATGAAGCAAAGAGCCATTACGCATTAAGAAACACTCCTTATTTGTTGTAGATTATTCCAATGGCCAGAACATCTTCATTTAATGCTTTAGATAACTTGATTCTTTTTCTAACATTTATCTTTATTCATTTATTGTAAGAGTATTTCTTCTTTCTTCATTGAATGTTCATATGAAGAGAGAAATATAAGCTTTTTTTTATGTAAACTATTAGATTTAGTTATGCAAATTCAATTATACATAAAATCTTAGATCTTAAATTTTAGATATTCATGATTATATAATTGAATCAAGATACATGCCTAGCGTAGAAAAAGAAGAACTCATAGGAAATCATTTTACTTGATTGGTTTCTCTCCTTTTCCCCTTTCTTGACTAGTACACTAAAATTTTCTTTTATGATGGATAGCTAATTTTAGTTTCATGTATCGTTTATTTTCTTGTGATCATGTGTAACTGCTTTATAAGCTGAGAAAGGATCGATTAAGCATATTTTAAACCTTTTAATCTAGTATATCCATCACATAACCAAATGTATGACTAATAATATACTTCCTTTCATATTCTATAACATTTGTAACTTGCCTTATAAGGTTTATAAGTATTAATTATATACTCATATAATTTTATCATGGTCTACTATAATGTCTTATAAAGGCTTTTTTATTAAATCAACCATAATAACTATTATGTGTACACTATTATCAATAACAAGAAACACATAATTAAGTTAGAAACAAATAATTGAGTTTAGAATCTCAACATCATCATAATGAATATCAATCATAAAAATAACTAAGATCCACTTTATGTGCATATTCTTTAAATAATTTTGGTTTTAACCCTTTTGTCAAAGGATCTACAATTATTTCTTTAGTTTTAATATTTTTAATAGATACTTTCTATTTCTTGACTTCCTCCTTAGTGACAAATAATTTTAACAAAATATACTTTGTTCCATTTGATTATTTGTCATTTTTGGAGAAGAAAACAACTACCACATTATCACAAAAAATTTTCAATGGCTTGATAATGGTGTTGACAACCCTAAATCTTGAAATAAAGTTTTATAGCCATAATGCATGATTTGTTGCTTTATAGCAAGCCACAAATTCTACTTCTATAATGGATGAAGCAATAATCGACTCTTTTGCACTTTTCTATGATATTGCTCCTTATACTAGCAGGAACAATAATCACATGTAGACTTTTTGCTATCAAGGCATCTAGTAAAATCTGAATTTGGGTATGTAAGTACTTCCAAGTGACTAAATTTTCTATATGTGTGCATGTGCTTTTTGTTCCTTGTAAGTACCTTAATACTTTTTTAGTAGGTTTCCAATGATCCAATCTTGGATCGGTTCGATACTTGCTTAGCATTCCAATTGCAAAATTGATATCTATTCTGGTGTAATTTTGCAAATACATTAGACTACCTATAACAAAAACATATGAAATTGACTCCATTTACTTACATTTTAAATCATTTCTTAGGCATTGCATAAAACTAAATTATCCTCTTTTTATATGAGAACAATTCTAGCTAAATACTTGTCTATATTGAATCTCTCAGTAATTCTTTCAATACATGCTTTCTAAGATAAGCCCTATAATTCTTGTAATCTATCATAAAATAGTTCAATTCCAATAACATAGGATACTTCTTCCATATCTTTCATTTCAAAATTCTCTGAGAGAAATCTTTCATTTGACACAACAAGCCTAAATCATTAGAAGCAAGTAAAATATCATTAACATATAGAGCTATAAAGATAAAATTACTCTCATTGACCTTTTGATATATGCAATAATCAATCATATTTTCTTCAAATCTCAAGGATGTTATGGTATCGTTGAATTTGATATATCATTTTCTGAAAGCTTATTTAGGTCTATATATTGACTTCTTAAGTATACACACATTTGACATTTTCCTTTAACCTGAAAACCTTCAATTGGTCTATATAAACTTCCTCCTTAAAATTCCCATCAAGAAAGGTTTTTTTACATTCATTTAGTGTAATTTTAAATCATAATGAGCCACCAATGTTAGAATGATCTTCAAAGAGTCTTTCTTTAAGATTGGTGAAAATGTCTCAATATAATTAATGCCACCTATCTAAATGGTGCCATTGGCAACAAGTCTAGCTTTATATTGTCATTTGAGTCATGTTTGGTCTTAAATACCATTTAGAATTAATTTGCTTTGAACCTTTGTAACACCTGTCCTAGTATCTAAGTACTTAGCATATAATTCAAAGCATTAGTTATAGGGACCCTAAATATGCACGATAGGCTATGGACTCTATCTGTAAATCATAGGCCCAAGTATCTATATTGATATTACAATAGAGGCTTCACCTCTTTAAATACAATTAAAGATCTAAATGAGGGATCATCCCTATTTCCACACAAATACCGGCTCAACAATTATTTTATAATCAGAGGGTTCCGTCCATTTTATTCAATTCAAATCACTAAAAAATTAGAATCCGCAGCTTGGGAAAATAAATTAAAGTACCCAATCCACATAAGTAAATTCCAAATTACTAAGCACAACAAATAAGCAAAACAAGGTTCCATTAACCAAACTGATTAAATCATGATTAAAATATTATAGTCTAAAAATAACAAAACTAAATAGACGTTCTAAGGTTATGGCAAACAATAAATAATAACCCAGCATGTGCTCGGGGAGCACAAGAGCCAGTGGCTCACTCCTTTGGTGCCTTTCTTTGCCTCTTATTCAATCCTTCACCTGGAAGTGTTAAAAGAAAGGGGTGAGTACTAACGTCTCAGTAATCCAAAGTTTTACCATGTATATACAACCTAATAACCATATGCAAATAATATACTATAGGCATTCATGCAATTCCATCAGCATTGTTATTCATTATTAGCATAAAAGATTATAGGGTAAAATCCATGAGTTATATAAAAAATGATAATATGCAATATGTGTAACCTCCCTTATTTCTCCGTCCAGCCTTATATCGCTGATTGGAACCATAGGCTTATCTATGATCTGGCCCATACACTGGACTGATCAAAGCTCTTCCGGTATTTGAGATATACTTGGCCAAAGGTATAGAGCCCAAGCTCAAACTATGGCTCCCCTCCTTAAGGAACTAAACCAGGAGGTGTCACTATCCCACATTCTCTTTTTACAAACTCGGCTAGCTAAGTATTGAGAAATAGGACCCTACAAGAGGCAAATCACATGGTCACAAATTCATATGTATATCAACATCAACATCTCCTCAGCCCATCACCAATGCATATCAAGCATATACATCATTCACAACGCATATAAGCATGCTTAAAAAGAAATAAGGTACTTGATTGAATCATTAAAATGGGTTACAAGCATGCTTGAAAGAATAAAACTACTCCAAAATATCACAATACCAATTCCAGAATGCCATAATATTTGTTTGAGTTCACAAGTATGTTTGAAAAGGAAACGCTACATCAAAATTATATTACAGCTACTAACATACTTGATAGGATTCCAGTAATTCCATTAATTCAATAATAATTTCTTTTATCATATCATACCTAGCCTATATACCTGTATCAGGCTTAACAAGATAAAAAAATTATTTATTTAATGAACCATATAACAAATACAGTTTGCACACACATGGAAAAACCTTGAGTTACCTGTTCTCCTTAGCTCACAAGACAATCAAATAGTAATTCAAGCAGTAAATGCTTTCAACGAGAGTTTACAGAGATCACTGAGTGGCTCATCGCGTAACCCTCAAAATAATACTAGGTTGATAAAATATGTAGCTAATGGCACAACCTAGGTCATCTCCCTTGGAATTGGAGTTCAATGTTTAATTGAGTTTTCCAAATATTAAAAGACTCTAAAAATTCCTAAACTAAGGAGGTTTTGATTGAATTAAACTAACTTAAAACTAAATTGAATTAAAATTCTTAATTGCTACCTAATTATATGAATTATAGGTGAAAAATGGTCTTGTGACTAGCTTTGGATTTGTCCCTTGGTATCCACTATCCTTATCCTAATCTAATTGTGATTAATTCTGGTCTAAGAGTTCCTACTTGTGTTCACAACAAATTATCTTGGGTAACCACGCAAGAATCAAGAAATTAATGATCTAACGTTGAATTGAGATCTCAATCCCGCATTAAATTGTTAAATCTTGTCTTTAAGATCAATGAACACCCAATTTGATTGATTAACTGATTAATTAACCTCTAAATCATTATCTTAAAATGTTTAATTAACCAACTAAACATTAAGGAATCCTCACATTAAATATTTTAAGCACATAATTTCACTCATGTATTTTATCGAACACCTTCGAAGCACACATGAGAAATTAAAAAATATTGAAATTAATCAATGTCTAATCAGATCAATTAATCAACAAAAAGGTTTTCTAATTAGTGTCTAACCAACCACTAATTACAATTACACAAATTTCCTATCAAATATAACTTAACCAAGACAATATATGAAAGAGAAAAAGTGTAGGAAAATAGAGAAGTCTTAGCCAAAATTCTGAATTTTTCTCCATGGATTAAAGCTTCTTCAAGAGCTTCCTCCTAGCTAGCCACAGATGGATTAGAACTTCATGGGATGGTGGAGATGGAAGATGGAATGGGGAAAGGATGAATCGGTGGACGAAGGATGGATGAAGGGGTGAAGGATGGGTGAATGATGGCCGAATGAATGAATGGCTCCTTCGATGGAATGGGATGAATGAATATATAGATGATGGTTTTCCAAAAAAAGAGGCGTGCATGAATTACAGAGGCGTGAATGAAGTAGATTCTGGATGATTGAAATATGCTCCCTTCCTCATTAAAAGTCACGTGCCAGCCTCTTCTTGAGTTCTTGCGTTCTTCACGTCTCCTCCCTCAGCTCCAGCGTTTTATTTTCTTCTCCCAGCTCATGCTTCATTAATCCACGTGGTCTGTGGCTTATAATTCAGCTCGTGCAATAGCTTCTTCGTGCGTCTCACCCCTCTGCCCAGTCCAGCGTTGTTCTTCCACGTTGCTTTGCTCTGTTCTTCATGCTTGGTTCTTCACTTCTTTCAACTCGTGATTATCTTCTTCTTTCTTGAACCAGAAACTCGAAAACAGAGGCTTCTTTGGCATGTTTGTTCTCTTAACTTCATCTCAGCTCATACATCCTTTTCAGCGTCACTTCTTCTGCGTTCATTCTGCTCGTTCAGCTCGTTCTTCATTTGTTTCCACGTGAAACTCTCATCAAAATGTTCTTCTTTTCAAGCTCAAGTGTGCAACATCTTCAAACCTTCTTCTTCTTGCTTCATGCACCATTGAATACGTGTTGCTTTTCCTCTTTTCTTTCCATGCAAGCTCGAGCTTCCTTCATTTATTTGCATGCTCTGTTTTGGTTATTACTTTTCTCGTTCTTAGCTCCCATTCCACGTAAATTTCGTAGCTTCTCTTCTTCCAAATACCCATGCAGCTCATTCTTCTCTTTAGCTTAAGCTCTATACACTATTCACATGGGAAGCTCAATCATGCATTCTGCTGAGTATTTGTTTTCTTCATGCAGCTCACTATACGTGTTAGATTGCAGCTTCATTTATTTCCATTTTGCCCACATGCTTCATTCATTCGTAGCCTCCACACTTTTGTTCCAACCATGAGAAATTCAAGCTTCTCATGTGCTTTTTCTCCATATAACTGGACTCGAGCTACATGCGTCGTGTTTCTACGTTAGTTGCTGTGTGTGTATAAGTTCACGTTGAAAATCTTGCATTCCATCCTTTCAACACTCTGTTCTGATCCACGTTCTTAACACACGAGTTGCTCATGCATGACGTAGTGCTTCTTCTTATCTTCACTTGATTCTACGTGACTTCTTTGTTTGCTTCAAGAGAGGGAAGGGAACCCGTAGTGTTTTATTTCTCTTCCGCCCACATGCTCTCCTCTTCTCTCATTCAACTGGCTTTTCTCCTCACTAAAGTGTAGCTTTTTCTTCGTGACTTCTTGCAGTTGTTGCAGCCCCTGGCTTCTACGTGAAATTATGCATGTATTCTTCTCCTCTGTTTTGAGTTTGCTTCTTGCTTTGCCTTCTCATGAAAGGGAACCCAAGCTCAAGCCTCTCTTTCCTTCTTCCCTCAAACTCAAATTTTTATTTAAACATCATTTGTTCATTGAAAATCTGCACAACAAGTAAGAACAATTCAAGAGGAAAATTCACAAAATCTTTTAAAGAAATTTATGCATTAAAATTCCACAACTTTGCAAATAAGTTCCTAAAATATAGAAATGGCTTCTAAAACAAAATCTTATCTAATTAAAGTCTTAAAGTCATATTTCATTATTAAAATGTCTATATTTAGGAGAATAAAATAGATAGAAATATGTGTTTATCAATCACACATATACAAAAATATTAATATTTAATTCAAAACTACTAAAGAATTATCCTAAAGTTACTCTAAAGTTACTTTAAAACTACTTTAGGACCTTAAAGCTACCCTAGAGAATCCAAGATTCCTTTTTTAAATCCATATCCCTTTATAATTTAATTATTTTATTAGATTAGTTAATTTCATGTCAAATTTTAATTTATAGAAATTCTCAAATTCATAAATCTTAATTTCTAATCTAAATTCATATTATATTATATATATATAAATTCATATGATATATTATATATAATATTATATATATATATATATAAAGTCGTATTATATTATGTGTATATATATATTGTGAAAGTAATTACTCAATAGAAAAAAGAAAGAAAATGACACACATGTACTGTATGAATGTGTGTGTGTGTGTGTGTATATTAATTAATGGTACAAGGTATTATCTTTGACAATAAGAAAAGGGGTAGGAGGCGTTGAAGTAGAAAGAAAAAGACGAAAGAGAGAGAGAGAGAGAGAGAGAGAGAGAGAGAGAGAGAGAGAGAGAGAGAAGAAAAGAAGGAAAAGTATCTGTGAGAGTGTAAGGCAATGTGTGTGGCAATGTAATGAAAAGGTAGAAGAATTGATAGGTTTTTTTTTTCATTTAGGTTAATTTAAATTTGTAGAAATCATAAAAATTTAAACTAACTTCCTTCTTATCTTATTATATATATATATATATTTATTCTATAGAATATAGATAATTTCAAGATAACTTTACTTTCTTTTTTATCTTATTATTGCTGTTATTATTATTATAATTTGAAACATCTTTAAAATTTAACCATATTTTTTTTATTAATAATTTTTTTATACTTTATCATTACTTAATTTACCTTTAAATATGCATATATATAATTTTGTGTTATCTTCCATTGCAAATATATACATACATATATATATATATATTATTAACTATTTATAATTATTAATTTTTTATTTAATTCACTTTTAAATCTCTCTAGTTTCTTTAATCTTTTATAAGAAAATTTTAAATAGTTGATAATTTAATTTCTCCCCTTATTCCAACATTTGTCCTACTCTTTAGGCCTAATGCTTAATCTTATGTCCTCTCTAAGGTTATAACCAACACGCTACATCTAAACAAGAATTGGGATGTTACAACCTTTTTGTAATTTAAGAGGATCCCAGACTTTGTTCAATTCCATAGATTTCATATCTTCTTTTATAGCATTAATCCACTTTTTTGACTTAACATTTTCCACTGCTTATGAAAACAAAACTAGATCTTTTTTAATTTCAAGACCAAAATCTAATACTTGTAAGTAAACCATATAATCATTCAAAATAACCAATCTCTTTTCTCTTTAAAATCTCTATAATGGTATTTCTTGTGATTTAGGTAGGTTAAATGCTTGTAAGTTAATTTCTTTATAGAGTGTTTCACCATCAAAATATAGTTTCTTCATAGAGTGTTTCATCATCTAAATATTGTTCAATCTTATTTTCAACTACTAGAATGATATTTTGAGTAGGCATATTGATATAGGAATACTTATAGCTAAAGGAACATCTACCTTAATTTCCTTCATATTCATATCTTGTCATTCCTTACTCCTATCAACTTCACCATTTTCCATAAATCTTGCATTCCCAATTTCAATAATTCTCATACTATGATTTAGACAATAAAATCTATACTCTTTAAATTTCTCTGGATAACCAATAAAGTAACCACTAATCGTTTAAGAATTTAATTTCTTTTCATGTGGATTATAAATTCTTGCTTTTGCTAGGCTATCTTATACATGTAAATGCCTTACACTAGGTTTTCTACTAGTTTATAGTTCTAAAGGATTCTTTGGAATTGCTTTAATAAGAACCTTGTTAAGCAGATATATTGTAGTTTTCAACACAAATGAGATGCTACATCATACTTTTAACAATATCCATCAAAGTTTGATTACTCTTTTCTACAACACTATTTTGTTGAAGTGTGACTGGCATAGTATATTGTGCATATATGCCATGTCTTTTAAAGAATTTTACAAATGGACTTAGATATTGAATTGATTCATCATTTTTTTTGTCGTATTCATTATCTTTACCAGATTTTACAATTTTCACTTTTCTATCTAATTGTCTTTCAACCTCATTTACATACACTTTAAGAGAGTTTATTGTCCTAGAATTTTTTTAAGCAAATAGACAAAACTATAACATGAAAAATCATTTGTAAATGTGATGAAATACTTTTCTCCACTAAAAAATGAAACGTCAAAAGGTCCATATACTTCAATATGTATAATTTTAAGAAGTTAAGTACTTCTTGTGTCTATTTTCTTATTGTGTTTGGTTTCTATTTCCTTAATACAATCCAAACATAAACTAAGATTAGTAAAATCTATGTTCAGAAGAATCTATTTCTGTACTAATTTTTCTAATCTTTCCTTGGATACATGTCCCAAATGTTTATGCCATAAGTAGGAAAAACGATCATTTACCAAATTATGTTTGATTCCAATATTGCAATGAACTACTAGTAAGGATTCGACAAAATCATTATCATGTTTCAATTTATATAAGCCATTACAAAGAATATCAAAACCAATATAAGAAGTATTCTTAAATAAATTGAAACAACCATGTCTAAACTTAACATTAAATCTAGAAACATCTAATCCAGATACAGAAACAAGGTTTTAGCAAGTGAAGGTACATCAAGAGTCCTTAAAAGGTTCAAATGATAGCTAATATCTAAGGCCAAACAAGAAGTCCTTACGCCTTCAATTGGAGCTTTCATGTGATTCCCCATAAATAAAAAAATCTCATTTGGATTGGTGGGTTGGATTGTAAGGAATCCATGTATCATATTACACATATGAATAGTAGCACCAAAATCAGGTTACCAAGTATTATAAGGAACTTTAGCTAGGTTTGATTCAAATATATTAAAATATTAAGCTTGCCTTTCTTTTCAAACCAAGCCTTACGTTTATGGTAATCCTTTTAATAGTAATCAACTTTCCCATATAAATGACACTTTCTTACCTTTTGTTTTTTCCTTGCAACTTGAGAAGCATTAGTAGGCGTTTTTCTTTTCTTAAAATTGTTGGCTTTCACCTTAAGTCCCTTACCTACTCGTTGGCCTATAAGGTTAATTGAATGACTTCTTTGTTTCTTTAGTCTTATTTCCTCCTAAACAAGCATACTATAACACCTTAATTTTCAAATAAACTAAAATGTGTAATTATATCTTTAATCACTTGTAATTAATATGTAAGATCAAGTAATAAATCCCAAGATTATAAAAAATGCAAGTGAATTAAAAACTTTTTAAAATGAACTTACTTCACCTATACTCATTGTAATACCTTTACTATTTATAAGCTAAACCAAATGTTTAATTATCTAATTATGTGTAATTAGTGCAAAGACATGTAAATCAACCCTTTTAATTAGCTAAAAAAATGAGAAAATTTAAACTTTTAATGAACGAGCTAATCATTTCAACTTTAACTTAATTAAAGCTAATTCCAAAGATTGCATAAAGATAAGTCCACTATATTGTTATTAGGAATAGCTTTTAAGTGACAACAACTTGGTTTAGAATTATCTTAAATAGCTAGACTCATCTTGGGTAACATTACACTAAATAACTAAAGAATCATGAAACAAGGTACATTACTTAAAGGAAAAAATTTCATGTTTACTTAATTTCGTAATCTCTTTTTGGCCTAATTACCCTTTTATGATACCCTTCAAGAAGCCTAAATAAATATAGGTTAAGTCTCTAACCCATACTCATCAAAAGCACAAAAGGAAATAAGCTCCAAGAATTTGCTTAAGATTCATAGACTAAGTCATGACTTAAAATGGTTAGGTAGTGACCTAATTCACTTGTGGAATCTCAAAAAATGCTAAAACACATTTTCCGCCATGACTAGGAGGAGTTGCACTGCCACTTGAATTGAATTCCAAGCAAAACTCATTAAAAAAAAGATTTGTGCTGCAATGAAATTCATCTTTAACAAAGTTCTTTCACATTCCATACATTTTTTGCTGCAACTTGAAGAAAACTAAGTCATGACTCAAATGCTCTTTATCCTTTCAAACCAAAATATGACCAACTACTAAGCTACTTCAACTCCATACTTAATACTAGAGCCTTTCAAGGATAAATTGCAAGATTTTAGGAAGGATTTCTTTCTTATAATCTTCACCCAAACACCATGATTATCTCAAGAAATTAAAGACTAACCAAACCAAACTACAATCAATTTCTCTTTAGCATGTAACTATGATAGTAAAATGAGAGCAAATTAGCTGCAAAAAGTATACCTAAAATCTACAATTTTTAATCAAATGACTCTAAATTACTTCCAACAAGTCTCCGCCATTCAAAGACACTTGTCAAGTCCCAAGAGACCCAACATACCTAAAATTTCCTACAAGTGAGCATGCTACACCTCAAATCACATCACAAATGGCAACTTATGATAGATCATTCACAAAATTAAACCAAAACTAATCCAACAAGTCTAAAATCAACAAAATACAATGCCTAACATCTCTAACCATTTACCAAACACCAACTCGCACCTATCCAAGTGGAAAATCTTGGATAACATATCAAATGTTCATAGTGACCTTACTAAATCTTTTTAATCATCTTATTAGGATTCATGTGTCCCAAATTGAGAAATCTCATCTTATTCCTTGTCAAATCTATTTTAACATATTATAAATAGCTTATTTAACCTATTCAAGCCAAAGAAATCCTAAAAACATAACAACTACTAAAGATGGCCACTTAGTACCTTTTTCTTAACCATATAGGCTATTAAATCATAATGTGCCACTTCATACATACTAGCACTAAATTAACTTCTTCAAAGCAAGTATTCAATTATATATAGTGGCAAAAGATAAATTTCATAACAACTTAATTTACACTCATCAATCTTACACTTAATAATTTATGACGCAATGTGGCATATGTTACAAAATAAGGGCCAATTACATTAGAGTAAGTTTCCTCAAATATACAAAGCCAATACATTAAGGCCTTTAAGCTTATACATCACTAAACCATTTTAGTAGGTTTCCACTAGCTCCTTCTTACTATTAAGAGGTCCAGTCCTTGAAAATATTAGCAAACAATCAGGATGAAATATAAAACCTCAGCAATAGAAGACAAATTATATATATATATATATATATGTATGTATGTATGTATTAGTCAACATAATGTCTTGCATGAAATAATTATAACGAGAGCAATGCACATATCATTTTAAATAAATAGGTTTGACTACAAGTAACTACCATCCCATATTAGCAATCATATACAATGAGTTATTGGCCAATAATTAAGGGAGGGGTATGATTATGGCACAAACTCCCTTTTGAGTATGATTGCGACTCAGTGCATTCGCAAGATTACAATCACGACTCGATGTATGATCATGGCATAATACACAAGTAAAAGCATGATCACAACTTTATATACAATGACACAATCATAGTTTAAGTAATACAATAAGTAGTTAAACTAATCATTAGTTATCAAAATAATATGTACAAGCAAACATATGATCTACACATATTTATGGAATTAACCTTTGGCTACCTTAATGAAGTCGAATCACTATTCTTTTGGCTACTAACATGTCTCAAGAGCCCTATCAAGCCTAAGACAAACATGAACAACTATTACACACACATCACTAACAAGAGAGCTTTATATCCATTCATCAATTTCATTAAGATTCTATTATAAATCACTTACCCAAATTTTCAAAGAGTTAAATATATTGATTTAAGCTTCAACAACCAAGAATAACTAATAGGTCATATCACATACTTGAATTTTCGTACATATGCACCACCCATAATAAAAGTCAATCTATATAGTGAAATTCCAACACTTTAATATTACAAAATAAAGGGAAACCCAATAAGTACTCATCTCTTAAGAGTTTTAAAGGACTAATTTAAGCTCACTTGACCAAGCTACATAATGGGTCATCATTTTCTCTTGAATTTTCACACATGTGATAGCCATATACCAAAAATCAAATGATAAAATTTTAGCACATACATAGCATAACATGAAGGGGAATGTTTATCCAATAGTTTCTCTAGCCTTAAGTTTTGAAGATCATGCAAGAAACACCGAAAAAAACAAAATTTCAAACCTAAGGTTTAGACAAAAATCACCAAAATGGAAGATTAATTAGACTAAAATATAAAGAAAGATTAGAGGAACAAATTTCATAACACTTATCTTGGCTAAATCTTTCTCTAACATAATAGAATAGAGCTACAAAATTAATGAACTCTAGCGTTTTCTCTTTTCAGTGTGAATTCCTCTCTTGCTATCCAAAATGGCATGTTTTAGCATACGGAGGGAGGGTTTAGCATTTTAGCGAGCTTAAGTGAGGGTTTAGGCTGACTTAAGGGTTTTTTGTTTATAAGACTTGCATCTAGATATTAGGTTTTAGTCTGTTATGTTCAAATAGATTGGGTCCCTTAACTAATTTATTGGTCTTTAAATTAATTTTCTAAAGCACCTCTATCTAATTTCATCCAAATAAATTTAAATTCTACAACCAAAGTTATTTTCTGCTAAAAATAAGCACATAATTATTATTTACCTTTAAAAAGTCCAAATAATTATTTTTCTTGAAAATTCTCAATTTTTATATATTTTAAATTTTCATGATAATTCCTTATTTTTTCTAAGTAAATTTCTAAATTTCTATAATTTCCCTTAACTAATTTTGTGATGTTATGCATATTGGCCAATTCATTTTACTTGTCTTTAATAGTGTTATAGTTGATCTGAAATGGCCAACACTTAGGAGAAAGTGAGTTCAAAATGAACTACATAATAAAGGAGCTATCCACATTCATCCTAAAGGATCTTAATCTTATTGTAATATAGTTATCTTGATGATATGCTCTTGCATACCTCACAACCACCTCATGACCCATCCAACTTCATGGTTATGAGTTCTGCCATCAAGCTACTAACAAATGACTTGTTTGTAATGCAAAAGTGTTTTTCCACAAACTAAAGGTATTCCATCACACTTTTTATTTTATGGAATAGTTGTATTAATGTTGTCAGTAATATTCATTCACATAAACATAAGGCTTAGTCTATTGGAACATTCGCATGCTTCATGGTGTGACCTTTCTTCCTCATTGCTTGAATAAGTAATAAAAGTGGGTTTATCTTCTAAAAGTGCCAAGTCAACATCTAAAACACCTAAGTGAAACTTGATTTGTTTGCACCATTTTAAAAAGTTCACACCATTAAACATAGTAATAGATGAAGCTTGCAAATGAAGAGTAACAACTATAAAATAACATATAATTGCTCAAAATTTATATGTTCATATAGATTTAAAAAAATGATCAATCATATAATCAAAATATATTATAGCTCTTATTTGGATACATCCTACAATATACTATCATAATTTAAATGTCATAATTTATGTTCATAAGTAAATTAACATTCTCAATTAAATACATATGTCATCTTTGAATAAACAATATATATTTAATAAAAGAAAATTTAATTTACTACTTTCATGATTACTATTTATAAAGCAATGGATTTGCCTTTGGGTAGATCTTAAAAGTCTAACAATTAGCAATCTTAAATTTATGGTAATAGTATTTACTTAATAATGCATAAAAGATAATTATTATGAATTTTGTTCCTCAACTTTATGATTATCTTTATTTAAAATTTATTATCCTTAAAATCTGGCCACTTTGGATGACTAACAAATTATCATTGAAATAAATTTTCAATGATAATTCTTTTCTTAAGATAAATTTTCAATAATTGATAATATTCTAAAACAAATATATATAAATAAAATAAATAATAATGAAGAAAAAAATAATACTGTTGATTGTGATCATGAATCATATCATGTCATATACAAGCTAGTTCCTTTTACTTGCATACACCTCTTACGCACTTAAAGCATCACATACATATGCCATATAAAGCTACTAATTGATCCAATTCATACATATCGCAACATATTAACGGCAATGTGGGATGATGCCAAAATCATGTAATTCCTTTATTTGTCACTATCCTAAATCACGCAATGTACAATAGCAAAAAGGAAGAGAAAACACTATATGTTAATTGTAATAAGTCTCATTCATAGACATCAATTTTTCATAAAATAGAAAAAATAATTATTCTTAATTTAAGAAAAATTGTGAAATCCTAAACCACATTTTAATACTAATTGTTAGATTTAGTTATGTAAATTTAATTTTACATAAAAATCTAAATTTCAAACATTGGATATTCATTATTATACAATTGAATCAAGATCAATGTAATCAAAACTGGATCAAATCGGCCGATTCAACCAATTGGACCGGAAACCAGACCCTGGTCCAGTCCGGACAACATATCAAATTGGGACATCCAAGAACCGGTTAACTTCAGTCAAGAACCGGGTCTAACCGGCCGGTTTTGGACTTGAATCGCTGCAAATGAACTAGATTGAACCGATTTTCTTGTAATATTTTCCACCTGCGCTTCTCCTTGATTCGAACCCATGTCCACGCTGCTTCCAAAATGTTTGTGTGCCATCTGAACTGTAAAGGATTACCAATTCTTATATGAAAATTTTTATACAAATAGATTACTTATGAATTGCTTTCAAAAAGTGCAGCCTAGTCGGATTCGAACTCATGAACTCTTGGTTTCCAAAATATTGAAGCGCCAGTTGACCTGCAAGGCAATCTCAATAAATCTTAGCCAATTTTTATATAAATAAAATATAAGTTGGTTGCTTGCAACTTTTATATAAAAATAGCCATATGAGTGTTGAACCAATAATCCAAAAAAGCATTTTAACAACTTAATCATAATTAGTTTTTATAATATTTTAGTTTCAATATTTGTTTTAATATATTAATGTTTTATGATTATATTTATTAATAGATAAATTATTTTATGCTTAAATTTTAAAATTAAAGAATTAACTGAATTTAAATATTATATTATATTTAATTTACTTATTTATATAATTAATAATAAAATATTTTAAATTTTATTAATATTTGTTTATAGTCATTAATTATACTAAATTGTTAATATATATATATATATAATTATTACCGGTTCGACTCCAATCTAATCACGGTTGAATCAATGAACCGTGAATCAGTAGCTTCACCGGTTTAAAAACATTAATCAAGATACATACCTAACATAGAAGAAGAAGAAGCCATAAAAAATCACTTTATTTGATTGGTTTCTCTTCCTTTCCCTTTTCTTGATTGGTACACCAACATTTTCTTTTGTGATAGATAGCTAATTATAGTTTTGTGTATCATCTAGTTTCTTGCAATCGTGTGTAACCACTTTATGGGTAGAGAGAGGATCAATTAAATATATTTTGAATTCTTTAATTTGGTACGTCCATCAGATAACTAAATGTATCGCTATGATTTATTCAGCTATTAAAATAATAATGTATCTTAAATAAAAAAGTAATGATCTTCAATTATTTAAAATTAAAGATAAAAGTTAATTATTTATCTCATTATCAAGCCATATTCTAACATAATCTTTTTGCACTTGGCTTCAAAGAATATATATATATATATATATATTTTTAGATAGAGATGTAGGAAGGAAGGAGTCTTGTTACATTTATGAGCTTTTCTAGTCCTCTTTCCTTTACTTATGTCTTGGTACGTGATGGTTTAGTCAAGGAAAAAAAGGCATGATTTGACATTCGTCTTTTATGTTTCCCTTTTGCTATATTCCCTAGACAATAAATGGTGCTAGAAGGATATGGAAAAAAAAATCAACTTATTTTGTTTTATGTGGAATTTTATAGGGTTTAAGGTTATGTTTGGGAGTTTAGAAAGGAATGGAATGGAACGGACATTAATGAAATATAATGAAATGGAATGAAGCTTAACGAAATATATTATTGTTTGGAAGTTTTACAAGGAGATGGAATTGTTTCATTTGACCATTATTTGGGAGTTATTATAAAATGAATGAAATAAAATGGATAAAAATTATTTTTTTTCCAATGTTATCCTTATAAAAACTCTTTTCATATTACACAATAACTAACTAAAAACATATGTCAATAATAATGATGAAGTGATAAAATTCATAGTGCATGAATTTTATTCATATTATTTTTATATTTGTACAAGACCAATTATTTTACAAATTAAAAATTGTCAAGATAATTAATTATTATTTAAAGTTTTTGTTATTAGCTGTGAATTTTGAATAAGGTTAATGATGTAACACGCATAGGAAAGAGAGTAGAGAGATATATTAGAACAAGGAAGAAGAGAGGCAGAAGATAGAAGAAAGGAGGGAGATGTAGAAGAAATAAAGGGAGAAAAGGGAGAAGGGAGAGAGAGATGCAAATATTTTGAAAATATTTCTTATTATTCAATACTGTATTTTGAACTAATACAAATGTAAAGACTTATATTTATAGAAACCTAATTCTAATCCTAACAAAAGATAAATATATAAAACCTTAATCTTATTGAAAGTCATATACCTAATCTTAAAATAATTAAAAACTAACAAAAAGATAAAAAGAAATATTTTATTAGCTTTTCTAGAATTAATGTTTTATAGAATTAATAATTTTAATATATCTATATTATGATTTTCATAATTTTACATTAGTTAAATAATATTAAAGGGTAATCTTGTAATTTAAATATTTAAACTTGGTCATTCCATCATTGATCCCCCAAATTGAGGGGACAAAAAAAATGAGTTTTGGATGGCTAGGGATAGCTTGGGAAACCATCTATTGTCATTCCACTCACCCCTAAATAAAATTTTTAAACAATGGTTTAAGTTTTAAATCCATTCCATCCTACTCCATTCCATCCTAAAAAAAGCTCCCAAACATACCCTAAGACATTTTAGAAGATTTTGCCCGAGATAAGTTTTGCATCAAGAGACTTTGGCCCATCAGTAAAGGTCTTGGCCCTATAAGAGTTAATAACTAATATGGCCCAATCTGATTTTCCAAAATATTATTTTCTCATCTAAAATATTATTTGACATAATTAAAACATATTGTGTGAAGGATCAATAGTAAGAGGAGGTTTAAAGCTACAATTTTAAAAATTATTATCTTGTACAATAGTTTCATTGCATCTTTTTTTAACTGGACGTAAGACTGCACACGAGTTGGGCCAGACTGGATTTTAGCTTAATAATCGAGCTAAAAAATAGGCTCATGGCCCGACTTAGGCTAGTTGAGTGGGGTAATTAGGCTTGATCAAATTTTTTATATATTTTTAAAGATTTTAAAACTTTAAAAGCTCGTATCTTTATAGTCACTTGATAATTTTGGATATATAACCATTTGTTTTAATACCTTTTGTAAGATCTATGATAGTCGAAATGAAAAAACATAGGTTAAAAAAAAGAAATAGAAATAAAATATAAGCGTAGGGAGTGAAACTTCAAAAAGTTATAACTTCAAGTCTAATTTGACTTGCTTATTTTTTTTCTAAATGCATGTATACTATGTCAAGTTTAAGTTTTTTTTTTGTTGCTTTTAATTTCAAAAATACACATTCTTAATCTTATTTTCTCTTGTTTGAATGTGACAATTATATTTAAAAGGAGTTTGGTAGGAGATTTGATCTCATCGTTATTTATAATTTATAAAATTTATTTAAAATTTTTTGCTAAAATTACAAAATAGCCCCTAAAACTTTTCTTTTCATTTAAGTCTCTAATTTTGTTTATTATTTATATGTTAGGCTAAGCTAACCTAGTGTCTGGCCCAATCCTTTTTTTTTTCTTTACATTGGCTTAGCCCAATTTTGATTGGGTAATACTAAGTCAGTTAAGACAGTGTGTAACCCTTCGCATCCAAACCACAATCTAAAGTTTGTAACACACCTTACAAAAAATATACAGTAACAAAAGGCAAATTATCTCATCACTCACAATGAATTTAAAAGTAGCATTTACTAATAAATCAATCATTATACATTAAGACACCAGCCCATAGCATAATTTTCAGTTATTAGTAACATTTCAAACGTAATTATATAATGATATTATATGTCAAATAAAAACTAATATGTCAAAAAAAATAATTATATACTTTGCACATATATATATTATACCATTAAAACGAAAATGCATAAAATATGTCCAAAAAAAGAAAGCAATGATGACGTGAAATCAAGAATAGTCATTGTCAAAAGTATGATATGAAAGAAATGGAATACTTACATATATAAAGGAGATATGCTTAAACTTCGGAACACATGACATGAACACAAAAGGAAGAACAGCAAGGCAAATACAATAATAACTTGAATATAAGAGTAGTGTACAAAGGAGAAAATAAGGGGAGTATTTCCCATGCCCTTTGAAAAATAAGGAATACATACTGTGTTGATATGCTTCATCCTAGCGTCGCAGCAGCAGAAAAAGAAAATTACAGAAAACCAATGAAAGAGGGAAGTAGCAATATATAAAAGTATATAAAATATTTGGAATTCAAAATTTAAATTCAAATTGAATCAATCAAATATAATTGTAATTAAGGGAGTTTTAAGTAAAGAAATCCGTCTTTGTATATCAAATCAACATAAATATAATTAATTTTTAATTATTATTTCAAATTCAATTATAACTTATCTAATGCATGCTTTTCTTAATAATGTAAAGCATTTAATTTATAATTAAAAAAATGTTAATCAAATATAATTATAATTAACGAGATTTCAAATATAGGAATCAATTGTCATAAATAAATAAATCAATCAATCAATCAAAAATAAATATAATTAAATCATATCAAATTTAAATTCAAATGGATTAAATCAAATCAAATACAATTATAATTTAATGGAGAAAGTATGGGAAAAATCGCTAAAGCATCACTTAACACCAATTTATAGCGTCGCTTGTTAACATATTGAAGCAACATTTCAAAAGGTGGAACTTTTTTAGTATAATATAATAGATACGAGAAATATTTTAGTGAGTCAATTAAATTAAATATTTTCTCTTTTTTATTTATATAATATAATAAATATTAAATCAAAATATGCACTATTGTAGAACTTATTTCATCCTTTAAAGATTATATTAATACTATCTTATGGCTCATGCAGAATCGGATAAATCAAAAGATTATGTAATGACTCATGCAGAGTTAGATAAATCAAGGTTAGAGAGATAGAGTTAAAGCATAGGCAGGAGGTAGGTACCCATTTCAAAATATCAATATAAAAATCCTAATTGAAAGTTAAAACTTTAAAACTATTCAAAATAAGTTCAGAAATTTAAAAGTTCTCCATTTATTTCCAATTTGTTACCTGAAAAATAGTTGACATTCCGTTCTATAAGAGCAATAATTTTTTATCCTGAAAAATTTACTGATAAACTAAGATATTTAGAAGGAGATAAGGGTTTCATTCTTTTAATAGCGATTAAACTGAGAAAATTTTCTTGTGTATGCTTTATGCAAATTAATTTTTGCAATAATTTAGCAAGAATTGAAGAAATTAATGATTTTTGCAAACCTAAATATATTTAATTCTGATAATACATATTCTAATTTAATACTTATTATATTATATAAATACGGTTAGTAGAGAGTGTTTTATTTAATTTAACCACTCAAATATATTTTTATGATATTATAATTAATACTAATATAATATTTAAAGGATGAAATGAGTTTTGCATTAATGTATATTTTAGTTTAATACCTATTATACTATATAAATAAGAGAAGGTGTATTACAAATATTACTAAAATAATCTTTAAAGAACTAAATAAAAGATTAAAATCTTATTAAATAAAAAAAAATTAAAGTAAAAAAAAAATCCGTGAACCTTTAAGTGACGAAACACTGCAAAACTAATACTACTCAAGTTATAAGTATATATAATTAAACATTGAATGGAACATTTTTTTCAAATTGAAATTTGAAGTAAAAAAAAGGTTGGTGTTTTATTTTTAAAAAACTTATAAAAAAGCTGTCTATTCATAAGAAGCCGAGACACTTGAAAAAAATTATAAAAATAAGATAAAATATGAGATCCATAAAAAAAACCCGAATTAATTAATTGATGTTATTTATAATGCTACTCTTGTAAAAATAAGATAAAAATTTGAAAAAAAAAAGTAATTGACCACAAGAAACAAATTCTCTGTGCGTGTTACTCTATGAAAAAATTTAGATTATCTATATTTAATGTAGATAATTTAAATTTTAAATTTTTTTATTTTGGCATATTTTTTATTTTAAAAAATAAAAACATAAAATAAAGATAATCTTTTAATTATTAATTTGAAAAATTAATAATTAAAATTTTTATAAAATAAAAAAATTAAACCATCTAAATAAAACCTCAAGGATACTAACCGTTCCTTAACCATCTGACAGCATGCGGCGAGTTTATATAATTTTTGTGTGGTCCAGCACCATTGCTGCTTTTTTAAAATTTTTTTTTTTGTGGGGATGCTTCCAACCAAGTGTTTATGGCCAAAAATAAAAATAAAAAAGAAGAAGATGACGGGGGATTAAATGTCGAACCAGGATCCCCTCCTGTTGGCGTGAAGAAGACCAAAGGCAAGAAAGACACGTGGAGAACAAAACCGTGGCTGGAAGTGAAAGCATAGAATTTCTCGCGCGCATATCTAGTGCACGAGACAATCGGGCCCAGAATAATTTCAAACGCTTAAAAAAAAAGAAAAACTGTCCCAGCGGCTGTGCGTCTTGGAATTGCTAGGAAGTTCTGAGCTAGCTTCTACGTCTTTATCAGGTAACCCAATTCACCATAAATTTCGAAGTTTGAAATTTGTACAAGATTAATAACTAATCTTATTTGATCATATTCATGACAATTTTCAATACGGTAGAAAGTTTCATAGCATACCTGCGATTGCCTGTTTTCGTGAATGACGATTTTGATGGAATGATGAAACTGTTTCATTGGTAATAAATTCCGGATCAGATTGAAATTTGTAGGTGTGATGGGTGTTGGTAAGCTAAGTTAGATGGTGGTACAACGATGACAAGGAATTTCCAGTATTGAATAGGTTAAATCGTGAGCAATAACATGATGGTTTTTTGTTTAGCTGTAGAGTTCAATTATAGTTGTCCATCAACCTTCCAACGTAGTTTTGAGGACATGGTTTGCGCTAAAACTTTCTAGACTTCAGTCTTCCCAAATGCATCTTCCCGCAGATATGATGCTTTCTATCAAAAGCCCTTTTTTGTCATGCATGAGAGTTGGTTAAATTGAGTTTCTTGTTTTGAGGAATTAAGATTTTGGAAATTGTTTTCCCCTCCCCCCAAAACAATCATTCTGATCCTCACATAAAGTCGATTTCACTGCAGGTTTCTGAGTTAGAAGATTGACAAGTTGTGTCTGCACTGCTTCATCTGTATTGAATTGGGTTGAAGTCTACAGTACTTCTAATTGTATAATTTTATGTTCTTTAGCTTCTAGTGGAACCTTCTTGGTTATTCATTTTGATCTAGGAATGGCTCTTCCGGGTTCTCTGCAGCTGTCCCATGATTTGGGACATTGCAGGAACCTGGGCTGCAATAACCAACATATGGTACTAATATTGGCTCCTTTTTTATATTTTTGTTCATGGTTTATTATGTATGTCTTCGGTACTTACTTTAATGTTACTTCATAATTTTCAGAGGATAATGTACAGAAGCAAATTACATTTATCAAGTGCAGCTCCCTCATATCATGTTTCGGTATGCTCATGTTTCTAGAGTTATTACATTGTCTTTTGACTTACTGTTAACTTGAAATTGGTATGTCAAAAATTTGTGATGACATTGTTGTCAAACGTGAGCTCTACATGCTGCCCTGCCCCCATTTTCTTTAAATATGGGACTTCTAATTAGTATCTAATTTTTTGAGGATTTATTGTCCTTCATATCATTACAAGTCACAGGAAATCTTTTCTAATTTCAAAATTTTAATCTATGGCCACATTCAACAGCAAAGAAGTCTGTGTGTGGCATAAAATCTGATTATTATTATTATTATTATTTACAAATGAATTATTTAGTTGCATTTTTCCAGCTTCAGCAATATTGTAAAATGCTGTGTGTTCCTGGAGCCTTAGACTTCAATGATTATTGAATCCTTATACACTAATGAGATGAAAGACCATAAACTTCCCATTCGAGATTAGGATTCTTACTTTTAAGTTTCAATCTTATGAGAAGTTTTTAATTAATTTTATTTTTTTAGTTCTATTGTGAAAACCCTTCAAGAACTTGCATGCGTAGATACTTCTCATTGATGTTTTGAAAATATTAGGAAGCACTTTAAGATTTTTTTTTGTTTTTTTGGCAGTTCCTGAAACAGGATTGCTGGAGAACTCAACATGTTCGCAATATAAATAGGCCAATACATACCTTATCTTGCAAATCCCATGCTTTTATGTGCCATTCTTTTCTAGTACCAGGCCAACCAAGTGAGCTACCTATCATTAAGGTGGCTGCCACAGCGCTGGCAAGGTAAATTTTGTGATTTCACAGTTAGCAAGTGCACAGATTTAAGTGTTCTATCTTTCTTGTTGGCATACGCCATTCACTCTCTGTCCTTGTTACATTTGTAGCTTTGGTGTTCAAATATGTTATTGCATTGTCTTTTATTATATTTTTGTTATATGATTTAAACTATCTTCCTGGAAATATTAATGCATGTAAACTATATCATAAAGGAGACAATTCATTTCTCCATGTTGAAAAAGGGATTTTGATATGCTTTATGTTAATGGAATTTTCTCATGCAGTTCTTACTAATTATGCTTATGGTCCCCTACCCCCTGCTCCCCTTTCTTTTTACAAGATAGAAATGCATCCGGAAGTAATCAGCAGTTTCTTCTTTCTTTGCTTTATGCCCTCATTACAGGAGAATATGTTAATACAAAAAAAAAACAGTTGAGTATCTATGTGTTGATTTCTTCATCTTGCGTAAATTTCTAATAATTTTGCTAACTTATGCATGCTGTTATATTTTTCATCAGTGTGATAATTCCCTAACCCATATTTGTTGCCAACAACATTGATACTAGTTGATAAGGTAGAAATTGACGCAATATATCAGTCAAATATGTCAATGATGTATGTTCAAGTGCATGATTTTATCTTCAAGAAAAAATTCAATCCTGCACCGCAGATAGAAACTGCTTTGTGTTGTTCCAATTTAATTAGATGTCCCTGAAGTCGCCCAGAGATGTCTCTTAGCTTCTGGAGTTATTGAATCATATTTACTCGCTTCCTTATTGTCCTGTTAGTGCATCTTTGTTGTCTAAAGGTTTCATGAAGATGGTTGGTTAAAAGTCATTTTCAGTGCTACATGTTTTATTCTCTTACTGTGGTGTTTGTGGTTAAAAACTTTTCATACTGTTTTATGCAGGTCTTACAATCTATTACAAAATAGTCCTGTCACAGTAAAGTTGATTCCAGCCGTTGGCATTATCATTTTTGCAGTATGGGGTGTTGGCCCATTAATGTATCACACAAGAAAACTGCTTCTTCGGGTATGTTGCAGATATATTGTACTTTCATCTCTGTATTTACTGCTTTGATGATATTACTATGACACGGTTTACACATATTACCTAATAATATAATAGTGGACTCTCTTTCTTGCAGAGGAGTGATGGTAGTTGGAAGAAAAGTAGCACACGTTACATAGTAACTTCTTACCTTCAGCCATTACTGTTATGGACTGGAGCTATACTTATTTGCAGGTTTAATTGTCATGGCATAATAACTATATCAGATTTTGTGTACATTATATCTTTTTCCAATGTACCTATTTTCTACACACTCAATTGTCATGCTAATTGCAGAGCGTTAGACCCAGTAATTTTACCTTCAGAAGCAGGTCAGGTTGTTAAGCAAAGGCTTCTGAGTTTTGTACGATCATTGTCAACTGTACTTGCCTTTGCCTATTGTTTATCAAGGTGTGTCTGTTTTCTTGTCTTCAGCATGATCTTTTGAAGCTGCTGAATGGTTTGGTCACTTGAGTCAGGATGCACCTAGTCGCTTCTGATTGAAATGACTTTTGCTTAAGCTTTTTGGGCTTTTCTTCTTCTAGGAGAGATATTGTCTGGCTTTCTACTGTTATGACAAATTGCGACACCTTGCTTATTTACTGTCGTGCTTTTTTGTTACTGCCGTATTGCTAGCTTGAGCTCTTCAATCTGATCTCTGTTTTCAATATGGGTTGCTGCCAAAAAACTTATTGCATAATATTCCTATGCAGTGTGATTCAACAAGCACAGAAATTCTTCATGGAGAGTGCCGATGCCTGTGAGACAAGAGATGTATGTATCTATGCTTTATAAAACGGAAGCTGGCTTTATAATCTAGTTTAAAGTGCAAACTTAAAGCAGTATACTATCAATTTCATTTTACAACCTGTCTTGGATGCAATGGCTATTATTATTGTCTGTTAATACATGATTTCCCAATCAATCAGTCGTGCAGCTGCCCAGTTATATAGTGGGATGTTGTTATTCAGCTTTTAGATTGACCATTTACTTTATCAGTTTGTTTTACACACAGATGAAGGTTAGCAATCCACTAGATCTATTTTTATAACAGAAAAACATGTACAACTTGGAGCACTTGAATATATGAGGGTAACTTTTCTTTTGCTATGTTCATGGGTAAAAATAATATAGTATGTGGTGAGTAAAGCTCTGCTATCATTTATTTATGGAAATATTGGATAAACTCCGCCTTTGTATTAGAAGTGTTACAGATGAGTAATGGCGGGAACTAAAAGGAAACGAAAAAAGAAGGTTAGGAAAATAGTTAGCATTCAAGAAGGTAATCTCTTCCACGTTCTAACCAGAATTCCCTATTCCTTCCCACACGCCCCCCACACCTAAATATTTCCCTAAGCAAAAATCATGCACTCTCTCTCCTGCCAAGTTAGTTACTGGCTCTAAAATGCCCATTCTACCCTCACTAAGCCATTTCAGCATTTTTTTCCTCCTTGAGTACATGTGCCATGTCTAAAGCCCATCATTACCGCTGCCCCCTCCCCCAAAAAAAAAAAAAAAATTAGGGTCACCTTGTCCTCAAGTTGAAAGTTAGGAAATTGAGTCATAATAACATTATAACTCTCCCAAGTGTTGTCATGCCTAGGTAAGTTGGTCCATTTAACTAAGACTTCAGTCTGTCCGTTGGTCAGGAGCTTCGATTTTCTAATAGCTTTAGGCTGACCTTGTAATTCTATGTCTTCAACGAGAAAATCAAGGATGTCTTGGGGGACAACCAAGAGATGTAGGGACGGTTAAAGCTGAGAGACATGCAAATCAGGGTGAATATCAGCTGTAGGTGGTAAGTCTAGCTTGTAAGCCACTTCTTCAAACTTCTAAATTATTTTGAATGGACTATAGAAGCGAGGGTCAAGTTTTTCATTAGGCTTTTAACCAAGAGATTTGAGTTGATAAGGTTGCAACTTTAGGTAAACCGTGTCCCCAATGTTAAAAGTAACATCTCTTCTCCTCTTATCGGCATGGTACTTCATCTGAACTTGAGCCTTCTCTAAATTAGTCTTCAATTTTGCCAGAATCAGATGTTTTATTCTGATCTGTTCATTGACCTCATCAACTCTACCATAGAGAGCTTTAAAAGGGGTCATACCTGAAGATCTATTGTAATTGGTGTTGAACCAATATTCAGCCCAATTCAACCATGTATCTCATTGCTTAGGCTTGTCACTAGTAAAATGCTTGGGGTATGTTTCGAGGCCTCTATTTACTACTTCCATTTGCCCATCGGTTTGGGGATAATACCCTGAACTGTAGCAAAGTGTAGTCCTTGATTGCCTAAAACTAACAAACACTTTATCCTGATCTGACACTATAGATTTAGGAAATCCATGCAAACACACCATCTCCTTAATAAAAATATTAGCAACATCCTTGGCTGAGAAGGGAAGAGAGAGCCATAAAATGAGCATACTTTTTTAATCGGTCCACCATTACCATAATAGTATCATATTTGTGAGATCTAGGAAAACCAATGGTAAAATCCATGCTTATATCTTCTCACATATGCTGAGGAATAGGTAAAGGTTGCAAAAGATCAAACTAGGCTCAAAGCTTAATATTTGTAACATTGGCAAACATCACATTTAGCAACATAAGGTTGCATATCCTTCTGCATCCCTTCCCAATATAATAGGGCAGCTAACCTCTTGTATGTCCTCAAATATCCAGAATGTTTCCCAAGTGGTGAATCATGAAACTCCTCAAGTAAGATAGGAATTTGAGTAGAAGACTTGGGAATTACCAAACAACCCTTGTAGAACAGACAGCCATGTTTCATAGTGTAACCTGGATGTACAGTAGATCCTGTTGTAATCTGATATATGATAGAAGATAGTGTTGGATCCTGGTGCATCTCATTTTCCCAATCATCCTAATTATTTAATTCCCACAAAGAGACATTATGCAACTCAATTGATGCTCTCCTCCTTGATAGAGCGTCCTTCCAAGTTATTATTGAACCTCTAAATGATAATCTATAATCTTAGAAACCCACCTCTGCTGGTTAGGATCAATGACCCGTTATTCTAAGAGAAATTTAAGAGCCTTTTGATCAATTTTAATGGGGAAAGGGTGCCTCATCAAATAGTGACTCCATTTCTTAATTGTGAAGACAGTATCCATTAGCTTTCTCTCATAAACTGAATAGAGCTGATGTTTGGGGCATAAAACTTGGCTATGGTAAGCTATAAGTTGCCCTTGCTTCATCAATACTTATAAAAGGTTGAGAGAAATCGGGCAAAGCTAAGATAGGGGTAGATGTCATGGTTTGTTTGAGAGCTTCAAAAGCTTCTTGGGCCATTTCACTCCATTGAAAAGTGTCTTTCTTAAACAAGTTTGTTAAGAGGGCAACAATCCTACTCTAATCCTTCGCAAACTTTTTATAATACCCGGTAAGTCCTAAAATACCCCTCAAAGCCTTCCAATCTTTAGGGACAGGCCACTCCACCAGACTTTTAATTTTTGAGGGATCAGCTTGCATTCCTTCATCTAAGATGATATGTTCCAAATACTTCAACTTTTATTAAGCAAACACACTTTTTGGTGTTGATAACCAGCTGATTTTGTTGAAGTATTTGCAAGGCTTGTCGAAGGTGTTGAAGATGAGGGGAAAAATCTCTACTATAAACCAAGATATCATTAAAAAACACCAAAATAAATTTTTTGAGATATTTCCTAAAGATATCATTCATTAAAAATTAGAAAGTGGAAGGGGCGTTAGTTAAGTCAAATGGCATCACCGTAACCTAGTAATGACCTTCATGAATTCTAAAGGATGTCCTGTCTCATCTCCTAATTTTATCCAAATTTGATGATATCCGATTCAAGGTCCAACTTAGAAAACACCTTAACTCCCCCAAACTCATCAAGTAATTCATAGCCAAAATAGGGAACTTATCTGATATAGCAATCTTATTTAGAGCCTTATAATCCACACAAAAACGCCAATTTCCATCTTTCTTTTTTATCAAGAGTACTAGGCTAGAATAAGGGCTGCAGTTTCGTCTAATGATCTCTGACACAACCTTTGAGAGTGTGGTACCTATAGGGTCTTATGTTGGGAGTTGCCTCTCCTGGCTTAAGCTCAATAGCATGATCCCTTAAATGATGGGGTAGTAGCCCCTTCACTGGTTCTTGCACAGTAGGAAAATCATCTAGTATACTCTGAATTTCAGGTGCCACTGCTGAAGTAGTCACTAAAGCAAGGGTCATTTCACTGAATTCCGCCAAAAAACTGTGCTCTCCCCCTTTTAATGTTCGAATCATTGATCTTAATGATACTAGGGTCTTGGATAAGGATGGATCTCCATGCAAACACACCCATTCCCCACCCATGTTAATTTTAAAGGTTGATTTTTCCCAATCCACTCTAACTTCCCCTAACAATTCAAGCCCAATACACCTCTAAAATTATGTCAGCTCCTCCCAAATCAAAAGGGTAAAATGACGTTTGGACCCTTAAATTCTACATCTCCAACACTATATTGTGACAAATGCCAAACCCTTGAGACGATACCCATCTCCCACCTGCACTTCAAATGAAATAGTTCTGTCCACATGCAATTGTAGCTCATCAACCAGATTTGAATCAATGAAATTATACGTAGCCCTGCAATGAATCAATACCACCACTTCCCTATTTTGAATTTTTCCCTTCAACTTCTGTGTTTTACTCCCAGTTATTCCCATTATGGAATTCATAGATAAGGCCATAGATTGTTCCTCTGGTTGGTTCTCCTGAGCTGGTTCTGTTACAGCTACTTCTGCCATTTCTGATTCCTCATTGTCATCATTTAACTTAGATAATATCAACTCCTCAAGCTCTCTTTTTCTTACATCTATGGTTTGGCCCAAATTTTTCATCACATTTAAAGCACAATCCTAGCTCCCTCTTCTTTGCTATCTCTGCGTCTGTAATTCTCCTAAAATTACTACTCAATGAAGAGTAAGTCAATGGTATATTGGTAGATTTTAAGTCTTGGCCTCTTTTCACATATGGGCTCTTGTTAGAGCTAAGAGTGGCTATGCTCTTCACAAGTTCTGGAAAATTAAGTGACCTGGTGGCACTGGTTTTTGATCCTACCGATGACCCATTGCAATAGGCTTGAGTTCCCCTATTCCACCTTGATTTCTTAGTTCTTTCCAAAACCAAATTTCTATCTTTGATCCTTTGAGCCACATCCGTTAGCTCTTGTAAGAAGTGGATTTTGATAATTTGAATTTCAGCTTTAATCTCATCTTTCAACCCCTTCTTGAATGTGTTGATTTACACATCATCTGTCACTTCCTTTAAGGTTGTAGTAAGGAGCTCAAAACATACCCTGTACTCTGTCACCGTGCTCTCCTGTCTCAAGGACATCATCATCTCATAAGGGTCTCCACACTGTGAGTTATGGAGTCATAGGATGAGGCCCATTTTAAGCTCATTCCATGACTTCACTGGACATCTCATCTCTTTCCACTAAAACCAGTTTAAAGTACACCTGTCCGAACACACTGCTGTTGCATCTAACTTATCCTCCTCAGCTATTCTATTCACACGAAAGTAACGCTCAACTCTGAAGACCCAACCCGTTGGTTCCTCTCTAGCAAACAACAATAATTGCAGACGTTGGAACCTGGGCGCTTCTCGTTCAGCTTCACTGCTTTTCCCCACTTCTATCTGATGCATCAAGGCCTCCGTCATGCTCAAGGGAGGTGCTTCTTCCACCAACTTCATTTTCTCATTAGTCTTTCATTTGTTTCTCACCTCATTCAACATTTCTACTACAAGATCATGTAATGCGACAACCTCCTGCTTCACCTTCCACACACTCTGTTCCACACCTACCATACGCGTTTCCACAGTTTCAATCCTCCCCTCCATCCGAGTGTTTACCATTCCTCATAATTGATCACTCTGATACCAAAATTGGTGAGTAAAGCTCTGCTATCATTTATGTAAGGAAATATTAGATAAACTCCAACTCTGTATTAGAGGTGTTACAGACAAGTAATGGTAGAGATTAAAATTAAATGAAAAAGAAGGTTAGGGAAATAGCTAGCATTTGAGAGGCTAGTCTCTCCCTCACTCTGACCAGAATTCTCTCTCCCTTCCTACACACTTCCCACACCCAAATATTCCCCTAATTGAAAATCACACACTCTCTCTCTTGCCAAGTTAGTCATTAACACTAAAATGCCTATTCTGCCCTCACTAAGTCGTCTTAGCATTTTTTTCTTCCTCCTTGAGTACACATGCAGCATCTGATGCACATCAGTATGGCCGTGTATTTAGTAGATGATGTGCCATATATGAAATACTAATGGCTTGGCAACTGCAATCTACTGTAGATAATATATACAAAAACCTAGATTTTTGGGCATTTATCTTTATAGAATTATTACTAGCCATGATTCAATTTCAAAGATATGATGATTTTATAAGTTGTCTGCTTTGTCAGATGGGATTCCAATTTGCAGGCAAAGCTGTTTACTCTGCAGTATGGATTGCTGCCTTTTCGTTGTTCATGGAGTTGCTTGGTTTTTCTACCCAGAAGTGGGTTACCGCAGGAGGTCTTGGGACGGTTTTGCTGACTCTTTCTGGTCGCGAGGTGCAGGATTTATTGTAGTCTCTGGTCATCCTAACTCATATTCATTATAATGATGATAATGTGGCACAACTTGACAATAAGTGTTCTCTGTTTAGATATTTACAAACTTCCTTTCAAGCGCGATGATTCATGCAACTCGGCCTTTTGTGGTGAATGAGTGGATTCAAGCAAAGATTGAAGGATATGAAGTTTCTGGTACTGTGGAGGTCTGTGTTAGGGTGTTAAATTGCACCCTGTAACTATTGAGCATGGGAATCATATACTACATATATTCTGTATAATTTAATATAATAAGCAAACAGAGACTAACATTGCAAATGCAGATGGTATGGTGCTTCTGAGGTCCCTTCTTTTGAGGCATTTGTGCATTGATGTTGTCCTGTTATGCAGCATGTTGGCTGGTGGTCACCAACAATTATAAGAGGCGAAGATCGTGAAGCTGTTCACATTCCAAACCACAAGTTTACAGTGAACGTTGTGCGAAACCTCAGTCAAAAAACACATTGGCGCATCAAGACCCACCTAGCTATTAGTCATTTGGATGTAAATAAGATAAATGTGAGCAGAACTTTCATCACTTAGTTGGCTTTTCATTACCATTAAGTTCTTTATGATAATTCTTCAGTGACATGCGGTAAAGTGCTTCTGCAGAACATTGTTGCTGACATGCGGAAAGTCTTGGCCAAAAATCCTCAAGTTGAGCAGCAGAGGCTGCACAGAAGAGTGTTTCTGGACAATATAAATCCTGAAAATCAGGCACTTTTGGTTAGTATGAACTATGACGTGCTTAAAATATCTTACAATATAATGATTCTGTGCTTTGGTTGACAAGGATCTTGAATAAATAAGATTTTATTTGTTATTCTGTATGAACCAGATATTGAGGCGATACTCTTTGTCCAAATTGTTTTATTATATTGACGTAACTTCCAGAGAGACAAAATTAATTGTATACTTTAATTTGTTCAAAAAAAAATTCAGTGCTTTCTCAAGCTCTTCTTTAATGCTGCTACCTCTGGCTTTCATTGGTGATCAAGTGGTTTAAAAGAATGATAAAAGAACAGTGACAAGTTACTCTGAAGCTTTTGGGCTTTTTCTTGATGTTTTGCTTTATATATTGATTAATATTAATTTAGTTTTATGTTGTATTATAAATGTCAATATAAAATGCGTTGGATTTTTTGTCATAATTGTAATCACTGCCCCAAATGGCTTATATGCATTTTCTTAACTCTTAGACTCAGATAGTTTCAATGAATATTGAATAACAATTACGTTGATGAAGTTTATACAGTTCAGTAACTAAAACCTCAAAAACGTCATCCTCATAGCAGATCAGAATGAGTAAGCTTATACCTGGTTTAATTACAGGCGTCTGTTTCCAGTTGTGCAGATATATAACTAAAAAGTTGTACCTACTCCTTCCTTTTATGTAATTGCTACTAGATATGCATATTCACATTTGACAGCTTCTATTTATATTTGAGTTCGTCTCTAGCAGTGTATATCTGTACATCATTTTATCTCTGATCTTTTGCTATGTCTTTCACAGATACTGGTGTCCTGTTTTGTCAAGACCTCACATTACGAAGAATATTTGTGTGTCAAGGTGAGACTAATTCCTTATTTATAAAGAATATGCCATCATGTGTCAATCTGTATATATAGCATGTAATGCTGTCCTCTAAAAGTTATAATTAAAAAATTATCAGAATTCATAAGTTCTAAATAAATGTTATCCACTAATTGATAGACTGACTATTAATAATTAGAACAATCAAGAATTTCACTTGTGTAGCTCTTTCTCAAGCTCATGAATTCCAAATAAATAAAATTGAAGAGAAACTCTTGAATAATTAGGTGTGGAGCCTCTTTCCCTGTATCCCATTTTGTTGAACCTGATAGTCAAATCTTCTATTCTTCTTTTAGAAGAAAAAGGAAAAAAAAATCTTGTACAATTATATTATTGCTTGCTTAGCCTGTTTTAGTTTGTAATTTTTCAGGAGTAGATCTATACTATGAAGATAAAAAACCTTCGTATTTTAGAGCATACACTGTTGTAGAAACCTCACCTTTTTCTTCTATCCCCCTCCCTTTTTCCTTAGACACTAGAAAGATGAGCGACAAAGCTCACTTTTACAGCTAGAAGGCCCTTTCCCTTCATTACATGCCTAAAATCTAATAATTGATATTCTGCACCAGATATTTTAATTATATAAACTTCTTATTCATGTTAGATCTCTCTAATTTTTCAAAGGGTTAGGGGTACCTACCTAGGAAGATATGACTACGCACCTGCTGCAGGCTCATGTGATGGGTTTTACATAGATAAATGTCTTGCAGTGTTCTAGGTTTGGTGGGACAGAGCCTCTTCGGGGAACTCATATTAATTTACTTATCTTTTTGTTTTTTGCCTTTATAGGCTACAGAATTTGGTTTTAGGTATTCCTGTGTTTTAAACATGCAATAACAGATGCAAAGATAATATTTAGCTATTGATCCCTATGTAATCCGAGCATTTATTGCTTTAGAATTGGCCAGTTCTACGTAGTTGTTTAGAGTAATATGCATTTAGCTGATTGTTTGGCATGTACGGCAGCATCCTCTATCATCTATTTTTGAAAAAATAGTGTAAAGAATATTGAGCTAACTGTTTGATCATCTGCAATATTTGAGTCTTGATGGTTTTTTGACACACGGACTCTAACCAGAATTTACACTTTAATGATGTGTTCAATCTTGAGCATTAGTAATTTGCTGTGTTTCTAGAACTTACCATATCCAACATGCATTGGGCTGCTAAAATGAGGGCTGGATCTTTAATCCCATATCAAATTCTTGAAATCTCAGATAATTAATAAGTAATCTGAGGGCACATTCTATCATGATATATTGTTGCTCACTTTTCTTCTTTCTTGTCACTTATCAGTTTATAATTTCCCAGAATCTTGCTTCTGGGATATGGGACTATTGTCTGCTTATCCATTAAACAGTCCTGTGAAGATGAACATTTTATTAAACTGTTCCATCTGTAGCATATCATCTTATTCAAATGATGTTGCTTGGCAGTAGGCTGATTTTCAATTTTTATTTGCCTTTGGAACATAGGAAGCTATACTACTGGATCTTCTTAGGGTTATTAGCCATCACCGAGCCCGACTTGCAACACCAGTTCGTACATTGCAGAAAATTTACAGTGATGCTGACTTGGAGAACATCCCATATGTGGATTCTGTATTTAGAGGTACTGGAACAGTATCAAACCGTCCAATAATAATAGAACCACCTTACAAAGTCAAAGCAGATGATACAACAAAAAGTCGATCAGTGCGCACATCTGGAGAAGGAGATAACAAGACAGCCGTGCAAACCGAACTTGACACCAAGGTTGGACCAACGGTGGTGCCAGACTCTAAGGTCAGAGAAACTCCTTCTGACTCCAAGGAAGATGCTGAAGTTGCGACATCTAATTCTGATGCAAATGGGAACTCCAAGACTGCCGTGACATTCAAACCCAATCCTGAAGTGGGTGAAAATGGGCCAATAAAAATGGAGTCAAATAGTATCTTAAAGGAAAACATGGATATGTCTGCTTCCAACTCCAAAGTGACTGGAGCTGTACTAAATAATATAGCCGGGAAAAATTTCAGTGTCAAACAATCCAAGAACGCTGACAAAGGAGGTGGACGTCCTAAGAATATGCTAACGAAACAGCAAGATGAAAGGAAACCAGCTGCACAGCCTCAAACATCCAGGCCTGTCCTTGAAGAGAATATAGTGCTTGGCGTAGCGTTGGAGGGATCAAAAAGAACTCTTCCTATTGAGGAGGGGATGAATTCATCTACGACTCGAGAGGCAAAAGAAATGGCTGCATGCCAGGGTGGAAATAGATCTCCGATGGCTGAGGATGGGAAAGATAAGTAAGATTTTATCTGCTTCAGGTGGAATATCCGGCAATCCATGATGAAACAAGTTATATTTTCAGGGCTCATAATTCTTAGTCCTGTTCATTCGTAGCTTTGACTCAGAACCCCGCTAGAAGCTGTATATATTCACTTCCCGTGTCATACCCTGCGTATGTCATTTACAAAGGTCTCGAGCTATGGTCATTGTGATTCATTATCTTTGCTGTTTCCAGCAATATATGGATCTAGTGATATAATTTTTCTTATATTTGAATTTGTCGTCAACATTGGTTATAGATTTCCTGTATTAAACAAAAGCATTATGATTAAGTGATATACTAAAGATAAATAAATAAACCTAATCATATAGATATATATCAAAAATAAATTCTTTTAAAAATTTTATATATGTACGTTTATAGTAAGTTGGTCTGCTTATTGTTTTTAAATTGAATATATTTCAGAATTTCTCCAAGCAACCCCCAAGATACCTGAAGGAACTTCACATTCAATGATTTGAAGTTTACTTATTGTTTATTGAAGTTCTTGCTTGCTGTTACAAGAGCTTCTATTTATATTAGGGTTAAAATTTATATATCGTCCTTAAACTTTGTATTATATACAAAGAACTCTTATCTTCAAAAGTTGATAATATTCCCTCTAGATTTTTAATTTTATACAAAGAATTCTTTTCCTTTAATAATTCTGTTAAATCGCTAACACTGTTATCATAGAGTACGCAAACTAGAATTCTTTTTAATCTTATAGTTGGTATCTAGTCACTTTACTTTTCTCTTCTTTTCTCTCTCCTTCATCTCTCCTCTCTCTATTTGCAAATGTACTCAAACTTACAAATCAATTGCATTAAAACAAGAACAAACTTGGATCTCTTTATTTCTGTTATGAAAAAAACAAAAGATCTTGGTGCAAATGTTCAGAATCACATAAGATTTGCTTCTTCTTCTTGCTAGAAGTCTAGAACTTAACAGTATGTAAGTAAGAAGTCATGAACATAAGCATATTAGCAAACATTGAGCAAAGAAAAGAGTACTGTGTAGTACTAGCAACTACGGAAATGTGCATGTCTCTGTAACGATTGACAAAAATGTCAACCGTGTCTTTGAAGGCCTTGTGATCCAACAACAATGTCGTTATCTTTGAAACATTATTCCTGGGAATACCCATTTTTTTCAAAAGGGAAAGAAAAAAGATACATACAAAATTGTTTCAGAACTGTTGGATATAAAGCTTAAAAAGACACTGCAAGAAGAATATAAAAACAGGCAAGGCCAAGTGAAACAGGAATTAAAAATACGATAATACAGGCTGTGAACAACGCCTTAAACAAAAGAAAAAGAATCCTTGTTTCGGGAAGTGAGGCACCACTCCAATGGCTTCAGAGATGGTTTGCAGCCTTGGGTCTCCCTTAAGACCATTCTCTTCAGCAAACATATTGATACAGCAGCGGTAGCCTCTGCAATCTCACTCTCTAATGAGTTTGCTGTTGAAGAAAAGCTTAAGGCTTTTGGTTTTCCCTCCTAAACTGGAACGAGTTCTCTTTCTTTCCATGTATGGACACTTTGTTCGAGCTTATTTATGTTCATTGTTCAACAAACCAGAGCAGACTATACTGGCACACGAGATGCAAACACGACAGCGGAGAAGAACTCAATGATAGTGTTGTGAGAAGCTCGGCCTTTGCGACGTTACTCTTCCTCTCTACCTCAATCCATGGCTTCTTCTTCCACCTTGCTCTACGTTTACAAATAGAGAGGCAGACTGCATCTACAAACAGAAAAAGGAGAGGAAAGAGAGAGAGAAGAGAAGAGAGAGAAAAGAGATAAGTTGACCAGATGCCAATTAAGATTAAAAAAATCCTAATTAATATGTCATATAAGAATTCTATTAGTGATTTATCAAAATCACTAAATAAAGAATTCTTTATATAAAATTAAAACTTCAGGAAAATCTATTGCCAACCGTGAGAGTAATTATCTCCACGTAACCCAAAGTTCACAAAAAACCTATATGCATTTTAGCCTTATATTAATTAGGAGAGAGGAAGTGACAAATTTGGATCTTACACTCTGGAAACCACTAAATACCGATCAACATTGCTCCTGGTAAGAATGCCGCTGATTCAACATGAATGAGATCCAGAATACAACCACAAGCACTTTTATCAAGAACATATAAGAAAACCATATGATTATGAGAGTAGAAATGCTTTTATTCACCAGTTACAAATGTCAAATAATAAGACGCTGGACTATAAAATACAGAGACTACATTCGTGAACAATTAAATACATTAAGCTTGGCACGTGCAATCAGGAGCAGGATATGTGTATATGGACTGTTTTGGCCTTCTCAACCTGAGTTCACCTTGTCTATTTTGGTGTCCTTCAACTACTGCTTGCTGGAACTCTGACCAATCAATGCTTTTATTCAGGAAGAGTTGGCCCATTAATGCCATGTTTGGCCTTATAGTCTTCAAATTCAAGTAAGTTCGGTGTCCAACCTATCAAACATTACAGCATTATTATTCATCAGCTAATTGCATCCCAAGAACAACGCATAACAGTATTTCATGGAAGTTCAAGGATATTCGGTGCCCCGTGTTGAACAAACACGCTATAATTCATGGAAATAGAAGTGATTAAAGTAAGGGGAAATTACATTTTGCCGCAACCAAGACCTAATTCTAAAATTAGTACATAAACTCAATATTTTAATGGTCTAACCATAAATGAATGAGGATCAAACAACTTTTAAAAATATAAATAACAAGTATAAAAATATATAAAATATTTTACAATTAAATTAATACATATATTATAAAATAATATTTAAAATAAATATAAATATTTAAAAATATAAAAATTAAATAAAATATTTACATATGAAATAGATTAGATAGAGTCTAATAAATATCCTAAATTTCTATTACATAATGTTAACATTTTGATTTAGACAAAGAGGCAAACTCGTATTTGACTGGTTCAATACCAAACCTCCTAGTTTTTATGGTTTTCGACCAGTTTAGCTGGTTTTGTACTAGTTTTTGGCCTAGTCGGTTTTCAAGGTTAACCAAACTGGAACCATCGCTAGTTCACCAGTTTTCCCATCTAACCAACCAGTTCTACCCGATTTTCTTAATTATTGATAAACTTTAAAATGTAACAAAACATCTTGAATTTTTAACTAAAATGAACACGTTAAGCCCTAGTTAAAATTAACTGCAAAAGGCTGTTTTCTTGTTTAAACAATCTTTACCAAATGTCATTGAGTTGGGATGAAAATACAGATATATGAGGCCCTATGCTTACAGTTAGTTTTAACTAGGATTTAACATTCTCATTAGAGAAGTGTTTTGTTACATTTTAAAATTATGTATCAATTTTATAATTAGTGCTTAGTATTTTATGGAGGTGGGGGGGTTTAAAATGTGATTTCTCCTAAAAGTAACAAAAACATATTAACATATAATTCTATTGATGTATTCAGAAGTCCCAACATGATGAGTAGCAAGGGAAGTGTTAAAAATGATGGTTCAGTAATTTAACGTGATTGATTCATAACTGTCCCTTGTTTCCAGTAAGTCTCAAGTTTGGCCCATGGCCAGAAGGCATTTCAATATGAATTTGAACCTTTAATATCTATTGGACCCAACATGAATATCCAAGTGAGAAGCAACATTGTAGCATTATAAATTCTTCAGGTTCTCAGGCAGAATATCCATTTAAGAAACGTCATCTTATCTAAAAAACATCTACTACAACTTACCAATGCATTATGCATATTTCCAGGGGAAGCAGAGATGAAGATGTCACTATGCAAGCCAACATAGTAATCAACAGCAGCTAACAGAGAAGCTTTTCCTTTTATCTGCGAACGCTCATCAGCTGAAGCAAGGCTCTTTTTGTTTTCCATCAGAGGAAATAATTCTCTCAAAGTTGAAATCCGTGCTTCTCCGCCATATACCTGGAATACACAATAACTGCGCCTTAAATGGGGAAAACAGAAGCATTTCACTTTCTAATTTTAGCAAGTAGGAAGCAGTAATTCAAATGGATGAGTCTTGACTGCATAAAACAAAAGCAACATAACAAACCTTGTGCGAGGCAAGATACAATCGGGTGCTGTTGTCAAATCCCAAAGCTGCTAGGAGCAACCCAATCTCTTCTGGAGTCATTGGGCAACGGCCCCGACTCCTCAACTCTTCATTGGTGAATTGGGAATTAAGTACCCTTCCCTGCCAGATCCGCTGTCGATACTTTGCAAGAGCCAATTTTTCAACTTTGCCCCCACCAAAATCACAGGCTGAATGGGCTGCCATATCCTGTGAGAGACCAAAGAGCTTTACAACCCTAGGATCCAAATTTACAACTAAATCACATGACAGTACAGAGTGACAGTGTGAATTGCAGAAATCCAAGGATGGATGGAGGAATGAAGCAATTCCTCCAACACCCTCGTCCTTCGTGTAGCTTCCTTACCAATCCTGTATATTTTATAGTATATATAACTGTATCAATCTGACAATTACATACTTTTTGAGGTGTTTCATGGACGGGGAAATTTTGACTTACCCAGTATCAGACAACCTATATAATGATAAATGGTGTTTTTCTTCATTATTCGAGCCCAGGTCTCCACGGCCACAACGTGGAATTCTGACCACTAAACTACAGCCACGTGAATGCTTCCTAGGTTGTATAGCATTAATATATAGCTTTTCAAATGCTTAAACAAAACGTCCATAAAAAATCAATGCAAGACAATGTTTTAAATTAGTAAATTAATGCTTTAATTTTTAAAAGATTATATATCTATTTTAAAGGCTATGTAATCTGAACATTTCTTGGGGAGGGGAGAATAATTCACCCTAATAGTAATTGATTTCAAGGGAAGTGCAATACTTTTAAATAGAGGAGAGGAGAGAATCGTGTAACTTGAGCAGGAGTGGAGTGTAATTTACTCATTATTATTAAACAGAATACAACTTCTCTTTTACGCTTAGAAAATTCCTTTACTTCCTGTAACATTTTCATTTTTCCATATAAGTAATTAACTAATTATTGAATTATAAGATACTGAGTGGATGCAACCTAAGCACACAGGCAATTCGTTGAAATTTGCAGCACCAAAATAAAAGAAACAACAAAGAGAAACATCGCAACCTCATTGATTAATTCGCATCAATAGATAGATCAGAGAATACCTTATCAAACCGAAGGTGTAAAACAACAAATTTTCCTGCCCTTTTCCTGTTACTAGCTTCGGTGATCTCTTGCAGGTAGTTGGTGCCCATTTCTCCAGTAAAGCTTTGAGGATAGCGAAGGCGGCTTATAAGAGCATCTCCAAGTGTTCTGATGTGAGGAACAAAAATTAATGCTTGAAAGTTGACTTTGCAGCGTAGCCGTTGGATATCCATTGGCAAGTTGTCAAAAGTTAGACGATGAGAAAATGGAGCAATTGCAGCAATGCCATAACTGCAACAAAATAGGAAATCAGTGTTCATAGTTTTGAGAGATGACAAAATGATGACATACTTAAACTCAGTCATATCATTGTAAAAAATCACACTATATTCAGAGCAGCAAGGATCATCTTTATATTCTGATAATATATCCATGAAGGCATTCTTTCCAATATCCTCGCATCCTTGGAATCTGCAACCAAACTTTATTTTAACAGGAAAGATAGCATTGGATAATGCTTGGACTCACTATGTGGAAAGATTTTGATGATTGCTTGGGTCTTTGGCAAGGAAAGAGCTTCAGAAGTCAAAACTCAACAATTTTCAGTCTGATGGTTTGCTACATCTCATTTAAATGACATACTACTTCTCCCAATTCCCAAATTTTACTAGCCATAACTGATAAAAAAATAAATAATAATAATAATAACAACAAAAGTTGTATACAGCTCACTTTACACTATAAGAAAAATCACATTAATGAGGCCCTCAGCGGAGGCAATACTAAAGGTCTTAGCCCATAAATTTAATAACAAATGATTCATAAAAAGCCTCTTTAAGAATTCACATTTTTTATCTTGGAACATTATCCTGTTTTCAAATATTAATTTGATGCACTATGAAAAGTCGTGATAGTTACTTTACAGCGCAGGCTTCTGCCATGTGCTTATAAAGAGTAGTTAAGAAGTACTAATCATCAGAACAGTTTAGTAGGGTTCTCACTTCTCAGTTTGACAAGTTTACATTGCAAATGCTCAAATGGCTGTAATCATGCACAAAACGTTTAGCTTTAACATTTAAAAAAATACCTGATCCTAAAAAACTTTAGTCATTCATATCCAAACATAGAGTAACACCCAACAGGTTCAGGTAACCACCAACCTCTGTAGGACAGGCAAAACATTTTCCAGATACCAGTTGGCTGATGCATGGACTGGAGCAACCTTTATTCTTGTATCTCGAATAGCAGTGGCATAATACTCTCTTGTGCTCCAGGAGAATTCTTCAGGCAGCTCTTTAACTATAGAAATATCATCCTTCAATACATCAATGAAGTGATCCACATCAAATATATCCACGAAGGAGCTGCAGAGAAATATGTGCAACCTCAGAATATTGAATCACTCACAATCCATGATATATGCAATAAAACAAATATGGAATGATGGCTCCTGCAAGTACCTTGAATCCCGCCAAACAGGATTTACTTCAAGGTATGGGATTACAAGAGTTGCGTTCAGTATCTTTGCAACAGCAACTGCATCACATATCTACACCCAAAAACAAAAAAAGTACAAATCATACATCTTTCGGAGATACAGATATCAAAGATTTTGGGCTTTAAATACCTACCCCCATCCTCTGCTGGTTCAACCCTCCATCAAGAAATACCTGGATATATCCCTCAGACTTCTCTGGTAATGCTGCTCAGATTCAAATGTTCAGCCACAAGAATATAAGATGAACCATTATAAGAACCAAAATGGTCAGTGATCTCAAAGAAACAACAAAAGGTGAAGTAAATAGTATTAACTTCACTCACATGGTACATTTCTAGGTTCAACAAAAGGTTTCCATCCTTGATTCTCTAGAGGAGTCCACAGATAAGAAAGTTGTGATTCTGACTAGAAAAGGAGAACATGGAGAAATTAAATAAAATATATAAAATGAACAGATATTGCCAAGTACAAATCAGAAAATCATTTGAAATTGTATATACTGCTCAATCAGCTCTTACAGTTTCACGTTGTACAGCACTTCTGAGAAGACGTGAGTGCCTAGGTTTTATAGCACCCCATTCCTATAAAAAACAAGTTGCAAGTAATAAGATACTGGAAGCCAAAATTAATGGCATGTGCAGTCGATAAAAAACAAAGCATGATCATTCTCTGGAGTCTGGTTCATCTCTGATATGATGGTCATTTTAGTACCATAACAGTATATGGAGGGGAGGAATTACTTAAAGGGTAAAGACTATAAATGCCCATGAGAATAGCGCACACAGTAACCTCACCTCCAGGCAACTTTTTTTAAAAAAGAAAAAAGAAAAAATGACATACCCTTTTGGAAATTTATTTTGCACCTAGCTTCCCCACAGTCCAATCACATGTTAGGTTTGGAGCATAGTGAAATTTAATATTTTGCAATAAAACTAGTATATGAGTTTTTTCTTAGTCGACATAATGCTATATTTTCATACAGAAGTCTTGTTATGATTTTGAACAGTATCAAATGCATTTCTGCAATTAGTAAATAAAGTATTCCACGTTCAATAAGGATAACGTCACTCTGTAAATGTTAGAATAATTAAAAGCTAAAAAGAAAAGAAAAAACATAAGAGAAGATTTTGGCAGCAAAGGTTCACCCACTTTTATTGTTTTTTGCTGCTATATATAGAAGATAATTAAACAACTTTTCAAAATAAGGATCACTACAGTTTTGCTCACTGCTGCAGATTTATTGCATCATCTTACTTAAAGTATCTTAAAAAGTCTCATGGTCTAACAATAGAAAACAATTACAACAAACAAATTCATAGGACAGAAAGCATAACCAGATTTCATATGAATAGTAAAAGGGAAGAGACAAAAGAAAACCCGCTTTTCTTGATAGGCGAAAGGATTTCTAGGCAATAAAACACAAACGTTTTTTCATTGGAACAACAATTTGATGAATATTTTATCAACTTAAATTTGCTTAGAATTTTAACAACCAACAACCCTTATCCGAAGCCATAACAACTTATCTCCAATACGTCTCATCTAACAATCGTTTAGTTAGAGCAGTTCAGTCAAGATTCAAGCAATCTGAGCATTTTGAATCCTTTAATTAGTAAGATAAAACTATATAAGTCGCTGCTTCCAAGCTGGCATTATGTTCATCATATGAACGAACCGGCAACTTTTCTTTCCTTTCTTTTCCTTCTCCCTTTAATGATTACTAAAAATAAACCAAAGCCTTCGAATTTCTCACCTCTCTCTACCATTAATCACATGGAAAGGTGATCGAATCAAACTTTAATTCCTATTATAAACGTTTTTACGCAGCTCAGAAGATAACCGACACTGAACAAGAAGAACGTAAAATATCAGAGTCTAGAATCCAACAGTCACTATGTACACCCGAGCTTTCAGTTTCACAAATAAATATTTCAGATTAAATTGGGTTAAAAATATAGCAATTGGAAAAAAGGAGGGGGGAAGAAACTGCCTGGAATAAAAAACAGCATATTTCATATTCCACTAAAACTGTAATTAGAAAAAAAAAATTCCTACAGCGGAAAATCAAACTAGAAAGGGGAGGAAACTGAACGTACCGGATTTATGGTAGGCGAAGCATAAGCCAAAGGAAAGAAAAAAGTAAGCAAGAATGCTGGGAAAAGCAGTAGTAGGCGGAGACTAGCAAGTGATGCTACTCTGCGAGGCTGATAGTGATTCTGGTGCTGGAGCCCCATAATCGCCCAGAGCTCGACCCCGGATCTGGAAAGTGACAAGTTTTGTCCACAGGAGACAATCAATGGAGGATAAAAGAGAAGAGAGCAAAACCCGATATCATAATAACAAATCCTTTCTCTTTCGGGGTATGAGAAATATGCGCGAGAGAGAGAAAAAAGCGAGTAAGAGAGAGAGGGTAAAGGTTAAGTTCACATGGACACCTAGCGCCTCTCACCGAATTGAATTATGAGGGGTTGCGTCTTTTTCAAAAAAGATGGTTTTTTTACGTTAACAAAGTGATAATCACGGAGCAAAAGAGAGAAGCAAAATCTCAAGGTCACAGACTCCTTCACAAGTGTCGAAGCTGTAGTTGCGGTATACGTAGATTTATTAGACCGTTGAAGGTGGGTGCGGTTGGTGTTGTCATTTGTGGAAGTGCCTTTTTTAATGAAGCTTTTGTGTGACCACCGACAGTACAGTGTATATGAGGATGAAAGCTAAAACCTTTGGTGGAATGGGGCCTCCTTGATTAGCCCATCCAGGAATCTACCATAACTAGAAGCAGATCGCTGAAGATGCCTTGTTCTTACTCAGGTCTTCATTGCTAAATTATAAATACATAAACTTCTAAAAAAGAATTCGAGGGAATTTTAGAGATTAAACAAATGCGAACTTTATTCGCTTGGTATATTGGTTTGGTTATGTTTGCAATCAATGACATACTTTGATGCGATTTATTCGTGACAATGGTCCAGGTTCAACCTCATCTACCAAAATTTAAAATTTAAAATAAGCATTAAATCATAGGTTATTGTGGGCCTATATATGTAAAGAATCGGAGCGAGATCTTTCCTCCCGCGTGTATATCACACTGTTGTAAGTTAATAAATAAACGTACGTTTGAGTTTACCAGACCCAATCAATGTTGATATTCGGAATTGTCAACGTAATTATTCTGTTTACTAGGTTTCAAGCTGGTACATAACGTAGAGCTTTTAACAGAAGGGTTTATGAAATGGATCGATCATCAAAAATCTTGAAGAAAATCCAAACAGGCGTAACTTCTAGAGTTCTGAAATATTTAGTAGAAAAATTTATGAAACAGATTGACTGTTAAAATCACAAAACAAAACCTAAATGGACAACTAATTTTAAACGGATATAATTTTAAATTTTAAAAAAATTTGGATATTGTTATATATGCATAGAAATCTTTTTTGAAGTTTATCTCAACCCCAGTTTATTTATTTGATGCTATTTTTTGACCCAAGATCCTTTATTAGGTCAGCGGGGTCAAGAGGCCTAAAAGAGCCAAAATTCTTTATTTTTAGTTTTTTTTTTTAAATTGCCTTAGTAATTTTCCTTTGCAAACATTTAAATACGTTTCTATTCAATTTTGATTGCATTTTTTTATCAATCAAATTTTTAAAATTTGATCTATGAAAATTTTTCCTGATTTTCAATTTTTTCATGTATTTTTGCTATGTGAATATATATTTATACAATCTTTTTAAAACTGAATTGGTGATTAAATTAATGGAGATATTATTTAATTTGATTGTAGTTAAACTATAATTGAATTGGTAATAATTAAATATATTTTTAAAATTTTATATATCAAAATTCTTATATAACAAATAGATACTAAAATTTTTTAAATTTTAGTAATGTTTGAGATATTATTTTTTAATTGAAAAATAAAAACTAATCATAATAAAAATTTAAGAGTATTTAATAATAATTTTTTATAATTTTAAAATTATATTAAAATTTTATTTATCATTAAAGAAAAGCAAATGGACAAAAATAAATAATTTTAATTAAATACCTTAATATTTAAAAGAGTTACTACTAAGACACAATATGATGAAAAATTAATACCAAAAATAGCCAAATGCATTTTTTTGGTTTCCCTTAAATAATTTTTTTTTCTTAAATTTTCTTTTGTTTCAACCTCTTCTTTTTATTACTACCTTCTAGTTTTAGTATTTTAAGTCTGTCCAAGATAAACTATGCTATTTTATCATAAAGAACCTTTAAAAAAATATATCAATTATTGATTTGGCAAGTTTTTAACCAATTTAATTTTGATTAGTTTGATTGATTAATTTTTTAAATTAACCAAATTACATTAAGAATTGATTTATCAATTTTTTGATCAAAGGACTGACCTAATCCAGTTTTATGAACTATGTATTTATGAGATCCAAATTTTTTTGTGCAAAACTAATCTGCTGTGACCAGTTGTCCTAGTAAGGGGAGACTTTGTAAGTCATGAGTTGGCCTTCCTATTTTAACATTATGTAATTTAATTGCTAATGCTACATAAAGGATACACCAATGTGTGAACTTTGTTCATCTGGCATATCTGTCTTGCTACTGCAACTACTCGTTATTTTTGGACAAATATTAATATTGTGGTCAAATTTGTCAAATCTCACACGCAATGGTGCATGTGGAAATATTTCCCATGCTATCATTTTTTTAATTATCTCTGTAATAATAAAGTAAAAATCAAATGTCTTTTTTTACAAAGTTTGCAACAGTTAATTTTTCATATTAAAACTTTAGGATTTATAATTCTTCTTTTTATGACAAGAAATAATTATTAATACAAATATTTTTTTACTGAGTCAAATAATGTCATCATTAAAATAGATATTCATCGCAGAGCAACTTGTTTGTCAATCTCGCAACTGCTTTCAACAGATCTCTATAATCTTTCTTCTAATATAATACAATATGTTATTAATTTTGCCTATAATCTATTTACAACTCGACTTTTGTACTATCTTATCCACTGTTTAAAAGATATAAACACATTATGAATAGCTATATAAATCGTGCATCGTATGCCTGGCAACAGTGAAAAAGCAAAAGGGCATCGTTACTTGTCCTAAATGTGAGAAAACACCGACTAACATCATGATAAGGTATATTAATCTATCCATCTAATTCATTTTTCTCTGCTCTCATCCTACATAAGTCATGTACAATTATACCTCTTCGTTTTTTACCACTTTGGTTGCACTTCTATCCTCTTGTTTGACCCTCTTGCAAACCAATTACTTCTTCACTTTGTAGATATTCTATTGCAAAAAGTCATCTAAATTCTATTGCCCAACAATTCATCAACTTTCACATCTTTCTTAAAGTCATATTTTTTTTATTCTATCTTGTTTTGTTTTCCATCCCTCCATATTACATCTTTCGTTCATGTATCTCTACATTTAATACTTTATTAAAACATATTATTCTCATTTCCAAATATATATATATTCAGTACTTCCTTTTATTATATCTTTTATAACCTTTTATTATATCTTTTATAACGTCGGTTCTCTCAATATCAAATAGGAAGGGTGCCAATATTGTTTTCTCTCAGAAATTGACTAGTTAATGGGATATTAGTTTATTTTTAAACTCAAAATCACCAACTTCAATTTACATAGCAATAGATCTAACTTCACAGTTGTCAAATTAACAAAAGGCAGTCATATGATCCAACAATTTCCTTTATCAATAAACAAGGTTACCTTTTCCTAACAACCATTCATTTTGTCTTCCCTTATTATCCACATTTTTTTTCCTACTAGCACATATTATCAAACATAGGATGCTATAGCCAAGAGCTCATCCACAACTAACTATTAACCAATTGGAACTAGCTCCAGCACTACACACTTTTTGGTATACCATCTTTCACTTATGTAAATTTTCTTGACAAATTTAACCCTACTACCCATAAATCTTTTCTTTTTTTCTCAATCATCAGGACATATGTTCCATAATGGGTGAGAATGACACAGACTTATCCTCTATCAATGCAAACACACCCTTAAAAGGTTTAATTGTTGAGACAAATGTTGTCACATTAAAAGACACTCCAACACCAACATTCTCTACCACAAAACCCCTTACATACCCAAGGAAACAAATAGCTAAAAAGGAATTAAATATATTAAATGCCCTAAGAATTTTTGAAATACCTACTCTAAATCTTTCAACCATAAAACCAATCAAATCTATCCAAAAAAAAAAAAAAAGATGTCTAAATTATACATCTCAAACCTCTATAAGGAAACAACATTTTGCAATTACATTTTATCTTTTACAATGATTACCTTTTGTAATATATCTTGCTTTTAGCTTGTATTTTATTCTTGTACATTGATGATCCCAATGTAACTAATATCAAATTAGCACCATATATTATATATGATTTGTTTTTTTGTCTTCACTTGCAAGTTTGTTTTATTTGTTTACCCATAATCAGTTATTCAATTTCATATATTATGTATACCATTGATATGGTCTTTTACATATTTCCATATGCCTTTTCCATTTCTACTATCATAACCTGCTTATCTTATTTCCATATGAGAGTTTTGCTTAACTAATATAAATTTGGTCTTTACAATTATTGAAACTAACTTTTTGGGCATTTTCTTCCCTTGGACTCTTCATAACACAAAGTGCTATGATCTACTCTTTAAGACTCTTGCATGTCCAATTCTATTTTGTCTTAGATCTATGAAAATCAAAGGGCTAGCAAACATCAATATTGATGAACAAGTTGTGCAATAGAACAGTTAATAAGTTATACTCCTCATCATTATATCTGTCAAAATTAATTTGTCAATCAATTAGAAAATCATCTCAATGTAAGTACTTATTTTAAGTTGTTATTATTTATTTATTATTATTATTATTTTGGCTACATCAAAATAACTATCATGTTATTTTTAAGATATTTGAATATATTACATGATATGGTAGTATTTTAAAGTGATGCTCTTATATATATATATATATATATATATAGACTTGACCGAAAAAAATTTAAATATCCCATATAATACCCAAGTGAGATTCTAAATTTTAATTAATTTATAAAATAGGTTGATAAGTACTAACTTAATCGAACCTAATCCAATAGTAGCATTTAGATCAAAATGGCTCATTGACCGAAAAGTAATAAATGAATGTGAAAATTTTGTAAAAGCAACGGGGGAAGGATTAAATATCAAGAAGTAATAAATATTGAAATTCAGATACTGTACATCCGAATTTGGCAGAAAATGAATTGAAATTCGGATGCATGGTTTCCGAATTTCATTAGAATTAATTAAGAATTTTACAAAATTTGGAATTATGTGATTCAAATTTGATGAAATTATTTTTATTTTTAAATCAAATGAGAATAAGTTAAAATTTTGTCAAATTAATTTATGCTATTTGGTTAATAAAAATATTTAATTAAAATAAATAACTTAAAAAGATACCTATTTATTTAAATAATATGAACTATTAAAATATTAATAAATATAACAGTAATTATATAAAATTAAAGGAGTGATGTTTGTATAAATAAATTTTTTTAATTTAAGTAAAAAAATAAAAAGTAATATCAGAAACCATAAATATGAAAAAAATAAGAAATAAAATTTTAATTAAATAATAATAAACATTTAAAGTTATATTAGGCACTTATACAATATTTTTAAGTCAAAAGTAAATTTGGTTTGCTTCAATTCAAATTTAATGTAATATTTTTAACTAAATTGAATTTAGTAATTAAGAATATTTATCTATATTTTTAAACTTATTTTATTTGAATAAGATAAAAAAAATTAAGCTAAATTCGTATTTTGTATTATTTTATTTTATTTAAATATTTGTTTAAAATATTGTATGAAATCATTATTTTATAAAAATAGCTAAATATGTATTATCATAAATTTTCATTTTTTGTTAGATATGTGGTAGATTAAATATTTGTTTAATGCAAGTAACTTAATATTTGATAGATTAAATTAACTTAAGATATAATTTACTATTGTTTAAAATGTGATTTGTAATTTTTTTTAATTGTTGAATTCGGATGCAATTCCATATATAAAATTTTTAATTACTTTTTATAAAAATTATGAATTTGAATATTATAATTGTAATATAACGAGACAAAATGTTGTTTAAAAAATTTAAATTTATGTTGTAATTGTAATTTTTTTGGTTATATTTTTGTAATATAATGAGATAAATTGTTATTGGATAATAATGAAATGTAGAAAAGAGTTATTCATTTAAAAAATTTAACAATTAAAATAATAATAAATACAATAATAACTATTAGAAATTGAGAATGGAATGAGTTACTCCACTAAAACATATAATTAGAAGATTAAAAAAATGAAAAAGGAATACATGGAAAAAATATTGATTTAAGATAATATTTCCTCAGTTTTATTTTACTAAATAATTGTTAATATAGGAAAATTTTAAAAAATAACAATAACTTGAAAGAAAATAAAAATAAATAAATAAACAAATTATGTAATATCTGATATTAAATTATATTACTATAAATATTGTAAATACATTTATAGTAAATGACTTTCTGTGTCACAACGAGGTCTTCTTCTTTCACGTCGTGGTCGTTGTTGTCCTGGTTGTTCTAATTCTTGGTGCTCATGTACTGTGAGATTTGTGTTTAAATCTACAATGGAGACTGAGTTGGAGGAATCGGTTCATGCGGCGTCATAAATCCTGATTGCGATGATCCTCCTGGTTCAAAGGAGCAACCAGTATACATAGCATTAAATGCAGATGTATCAAAAAGAAGTTGCCTAAATGATCTGAAAGAGGGAGACATCTGCTGTGGGGTGTTAAAAGAAGATGAAAGTGAGGGCTGCATGCATTAAGATGACCCAACTCCACCAACGTTACCAAACTGGGTAGGTGGTACTAAATACAAATGACCAAGCATGTTAATATGTTGCTGAACTGGGGTTGGTATATACGAAGATATACCGGGAATATCTCGCTGCACTGGACCCTGTTGTTGCTGGCTATTTTCTCCAGTAATGGACTGCTGAGTTGATAAGTAACTTTGACATCTTTTTCCCGGACAACCTATAGAAATATGAGGCTTAGGAAGATCCGGTGCCTGGTCAACTGGTTAAGAAAAGAGTGAAAATCGCTGTTCACCGAAAGCACATAGTATATTGTTAGAATCTCGGCCGACGATATCACAAAAATTCGTAAGCAAAGGATCTTGTAAGTGTATCCTATAAAGTCCCTCTGCTAAATCAGCCTAACAAAACAAAAACGATAAGTTAAATATTGACATGTAAAAAGTTTAGAAAATAATAATGATAAAGATGATAAAGAAGAAAACAGTAAATCGCATATCCCATAGTAGCACTCGACCTTTGGATCCATCGACGCTTACGTTGCTAGTACTATCGCATGTACTCAGACGTCTGATCAAATGGCTCCTCAGTGACAAGAGACTAAGCTACAGTATCTCGCCATCCATACCATTGTTGGATAAAAATGCTATGTTTAGACACCCAATTAGTTTGGGTTTTTTCCCGAAATTGTAAATTATGAAGGGAGTCCAACTTGATTGGCTCTTGAGGAGTTGGTTGATGACGACTAAATTGTCATAAGACGCGATCTGGATGATGCCACTCTATAATCTAGAAACATATGAGTGGCACAAATGTAATCCAAATGTCTGGAGAATCTAAACAATACTCTAGAATTAATTCACGCACCGCCTGTTGCTGGTATGGATGCCATATAACCTATAGACAATATTAAATAAAGTAGTGAATAGATAATAAATGACTAACAGTAAAAAAAAAATTTCATTGCAGGTTAAAGTCTAACACACACCTCATCATTCCTCATAACATCTAATAAAGCTCTGTATAATCGGAGGGCTCTAACACTCGAGTGTGGAGGGCATCCAACATTTTTCTATCTATTACAATGAACAAATATATTAGGCAAATAATAAGTAATAATTGGAGTATTCCTTAATGAATAAATATAGTAGTTCAAACCTGAAACCAAGGGGTGGGAGTACAAGATATTCCTCAATGCGAGGGTCAGGGGAGGGTGGTATCTCGGGTGCAAGTATAGGAAATCGATTTCATGCCCACAAAATGTAGTAACATCAAGTATCTAGCAATGCCACAATCACTCTTATAAGTTGCATTACAAAGCTCCCGATAAAGATAAGCCAACACTACAGATCCCCAATTACAACGGTCAGCCTGCTCAAAGTCATCCAATAAAGGCAAATACATCAAGTAAACTCTGTAGCTGAATCTATCTGGCATTAACCACCCTCCAATCATACAAAGAATGTAAACTCTGCGGCTTTATGCTTTGCTCTCCATGCCTTTATATAAGATATAGTGTATTCGAACAAACTCCTCATTCGCTCATGATCTGACTTATTGAAACATCAGGGGTTTCTGTCACCATTGCAACGATGCATGATGAGATAACATCAGAGTCCAATTTCGGATGATCTTGTGATATTGTCGCAGACAAACATGTATGTGGTCCTTTGTATCTTGTAATCTGCCAAAATGATTCCCTTCCACTGCCTTTTTTACATGCTCTGACCCTCCATCTACAACTTTTGCCATAATGCACACACCAACATTTTTCATACTTTTTACTCGTCAAATACTTCTAAAAAGTGTGGTATGCCTTCACAGAATATAATTTTATTGCAAGACATAATGTCTTCTTATTCGGATACTATAGTCCTACATATAACTCTTGATTGTTCATTTGTGCTTGATTTACCATCTTTTCAAACTCATCACTCTGTGTTAAAGCCAAATTAACTTGTTGAAAAAATATAGCAGCAGGGTCTACATATTGAGACACTGGTTCAACATCAAAGGCATCATCATCATTACCCTCATACTCACTATCATATGCATCATCATCATCATCAGTTTCACTGTCATCATCATCTTCATCATTGTCATAATCAGGATCAAGTTTTGCGTCATACTCATCTTCATTTTCAAAGTCCTCTAATACATTTTCTTCTGATCTAAGTAGCGAATGAGGTTCATTAAACCAATCATTGGATGAGAGGAACTCGGCTGTGAACTGCACTCTATTGGTACCAGTTCATATTGTTAAGTAAATCTAAGCAGTTGATACAACAGATCATGTGAAGGCAACATATCATTGATTGGATTTGACTGAAATTGAATACTTAATTGTTGGTTGATACTTGAGATATTCGCGTACACTTCAACTGCATTCAACTGTGATGGAAAGCATGAGTGTGATTGCCACATTCTCTGCATATTAGAATCATCTTCAAGTATAGTTGCTTTGTACCATGTTAGATTTATTGTTGTTAGAAGTCTATATATCAAATCAGATATAACATGGGTATAAGAAAGTCACAGCTTCTGACTAATTGCTTGTTTTAATTCTTCCAAAATGATGTCAGTACTTACTGTTATGTATCTTGACATTACACATTGAAATGTCGTACCTTGAACACTTTCATAAATTCTGCCATTTACATAAATGCAAACAATTTCATTCCTCCTGGCCATTTTTTCCCTCCAAATATCCTAATCACATACATGTTCCAAATAATTACTTATATCATTTTTACGTTTGTAATAATTACCTTATTACTTTAGGCAAACAAAAATTTTCAACTGTTTTCCAATTATATAAATAGTTATTTGTTTGTTTGTTCCACCATCAATTACATTTTTTCATTTTTTCATCTTGTTAAGCTATATATAAATTTGTTCTTCTTTTATTCATTTATTTATTTCACTCACTTCGTTGTCCTTATATAAATTTTCTTTTTTCATTATAAATAAAAAATGCAAAATTTTCTTCATTCTTTACAATTATCAAAAATTAGATTAACTTAATCATTTCATTACTTCATCATTTCAAAAGTGTTCCTTTTTTTTTACTTTTCATACATTTTCCCCTCATTTTTCTTATTTTAACCAATTTTTGCACATTATTCCTTACTTTCTTTTTTCTAGTTTTTTCCATTATTTTGTCATTTTAGCAATTTTCATTAAATTTCTCTTACTTGTTTTTTTCTCCTTACTTATTATCTTAATTATTTCAATAGTTATATTTCTTTCATTATTTATTTATTTTCACTTCCTCCTTTCATCTTTCCTTATTTTATCCATTTTCTTTTCTTAATTATTCCACACATATTTTTTTTTAAGTTTAGTTACTTTAAACTAATGATCTTTTGTTATCTCCAATATTTTTTAAACATTCTTTTATTTTTTTCCAAAATTCATAAATTCTATTTCTAATTACTTTCAATTTTTTAACTTTTTCTCTCATTATCCTTATTTTAATTAATATTTGTAACATTTTTTAATTTTTTCCTAACATATCTTTGAAAGCTATTGTAATTATTATCTATTACATCTTTTTTCTTATATTTCTACTTTTTTATAATTTTTTTTCTTCATTACAATTACTCTCTCTCTCTCTCTCTCTCTCTCTCTCTCTCACACACACACACACACACACACACACACACATATATATATATATACATATTTTTTCTTCATTTTTCTAAATGACAATTATTTTCTTTTCTTCATGCCATGCACAATTTTTTTTTCTTTACTTTTACTAATTTTTTTTGGCATATTTCACATTTTTTTCCAGTGAAGCTTTTTTTTCCCCCCTTACTTTAGTTAGATTTGCCCTCATTAATTATTTTTTCCTTCCAGATTTTTTACACAATTTAACAAGAAATTATATTTACATCTATTTTCATTATACTATTTAAATATTCATATTTTAATTCATTTTATTTCAACCACAAATTTTGATTTCATTTATTTTGTTTTTCCTTCATCTATTTCGACCTAAAAAATATATCTAAATTAATACAACAAAATTAATATTACCTAAACAATTCCATTAATAACAAAACATTTCCTTCTTCCTTTTTTCAAATGCATTTCTCAAATATAAACTAAAATCTATATCAACCATACAACAAACAAATAAGAAACAACATATGATATCAAATAATTCTACCAACATTATTCCTGTCTAAATAATTCAAAATATATATATATATATATATATATATCTTAATTATAACAAATATTAAAATATCAGATATAATAAAATATTTGACATACCTAATATTTTTGCAACAAATGCAGCTTGACACTTGATACTTTATGATCTTGCTTCCTTCACTTGAATCTTAAAATAATAACAATCCTTTAATAATTTTAAGGGCAATACAAAGGAATAGATAGAGAATTTTTACTGAAAGAAAGATAAGAAGAATTGAGTGAATTAACCTTCAGAAATGGAAGAAGTGAGCTTGGCGTTCATGGGGTAATTATATATAGGCAGAGTAATTTTTTTTTAAATGTATCTTATCTGTAATTTTTTCTCAATCAATTACATTTCCCTGCAATCTTAGTTATCCTCTTACATCTTGCCACATGGTATTTTTAGTTGGATTGTTTTGGGAGCTGACCGGTGTTTGACCGATCAACGAAGCAGGCAAGATGCAGGACTGAATTTGGAATGTACAATTCCGAATTCAGGTACTTTGTTACCTTTCCGTAAATATCATCTACTGTGTTATGTTTTGCGCAATTTTTTATTACTTTATTTCTTTTCATTCAAAAAACGGATCAAAATGGTGACCCATCTAGGGACCGAATGGACCTAGTTGAGGGATGCATCTAACCCATTTCACCTCCACCTCCATGAGTTACGTTGCACCCATCGATACTGAAATGTCATCATCTGAGGAGGCCACATACATACAAATAATAAGACTACGAGTGTGCACCATTATTTTCGATGACCTAACAGTCTTTATACTGATAACTAAGAGTCATTACATGGTCTGTCACCTGTCACTATTTGATCAAGCGAAACTATCATTTTAGCCCCTCAGCTCTCAACTATATGAAGCTCATAGATATTGATTTTTTTTCAATTAGTTACAAAATCAATGTGACGTTATCCAGAAATTAAGCTTGGAAAATCAAATTCTGGTCTTTGTTATAAGTCGAGAAAAGAGATAGGATATAATTTTTTTCTTAGAAAAAGGATGTTCCTAAAGTCTAAATGCAATTAAGTTAAGAATAAAATAATTAATAGTGTATTAGGACAAAGAATATGTAATTTATAAATTAAAAATAAATATAAGTATGAATTGTATAAATTGTGCAAGTTTTGGAATTGATAATAAAATAATTTTAAGAGAAAAAAATTAAATACAATTTACTTAGAATTAGATTGAAACCTATAAATAAAACATGTAAATAAAAATCATAAATAATATGGATAAAAGGTTGAATTAAAAGTTGTCAAATAAATTTTTTTGAAAAGTTTTTATGTGTATTCTCATAATAATAGAGGCTCCTAATTTATAATATCTTTCATTATAAATGTTCTCCTATTAAGCCATACCTCCATTCATATGTGATGTGAGTCTTCAATTAATGATAAGGATTCAGTTAATTAGATCTTGACTAATATTTTGCATTTATTGTTTACCCCAAGCTTTTAATTAGATTTCATTGGCTATTCTTAACCAATAACCATTGGTGATATCTTATAATTTTCAATCCTAATAGATCCGGTTTGCGTTTTCTAGATAGTCCTTAATTGCTTGACCTGGGTGCTAACTTGATCATTGGAGTGCTTATAAGGGTCTTTGACGTCCCTCAAGCCTTTGCTGAAAGTTACGTCAACCATAATTGGATAGCCAATGTCATCGCGAGGACTGTTATGTGAGGACCTCATTGAGTCACCATTCATCGTAGGTTTTAATGGAATCAAATTTATAATTTGATTGTCAATATGACACGACAAGTTGACAACTATATTTATAATTATTTTATGGAATGAGTAAATACCAAGTAATATATAATTAGAAATACAACCAAGACTTAAGATTAATGTAAAGAAAAAAATTTACAGGACTCCTGAATAATAATTTGAGTTAAATTCGTGAATAAATTTCTTTTAAAAGAAAAAAAAAACTTCTCTCATTGAAAGAGAGGGTATTCAGTCTTATTATCCTTAATGTCAATAATACTACTAATTTATTTATAATATGTGGATATTAATCGATATATGTATCATCGTAAAGTAGGAGTACATCATGTATAGCTATAAAGCAAATAATCAACGAAACATAACAGTTGATCCCGAAACCTAAATCGTGTTTAATTATTTTGACGACGAAAAACAGGGAAAAAAATTACATCTGTATGTCTTTATGTTTTTATTCAAGTAAAAAGAATAATTAATAATGCCAATTTTACATTTTTAGTACTCACAACTATTTGATACCGATTATAATTAAACTTCCAATTTAAATGATGTCATAGCCATAATTGCGAGCAGTTATAAACATAGTCTATTACAATTATTTCATTAGCACAAATTAAACGAAAAAAGTTGAGTTACAATTATAATAATTGCTTTGTGTTTTCTTTTTCAGGTTTGTTTAAGATTGTTGTAGATTTTTGCTTATTTTAAAATTTCTAAATAAAGTTTTATAAAAGAGAACATTATAATAAAGGAGTAGTTTGTATTTAATAAAATTATTTATAAGAACTTTTATTAATCTTACTATATTTGGCTAATCTTTTAAAAAAATTCCTGTAAAATAACTAAAAATAGCTTTTATAGATTTGACTTTGCAATTAATATTATTTGAATGGATAAAGAATTTTAAATATTCATTATAGTTAATTTTAATTAATTCTATATTTTTTATTTATTGAAAATATAGAAAATAAAATCACAAAAAACGTACAAAAAACACTTTAGACAAGATACATATAATATAAAAAATTAAAATAAATATAACAGAAGAAATGAGAATAGAAAAACAAAAGACTATAGGGTTTTACTAAGGAGTAATATGGTAAGTGAAAAAATTGAGAGTAAGCATATTTTTATCTTTACAAAAATAATTTTCTACTTCTTGAAAGGAGACTTTTCAATTTCTTACTTTCTTTTTATAGTAGAAAATTACTTTTGTTACAACTCAATAGCTCAATATTTTTAAAAAACTGTTAACATTTAAAAAAATAAGGAGTTTGGTTGAAGTTGCGGCTAACAAGTTAGTCAAACAAAAATGCATAGTTGGAATTGCGACTAAATTCAATTATTTGATAGTTGAGAATTGTGAGATTGCCAAAAAGAGGATGTAAAGTTTGACCTAGTCAAAGTAATTTCTACCATATAGAGTGCAACATGTTCTATTTCAACATGTAAGAGGAAATGAAGCAGCTAAAGATGCGAACTATAAGTGTTAGCTTGCTGGAGAGTTGTTATCCACCATGGAAGATGCAATAGAAGGGAAGGAGGAGAAGAAAAGTGGGATACATAGAAAATATGAGTAGTTGTCATACAATTCATCGTTCTTTACTTTATGCTTCGCCTGTTCACTTTATGTCTTTCTTTCTAGTTTATATCAATATTTTGTAATTGCTTCTAGTCAATTAACAAAGTTGTTGTTTTACGGAAGTGGATTTCCTACTGTTGAGATTTTCATCCTGTTGTGTTGGGGGTTGGGAAAGTGGGAGGAAGATAGAATATGTTTTGATTCTTTTTTTTTCTTAAATTAAATTTATTTTTCTTATTTTTCTTTCAATTTTTTCCAATTGCAGCAACGGTTAACGGTAGAAGATTCATTTCCGTAGTTTCACAGTTTTTCTGTTGTGATTTGATATTGCTTGGATATGTACATAGACTAAATTATTTTTAAATAATATTTACAATCACAATTAAATTATCTTGTTGCTCAAAATTTCAATTCCCTAGAACTTAGGAGAATCCGTCTTTAGATATTTGTATCCTTTTTCCATCATTCACTCAAAAAAAAGGGACTATAGTTGTCAACTAATTCCTTACCACACTAAATGCTCTTGGCTAATTAGTCATAGAAAATTTTGGCACCAGTAGAAACAAAGCCAATAATTCAAAAAAAAAATACTTTTTTTTAAAACAAAAAAAAAACTTTTTCTCTCAAATAAACTTGGGCAAACAATGACTCAAGAGCCCTTTTTTATTACTGGATTTTTTTTAAAATGTTGAAACAGTATTTTTTTTTCCCTAAATGGAGTTTCATTAAAAAAACATTTGAAATATAAACAGTTTGTATTTTTCAAAAAAAAATATTTGATAAGTGCTTTTATCAACATTTGAGAAGTAGTTTATATTTAACAAATATTTAAAAAAAAGTGTTTTCTACTATTAAATTTTTTGAAAGGGCATGCATTTAAAAAAGGTGAGTAAGACAGGTAAAGGTAATTACACTAATTAATAATTTTGGCTGAAGATTTTTTTTTGGGAAAGAAAATAACAACTTTTTACTTCTGCTTCTATTTCTAAATAGCATATGATACTTCCTTATCATGGTAAAAAAAACCCCACTTTTGCTACCATTCAACTTATCTTTTTTTTTTTTTGTGGGATAAAATAAACACTTTATTTAATGAGGATAAAATTAAAAAAAAAAATCTTCTCTCCCTAGTCAAACAAGCTGTCATATTGTCCTTGTCTGTAAACATACAAGTGTTTGAAGAGGAGAGGTCGATAAGTCTATTAGTTGCAAGCTGTTGCCTGTTTGGACACTTTGATGAAAGCGCTTTCTTCCATTGTCTCTTTTGCTTTGTCCTTTTTTTGTGGTATTTGCTTTTCTAGAAATGGAATGTCTATCTCTTCGCGGCAGTCCTCATCACACTACGCAATATCGGTGCCACAATTTCCCTCAGAATCGAATCAGGCATATTGCAAGATTATAAACTAAATCCTATCATTGCGTCTTTTTTTTTTTTTATCATAAATGTTTAGTGTGGGTGTAATAACTTTTTAATATGCAAAAAATAATTATGTGATTTTGGTGGTTGTATATAAATTAGACTTGTCACTTGAGGTGTTAATTAGAACCAGTCTTAGTCAGATTCGTTTCTTAAAGCCTCTAAGTTTTTTAGGATTAGATTGAGCGTGTTTTATTCACATAGAGGACAGATCTTTTTAAGCCGTTGAAGCGACTGGAGAGAGTGTAAGTAGATTTTTTAGTCATTTTTTATTAATTAAAATTTCTAAAGTGTAATTTTTTAATAATTAAAAATTTTATCTTCACAGTTATAATTTTTATTTTTATGTTTAAAATTTGTAATCTTTTTTAAAAAGTGTAAATTCCTAACTGTACCCCCATCTTAATTTACATGAGAGTTGAGAAAATTCTCAGGGCTACGAGCCAGCTTAATGGGCTTGCCTGTAACAAGTAACTTTATGGGCCTTTATGGGCTAATCCTTCAGATCTAGTTGTAAAGACTAGCTCTAAAAATATAAATTAAAAATGTTAATCAATTAATTTCGTTTAAAAAAAAAATTGTTAGGCTTTGAAGGCCTAGCCTAACTTGATTCCATTTAATCATTAATTTTTTTAATAAATTATGCTAATTTTTTAGATTTTTTTAATCATATAAGATACACTTTTTATTTTAAAAGTTATGTTTGATTCCCTTAATATTTTGATATGTATTATAGAAATCTTTCCTCTAATTTATTTTCTATTAAGAAATTTTTTGCAAAATATGAAACTTTGAATTTATTACAAATACAACATTAAAGGTAGCTAATTCATATTAAACTTTAACACAAGATTGTACTTTTATTAATAATAAATATAACTAAATAATTCTATTTTTAGAAAAAAAATATACTATATAAAAAGCTAATTTCATTGAAAGAAAATAAATTAAAAGAAAGCAAAGTGTAATTTTAAAACAATAAAAATATTAGGTGTAATTTAAACTAAAGCTCATAAAAATTAATAAAATAAAATAAATAAAAAAGTGTTTTTGTTTAGCTCTAAAGACTAACCTGGTCCAACCAAATTAAGCTCTACTTAAAAATGAACTATCATTTTACTGATCCGAAATTGTATGTTTTTTAAGAGTTAAACAAATTGATCCATAAGATTTGATCCCTATTGACAACTCTACGAGCGTGGAACTAGCTTCTCATATTCCAAAAAAAAAAAAAGGACTGTACTTAGGGCTGACCATCGGCTTCAAGGATTATTTTGGTTGGGTTTTAAACTATTAAAAGTATGGATCCATATATACCCAAGCCCAATCTTACTCAGTGTCAAGAGTACGAATCTGCTCTTTATTATTTAAAAACAAAACAAAAAAAAGGAATCTGCTCATAGCCCGTGCTGGCATGGGTTTTAACTTACAAGTTTTAATCTGCATCTGGCTCTATATTTTATTTTTTTAATTATCATATTAAAAATAAAATTATAATTTTATTTGTATATGAAATTAATTTTATTGATAGAAAATAAATTTTTTAAAAAAATATTTTTATAATGTATATGAAATGTTAAAAGAGTTGAATGATTTTTCTTTTAAAATAAAGATACCAAATGTAGTTTAGCCAAATATCAAGGGACCTAAATATAATTTACTCCTTTTTTCCCCCAAATATATGCACTTTTAGTTTGCATGAAATGATGCAGAGGCTACAGTTTTACCATTGGAAAGCCAAAAAAATAAAAAATGGAGATCACACCATCACCTTGGATCTTCTTCTTTGTTTTTGTTTTTGTTTTTTAATTTTCTGTCAACTTTGGAAAGAATATATAGGGATTATCATTTAAATAAGTCTAAGTTCCACCCATTTTATATTTATCTCTTTTTTAAATTAACATAAAATGAAGAGAAAAAAAAAATAGAAAAGATCAAACTCTTTGAATTAGTGGCACCTCAATACCAAGTGTGGAGGAGCAAGTCTCTTATGCTACATGTCTAAGATTATACCACAATCACATCAGATGTTGCTTGGAATTGTCCAATTTGATGACAGTCTTCTTCATAACATAATAGCTTCATCTTTGAAGATGATTTTGACTTATCCAGCAAAATATCAAATTCATATAATGGATGCGAAGTATTGAAAGTTCAGTTTTTTATGTTAAATATTTAACATAAATATATCTTCTTTTCATTATATAGTTATTTAAAGGTGAATTAGTAAACATTTTGATCAGCTATAATATATTATCAATAACAAGCCTATTTCATTACAAAATAAACCATATTTTATAACGAAAATAATAATTTGAGTGGATTGAATACCTTACTTTTTTTATTAACTTGTATTTTATAGTAATAGTTTTCATACAAGAAGAAAATGCTAATTCTCTTTTGATCTTAAAATTTTATTACCATTAATTCAGCCCTAATGACATCAATTTAGTTTTGATTGAAAAATTTATTATCATCAATTTAGTCTCTAAAAAATTCTAATGATATTAAGTTAGTTCTAAGTCATGAGATGCAAATATATTTATTTTATATAGTTTATAGAATGTTTATTATACCTTTATAATCATTAATCAATTTATCAAATTATTATTTTAATTATTAAATTAATTTTTTAAAAATAAGGGTATAAAATTTTTTATTTTACATATTATCACTCACTTATTTTGTACATTTTTATTTTCTTTATACCATCTAACCAAATAAACTATAAAACTTTTAAGAAAAAAAATGATAAGGCAGTATCTTTTAATAACCAAAATTGTAATTTATTCACTTTTATTTGGGATAATTATATACTTAGTTTTATAATTTGTCTAAATTTTTAATTTAATCCCTATATATATACACACACACATATTAAAACCAATCCTTACCCTTTGCTACCATTTTTTACGTGGTCTCCAACATTAAAATCTTTTATGACATAGTTACTTTGAAGCTAGCTTGACTAATAGATTGTCGATGTGTCATCAGATAATATTGGGATAAACTTAAAAATTATAAATTTAGTCCTTATAATTTGTTTATATTTTTAATTTAATCTCTATGATTTGTCCAAATTTTCAATAGTAATTTTTTTGTAGTGAATATTTAAAAGTGTGATGCACATTGTGTTTCTTATCACCATAATGGAACTAAGAAAGTGAATTGTGTAGAAACTATTCAAGAAGAGTTTAAAGAATTAAAATTGCAATTAAGTCTTTGGGCTTCTTCAAGCAAATGAAAACATATGTTTAATGAATGTAAAGATTATGGTGTTGTCAAAAGGGTACCACATATATAGAATATACAATTTTAGCTAAGCTCCCTTGGCGCTGTATCCTAGCAGACATTTGGTTTATATGCCTTAAAAGAAATAGATACATAAAGGTATTTGCATTCCAAAATTTAGAATTGGATCAATGTGCAGGATCTACCGCTAAAATTTAAATTATTTAAATTAAATGTAAATAATTCAATTTTTTTTTATTTTTAAGATTTCATTTTTTTAATTTTAAAAAATTAGAATGTAAAATAAAAATAATTTTTTAATTGTAGACTTAAAATATCATGATTTGAATAAAAAAATAGAAAATATAAAATCCAAATCATTTAAATGAAATTTGGACGTCCAAATTATATCTTAAGGTAAAATGTGCAAGAAATTCAAATTCTCCAAATCTACTAAAGGTCATTTGGTTGAAAGATGTAAGAATAAAAAAAATGTATAAAATAAATAGTTAAGAGTAGGTAAAATAAAAAATAATTTTTTTATTTTTATCTTTTTAAAAATACTTTAATAATTAAAATAATAATTTAATAAACAAAATAATAAATACAAAATATAATAAATATTATATAAATTATCTAAATAAAATGCATCCGCTTGATTGCAAACCAAACACCCTTGAATTCTATGAGTTATTTTTCATGTTGTAAAAACCAAGAAACTACTCATCAATATTTAATATACAGCGATGTGTCAAACGTTAAGTTCTTTTCTGAATTGAGAGGAGAAGACACAGAGAGAAACTTAGGAACATTTTTGCACTCATTGTATTGATTTTAAATTTGCACAAAAAATCTAGTTGCATGCTGATGTTAAATGTTTTCACCTCCGATAAACAAACATGAGTTGGGAGCTCAATTCTCTTGACTACAGATATTTATGCTCACTTATTATTTCAAAACTAGAATGACATCCGTACAAAATATATACCAAAAACGTTTAAGGGTTCTCTACAACTTTAGCTGTGTGTGTATTAGATATGTTTAATGAGCAAAAGGCAGTAATTATGTGGCGAGAGTAAATTTTAACACCAAATCAAAAAGAAGGCTTAAAAACAACCTTAGTTTTCATTTTGAAATGATCATAAATTAATTATAGGTTTAATCAATATAAAAAGGTTAATTTCTTATCAGGAATCAAATTAAAAATTTAGATAAATTATAAAAATTAAATTAAAAGTTTTAAACAAACTACAAGACTAACACAATTTGTTAGCTACGTCAACTCTAAAATATTGAAGTCATAGCAAAAAAATTTTCGGGGGTAAAATAAAGTTTAGGGTGACGGGAGGCTACCCATTCCAAGGCTAAGGCGTATATAAATACGTGTCCATTAGTAATACGATAATAAATCTTAACATTACAAACCAAATCAAAAATAGTAACAGAATAAAAAACTTATTTAAAAAAAACTAAAAGAACAAAATTAAAAACTGAAACATGAACCAATATCGAGGTAGTTGGTTTAGCTGAGCAATTAATTATTGCCATTATTGAATATTTTCTTCATTCTGTAGAATCCGACTTCTCTGTATCTTTAGCCAGATACAGATCTTAGTTACTCCCTCCGATCAAGATACGAAATTTGTGTATTAAATTTTGAAAAGAAACAAGCCTACCGAAGTCCATTTTGTTGATGCATCTATTTTCCTCCAAAACTTAAAACGTTTTTCTCCTTAAGAACTTGGTTTTCCGTTCCTTCTCTTGCCATCCTGTTCATCACTTTTCTCAATGGTGGGTTTTTTCTCACTCATAAGACGCCTCTACCTCGCTCTATACAACTGGACCGTTTTCATTGGATGGTGCTGATCCAGATCTCTTTCTTTCACTATGGCCTCATTTCTGTAGGAGGGAATGCTCAAATCTGTGTGTGTGTGTGAACAGGTTTCAAGTTTTGTATCTTGTTTTGAAGACATTGAAGGAATCGGGTCATGAACATGTATACAATGTGGCCGAAAAGCCTATGCTTTTTGCTCAAACTGTTGCTGTATTAGAGGTATTTGTACGAAAAACAACAGATTCTTCTTGATTATGGACACACCCTTCTGTTTTTTTCCTCAGAAAAAAAATATAAATTTTCTTGGGAAATTATCTTAACCCTCCCTTTTCTTTTTCCTTGGTGCGGCTTTGAATTGTACAATGTGATAGATTTTTCATGGTTTAGTAGGTGAGTAATCCGTTCCTCATCAGTCACTACCTTAATTTATAAAAAGATGGTGATTTGTGTAAAGATTCAGTGTTTATAGCTTTCTTCTTCTTCTTCTTCTCGATGAAGGGTTGGTGCGGTCTCCAGTAGTAGCAACTTTGCCACAGATAGCTTCAAGGTTGTACCTAATGTGGGGCATCTTATGGAGTTTCCCTGAGGTTGGGACAAATTAAACTTTTGCTGCTTTCTTTATTCAAAATTTAAGCATATAATATAGAGTTTGAATCTTTTTCATTTCTTATTAATTTTAAAGAAAAATAAACTTAAAATATGTGAAATTTATCACTCAAATAGGTTTACGCATTCAAATGAGAAAGTGAATGTCACATATTTTATTTTTATTCCTCTTCAAAATTAATAGAAAATGGAAAGCATGCTGTATCCTCTTGTTCAAATGCTTTTACTTCTGACTGTGAATGACAGACTCGGACTCATGTACTTGTTAGCTCGCTACTAATCAGCTTTTCTATTACAGAGGCAAGTTTATCATGATTGCTATCTCGTGTAATATTTGTATTTGTTGTCTATTTTATTGTTTATTTCGTTTTGTTTGTTACAAACAAAAAGCTAGCTCTGCACATTATAGGATGGTTAGGACTTGGGAACTATGAAACACCTCCTGCGTGAACATATTACTATATTCTTAAGTGGCTTTCAAGTATGCTCAAAAATGGCTAGGCAAGCAAAAATTGCTGAGAAAAGGTCTCAATCATGAGTACTATGTTAAGGCCATTTGGTTGTACAAGGGAAAGGAAAAAGTAATTTTTTTTTTACAATATTTATTATGTCTTTGTTATTATTCTTCAATAATGTCTATCTCTTTTTTCCATTTTTTTAAAGTAGGAATACAATAATCATTTCTCTCTCATTTCATTTACGTTCTAATTTCTTTTTCATTCCTATCCTTAACTATTTTGTTTACTGAACGGTTTGTAAATTCAATATTTTTGTGTTCCATTGGCTGTTTGAAAGTGGGTAGATTTCTAACTGATTATCCTTGCATATCCTGCTGTTACATTTGTGAATGCATACATACGTTTTGTTTCGCTGACTTTAGAAGTCAGATTCAGTTCATGATCTTTCTGTACCAAGACATTGGAAGACAAGTTATACAAATAACAAGTGTCCGTTTCTTGTTTTATTTGCCAAACATATCGTGGCAGTATTTGAGATGTCATAAAAAGTCAGACGTGTCTTACATAAAATATGTCAATTTATGGATTTGATGGTTATAAGAATCTACAAGTTTGAATTTGCTCCATCTTCCCCTGCAATTATTCACTTTCTTCTAGTTACCTATTCCCTTTGAATCAAAGGATAAGAAAACTATTAATGGTGACCAGTATCGGTTTATCTTCTTTTTCTGCTAAAACTTACAGACCATTCGTTATGCTTTCTATGGCACGAAAGAGGCTTTTGGTTTTGTCCCTTCATGGCTCTCATGGCTAAGGTATGAAGTTTGAATTTTGCAGTAGGTAATCCCTATCTTGCTCTTGTTTTGAATACAATTTATGCCTTGCAGATATAGCACCTTCTTTGCGATGTGTATAACAGGCATCAGCAGTGAAGTAGGTCTAATATACAACGCCTTGCCTTTTATTAAGGTAATAAATTTGAAGAGCAGATTTTATAATCTTGTAGGAGACAGTTCTGTCTGTGTTGTCTGTTTATAATTACTAATAAGTAATATATATCTTTCTCTTCTGCCTTATCTTTGGGTAATCTCATGAAGTTAGCGCTTGAGTTTGTTGTGGGTTGATCTTTCAAAACCTTGACCATTTGCAATTTCTTGTCATTACCTATGTGATAAAACAGAAATAGGAGGGAGTTGATAACATATTACTCATGATTGACTCGGCTGCAACTTTTTGATTTAGTGGTTTCTCAGAAAAATTCTTGGGGTATATATTTTGACAGGAATAATAGAAGGGTATAACGAAGAATTTTCAGCTAACTTTTCAAAATCTTTTGAAATTTTCTTTTATATTTTGAGACATTTTGAAAAAGAGAGTTTATCCAAATAAAAGAAAAGGAAATTGTCATTCCGAAAATGCTGTAAGAAGTCAATGAAAACTTACCAAAATGAGTGCTGCATATGGTAAGACCCATCAACACTCACACCTATTTTTGTAAGTTTTTGTTAGCTTTTTACACTTATCTTTAGTATAATGTGAAGTTTGAATTCTCTGCATTTTCTATTTCAAATAAAAAAAAACAAATATATAAGATTCACTTAAGTCGTGAGTCTCATTTAAATATGTGGAATATACTTGAGTGATAAACTCCACTTATCTTGTATTTATCTTTCTCTAACATTAATAAAAAATAAAGTAAAAAAAAAAAATGAAAAGGATCTAAGCTTATACGATATGTATACCTGAGAATTATTTTTCAAGTTGTCGTAGCTTTCAAATTTCAAGTTAATGATGTGGAATATCTTGCAGGCATCTGAGAAGTACTGCATAAGGATGCCCAACAAATGGAATTTCTCCTTTGATTACTTCTATGCCGCCATTGTTGTATTGGGAATCTATGTACCAGGCATGAACTTAGCATCTTTCTTATCAATAATGTTCGTCTGGCTAATTTTACACTTGCTGACCTTGTAATTGTAAACTGAGTAGATGGCACAATTATATGCAGGTGTTCCACACTTGTTCCGACATATGCTAGCACAGAGGAGGAATGCCCTCTCAAAATCCAAGAGGGAGTAGAGTAACATCATCAGGCATTGGTTTTTGGCCAAACGTAGGATAGACATGTCTTGATTTGGATTTAATTACGTATCTCATGAATTTTTTCTTCTTTACGTAATGTATCTGTAAGACAACGAAATTATATTATGGATTAGACGTGCAAGCAACATTGTCACTTCAAATTACAAAATTTAAACAGTGATTGCTGAAAATTTTTATTAAAATTTTTAATATGTTCTTTCACACAAGAGTTCATTAAACTTTAAGTGTGTAAACAAAGTATTTGCTCATCAAATCTCATATATATATATATATATATATTCAAAAACTGCATTGCCAAAATTTCTTTTTTCATACGTCCTACCATCCTTTTTTCTTTTAAAATAGGAATTCGTCAGAAGACTTAGATGAATCAGAAGTCCTTTTTTATAAAATAAAATAAATGAATCTGTTTAGCCATGGTTTTAATCTTGGTTCAAAACTTGCGTCAGCCAACATTTTTTCATCTTACCAATTTTTTAAAATTTTATTGGAGCTTTTGTTTTCATACGGCCAAAACATGGCCGATTTGGTATGGGGTTGAAAAAGGATTCCCTTTTTATTCTATATTTTTGTAATATTTATTATATTTTTATAATTATTATTTAATAATAATTATTTATTTTTATTTTTTTAAAATAAGAATATAAAAGTCATTTTCTATTCTTAAAATAACTTTTTTATTTTATTTTTAATTTAATTCCTTTATATTTTGTGTGCCAAATGAGTATGAATTAAGAGTGTTTTTAAATAAATTAACAGACAACTATTTAGCCGCGATTAATACATCGTGCACTTAAAAAGGGAATGAAAAGGTTCTTGCAACAAAGGTCCACGAGAGGGACAGAAAGTGGAAAAAAAATTTTCATAAAAATATCATTCATTTATTCAAGAGTAAATTATATTAAACATATCAAAAGTGTGACTAAATTACATGTTTGTTCTTTTTGTTTTAACAATACCATTCGTCTTTTCTTATATTTGATATATATTATGACTTTTTTAATTTAATTTCTATCAATAAAGTTAATTTTTTATACAATATATGTTTTTCTAAAAAAAATTATTTAGCTATATTTATTATCATTAATAATAAAATCATAATTTCATGTATGTTTAAATCTAACATTAACTCAACTATTTTTATTACCATATTTAAAATAAAATTACACTCTTGTATTATATAAAAATATAACTTTATCAGCCAAAATTTAATTGGAAGGGATATTTGCATAACATATATCAAATATTAAAGCAATTGGGTGACATTATATATATATATATATATATATATATAAAGTTACATCTTTCAATCCTAAAAAAACTCCATTACCAAAAGTGAATATAAAATCTATTAAATAACACATACTATTGAACTTTTCTCCTATCTCAAAAGTATATTTTATTTTTTATTTTCTAATTTGAAATAGATAAAATTTAATTATTTTCAAAACGCATTAAATTTATCTTATTTTTAAATTCAATATCAAAATTTAGCTAACCCCATATAAGCAGCAGGCGTCCTATATTTTTGCAATGATATTCTGTTTCCGATAATATCATATTTCCTAATTATAATGTAATAATTGTTAAATATAGAATAACATTTTTTAAAATAATTACTTAAAATATTAACTTATTTAATAATTAATGGCTTCTAAAAGAATTAATTTAATTTTTTAATTAGGAGTGTAACTATAATAATAATTTTACTTAAATAGATGAAACATTTTTTATATTTAATAATATTTGATCATTATTATGTTGCAATTTTACTCTTTCCCCCCCCCCCCCCCAAAATATAAGTACTCTTTCTCTTATTATCATTATTTTTTTTATATCTTTATTTTTTGGAGTCACATTAGGATTTCATTTTTACACCAACTTAGTCCCAACCAATCATCTATCCAAATTTCAGACATGACCTAGGGCCCGTTTGATTCACAGTAAGGTAGATGTAATATATTTACATAATTTATGTAATATCTATTATACTCTTGTATTTATTATTTCATCTATTAAATTACTATTTCAATCATCAAATTATCTTTTTAAAAGTAAGAGTATAAAAGTTATTTCTTATCTTACCTATTCATTTTTTACATTCCCTTATTCTTTACATTATCCAACTAAATAGGCCTTTAGACTATTTGTTTAACTGGATCTCAATCCAATTAGTTGACCAAATCAGTGTGGATCTTAAAAAAAACTGTTTAAAGTTTATACATGACAAGGCAAACTAAGAAATATTTTCCTTTAGCAAAACTGCTACTTTAAAAGCAAATTTTTTTAGAGAGAGAAATATAGAAATGAGTAAACAACTGAACATGACAATAATTCAAGTGCACTCATCGCCTTTCTAGCTGTTAAAGATAAACTTATTTATAGAATAGGTTTAGATATTTTACATTTATAAATTAAATGCATATAATACATTTAGAGAAATATAGAGAAAAGAAAAAGAATGAGTATAAAAGAAAAAGTAGATTCTATACATACTCTCACTCTTTTATATCACTAAATACATGAAGAGGATCCAATTTATTATAGAACAGTGAACTACAAATTTCACAACTCACTTCTTTATTGCCTTTTCTACACAATTTATATTTTAAAAGCACAACTCTATACTATTAATTTATATTAAACCAAAGGCTTAAATGCATGATGTAAGTGTGATATGCAAGTTCTAATGTGCAAATATATTTATTCTTAGGCTTGACAATATGCTATGCCACTCTCATACTTTAGGTTGAGAATCAAAACAAAGAAAAAGAAAATGATGTCAATTCCTTAAATGACTTATAAAATTTTCTAGTAGAATTTTCTTTTTGTTTTCAAAATTCAAGTGCTTCAAGGTAAATTATCGTTTTTAAGAAAAGCTTGAGTTAGAAACGTTATACGCTTTCTTTTTGCTAAAAGGAGTGATAGATTGCTATTGCATGAATCTTGATCTATTCAGCTTGTAGCATAAAATACAAACAACAAGCCAGAGAACTAATAACTGCTCTGGGAATGAATCCTTTAAAGTTTGAGCTGTGGAGTTCGTAGTAGAGTTTGGCAAATCTCTATCATCCAAAGCTTCAACAAAGATTACTATGCCATTTGTTCTTGCCACAAAGTGAAAACACATTGTTTAAATAATAAGTTTATGATGCTTCAACATTCTTTCTCACAAATCGTGATTGCAACACAATTTCAAGGAGATTGAAGATTACCAAATACACAACTTGTGGTGGCTGAACTGTGAGTCTCTATCTCCATTCAAATTTTTTTATGAATGACATAGAATGTATATTGTCATCTTGAATCACCATTTTACTGCTTATTATCATCATGAATCACAACACATGTATATTGTCACTTGAATCATCATTTTATTGCTTATTATCATCGTGAATCACAGCACATGTATATTGTCATCTTGAATCATCATTTTACTTCTTATTATCATCGTAAATCACAACATAACTACTTTTTTTCATATGTGTGTTGCATTCCATGATAGGTACATTATTTACTACTTTGTGTGTGTGTGTGCGCGCGCGCGTATGTGGTCATATATACATTATTTACTACTTTGTGTGTATATATTATTAACTCTTTTCTTAATGTGCCTCACTATTAATGTGTATGTGTTTAAAATTCAATTACGAGTGTTCTTTTTACTGTTCATGCTTGAAAACTTTGTAATAAATTCATGGTATATTTTATTGCATAATCTATTATGGGCAATGTAGGGAATTAATATTGCATCTTGGGAAAGTCACCAGTGACTTTACAAAAATTATTCCATTATGTAAATGTTTAACATTCTTTATATAAGCATTAGTGTTTTGACATTTTTTATATAAGCATACTTTAAAATTGTTTATGTTACTTTAAAATGATTTTGATATATGATTTTCAGGAACTTAGGTGCCTCTAACTTTCGATTAGCTAAAAGTGCTAATTTTAAGGTTGATTTAAAGCCTAAAATGAAAATGGAGTTTGAAAGTTTAAAAGTAGTTTGGAAGTATTGGATTGACTATGGTGAGAGAGTCGAATTTGAAGTTAGAAAAGCATACAGCAACAAGGACAAGAAAGATAGTTCTACAACTTCATGTAGATTTGTTTGCCACAAAGAGGGAAATCAAAAGAAATACAAAATAGATTTGCTAATTATCAATCCTTGGCAAGAGACAAGAACTAATTGCAAAGTAAGGATAAGTCTCATGCACATGAGTGAAAAATTTAAAGTGCATGATTTTGTGAAGAATGTAATCATGAACTTCATCTTCTAGAAACAACACATATGTTGGCATCTCAACATAACATATTTAAAGTTCAAGCACATGAAATTGAAATGGTAGATAATTCTGTACTTTAGCAAATAGCATCATTTCAATAGATGAGTACATATGTAGGAGGCAAAGTTAATCTTGGTTATACCCAATTAGATACAAAAAATTATCTCCAGTTTAAAAGACAAAGAAGCATGGTATATGATGAAATTGGTTGTTTTTTGCAATATTTTCAATGACAATTATTAGATAATCCATCATTTTTTTCATGCATATCAAATGGGTATGGAAGAACAAATAACTAATATATTTTGGGTTAATGCAAAAATGTTAATTGATTATGGTTATTTTGGGGATGTGGTTTCACTTGGCAATACTTATTGTACTAATCGACTTGGAAGACCACTTGCTTTGTCACTTTAAAGGAGTGGTGATTTTTGGTGCTACATTATTATAAGATGAGACAGTTGAGTCATTCGAATAGTTGTTTGAAACTTTTTTGGAAGCACACAAACAAAAGAGGACTCATATTAATTTTACTTATTAGGATCAATCAATGGCCAAAGCATTACATGAGGTGATGTCTAACACTTACCATGGACCATGTACATAGCATCTAATGCAAAATGGAATCAAACATCTACGTAATTTGATGAAAAATGGCTCACACTTTTTAAGGGATTTTAAGGTTTACATGTATGAATATAAAGATGAAACATACTTCGAGGTGGCATGCAGTAACTTGCATTCAATATATGGTGTTCATGAGAACTCATGGTTGAGATCAACTTATAGCATAAAAAAAAATGGGCAGCTTGTTATATGAAAAAAGCTTTTATCATTGGCATGCTCAATACGTAATTTAGTGAAAGCCTAAATTTAGATTTCAAAAGTTGCATGAAATTGAACTTAAACATCATTCAATTTTTTAAGCACTTTGAAAGGGTTATAGAAAACAAGCGATACAATGAGTTGAAGTGTGAATTTGAGTCATGCCAAAAACTACCAAGATTGAGCCTTTTGTATTCACCTATATTTCGACAACTCACACAAATATATACCTCTACAATTTTTGAGTTGTTTCAACAGGAATTTGACATATACTTAATTGCATGTATAAGTATAGAAATGAAACTCAACCATTGATTGAATACATTATTACCATGGTGAATAAGGAAGGAGAATACATAGTTTTATTTGATCCTCATGACAAGTCTATTGCTTGCAATTGTAGGAAGTTTGAGACTTTTGATATACTATGTTGTTATGCTTTAAAGGTGCTTGATGTTATGAATATTAAGTTCATTCCTGACCAATATATTCTAAAGAGATGGACAAAAGAAGCTAAAAGTGGTGTTATACATAATGTTAAGGGAAAGGAAGTTCAAGGCGATGCCAAGTTAGATAGCACTCAACAATATAGACAAATTTGTCCTAAACTTGTAAGGTTAGCAACCGAAGCATCTACTTGTGAAGAATCATTCTTGTTTTTAAACAAAATTGTGGATGAGTGCAACAAGCAAATAATGGAGATTTGTAAGAGGCAAAAAGGTGTGGACAATGATAATGGTGATGCTCCAGTGAATGCAAGTGTAAGTGAGTGCATAACACAAGTGAAAGGATTAAAAAAGAAAGAAGGTCAGAAGGGTAAGAAACGTGAAAAAAATTGGATTGAAAAACAATCAAAAAGAAAAAGAAATGCACAAAGTGCCAATATTTTGTGAAGTCAACAATCTATGGTATGTAAATTTATTTTTGTATCTATTCATTAAAGGTACTCCATTCCTGTAATTGTAGAACTTAAATTTTTTTACTTTTGATTGTAGGACAATGAAGTTTTAAATCAAGTGCGATCTGAAATATCCTATTTAACAACTCCAATAATTTATGAGCACCCTTAAACCCATGAGAATCAATTTAACTTCAGTAGCTTGTTGTTGGTAATTTTACTTAATGTACTAATTACGTAATCTTTTATCACTTTGTTGTCAATGTTAATGTTGCAAATTTTAACTTGTTAAATCATATTTTGTAATATAGGCATAATATGATCATCCTATTTAATCATTGGGAGTACTAGACTTCTATGATAATATTACAAAGCTCAAAAATCAAGAAAGTTGATGGATATAGAACACTTGTATTTTGTATTTGATCAACACTTTACAAACTTCAATCATATATAGCTTGTATTGTTTAGCTTTATTACAGGCTTCCACACTTTGCTTCTGTATATTTAATTTTCTATGTACTTCCAATATTGCAGAACAACATCAAGTAACATGGATAATAGAGCAACTTGAAGACTAGTAGTTGTCTTGGTTTGCATAGACCAACTCTTGCCCTGCATACATGAGGAGAATTTTTTTTTTAATTCTTTTAACTTTGACAAAATGGTTAAAGTGCATTGATATGTATTTTGAGTTGTTTGCAAGAAAGGTCTGAAAGTTTATAGCCATATATAAATGCAAAACTTGACAGAAGAAGACCTAATAGACCTTTGTTTATTTTACCTTGTTCATGGTCTATGTAGTTTGCTAATTTAAGTTTGCACAGATGCAAATATGAACATACTTGAGCATCTCAATGTTAATGTAAGTAGTTAAAGCAAAGCAAGTTGCAAATGGTAAAAGAGAATGGGGATGAAGTCATAGAAATAGTACTTCCATTTGCCGAGAAAAATTAGAAATAATTGGTATAAGTGAATCATATGCTTGCTGGGTTAATTAAGCCCTGTAGCAATAACCCCCATTTTCTTCCAAATTAATACAATTTAACTCCCATAATCTAAAGACAAAGTTTAAGCAAAGAGGCAACAGAATTTATTAGAGAGATGAACTGACAAGTCATCTACTAGTAACTTCTTCCTCTTCTTTTTTGGGATAAATCATCTACAAATAACTTTGCCTAGAAATAATGTCAGATTTTTAATCAAACAAAAAGCCTTTCTTTTTTAGGATTTTCTAAAACCACAATAGTATTAAGAGAAACTATGCCTTATTTACGTTTAAGACTGAAAGGTCATATCTGTTCACATATGTATGTAACCCTGTAACAAATGTGCCCAATCATGAATAAATTTGTTGCAAAATCTTTTCTGTTAAAATAACACTTAAGCCACAGAGCAAATTAGCCTATTCTTTATAAGAGATATAGAATTCAATGCATTTCTTGCAAGATCTGAGAAAATAATAACTAAAAGACACGGTGAAAGATTTTATTTTGCCAAAGGTTTCACACCACTGGAAACAGTAAATGATTTGTGTAACAAAAAATTTGTAACCAACATAATACGTCCATTTGCAAAGAAAAATTAGAAATGGGGAATTCTCTCGTCCTACTTTGTTTTTGGACAACAAAAACTATGATATTATAATTTAGGAGAGTAAATATTATCTGCAAAATAATAATTTAAGAGAACAATAATACAAGAAGATACCATATTTTTAAATTGATTTCTATGCAAATCCAACTCATTTCAAAGATTAAAATTTCAGTAGCAATTATTTCATTTATATGATTTATAAAACGTCTGGTAAAATATGGATACAACATACCACGCAAGTTTGAATTTTGGAATACACTAAATATTGAAGACGAGATTCAATATGGCCAAGATAATACCATATAATTCTTTGATGCTCTGATCCCTCAGCTTCAATTTCCCATGGTTTGTTCTCAAGCTTCTTGTGAATGCACTGTCGTATTCTAGGCAATGAAACATGCATTTAAAAGGAATGAAACTTATTATTTAAACGTTGCATTCATTTTGTGGCAAGGACATATGACATAATAATCTCCGTTGAAGCTTTGGACTATAGAAATTTGTCGAACTCTACTGCAAACCCCATAACCCAAACTCTAGAGGATCCGTTCCTTGATGGCTCTTCCTTAGGAAATAAAGAACAAACAAAAGGTATGGTATTTTTTTTTAAAAAAAAATCCCCATAAATTTGAGTCTTATTCTTTTGAGTATTATGTGGACAATGATTTGAGGAATTAAATTTAAATTCAGTTGTTATATATTTGTTATCAGAATTCTTAATTAAAATACAAAATTTGAACCATGGAATGGCAGTAAGTACTAAGTTGGCCTAATCTCTTGCCCAGCTTTCGCCTTCTTGAGTGCCGCATTGAAGCATTCAACCACTGAACCGTTCAACGGTTCTTTGGCCTACTACCTTTCTGTTCGAAGGTTGAGCTTGTTCGATTGAAGCTAATGCTATGTGGCTAGCTCGTTGGCTAGATATGGAGGATATTGTTTTTTTTTTACCTACTAGTCCAAACAAAAGAGATTAGCCTCTTGATCGATCAATTGATTAGATTTCAGTATCAAGGGGTTGATGGAAGTGTGAGATCCGCCCAAGACTAATGCCGAGCAACTGGCTGCTGCAAGATGGGACAAAATATATGCTTTTTCAATTAAAATATAACAAATAAATAGATTTATTATGAAATTATATATTTGTTTGTAAATATTATTTATTTTTCATTTTATTATTAAAAAAATTATATATTTATTATGTTGTAATAAGATAACCTAAAAAAAATTTGCCGAACTACATATTACTTTTTCTAATTTTAAATGCATCAAATCAAAGTGAAAAAATGTAGTCTTTAAATTGTTTAGTCGCAATATCAAAAAATAAACTGAATAGAAGAGCTTTAAAATTGTTCAGCAATATATGAAGAGGCTATTGGTCCGAACAACAGTGATCTACCAATGTTTGGACCATTAATTTGGGGTGAAGATACTGGCATATTTAAAAAGTTGCTGTAAGAAGGGGGAAAAAATCTTTTAATACTTGTTAAGAATGAAATTCACAACTTTATTTTCAATGTTCAAGAGGTTACGCATCAGTGTTCTATTAATAAGAACAAACAAAAGGCATGAACATGAGAATTCTCTTTGCTCCTTGGACAAAGAAGAGGGCACACAAATTTAGGACAAAATCAATCTCAGCCTGCGGGTTCGGAGAGAAGAAATATAAGCAAACACAATATCAAAGGTTTGGCGCAGTGGTGCTGATACAGAGTTTGACCACCAAAATCCCAAAATTTTATTCTTCAGCAGCACTGGCAGCACTCAGATCCACAGACAGGTCCAACTCCTGAGATTACGAAGCAGTCAAAATAACGAATTAGCTGAAATAGAGTAGCATAGACGGCACCCTTCATCCATAGCTTAAATCAAAACAGAATGAAGACCATGATGTCCCAAAGCCTTGAAATAAGCAGTCTAATGCATCAAAGCTATGGCAGAGTGTCAAATCTTTAGACATTTCTTAACATATTCGCCTCTTTCATGTCAAGGAGATAACAAAATAAAAGATCAAGGCGCCAATATTCTCCTTAGAAGGCCATTAACACTTGCATGACAGATACTGCTTCAATGCCTATAAATTTGTCGAGACTCTAAAATAAACAGCTAATTTTAAACGTGCAAGCAGGCCTAATTTTCGAGAAATTAATTTTTTATGTTTAAAATTAATTATTATTTCTGAACTTTTTAGACTAACGCATCAAATCTGATACTTCTGTCCCTATTTTCTTTCTCTACTCTATCCTGCTGATTCTATACTCTACAATTCGATGGGGTAGTCTCTAATGCTGTGCCAACTTAAAATGTTAACCTATACTTAATATCTTGCCAGCCTCTGTTGGTGCAAGAAGTGCAGTAGAAAATAACTTATTTCATATATATAATGTTAAAGCATAACCTTAATGATAAAATAATTAAGATGACTGACCATCATCGTCAGTTCGTATTCTTGTTTCTCAAGAATGTCTGCATATTAGTTTCTCAAGAGAAGATGTCTGCATATTCTTGTTTCTTCCATTTATATTAAAATGCTAGAGAACTTAAGCACGCAAAAGTGAACTTAATTCTGCAGTTCTTAGATAGCTGAATTCATAAATGAATCTTCAGCAACTTTTTGTTCACATGGTAAGACAGAGATACTATTACCTTTCCAGTTATCTTGTTGTACATTGCAATCACATCTTTCACCGTGGTTTCAAAATGGGTCGTTGCGTCATAGCTCTGTAAATTAAATTTCAGTATTTGACCAATGATAATTATTACAATATAAAAAAGCTAAGTTTGCTGAAAACGCTCTTCTCTCTACTAAATTTCAAATCCTCATGGGAGAAGCTGATATATACGTAAAAAGATGAACATAAAAGCAGAGTTAACAATGTCATAACATTCTCGCTAAGGGACTCGATGAATATGGAATACTGAACCTGTGCTCTCAGGTATCAAACATTCGCAGATAAAGCAAAAGACGGTAATTACCCAGGAACTTATTAGAGATAGATATAAAACTCCCCTTCAAATTACACTTACTGTGGATATAAAGCAGTTGTCATCAGCGTTTTGATTCACCGGTTCATATCTATCGTAAATGTCAAAAAAGATTTCATCCACGGGTCCAAGGAGATCTATGCCTGGCTTCAATTCCACTTCAGGATTGTCGCTCTCTGCTTCTGTTGTAACAAAAGCAATGTATTTTCCTTTTGGAGCCACATTATGAGAGTAGGAGCAGCAGAAAAGGTACCTGAAGCATGCATTAACCCAAGATAGTTTAACATCCAGTCGAGGAGACTATTTGTAAGTCACTCAGAATTCAGATCAAGGGCGGAGGGAGGGGGAGGGGACCGCTCCTTCCTATATATATATATATATATATATATATAAAATTTTTAATATAATCCTTTTATAAAAATAAAACTTATACGAGGTTTTCAAAAAAATAAAATTCACGTGTATAAAAAATATGATAACATAATTAATAGTTTGCATACTTATGTTTTATATTTAAATGACAAAATATTATTAACTATTACTTAATTTTTATGAATAATTAATATATTATTTTAAAAATTTTATAAGTTTTTTAAGATAATAATATTGAAAACGACACACTTTTAAGATGATATCTTGTCAAACTTCACAAAAATTAAAAGTAAAAAAAGCTTCTATTTACACTTTTATGTTAATAGATTAAATATGACAAAGTGACTATCAACATTTTGGCTCAATCACTTTTATTTTTGGTTCAATTGTACCAAACTTCTGAATTTTGAATTATAATAACTTCTTTGAAACTTAAAATAAATTCTCATACGCTTTCAAATTTATACTAATAACCTTCTATTATTAATTAATCTATTTTTTTTATTAACGAATCATGATATATTAGTGATAATAAATTTTTATAATTTTTTTTATACAAATAATCTTTTTAAATTTTAAGTCATATATATATAAAACCTCCTAACGTATTAAAATAATAAACTAATAACATAGAATTATATGTGTAATTTTAAAAAGTCTAAAAAGGTTTATTGTTAAGTATTAAAAAAGCATGAAATTTTTTATATATGCCTAAAAGTTTAGAAGGATTACATGGAATTTAACTTATTTTACATTATGATTTTGTTCAAATAATTAAAGCAACATGCGCCATAATGTACTATTTTTAACACAAAAAATACTATGTATTATAACTCAGAATCTAGCCCCTTAAAATAAATTTCTCCCCCTACCCCCGATTCAGATGATGACTAGTAAGTCATTCAGGTCCTAATAAAAACTTTCACCCAAACATACATCACTTTCGAAACCAAATTTGAATCAACCTAGTCCTGTAGTGCGCTAAATCTCGAAATAAAGAAATTCAGAAAGAAAAAAAAAAAAACTGTTTGTTGTCTTTAAAATCGTTGCTTATTACTTAATATGGCCGGGTTTCAAGTAACTCACTAACGGGTACATTTGAAACAAGCTTAATTCACTGTTTATGAGAACTTGGTAAACATACATATCTGATTTACGCTCAAGTTGTTTCTGAGGCAGAATAACCTGGACAGACGAAGAGTCGTTGGTATTTGGGATCGGATGGCTCATAATGCATATTGCACGGGCCACTTTCCCGACCTTCTTCACCTATTGATAGATAGATAGTTTCATTTAAAGGAAATCTAACTCGAAATGATCATCATATGAGATGGTCGTTATAAGTTGCGTACCTTGTCGGGTAAGTATGAAGGATCACACACAACTTTCTTGCATTTAGCTGTTTCTCCTTCTGAGGTCACACCGACAACCTTTCCACTCTCATCAAACTCAACCTGTCATTAGTAGCATCCAACATCATGCGTCACTAATGGCATGTTTGGTTCAGCTTTTTTTTTCACCCAAACCATGGTTTTGGTCAAAAGTTATAACTGGTTGCTTTGGCCAAAACCATGGTTTGGGTGAAAAAAAAAACTGAACTAAACATACTATACCTCCAGCAATATTATAGCATTCAAGTTACACATAGGCGTAACTGCATCCAAAAATGAATGTGATGGACGATTTAATATAGTTTAGCTTTCTAGGATTCTAGCCGCTATCTGTTGTAAATAGAGTGACGACATAACACAGTCATTTATGTTACATACCTACGCTTAAGAAGAGGTGGGAAATTATTAAACTTGGTGCAATCATGAAGATACAAAATTTCCCGAGGGCCATTATTCCATTGGACTAGTGCAAAATCAATCAAAGTACAAGGGAGCAGAGCTACGATCCACCCTAAGCTAATTCAGACTTTATAAGCTGATTATATAGCCAAGAGGATCACCAAAAGGAATTCATATTTTTTTCGTACTCATGTGTTATGACTATATATTTACCTTGCACTCTGGCTTGTTGAGCATGTAGGTACCACCATAAACAGCACTCAAACGGGCAAATCCCTGCCAATAATTACAATAGTCAAAGTAACAAAGAAATTCCTAGGCCATACTCTTTAGCTGCTGTAGTGTGTATTACAAACCTGAGGAAGCTCTCCCAGACCATAGAGGGGATAAATATAAGGGGATCCGCCTTGAAATCGTGCTAAAGACTCTGCATATAGCTTTAGCAAAACCATAATTAAAATAAATTAGATTTTCACAATTATTACTTTGCACAGGCACATGTACCAGAAGAGAGGACAAATCACTCCTCCCAAATAAAAACCCAACGAGAAAACAAAAACCTGGTTCTTGTTATGCTTCATAGCAACACAGACATGATTCAGTGAGAAAATCTTGTATAAAAGAAAGTCAAAGATAAAGACTGCATTGATGTCTGACACTTGAATTTGAAATGTGAAAGAAAATTAAAGGCTTTCTGAAAAGCTTCACATCTTTACCCACTCCCATGATTTCATAATTTGGTCCTCTCTCCTCTACGATAGAAAGACGAGAAAGAGTGCTAGAAAAATCCCCAATCCAAGACACCTATGACATGTTACCATTTTAGAAGGAATTTAAGTTTAAAAGATATATCTGATTGTATTGTCTACATTTTTCCCCCCAAAGTAGAAGGCTTCATAAGAAGTCTTCCAGTACGATGATCCTTTGACACCAACCATATTCTAAGTAAATAAAATTTAAAGTGATTTTTCTAGATGCATAGGCCTACTATTACAGAGTTATAACACTCTGATGTAACCTTGAGTCTTCTAGCCTCTGATTCAAACTTAAAGGGAAATGTAATCCTAAAGAAACACTTGCGTAACCAGTAGACTGACAAACTACGTCAAAACTATTCCGGCATATTCTATCATTAGCAGCACATATGAACCGGAAGCTGAAGCAATATGCAGGTTGAAGGAAACAGTAGGCAGTAGGAAATGACCTCCCAAACACCAGCATACTCACTGTGACAAAAAAAAATCCATTAAAAGAACTAATTACCTTTATTCTTTTAACAAAATATATTGCAGGTTGGTTTAGGTAACTATCATCCAAATGAAGCGCCAATGCATGGCCAATGAAGTCAACTGTGTTGTCATCTAGCCCATATTTCCTATTTAAAAGCAAACTTTGAGTTATTTTGCATCGCATAATCATTGTGGTAGAAAGCAAACAAGCATGAGATCTTCATTAAAGTGAATAACCAAATCAGAAGATTCTGTGAAGGTTTATCAACGTGAAAGAATGTCTTTCCTCATACAACATTTTCAACAACTTGTCAAATTTTTATTATTAAAGAGTGAATAAATTAGATAGAAGAAATTATATGAATTTACCCTAAAACAAAAACTTATACTATACTTTAATTCAATTTTAAACTTTTTAACTAAAATATCCTCAATTTATCACTTTTATATTTTTTTAAGGATGTTTTAATAAAAAAATTAAATAGAATTCTATATAATTAACTCTAAAAAAATTTTACGTAGAACTGTTTTGGAATTAGAAGTCTCACTTTCTGCTTTAATTGCAATCTAATTTGTAACTGAAAGTGTTGAAATTAGTCACCCACAGACTCACGCACTCAAGAGTAAATGAAAGTGATATATTACGAAATGAGTTCTTTTGCTGTAACTGTGTTAAGGTCCAGGCCTTCTTTAGATTTTGGATCATTTTCATCAAAGTCTTGTACATAAACGAAAAATTTTCGAGCACGCCGCTTCTCAAACAACCCCATAAGGGGAGATTTTAAAGCTTCCACATCATTTGATGGTACTTTATGAATCTGAAGAACACAATCAAAGTCATCAGTTTACATTTTATATTGAAAATAAATAGCTATAGGCTCGGAGCAAAGCTCAGTTAGCATTAGAATCTCATACCTTTTTTTTATTGTACACAAAACTGCCATCTACAGCCTTGAAATTCAGATATTTGGTAACATTTGTATGGATGAGAACACGAACCAAAGTTCCATTGGCCATCATGAACTGTTGAAGCATCATTAGAATAGTAAGGTGAAGAATGGTAAGCAGCATAGTTAGATTGGTAATGCTCCTTTTTCAATCAAAACTAGTCCTTACCTATAATAAATTTAGCCAAAATAAGATGTCAATCAAAATTTTATCAGCAGGTCAAATTATAGACTACAAACGTTCAAACAATACCCAATTCTTTAGCTGTTGCTTTTTTATTAGAATATAAAAAGCTAAAAAATCAAGTGTTAAATAATATAGGATCACACATTGCAGTTACAGCTGTAAGTCCCTTGCACTGATACTTTCACATTCAACCCATGATTCGAGCTTCATCTGAATTTCTCTTGATAAGTTAGTCATACAGTATCAAAAGCCAGACAACAGATTATTTGAGCAAGCAAAAGCCAAGAGGTAGTCCAAAGAAGTATCAGATGCTACTCGATAAAAATAAAAAATAGAAGATAAGAAGAAACAAAGGAAGGTTTCATGTACTCTACTCTTGCAGCAATTATCAGTAATAGTTAAATAATATTTTTTGAAAAATGTACTCATTCTGCATACCTTTGGGATCATATCAACATTGTAGTCTTTGCTTGAGCCTAATTGCTCTGGAGGATTGTCACTACCCCTGAATCGCTTCCAAAGCTACACATAAAGGAAATTTATGGCATCGATCATATAAATCCTAAAAAAGCAGACAAGACAAACCAGTTCAGATAAATATTTAATTGCTTACCTGGTTAAGATTAAGTGATGTGGATTCTCCTCCATAATAGTCATTTCTATCCATATGCAGTACCTGATCCAAGTCGAGACAGTGAAAATTGAGAGCCAACAAGTCCCATGTTATAAACTCCCAAGTAATTGTGACGAAAACTACACCGATCCATCATTAGAACCTCTAAGATGGTAGAAAATTTACAAATACATCTCTCACAAATCCAATAACATCTATCATCATCCATTAAATTTCTTTTGTTCTTTTTTAATCCAGATATCATATTATCGAAAATTAAATAACTAGAAAAACACTTTGAGCGCTAATCAAATTGACAGAATGTGAGATGCTGATTTGTTCTTGAGAAAAAGAAAATAAAAGTGGATGAGAAATTAAGTAGAGAAGAGTACTTTGAGTCCGTCAACAGAGAGAAGGCCACTAAGGATGCATTCTTTGAGTCCGGTTCCCAGCACTATAACATCATATTCTTCGTCCATGGTGGAGATAGAGATCGCAGATACAGAAGAGGCGGGAGAGAGAAAGTGTGAAAGAGAGAGTGAGAAATGGAAGAGAAACGAAGAGTCGGGCCTTTCATATTGGGAGAGAGAGAGAGGGTGAGGAGGTATCGGGTGTCGTGCCAGCGTTCCGCATGATTCGGTTTTACCGGTAAACTCGTGTTTTTAACGACCCTTCGCGCGTGCGAAGATCTGTTATTATTTTCTTCTGCAGAAATTTGCTGGAATGTACATGGCTGATTGTGAAATGTGTGGTAGCATTTGTCGGGTTATTCAGCCTAGGTCGCAAAACGGGCAGGCGAATCACACTAAGGAAGATGCTGCAGACATGCAAAATTTGAAATATAGTTTATTTATTTAAAAATTTTTATTTATAATACTTTAAAGACTTCAACTACGAATACATAAATATTAGGATAGTTAGGGTATTGACCTAATTCAGTGGACAGGTCAGTCCAGTTTTCAAGTTATGTGAACTATTTTTCTTTTTAATTTTTGGTTAAAATTATAAAATAACTTTTTAAAAAATAATATTTTTATATATGTTCCTATAAAATAATATTTTGTCTTTGCAAAAAATTAGAATTTTTATAGAAATTTTTATAAAAAAATATATTTTTTATTTATTAAGAGGATTGAGTTAGGTTGAGTCATTCTGACTATTCAAGTAAGTCTTATCCAATGAAGTAGCTTAATCTAGTGTTAAAAATTATGTTTTTTTTTATTAGTCTTGTTTAACTTTAAAAAAAAAATTATCTATGCCAATTCGAGCTAACGTGATCGGGTCAAATCAAGCTTTGTACATCCCTATCTGTTACACGAATATCAGGAAGTGAATGAAAATGGCTTGCTTCCTCGATTAACAGTAACGGTTTATACACAGAGTCACTGTGCTAACAGTATTTACAACCAATTAACATAGAGCTTAACTAAACTAACTAAAATATAAGTTAGTTACATATTATAACACCCCCCCGGCGCAAGCTGGAGGATGGGCATCAAACATTCCCAGCTTGGAATGTAAAAATGTAAAAGAGTCAGATCCAAGAGGCTTAGTAAGAATGTCTGCTAACTGCTCAGAAGATCTGATGGGAAGAAGATGAAGAGTACCATCGTTAACTTTGTCATGAACAATGTGGCAATCAATTTTAATATGTTTTGTTCTTTCATGGAATGTAAGATTAGCTGCAATATGTAAGGCTGATTGATTGTCACAGTATATAAGTGCTGGACGAGGATGAGGTTCTTGGAGATCATGCAGAAGATATAAAAGCCATTGAGCTTCACAAGTAGCAGATGCCAGGGCACGATATTCAGCCTCAGAGGAAGACCGTGACACTGTAGTTTGTTTCTTGGATTTCCAACTGATAAGAGAGTGACCAAAAAAGAAACAAAAACCAGTAATTGATTTTCGAGTATCAGCACACCCGGCCCAATCAGAATCAAAGTAGCCTTTAAGTTGAAAATCACAAGAAGAAGGAAAGAAAAGGCCTTTTGCTGGTGCAGATTTGATGTAGCAAAGCACACGTCAGGCAGCTTTGAGATGAAGATCAGTGGGGTTAGAAACAAATTGACTAAGCTGTTGTATGGCAAAAGAAATGTCTGGTCGAGTGGTAGTAAGATAAACGAGTCTGCCAACCAAAGTCCGATAGAAAGTGGGATCTGAAAATAGAGTTCCAGTATCCTTGTTCAGCTTGGAGTGACGGTCCATAGGAATTAAGGCAGGCTTGCAATCAAAGAAGTCTGAATCTGAGAGAATTTCTAAAGCAAACTTCCGTTGACACAAAGAAATGCCCTGAGGAGAACGATTGATCTCAAGACCAAGGAAGTATTTAAGCTCACCCAAATCCTTGATTTTGAAAGAATCATCAAGAAGAGACTTGATGCGTTGAATTTCAGTAAGATCAGTGCCAGCAAGGATAATGTCGTCCACATAGACCAGGAGAGTGGTAAAAGAATCTGCTTGATGGCGAACAAACAATGAATAGTCTGATTTGGATTGAGAATAGCCGAAGGAGATAAGAGACTGAGACAGCTTGTGAAACCATTGACGACTTGCTTGCTTCAACCCATATAGTGGCTTTCGCAATTTGCATACAAGATTGGAATTGGTAGAGGAATATCCTGGGGGAGGAAGCATGTAAACATCCTCAGAGAGATCACCATGAAGAAATGCATTATTAATATCAAGTTGATGGAGGTGCCAATTCTTTGCAGCAGCTAATGCAAGAAGAAGTCTGACAGAAGTCATTTTAGCAACTGGAGAATAAGTATCAAGATAATCAACTCTTTCAGTTTGTGTGTAGCCTTTGGCTACTAGACGAGCTTTGTATCATGCAATACGACCATCGGAGTGATACTTAATCCGATAAACCCATTTACAGCCAATGGGGATTATTCCTGGAGGTAAGGCAGTCATGGTCCAGGTGTGATTCTGTTCCAAAGCCGTGAGTTCAGATTGCATAGCCTGCTTCCATTCATCATATTGAATAGCCTGTTTGTAAGTTTTAGGTTCTAATGTGGTGGAAATAGACAGGCTAAAGTGCTTCTGGGAAGGTGACAAAGAATCATAAGATAAGAAAGAAGAGATAGGATATGGAATACCTGGAGGATTGGAAGGGGATGGAGTTGATGTCAAGAGAGAACAATGATAGTCATGCAGATAACCCGGGGGTCGTCGAAATCTGGTGGAATGACGCGGAGGATCTGGGGGATGTGGAGGAGGTGAATTAGATGGAACAACAGGGGGAATGAAGTCAGGAAAATCTAAGGAGGGCGGTTCTTGTGGAATAGGTAAGTCAGTGGAGGAAGAAGGATTGGAAAAAAATGAATCATGAAAAGGAAATATAGATTCATGAAAGGATACATCTCTAGAGACAAGAATCTGACGTGTTTTGAGATCTAAGAGGACAAAACCTTTAGTTCCAGGTTTGAAGCCAAGAAAAATGCACTGATGAGCACGTGGGTCAAGTTTAGATCTGCCAGTAGGACTAGAAGAAGCATAGCATAAGGACCCAAAGACACAAAGATGGGATAAATCAGCTGGTTTGTGAAAGAGACGTTCAAAGGGAGTCTGATGTGCAAGGATAAGTGTAGGTAGTAAATTGATGAGATAAGTGGCATGAAGTAAGGCATAGGACCAGTAACATTTTGGGACGTGAGCTTGAAATAATAAGGCACGGGTGACATTAAGCAAATGTTGATGTTTGCGTTCAACAATACTATTTTGTTGGGGAGTCTCTTTGCAAGAAGTTTGATGAATAATGCCTTTGGAATTATAATAATCAGTCATTGCAAATTCCAAGCCATTATCAGACCGAACAGTTTTGATGGTAATGGAAAATTGATTTTCATGTAAGGTGATAAAATTCTGTAATAAAGGGCGAGTTTCTGACTTATTCTTCATGGGAAATGTCCAGGTGTAGCGAGAGAAGTCACCAACAATTGTTAAAAAGTATTTATGGCCATGAATGGAAGGTTGATTGGAAGGGCCCCATATGTCCACGTGAAGTAAAGAAAAAGGATGTAAAGACTGTGAATAGCTAACAAGAAAAGGTATCTTTCTTTGTTTGGCAAAATGACATACATCACAGTGATTGATATCTTTATTGAAAAACACAGAAGGATAAAGTTTTTGGACAGTGTGCATGGTGGAATGAGACAAATGACCCAATCGAAAATGCCAAAGGTCAAAATAAGCAGCATCTTGTGAGCGAGTGTGCTTTTGAACAGAAAGAGACAAATGAGGTTCTGCATGTTCCTTGAGTATGTATAAGCCCTCTTTGACATCAGCTGAACCAATCATCTTCCAATAGTCCAGATCCTGAATAAAGCAGAGAGAACGAAGGAAAATGACACAACAGTTTAAATTGAGGGTAAGTTGAGAAACGGAAATGAGGTTGAAATGAAAGCTAGGGATATATAAGACATTAACTAAGTGAAAGGTAGAAGAAAAATGAACTGTACCAACAAAGGTGGCAATAACAGATGTATTGTTAGGCAATTGAACTGAAATAGGAGGAATCTTATGATAGGAAGAGAAGGCAACAGAATTGCAACAAATATGATCAGTAGCACCTGTGTCTATAATCCATACATCTTTATTTAACACAGCAGACGAAATAGTATGATTACCTGGAGTAGCAAGAGCATGATTGAGTGAGTGTGATGAAGAATGAGAATCATTCTGTACCAGTGATAGCAACTTTTGATATTGTTCAGGAGTGAAACCCAAAGTAGCAATTTGATTAGATTGAGCAGCATCAAAAACGGTAAGAGTAGTCATAGGAGTAGAAACAGTACTCTCTGAAGTCATCACATTATTGACAGCATTTTTTTGTTTTGTGAACTTGAAACCAGGGGGAAAACCATGTTTCCTATAACATGTATCAATTGTGTGCCCAGCCTTGCCACAGTGAGTACATTGTTTAGAAATAGGATTCGGATTACGAAATACAGGTAGAGGTGATTGAGAATTCTTAAAATGTGGTTTGGCAGCGAATAGAGCGATAGATTCAGAAACATAGCCTAGTTCACATTCTTGTTGAACAACAAGAGAAAACACTTTGTTGATAGAGGGTAGGGGATCTAAGAGCATGACTTGAGATTTAACAACAGCAAACCTGTCATTGAGGCCCTTTAAAAAATGAATTACATAATCTTGTTGTTGATATTTACATGCATCACATGAGCGGCAAGACATTGGACGCAAGGTGTTGAGTTCATCCCAGAAGATCTTTAAAGCAGTGAAATAATCGCTGACAGAAAGATCTCCTTGTCGTAAGGAGTAGATCTCCTCTTGCAAGTCAGAAATTCGGAAGATATCACCGTGAGAGAAATGATCTTGGAGATCATCCCATACTTCATAGGCTTTATCAATCCACATGACACTTCGAGTGATGTTTGGTGAGAGAGATCGGTGTAACCAACCAAGAACAGTGGTATTACATCTCTGCCATGCCGAAAACAGAGGATCAGATGAAGACGGAGCAATGATCAAATGATCGATGAAAGAAATTTTATTCTTCGACATTAATGCCATCTTCATGGCGCGGGCCCAACTATGATAGTTGCTTCCTGTCAGAGGCGGTGCGACAAGAACCAATGCCGGGTTCTCATTAGGGTGGAGATAGTAGGGGTTCGAAGGATTTTGGAAGATGTCATCGGCGGCAGTCGCCGGAGAAGAGGTTGTCTCAGCCATCGAAAAAAAATTAGAGAAAGAAGTGCTCTGATACCATGTTACGCGAATATCAGAAAGTGAATGAAAATGGCTTGTTTCCTCGATTAACAGTAACGGTTTATATACAGAGTCACTGTGCTAACAGTATTTACAACCAATTAACATAGAGCTTAACTGAACTAACTAAAATATAAGTTAGTTACATATTATAACACTATCCAAACCCTTTTTATCAAAAATTAATAAATAAAACCTCAAACCCAAATATATATATATATAACAAACTCTAATAATATTTCATATTATGTGGTAAATTATTAAGAAAGGAAATAGAAAAGAACCTTATAGGTGTGAGTACGGATTAGGTTTCAACTCAAATTTTAATTAAACTTAAAGTTGTCATAGATCACTGCCAAACAATTCACGAATATTAATACAAAAATAATACACACTCATATAATCATTTAAAAAAATAAATTAAATAAAGAATTATGATCTTTTATATTATGTATCTATATAAAAAAATTTATAAAATTATATATTATAATTTGTTATTGATGCATAAGCTTTTGTACTTATTTATAATTTTTAATAAAATCATATATAAATATAATATACTAGTAGCTTAACATGCCTCGGGGCATGTTAATTTGCTGTTTTATTTTTATTATATAAATAATTTTATATAACCCCCTCATCCACATTTGGAGAGTTAGGAGATTGAGAGTGATCTATACCTAATTTGGTTGCTAGAATCCTTCCTTGTAGACTTGCGAATAGAAACAGAATTATGGATGATTCAACTTTTATTTCATTTATTTTGAAACTTCTATTCAACCATTTGGATGAATTAACATTCTATCTTAGAAATAATAGAACGAGTTACATTTCAAGAAAGCTTGGTTCAACTGATGAAAAAGTCATTAAAATAATCTATGTGAATATGCTGTAATGATTTTATCTTTTTTTTTTTTATTTTGTATCAATTGCTCTTTTTATTTATTTTTATTTTTATTTTTATTTTTTGTGGATGCACGACTTATAAATTGATTTTTTATTTTGATTTATTAAAAAATATTATTTTATTATTTTTTAAGGATATAATAGTCATTTGCATCTAATCCCTTTTCATTCCTACATTAATTTTATCTAATTAAGCAATAAAATAAAATAATATTTATATATTTTTTTCATATCATATTAAATATATCATACCAAACATAAATATAATTTTCAAAATTTTATTTTGTTAAAATTCATTCATATTTATAGTCTTGGTTTTTATTCTCACGATAAATGGGGCGCAAGTCAAATTCATCTTTCTATATTCATATTTGACAGCTTAATATTAATCTTATTAACTGAATTATGCACCAGCTTAAATCAATTTTTCACGTTCAGTTTGTCCAACTAATCAACATAATATGTTGATTATGTTCATCCCTTTCGTAAATGCACAGAACTATATCCACGTAGTGCACAAACAATTCAATTCATTTACAACCGAGGGCGTGCGCTGATTCCACGTTGGAAACGAAATTTGATGAGAATAAAAACTTACCAAAGGCTGTTTCAAATCTTTAATAGGATTATCAACTTTATAACAACGTATTTACTTAAAGACATATCAAATGTTTCATTCCAGGTTCACCATTTTCTCTAGCTTCTTAGTTCATAGACAGATGCATATTATAAAACAAACAGGACAACTAATTAATCCTAGGGCCAATTCCACACATAACATTCTTGTTCAAAGAGTCAATATGCAGTTTGCTTATCAATTAGTCTAATTTATAAAACCTACTACAAAATTAGCAGAAAGATGGTCCAATGCGAGACATTTCGTCAATCCACCCTTTTGACTTGTAATATTGGCAGAGATTTAAGTGCAACGAGATCAGAGATAGAAACTAGGATAACACTAGTTTATATGCAAATTAGGTAAGGGTTTTACTTTTTCCTTGTTTTTTCTAGATGATATTAAGGTTCACGTTACTCATACACCTACATAAACATAGCTCAGAGCCATTACATTTAAACCATAGACTTCGTTTCTCTCTGCCACAAGTTTCAACTCTTGAAATTTCCTTCAGCCAGAATATGGTAACCTGCAAGTAAAACAACGAATGAATTAGCAGATTTTGACAGAATAGATGCAGTAGTACGAATGTGATAAAATTCAATTCAAGCAAAGATAGTTTTCCTCAGAAGAAGCCTTTCTACATATGCCTGACTAGCGAACTTTCCCAGAATGCAGAGTGAATTAACCGAACTCACCCCAATCTGAGGGACGTGTCTGAGTTAACATCATAGTCTTGAGTATAGCTGCAGATGTTACCTACAGACTCCGATGATTGACCTTCCTCGTCACCACATTCCTCGCTAGGCATTTCTGTCACCTTCAGTCCCAACATATATACAAGGTTTTTCATTAGCAATTGCAGAAGATTGTTGATAGGCATACAAACGTATGGAACAAAGAGAAACTTCCTACTTGACGTTTTAAACGCTCGTTCTCTTCCATCAATTTCATTCCCTGGTGGTTCAGTAAGGTTTTAGTTGACAGAAAATTAAGAGTGTTGCCAATAAAATGTATAAATAAAAAGCTCAAGTTCTAGTTTCCAACCTTTCTTTGGAGATCACCGATCTCATCCATCAACATCTGTCCCTGAAATTAAGCACGAAGATTTCAATTATATGAAATACCAAAGATCATGAAGCCAATGATTTTAGAGAACAGTATTATATAGTGGCAGACCTTCGTTTCAATCACACGGCTCAACCCAGCTTCGAGAGACATCTCAAGTTGCTGTAATTCTTCAATATTTAAACCTTGAAGATCCTCTCCTCTCATCTGCCTATATATATTATTTATTTATTTTTAATTACATTCTTTGTTTCAACAATCATTCACAAAATTGAGGGAAATATACCTTAGTTGATGGCGCTTATCCGCAATTTCCTTGCTCAAACTCGAGTAGTTGCTGTCCTCGACTAGCTACAGTATAAAATAAGTTATCAATACAAATATTGACAGAAAGAGTGTGTGTATATATATTTCAGTTTCTTTAAGTTAATTTCTCCTACATTTTGCCATGACAAATTCAGATTCACGATACGTATAAAATAGAGTAATCACTGACCTGCAACTCAAGAGACGGTTGGTCCAGCTTCGAGAGGTTCTCTGAGTGCAAACGATGCCTTTCTAGTATTTCCTTCATGCTTCAGAAGGCAAAGCATCAAAAGTCACATTCGGGAGCCAGATTAAGAATAAAAATCACAAGTACACACTTAATTTAAATGCCACATCGGTAAAAGTACTGAAAAATTTTATAGATTTTGCAATAAGCCACCATATGAAGCTTTAGGTGGAATTTTCTGAGCCCACAAACTCCATGTTCATAGATGAAATTGACGCATGCAAGTTAGAGGACTTGCTTATTGGGTAAAAAATTTAGAAAGGTAGGCTTTGAAAGCGACTCTAATTATGATCACAAAACTTTCGGGATAACAAAATCTCAATCAGGTCACTTTTAAAAGACAAAAATTATGGCACACGCAGGTTCTACGCACGCCCATGTTTTGCCATTGATCAATGATGCTGAAATTCAATTATTACGGTGATGAACTAGAGAGGTCATTCGGATGGAATAAAAACACTTTTACAACCTCTTTTGATGCAAAAAAAGTTAGAAATAAAAATAAAAAAATAATTTTAAAAATAAAAAATAACTTTTTTGGCTCTTATTTTAAAGAAATTTATAAAACGAGATAAATTTTATTAAATAATAATTATACAGATATAATTAATATTTTAATAGATATTATGTAAAAATTTTCTTTCTTTTTTCTTTTTCTATTCCTTTGCAGCAAACAATGACCATTTTTTTTAGTATTAAAAATTTTATGTCATTTATATTATGATAAATAAATAATTCTCCCTGAGTTATCTCAACCATGATTTAAAATAAAGTTGAGTAATTTTCATTATAATAACAGCAGGTATTCAATAATACATGAGTGCTATATACTCCTTCTACATATATAAACTTTGATCATTTAGACATGGAAGGCAAAAGTACCATTTTTGTCCCAACTGTATATTTTGGAGTCCATTTCATCCTAAATCTTATACACAATTATTTATAAAAAGAAATATCAGATTATAGATAATTAAAAAATTAAAATTGTAACCGTGTTTACTTAAAAAAAAAAGTATATTTGTCTTTGAAAAATAAAAAGCTTAATTATTTAGCCCAAAATCTTAAAAGTATTTCTATAAAAAAATTTTAACCTGATACTCATTGATCCTAGAATATGATTTGCCTTTTTTATCTTCTTTTTTATTGGCATAAAACTAGCAAATAACGAATATATTTTTTTTAAGAATTATCGCGTGCAATTTTAGGATTTATTGATAAAACAGTTATAACATATATTTTTCAACGACTAAAAACCAAGATTAGAAAAAAAAATTGTAACTAAGTTTTCGAATATATTTTTTGCATTCCTAGTGTTTATACCACTAAAAGTAAATCCAAATTGAAGCTTCATAATCGTACCTAACATTCATTATCATCCTCCTCTTTATGCCAATAGATTGGGAGAGTCTGCTTTTCATATTGCTTGTTTAGTTATTATTCTGATGACCGTAAAGATATTTACTTACTCAGCATTAAAGACAACTTTCTGTAACACATTATGAAATCCTTCAATGATCAGTCAAAACTTTGCCAATAAGAAGAAGATCTATAGAGAGACCTTGAACTGGAGTAGTGAAAGAGCTTCCCAGTAGAGGAGAAGATCACAAGAGCAACATCTGCGTCACAAAGTACTGAGAGTTCCTGAGCTTTCTTGAAGAGTCCTCTGCGTCGCTTCGAGAACGTCACCTGCCTCGCCGTGGCGTTGTCGATCTTCTTAATCTGAATCTTCTCCCTCGCCATATTCTTCTTCTTCACCTTGTCCTTCTTTGGAAAAAGAAAAGAAAACGAAGATGCAAAACATTAGCATTTTTAATACGGCAGTCGTCTTCAAGATTGAAAAATTAGAATTCGAATATAAATCCAATCAATCCAAATTAGCCGAGAAAAAAAAAAATTGGGCTGAGTTTCGATATACAGAATCATCCAGCATAAAATCAAAAAGTCACCTAAAAGGATAAAGAAAATAAAAAAACGAGTGAAGCAAAGTAAGGTTGAGTGGATGGCTATTGATGGTATATATGAGCAAAAGCAAAAGCAGAGGGCGTCTGATACGAGAGCGACATATTCTGGGTAAGATATGCAAGCATTAAGCTAAATTTAGGTAAGAATCTCATCAGTAACACTAGTGACTGAAAAAGTAGTCTCGTGTTAGCTTCAGACGCAGACAGCTAGATATTCCTTGAAGAATGGAATCTTCTAGATGCAGATAAAGAGGAAGCAATCGGTATAGGATTTTAAGCATTTAGCTAAGGAAGGAATTAATCAATGGATTGTTGTACTTGCCAAAATTTCACTCCGTTTCAGGGGAAGGAGATGGTGGAGGCTTTCGTTCTGGTGTCGTTTGGTTTGCGAGAGCGTTTATGTGCTTGCGTAACGGTCAGTCGCCATCGGAAGTAGGGTGGTAGAGAACTGGCGTTTTTATGGTGAAGTACTGTCGCCAGTATATATACATAAAAAGCGAAAACGAAACCGAAATGCAACAAAGATAATGAAGAGAACGTCCCACGGAATTTATATTTGGGTACTCAGGCCGCGTTTGGTAATGCATACAGAAATGAATTGAATCGGAAAAAAAAATTAAAAAAAAAAAAAGAGGAAGGGGAATGTAAAATAATATTTTTTTTATTTTAAAAAATAATAAAAATATAATTATTGTGGAATAATAATAATAATATGATAATAAATATTACATAATATTTTTTTAAAAATTTCATTCTTTTTCTTTTATTGTCATCTACCAAGCATGAATTTTAATAGGGATAAAAATAAGAATAGGATAGAATTTTATAATTTTAATTATATTTAATATGATAACAAAATTAAATATTATTTATATATTTACTTAGAAAAATGTATTTTTAAAATTTGCTGCACTTTTCTTTTTATTAATGACTTGGGGCCCATACTTGAACCAGAATTTTTTTTTAAATATTCATTTTAACATGGCATAGTGTTTGGGCAAGATTTTATAACAGAAATTATTTTAAGTAACAGTAAAAGTACTTTTTTGTTGTAAAGAAATAAAAAATTAAAACTTCTTTTTTAAGTAAGTGATTACATTTATTTTCTATTTTTCAAAGATAAAAATATACTCATTTGAAATAATTAATTACATAATTACATTTATTTTTATTTATTTTATTAAATATATATCCTTTTAAATGATTTGACAATAAAAAAGATTTGACAAATATAAATTACTTTCTAAAATATTGATAAAAATATTTATTAAATGATTATATTGAACAGAAATTACTTCTCTCTTGTAGTGTTTCTCAAATTTTTATTTAAAAAATTATTTTAAAATAAGCAGAAATTTAGAATAATCTTCAAAGAGCTCCTTATAATTCTCTAAACCTTTGTTTTTAAATTTTTAATAAGCGTATGACATGGAAAAAAAATTAAAACATCAAATCATATGCTGTTTAAGTGTAAAAACTTTCCACATGATATGTGCCCATTGAAGCCAAATACTAGGAAATTATGCTTAAATTTTCTTCCTTCTATTTTTAGCCTTCCTGTTGCACTGTAAAAGTAACAGTATTTCAATTATGAGAGATAGTTTAACCCTTTTTTTCCTTTAATAAGATTAAATTGAAATTCACACCTCTACCTTTATGGTAAGGTATTTTATGAACTACACAATCTCTTTTTCATTATTTGGCGATTTAAAAGTGAATATTATGTTGTTTTAAATTTTTTTAATTAGCATAATATTATTTTTATATTTTAAATTCAGTGAATTACCCCAAATTTATATGAATTTTGTTAAAATTATACAAATCTCCTATTTATTTTTAGAATATACACATACATTTTTCAGATTCTGTTAAAATTATAATACCTTTTTTATTTTAAAAATATATACATATATTTCTTAAAACAAAGAGTAAATTAAATTAAGTTGAAATTATATAAATTTTTTTATTTTTATAATATATATAAATCTCTCTTGAAAATTAAAAAATTGTATAATCTTAATAAAATTAAAAAATTGTATAATTTATTCTTGTTTTAAAAAAATGGGACTATATTTAAAAAAATAAAAATTATATAATTTTAATAAAATTTAAAAAAAGATATGTATAATTTAATTTTTTTAATTTCAATTTAAAGAGAGTGAGCTATCGTAACTCAGCTTATAGTCCTAACTCTGGTCAACTCCCTTTCGAAGGCTTGAATGAACTATCATTTCCTGTTCTGCGAGCTAGTTTTGACCTAGCTTAGTCCGGTCCTTTTCCAACGTGATCTCTGCTGAATTTAATTAGATTCACTCATTTTGACACCCGTTAAAAATTTGAATGAACTTGATATAAAAGTTGGTATATACAATTTGAATAAAGTACGAAAATATTTTTTATTATAATTTTAATATATATATATATCAGGACAAACCTGTGACTCTACCTCACTGCACAAAAGCAAAAGAGGATGCCAAGAGGAGAAGAAGCAGGGCAATGTGTCGCGATTTGATGTGAGCATATCGTTTGATATTTCCCAATTTATCCCGTTCATAGGATAAATAAAGTCCGATAAGTCACATCGGATGTGATTGTGTTGATCACAAATGGGTTTCTGTTCTGATTAGCCCAATCAAGAAGCATGGTGTGCAGTGCGAGTCTCCTTTCTCGCTTCCCGGTGGCTGGTGTATACAGTGTTTACAGTGTGTCAGACGGCATAGGATTGGGAAGTGATAAATGAGGAATGTACCATATGTAGAGGGCATCTTTTTTACGTTTGGCTTCTGTTGTGGCTATCTGGTTAGGGTTGGACTCTGTATCAGAGCTCAACACCCTCCTTCCGGAAAATGAGGGGCCATGTTTTCACTCCCCTCGCACACAGTGTATTGGTTTCTATGAAAGTGTATATTTAAAATATATATATATAATAAAAAATTAAAAATTAAAAATATTTATATTAAAATTTTTTAAATTTTATAACTGTCTTAAAAATTAAAAAAATTAATTTTGAATTTTAAATTAAAATACTCTTTTGAACTAAAATATTTTGGGCGTACTTTAAATTCAAATAAGATTAGATTCAGATATTTATATTTTTGTCATTAATTTTTTTAATTAAAATATAATAAGTATATAATTTAATTAAAAAATTATACAATTATCTATAAAAATTATACATTTATCATGTTATTATTGTAAATTTATATATTTGGTATATTTTAATTAAAGAACTTAATGATAATAATATAAATAATTGTATAAATTTATCTTTAATTTTTTTAATCTTTGGATCAATAAAAATAATTTTAAAATTTAAAATATTTTAATATAAATATCTTTAACTTAGGATATTCAATTATAATTTTCCCTAAAAAAGATTTAAGTATATTGAGTAAGAGGTGATTATTAATAGAAAAAGCTGAACATTATTTAACTTTTTATTATTTTTATAAATATTAAAAATTATTTATTAACTTCATTTTAATTGCAAAATAAATTAAAATTTGGCATGCACTTCACGTAACTATTATATCAATATGATTTAGAAATTATTTACAGCTAGTTGGTCAGATGATATCAAAAAGATAGGAATGTAAAAAAAATAGATAAGTGAAGATAAATAGAATAAAAAATGACTTTTATATATCTATTTTTTAAAAAAATGATTTGATTATTAAAATAATAATTTAATAAATAGAATAATAATTATAATAATATAATAAATATTATATAAATTATATAAAAAAATATGTTGATATCGTATTAAAACCAAATGGACCATTATTATTTGATCATGAGTCAAGTTGGTTTAAAAATAAGTTAAATCTAATATTATTTATACAAAATACGCTTAGACTTGGCTCGATTAAAATTGAGCCTAGCCCATTAAATAATGAGTTTTTTTTGTCAAAATAATAATAAGTTAAAAGAAAACTTAAAAAAAAAAAGAAGTTCTCCTTACAACAAAATTCATTTCATTAGGCTCCAACTAAACTATCAATCTAATCTGCCTCTGTGCAGAATGAAGAAACTTAAAATGAAAATATTAAATTTCTATAAGGCTTATTTGATATGAAAAATAAAAATGGAAATAAAACAGAAAAATATGATTTTATGAATAATTTTTTTTGTATTTTTACTTTAATTTGAATATAAAAAAATAAATATTATTAAATAATAATTATAAAAATATAATAGATATTATGCATAATTTCATTAAGGAAGCGCTTTGACACTGCAAGCCAACAAACGCCTTATAAAAGTGCAAATCAAACATCTTCCATTATATTCATGCAGCACAAAATTACCTAAACGAGTTTAAAGACAATATCTTATTTAATTACTAATATGAAAAATATGATAAAGTGCATGCAAAGCAGCGGAGAGAAACATCACTTTGATAGTTTGATGGAATTATAATGCTTGCTAATTTTTGAAATCCCTTGTGGAGCGGGGACACATCACACATGAACTATGTGGCTTTTGAAGTTCACATTGTGTTTAAAGGACGGAATGATATACGATAATTGATTAATAATAATAAAAAATTTAATAATAGAAGATGGGTCATGATAAAATATTAATACTATTGATTAATAATCATAAAAAAGGTTTATTATTAAATGGGTTAGACTCAAGTTTGAGGTAGATTTAAAAAAAAAAGTTTAACCCAACTTATTTTAAATTTGAGCTTTTTATCAAAACAAGCGTTTTTTTTATTAAACTATTTTTTCTAAACTTATATCTATTTGTTTTTGGCCAAACAAACTTTATAACTCATAATTAAATCTATCTTGTAATCACATAAAAAAGAAAAACATCTCAATATATAAGTCTCTCCCTCCCTTCTTTTTTTTAAGGCCCACACTCAATAGGTCTTTAAAGAACCGTCTCCATGCATGTTTCTCTTTTTCTTAAAATGACATTTTGACATGATATTAAAATTATAAAGTTTATTTATACTAAAAAAAAGAATATATTACTATATTGATCCTTAAAAAAATATTAATATATAGTTTTTAAAAATTATTTATCATTGATTTAGCTTTAGCTGAGTGAATTATGAGTAAAAAGATGTCTATAGGGATTAATATAATAATTTTATAAAAATAAAAAGATGTTAGCATATATGTCATTCCATGTCAAGTTATCAGCAAAAGTAAATACATTTAAACCCATAATCAAATCTAACTGATGGGTAACATCCTCCTCCCTTGTGTGTATATATATATATATGATTTAGTTTATTTAATAAAACAAAATAATAAAAAAATATAATCATATATCAAAAAATGATTAATTGAACAATTTTTAAGAATATGAATTTCGAAAATATAACTAATTTTATTTGAAATATTAGTAAATTATTTGAAATTTTTAGAATTTATCTATTTTTTAAATAATTTAATTATAAGTAATTAGATAATAAATACTTAAGAAAAGAAAATTGTAACCATAAAGCCTACAAATTATAAGAAAAATAATTGAGAAATAAAAATTTGTAGGCAAAATTTAGGAGTTAAAATATAAATCATAAAAGTTTAGGGTTTAACATTATAATTTTAACTAAGAATAAAATATAATTTTTATCAAATAAAATTTGATAAGTTTTGAACAATTATAAGATACCAAAATAATCATTATAATTAAACAATCAACTTCCATAATTGTTGTCTTAGCTAAAACCCAACATTTATGCAAATATCATAGATTAAATAACATCAAAACTTATTGAAAATATCTTTGCAAAGAAGACTCGTGAATCTTAATCCACCACCTTGCTTCTCTTATAAATATATGTCCCACGTTGCATTAAAGAAAATGAAACAAAAAAAAAAGAAGAGAAAGAGAGAGAGAGAGAAGGAAGCTATGGGGAAAAGAGAGAGAAATATGATAGAGAGAAAAAAAATATATAACAACCTTAGAGAGACCATAAGAGTGTTGCCAGTTGAATACTTCCTTGCTCTTCCTCTAGTTCCTTTCTCCTTCAACTGTATGCCTCTTCATTTGCCTCTTCTGTTGTTATTATGTCTTTCTCTTTCTTAGTCTTTCTTTGCATTTGTCACCATAGCTTCCTTTGCCTTATCATCTTCAATTATCTTCTTGCACCATGCTACTATTCATTATATAATTTAGCTTCTTCCATTATTAATGCTCCAGACAAGATTTTAACCATACACAAATGTTTTAAACCATCAAATTAACATGTTACACTCATAAATTTTTATACAAAACTATACTTTGTATACCTAAATCAAACACCCCAAGTAGGGGAGAGAAAAAGAAAGAGAGAGATATGATAAAGAGAAAAAAATTGTATAACAACCTTAAAGATACCGGAAAAGTCTTGCTAGTTAAATACTTCTCTACTCTTCCTCTAGTTCTTTTCTCCTTCACAGTATGCCTCTTCTTTTGCCTCCTATGTTCTTACCTTCTCTTTTTCTTTCTTTACTTTTGCCACCATAGCTCCCTTTGCCTCATCTTCAATTGTCTTCCTGCACCATGCTATTGTTTATTATATAAATTTTGCTTCCTCCATTATTAATGCTCTAGACAAGATTATAACCATAAACTAATATTCTTAGTCACCAAATTAGCATGTTACACTCATAATTTCATATTCAAAATTATACTTTAGATACCTAAATCAAACACTCTGAGATGGGAAAGAGAGAAATATGATAGAGAGAGAAAAAGTGTATAATAACCTTAGAGAGACCAGAAAGTCCTACCAGTTGAATGCTTCTCTAATCTTCCTCTAATTCATTTCTCTTCCAACTATATGCCTCTTCCTTTGCCTCCTCCATTCTTAAATTCTCCTTCTCTTTTTTACTCTTTTTTTGCTTTTGTCATGGTAGCTTCCTTTGCCTCATTTTCTTTGATTGTCCTCCTGCACCATGCTACTATTCATTATATAATTTTGCTTCTTCCATTATTAATGCTCCAGATAAGATTATAACCATAAACCAATATTCTATATTATCAAATTAACATGTTATACTCATAAATTTCTATTCAAAACTATATGCTGCATACCTAAATCAAACACCCAAAGTGGGGGGGGGGGGGAGAGAGAGAAAGAGAGTGAAAGAGAGAAATGATAAAAAGAAAAAATGTGTATAACAATCTTAGAAACACCGTAAGAGTTTTACCACTTGAAGGCTTATCTACTTTTCCTTTAGTTCTTTTCTATTTCAACTATATATCTCTTCCTTTACTTCCTTTATTCTTACATTCTCTTTTTTTTTCTTACTCTTTCATTGTCTTAGTCACCATAGCTTCCATTGCCTCATTTTCTTTGATTGTCTTCTTGCACCATGCTATTGTTCATTATATAAATTTTGCTTCCTCCATCATTAATGCTCTAAACAAGATTCTTACCATACACTAATATTCTAAATCACCAAATTAGCATGTTACACTTATAAATCCCTATTCAAGACTATACTTAACTTACATAAATCAAACACCTTGAGGGGGGAAAGAGAGAGAAATATGATAAAGAGAGAACAAGTGTATAACAACCTTAAAAAGATCAAAACAGTCTTACCAATCATATGCTCTTCTACTCTTCGCCTAGTTTCTTTTTCCTTCAACTATATGCCTCTTCCTTTGCCTTCTTTATTCTTACCTTCTCTTTCTCTTTCTTACTTTTTCTTTACTTTTGTCATTGTAGCTTCCTTTGCCTTATCTTCTTCGATTGTTTTCTTGCACCATGCTACTATTCATTATATAATTTTGCTTCTTCCATTATTAATGCTCCAGACAAGATTCTAACCCTAAACTAATATTTTAAATCATCAAATTAATATGTTACACTCATAAATTTTTATTCAAAACTATACTTTGTGTACCTAAATCAAACACACTGAGTGGGGGGGGGGGGGAAGAAAGAGAGAGAGATAACTGATAAAGAGAGAAAAAGTGTATAATAACCTCAAAGAGATCAAAAGAGTTTTACCAGTTGAATGCTTCTCTATTCTTTCTCTAGTTCCTTTCTCCTTCAGCTGTACACCTCTTCCTTTGCCTCTTATGTTCTTACCTTCTCTTTCTCTTTCTTACTCTTTCTTTGTTTTTGTCACCATAGCTTCCTTTGCTTCATCTTCTTCAATTGTCTTCCTGCACTATGCTAATGTTCATTCTATAAATTTTGCTTCCTCCATTATTAATGTTCCAAACAAGATTCTAACTAGAAACTAATATTCTAAATCACAAAATTAGCATGTTACACTCATAAAATTCTGATTCAAAACTATACTTTACATACCTAAAGCAAGCACTTCAAGGGGAGAGAGAGAAAGAGAGAAAAATATGATAGCGAGAGAACAAGTGTATAACAACCTCAGAGAGATCAAAAAAGTCTTACAAGTTGAATGTTTTTCTACTCTTCCTCTAATTGCTTTCTCTTTCAATTGTATGCCTATTCTTTTGCCTCCTCTGTTCTTACCTTTTATTTCTCTTTCTCTTTCTTTGCTTTTGTCATTGTAGCTTCCTTTACTTTATCTTTTTCAATTATCTTCGTGCACCATGCAACTATTCATTATTTAATTTTGCTTATTCTATTATTAATGCTCTAGACAAGATTTTAACCATTAACCAATATTTTAAAATATCAAATTAACATGTTACACTCATAAATTTCTATTTAAAACTATACTTTGCATACTTAAATCAAACGGCCCAAGTGGGGAAAGAGAGAGAGAGAGAGAGAAATGATAAAGAGAACAAAAGTGTATAACAATCTCAGAGAGATTAGAGGAGTCTTACCAATTGCATGCTTCTCTACTCTTCCTCTAGTTCTTTTATCCTTAAGTTGTATGGCTCTTCCTTTGCCTTCTCTATTCTTACATTCTCTATCTCTTTCTTACTCTTTCTTTCTTTTTGGTCACTATAATTTCCTTTGCCTCATCTTCGATTATCTTCTTACACTGTGCTACTGTTTGTTATATAAATTTTGCTTCCTCTATCATCAATGCTCTAGACAAGATTCTAATTATAAACTAATATTCTAAATCATCAAATTAACATGTTACACTCATAAATCCCTATTTAAAACTATATTTTACATAGCTAAATCAAACACCCTGTGGGGGGAGAGGGAGGGAAAAATGATAGCAAGAGAGAAAAAGTGCTTAACAATCTCAAAGAAAATAGAAGAGTCTAACTAGTTGAATGCTTCTCTACTCTTCCTCTAGTTCCTTTCTCCTTCAGTTGTATGCCTCTTGCTTTATCTATTTTGTTCTTACTTTTTCTTTCTCTTTTTTACTCTTTCTTTGTTTTGTCATCGTAGCTTCCTTCTCTCTCTTTCTCTTTCCCCTCCTTTTTTTTTTGTTTCATTTCCTTTAATGCCATGAGTGACATATATTTATAAGAGAAGCAAGGTGGTGGATCAAGATTCGGGAGTGTTCTTTGCAAATATATTTTTAATAAGTTTTCATGTTCTTTAATCTATGATCTTTGCATGAATGTTAGAAATAAAATTTAGTTATATTTTCAAAAATTCATATTTGTTAAAATTCTTTAATTAATTTCTTTTTTGATATATGATTATATTATTATTGTTATTATTATTATTATTATTATTATTATTATTATTATTATTATTATTATTATTATGTTTTCACTAAATATATTGAATCACATATATATATATATATATATGGGAAGAGGATGTTACAGATGGTCTTATGATTGCTTTTTTATTAAATGAATCCACATTAAAGGATGCCTTAGTATGTAATTTTATTTTTCAACTTGTAATACTAATGTAGTTTGTTATTTATGGAGATATTTCAAATAATAAAGTAAACTTTATTATTTTAACTTGTTTTTCTTGTATTTAGATTAATATTTTTCACATACATTGTAGCTAGATCATTATTATTATTATTATTTGTTTGTCTTATTGAGAATTTCTTAAATTCTCACTTTTAGTATAATGTATTCAAATTGTATAGATGTTGATAACTTAATATACATCATGGAAATTGAATGGACTTAGGTGAATATTCCAATATTTGATTTAGTACAAGTCATATTATCATTTTCACTAATGTAGTAATAGAGAACAACCAACAAGTTAAACTCCTAATTACATTTTAGATGTCACCCCACCATCGCCAAATCCCTTTAACTAAATAAATTTATAAAAGTAGATGGTGTAGAAGCATAGAATCTTATTTTTCCTATTGTATAAAGATTGTATGACTTTAACCTAAATAGTATTTTGTCCAAATAAATGTACCTTTAAAACTTTTATAATGATAGTGGGATAATAAGACCCACTATCGTATAATAATTTTATTATTTTATTATTTTTTGAATTTGTGTAATTCTTCTTACTCTACTACTTATATTTGTTTCCACCTATTACTCTTTAAGAAATTCAATTTAAGTATTCTAATAAAAATTTACCCTAAACTAAAAGAAAGGGTTACAAATGTCATGTATGATTAGAGAGAAAAGAATACAATTTTTTTTAATATTTATTATGCTATTATAATCATTATTTAATAATTTTTATTATATTTTAGAAATAGAGATATAATGATAGTTTTTTATTTTAAAAAATCACAATTTTTTTTTTCTATTTCTCGTTTTATTCTATTTTGTATATCAAATGGAATGTTAGTGGAAAATATATTTTCTATTGTGCAACTCCCATGCTGTGTCGCAGAGTTCCATTTGAGGGAAAAAAGAAAATACACCCCTATTTCAAAGTTTGAAATTACCCTACGAAAAACAGCGCAACGAACGATCCAAATCGAACTAAATGTGCTAGGCGAAAGATATGAGATGATAGCATATAAACCTGTTTTTTAAGAAAGGATTCGATTAAGTGGTCCAATTGGTTAAACCCAAGAACTAAGTCGACACACAATTGGAAGGGCCTTTAAAAACTATTTGGATGTTTGGACCAACAAAATTAGAATTGGATTAGGACTTGGGAGAAAAATGAAAAAACTGACCAAGTCTGTATTAAAGCAAAAGATAACTTTTTTTTTTTCATAGTATTGTGCCACCTTATGAACCTTAGGCCTCTATATCTTCCATTGCTAATGATATCCTAAAGGCCAAAGCTTGCTGATTGCATGTGTTATTTTTTTTAACGTGGATTATAACGTGAATTAGAATTTGAAATTTATATCCTAGTGATTATGTGGATTAGAATTGTACCATTGATGCATATAGTATTATATTTATAAGTTACTATGACTGTTTATATTTGACTTGCATTATGAATTTTATTTATTACTTTTTTTAAAGTTATAAAATTAAAGTTTAAACATAAATTTGTAGCATAACACATATTATAAATATTCAAATTAATTAATTAATTTTTTTTACATTTATGATGTTATTGGGCTCATCTCTTGATTGAACCAACCTTTCGGTTTGATTTTAAAGCATTGATTTAAACTGTTGTTATATTTATGTTAAAATGAAATGTGCAAAAAGATAGTTTTATAATAATAATAATAATAATATATTAATATTTTTAAATTAAATATATTATTATCTCAAAAAATTAACTCAATTAGTAAGAAGAGGTACTATTTCTTTTTTAATAATATAAATTAAACAATATTAAAAAGTTCAATATTAAAATCATAATAAATACCATGGACAAAATCCATATATGCTTTACCATAATAAGGAAAAAAATCAAATATACTATTTGCACTATAAACTTGTTTACTTTGTTATAATTAAAAAAAGAAATAGAAAATTGAGCATGTATGTCAATGTCAAAAAAAGAAAAAAAAACTGAGCATTTAAAATCACTTGACTTATATCTAGGAAAAATTATAATTAAAAAAATTTGGAGTTAAAAATATTTATACCAGAAGATTTTAAAATTTTAAAAATTATTTTAAAAAATGAAATGCTAAAAATGTAAACCCCATAAGAAAACTATAATTCAAGATCTAAATTAAAATTTGCAGTTTTGGAATCTTTTAAAATGCCTTAAAATTTAAAATTTTTTATATAAATATTTTTAATTTCAGATCTTTAATTATAATTTTTTCTTATATCTATATGGACCTCTGCATAAAATCCATCAATTATAAGAGGAACAATAAACGAACTAAAATTTTAAAGAGCCCGTGCCAGCGGTGGCTCATGTTGAGCCTCATTTTTCATTTTAAGGCTCTCCATTATTATGTTGGACACTTTTTTCCTGGATATTTCGGTTGGTCTTCGGTCCCCCTCTTTTGTTTTTTTTGGTGGCCGAAGTGATCAGTCTGTTTAAAGTTGGCCCAATGTCACCATGCTGCTCTTTATATATATATATATATATATATATATATGTGTGTGTGTGTGTGTGTATTTGTATTCTTGTTCATGCTCCTAAACATTATATTTCACAAATCTGGATCTTTGGATGTGAAAATATCACGTGACCTTAATTTTTTAATGAATTATTTTTTTTAAGAATTTTATTAAAATTACACAAATCTCTTTCATATTTTTAAGATATATACAAATATTTCTTGAAATAAAAAATTATCTTACAGTGTAATTTAATTTTAATTTTTTATTAAAAAATATTTTTTTAAGTTAAATATATATTTTTTAAAAGTAAAAAAATTAAATAGATGGTATATTGGTTAATAAATTTAAAAATATACAAAAATGTAAGATAATTTTTTGTTTTATAAAAAAATTGTATATATTTTAAAAAATAGAGAAAAATCTGTATAATATTATGAAAAATATGAATATTTTTTTTGACAATTGAGAATATTTTTGAACTTTGTACAAGTTACATATTTTTTTAAATAATTTTAAGGTTGCATTTCCGAATATTAATATAGTTCATTTAGAATTTTGGTTTGTTAAACTAAAATACAATCCTGTGATCGAGAAAGTTAAACCATTTGGGTATGTGACATTGTCCTTCCATCTTGTTACTTTTTTTTAATTAAAAATAAACCAATGAATAAAAAGGTGTCACATTACATGGCAGTTAAAATCTCTAATATTTATCGTTTTACTAAATTACATTATAAAGTTTAACTGTTATGAAGATTTTATCTATCATTTGAAGTGACATTCAAAACTATTTATCATCATCTTTATTTTTATATTTTGAATAAAAAATTATGTTTGCATTTTATATACTCATACATACATATATAGTGGCATCAAATATATTAGAGTGAGGCTTAAGATATCATCATTCTACAATATATCTCATACAACTTAAAAAGTAAATAAATCTCATGTTAATATATTACTTAACTTCTATAAATTATGTTGTATTATTAATTTGTTACCTTTCATTTATTATCTTAAACATGAAAATATTATATACTTTGACATTTATGATATCAAAGAGTATAAAATATAAGAAGTCAATGAGCCAGTGGCTCATATGACACATAATTTTGATGTCTGTCTTGATAAATAATCTCATATTGGACAATAATTCATGACATTGTATATAGTACAAAGCCCGTAGGCAATGCAATAGAGTCAAAGATTTGATATATTCTGAATGTTCAAGTCAACAGAGAAGTGAATAGAAATTTCAGCAAAGTAAAAAATATATAAGAAAGCATAGTCCAACCTTTAAGGTAAGTTCTTTAGATAAATAGTTAGGATGTAAAATCTTGGAGTAAATTTAAATAATTTCTAATGGTGAATTTGGTGACAAGCTATCATCACTTGGCGAAAGATTATGGGTCACATGATGTTTTATACAAATAGTCTATTTTGTTGTTAAGTAATTTAACTTCTTTGAACATTAAGGCCAGGGTCCATTTGAGGGAGTTACCAGGGAAAGGAACAAAAAAGCATACGGGTAGTAAAAATTTGGTGTTTGGTACCTGGTAAATGGGTCTCTGCGGTGTCAACGTTTCCCGCATATGAAGGAAAATACATACCTTAGTTGAATCGATGGAAAGCGAACGCAGTTGAAGACAAGGCATAAAAGATTACCATTTTATTTCTCATTCTTTTGCAAATTGTACTTCTGGAATAAGCCAAAATCATCCTTTAAGTCATAGATAAGCCAAAATCATCTTCAAGCCATATATAGTTTTCTCCCAAATCAAAATTTGAAAGGTAAACAATGAATAATTTGGCAAACAGATAATCCCCTAGAATAAGACGAAATTGGCACCCAAAAAATGCTAGGAAAACATATGTCCCGCAATCAAACACCTATCCGATAAAATTAACAAGTAAACCCACGATGATTGCAAGAAAGAAGAAAAAGGTAACAAGATGGAGTGAGACAATCACTGGGTTGCAGAAGGGAAATTGATTATAATGGAGAAGATGAAGACTTGATCGAGATGTGCAAAAGTTTATGATTGATGTCGAAAAACCATGACGATTATCGATAGTTGTAGACGTCCAAAGGCTAAGCTCTTCACTGGAGGTTCGTTCACCTGGTTCTTTGATGGATGAACATTCTAATTGACAAATTAGAGATCCCTTGTTCCCCTGTTTAATTTTTTTGATATTTTCTTTGTTTTAGAAATTAAAAAAATAAGGTTAACAAAATTATTTTTTTAATTATTTAATTTAAAGACATTCTAGTTTTTTATCCATCTTTCCTTTCTTTCTCTTTTTTCGTTTTATCTAACCAAACATAAAAATACTAACTATTCTCATTCATTTTCAATCTATACCAAATAAGATTAGGGTTCTAAAATTTCTTTCTATTTCCATTCTCCTTTTTTTTTTTTCTCATTCTCATCAAAATATATTTTGTCTACCAAACAAAGCCTAATTTATAAAATGTCCATAATGGTTGTTCGAGCACTAGGCTTGGGAATTGGACCGACTAGCCCAATATAATCTACATCATGAGTTATCATTTTTATGTCTAGAGTTCAATTTCTATTTTTATTACAAAGAAATTGAAGTGAAAAAATGCAACTTGATGGTTATTAACTTATTATCAAGGGATGGAGAAAAAGTTAAGCAAATGCCTCAAACCAAAAACTAGATATTGGATGGAGACTTGAATGGTGATTCCTATTTTCTTTCTCTCAGCTTTAGAAAGAAAATAAATAAATTCATGTTTAGGTATGATATTAAAGATACTATAATCCTATTAGTTCAATCATATGAAATATAATCCTTTTTCATTATTTGTATATAATATTTATTATATTTTTATAATCATTACTTAACAGTATTTATCATTTTACATTCTATCTATCTACATTTTAAGAATAAGATATAAGTGTTATTTTTTATTTCATTTGCATATTTTTTATATTTTCCTTTTTTTTGGTCTAATCTGCCGACCAAAAAAACCCTTAAATAGGTCGCATAGATTTGGCCAGGAAAGTAAGGCTGATCAGCTGGCTTTGCCTGGTCAGTAGGTTGCACACGTTACTCATTACATACCAAACAATTGCAAAGATTAAGAAACAAACCAGCAATTACTGCTCTATTGCCCTCCCATTAATTTATGGTTACAGGAAAATCCATTTCATGTAATTAAGTACATCAGCATTCAATATGATCACACGTGCCAAATGGAACGAAGAATACAAATACAAGCATATTACTGCTTAACGTGAAATTAAAGAAAATAGGATGAAAACCACTCGAGAATGTTTTATTTTCTGGTTTCATATGTCCCTTTCACACGAGACTTCAACATAATATACCAAAGCTATTATTATACTACTCGTAACGTAAAATTGAACGTGAAGCTGAAGCCAAGAAGGAACTATCCAGTCCACACGCTGGCTTAGGTAGTTTGTGCCTTATCTTTAAATTCGAACACCAATTCAAAACCAAAGCAAAAACCTTAATAAATAGCCGAGAGCGAAGTGTGAATGAATGAGGAGCGCAAAATAGTCTGTGAGCCAAAAGGCCCAAGGGTGTCGCACTTTCCGAAGGGAAAATTATATTGGAAAATTCTAAAAAATTTAAAAATTAAAATTAAAAATTATTTTAAAGAACTTAAAAGAATTTTAACTAAAATTCTTAACTGTAGTTTTTTTTATATAGTCTAAATTTTGTTTTTGAGGTATTTTAAAATGATTTAAAAATTTAAAATATTTTAACATGCATATCTTTAATTTAATGTTTTAAATTATAATTTTTTTTCCCCAAACGACACCGTTCAGAGTCTGCATGCATCCAAACCAAACCCCTCCCTCCATTTATAACCCAAAAGAAGGAAGGACACAGCTAGTGATAATAATGATGACGTAAAAGGTTAAAGCTCTCGAATTGAGAGTTTTCTTTTTATTCTTTATTTAAATTTGTGTGAGATTCTATTTTGCTCTCTCAAGTTTCAAATTTGGAGGAATTCGAAGCAGAGATTGAGGGCTTTGCAGCAAAACAATGGCGGAACAAAGGAACAAGTGGAACTGGGAGGTCAGTGGGTTCGAGCCATGGAAGTCCCCCTTTTCGTCTTCCTCGTCTTCATTTGAGCGATACGATCAGAAACCTACTGCACCATTGGTAAGGAGATATTCCATCTCGACCTCCTCGGTTCTTCCGCATTCAGAGCTGTCCAAACACTCCATGGCCTCCAAGCTTCACCGACTGGGGGACAAAGTGAAGGTAATGTGTTTTCATTCCATCTGTGCTGCGTCTTCTTCTTCTTTCTCTTCCAATCTGCTGGATGAATTTTGGTTTTCAGCTTTTTCTCGTGAGAGTTTTAGCGTCTACTCTATGCCAGTGTTGTTAACGGCAATGCTTATATTCTTGAGAAAGGGTGCTTACCAGTGACGATAACGAGGAGAGCATCGTTGATGCATAAATCTTGAAGTTTCGGAGTCTAACCACGTTCACTAGAACGGTGTAAAATTTGGACTAGATACTGTGAACTAGTTTGGAATTTGAAGTCACTTTTCTTTTTGTCCAATATAATGCGGCTAATAGTTGGTTCCGCGTATGAAAAATTATTCCGAGAAAGTGCGTTGCTTAATTCTGGGAAGTTGCCGCTTCCAGTTGTAAGCTAATAAATTTGGCCGTTGAGCAGCAGGATATAGAAAGGTATAATGTGCCTATTTTTCTACACGGAAGACTGTGAGGAAAGAAGGTGTTCACTGCCTTCAATTCGCGCGGGATCCTTACTGCAACTAGTATTGGAGCATTTGGATTCAATTTTAGGTGCTAATTTCTATCAGCAATTGGTTGAGGGTATGAGGTTCAGTTAACATTTCTTAAGATTCCAGATTACAGAAAGCTAATTGATTGCTTTTGCTACTATGTGTAGCATGTTGCTTTGAATTTAAGGTGCATGTGACAGTGCTAATGAAGCTCGTGTTTATATTTCTCCGGCAACTTTTGTGTTCAATGGAAAGGAAGGTGTAGGTTATTGTCTGTTTGCAAGATCATTTGGAACATGCTGAGGCTTTGTAGAGTCTACTCACATATGCCCTGTTATCTAAAGCTCCATAGGGTTCCCAATCAAGTTAAGAGGTTGAAAGATCTTACCAAATGATCAGTTTGATTAATTGAAGATTTGGCGTCCCTCTTTTTGCTGACATCAATTAAGGCACAAACTCTCTACGGTGCTTGAGTCAACTTTACTTGATTGCTGGGTGGCCAATTGCATGTTGCCATGATTGTAATGGTTGATAGATCTGTGTGTGATGATGAGAATGACGCATTGAGGGTGGCCTTACAGTTTCAATATAATGAATTTAGACCCAGGTGTGTTGTGGGTGGGTACTAGAATAATGTAATAGAGCAGAATGCTAGGAAGATACAATTTGTGAGCAAACCAAGTGCTAATGTGGAGGTTTTGAAGATGCATTATTGCATATTAAGAAGAAATATTTTTGACAAACAGGGTGTATTGTCCTCATTTGGAAAGATTTCCTAAATTAGTCTAACTTTGAATCACCAAATGTTAGGGACAGCATAAAGCCCTTTTTCTTATCAAATGTCATTGTTTCCTGCATCTGTAGGTGACAAATATTAGCTAAATAACTAGAATATTATCCATTCATATAATTGTAGTTTGTAGAACTGTATTGGATTAGAAAATAGTTGTAAATTATTCAAAATCTCTTTTGTGGGACTTATATCTTGTGCTTAAGTGCTGTGCAAAAGGTGGCTAGAGAATGGATATATGTGGAATATCTTCTGCACTGTTTAAATTTCTTCTACGTTGTTTAAAGCAATTAATTTTTATTTGAACTTTTGCTTATACGTGTGGTGTACTAGTGGATCATTTGTGAATCATGCATTTTTTAATTTGGGCATATGTTAAAACAATCACATAAAGATATTTTGCACAGCTTGCTAGAGAAGACTACCTCCAGATAAGACAAGAGGCGAGTGAACTTCAAGAATATTCAAATGCAAAACTTGACCGTGTTACACGATATCTTGGTGTTCTTGCAGACAAAGCCCGCAAGTTAGGTAAGAAACTAATTTGTCTTGAGATATAATTCATGGTAACAAATGGGTTTAAACTTGTTCACTTTTCTTGTCAATTTTTGAGTTTGATTGGAAAATTCAATGTCAGTGACAGCTTGAGAATTATTCTCTAGACTCAAGTTAAAACTCATTTTTTGTCACAAGGTTACAAGGTCTAATAATCTGTGCAACGATAATAAATATAGCAGATTTATCTTTGAGATGTATTTAGTTTCTTAAATTTCATACAATTACACAAATTAAATGTGCCAATGCTGATTTTATAGTTATTAGTATTGTTATTGTGCTGTTGGTTTTCTCTCTGTTATTAAAATTTTGAATTTTTTTATGGCCTATATATGAATGTCAGATCAAGTTGCCCTTGAAACTGAAGCCAGAATATCTCCATTGACCAATGAGAAGAGGAGATTGTTCAATGACTTATTGACGTCTAAAGGTAATTGTTATTTGTGTAATATTATCTACTAATGGTTATTTTTATATCCACTTTTCTTTCAGAAATACTGTTTACACATTATATGATATAATTGCGGATGCACGTTGTGGATTTTGGGGGCAAATGGCTCCCACTAACCTTATGAATATTCTGTTATGCATATAGATTTATGTAATTTGTATTATTGCCTTTGCTATGAATTTGGAATTGCCCTATTGCCGCCTATTAGTCAGCAATGATGTGGTTAGAAATTAGAAAACATCATATGGACTTTGACATGACAGCTAAGGAGAAAGAGAAATTTATTTGTCTAAATCCATTGTGTATCTTGTATACCATTATTAAATCCACTGCATGTTAAATAACTAATTTCACCTACCTCTTGATGCCATTATTTATTTTATTTTTTTAAAACTTTTTAGTTGCAAGGTACCAAATTTTAGGGGAAAAAATAATGATTTTGTGTTTTTTTGCTTTAAAAAACCATGTTGATTTAAAACTAGAGTTAAAAATATCTATAGTATATTATTATAGATATTTTTAACTCTAAAATTATAAAAGTAATTAATAAATTAATAAATTGTTTAAATATTCTTTTATATGCACGTATTGCAACCACACCCATCAAATAAAATTTCTGGATTTGCCTCTGCATCATAGAGTATCTAAAACTTAAGCTAGTTGATTCATGGTTTCCTGACTTTTCTATATTCTTTTATATGCATGTATTACAACCACACCCATCAAATAAAATTTCTGGATTTGCCTCTGCATCATAGAGAATCTAAAACTTAAGCTAGTTGATTCATGGTCTCCTGACTTTATATTCTTTTATATGCATGCATTACAACCACACCCATCAAATAAAATTTCTGGATTTGCCTCTGCATCATAGAGTATCTAAAACTTAAGCTAGTTGAATTCATGGTCTCCTGACTTTTCTAAGTATATTCTAATGTCTTGCTGAGCTGATAACATATAACTAGCTACTAAAACAGGTACTATTATTTGCAGGAAACATACGAGTATTCTGCCGTACAAGACCGTTATTTGAAGATGAAGGTCCCTCAATTGTTGAATTCCCTGATGAATATACTATTCGTGTAAATACCGGGGATGAATCATTGTCAAACTCCAAGAAAGATTTTGAATTTGATCGTGTTTATGGACCTCATGTTGGACAAGGTAACAGTTTTGTTTTATATTATTAAATTGTGGCAATGGTATGATATTTTGCATAAATATCTTACTTTTTATATTTTGTATGTAGTTGAATTGTTTAGCGATGTTCAGCCACTGGTGCAGTCAGCTTTGGATGGATACAATGTCTCCATATTTGCTTATGGACAAACACATTCTGGAAAGACACACACTATGGTTAATTTCTCTTTCTTTAACTGCACGCGTGTGTGTGTTTGTGCAGATCACTACCCCTGCCTTTTAAAAGAAAGAGCTGGATGAGGGTCTTAAATTTAATATTAACTTAATAATTTATGTGCCCATCCTATGGATGAGCTTTTTTTTTTAATGTGTTCTTTTACTTCTCAGTTCAATGAATTTTGGCCTGATGAATTGCTTCTTTGGTGATCATTTGTCTTTCTTAGGAAGGATCAAGCTATGATCGGGGTTTATATGCTCGTTGTTTTGAAGAGTTGTTTGATTTGGCCAACTCAGATTCAACTTCTACTTCTCAATATAAGTTCTCTGTTACAATTTTTGACCTCTATAATGAACAGGTTTATTTCCTTTGTCACTTACAATGTACACCCTTTTGGTTGTGTCTATGGCTTGCTTTCTGGGTTTTGGATGGATAGGGTCATAGGGTTATTATGGTTCTCATATAGTCTCCTTTTATGTGGTTATGCAGACAAGGGATTTGCTTTTGGAGTTGGGAAAAAGCATGCCCAAACTCCGTTTAGGATCACTGGAACATTTTGTGGAACTGGTGCAGGAAAAAGTTGAAAACCCTCTTGACTTTTCTAGGGTTTTGAAAGCTGCATTTCAGAGCCGGGGAAATGATTTATCAAAGATTAATGTTTCTCATTTGTATGGTCTAAATTCCCTGTTCACATTATGCATGAATATATTGTGCTGTATTTTTTTTTTATTTTTTTGGGGGGGGGGTGTTTTACACTGTATGATAATGAAACAAAAGAGAGGGAAAATAATTCTGAATTATTCCTATTTTGGGTAAATGTTACAAAGCTATAAATAGGAAACTATAGAGGGAGAATGGGAGAGAAAAAAACACTCCCAGAAAACAGAATTACAAATTTAAACTGAAATTCTCCAAATAAGGGATTTAACTGGATTCCTATTTGATCCCTTTAATTAAGGGATTTACATCTCCGTAAATATTTACAATAAAGAATAATATCTCGACACTTCCCCTCAAGTTAAGGAATAGATGTCGTCCATTCCCAGCTTGCATACAAGATCATGAAATTTCAAGTTATTCAGCCCTTTTGTTTGAACATCTGCCAATTGCTAGTCTGATGGGACGTAGGATATGCAAACTAATCCTGCTTCCAACTTTTTCTTTAATAAAATGTTTATCAATATTGATGACTGATTCATTGTCGCAATAAAGCCTTATAGGACCTTCTCACTTGATTTTCAAGTCATTTAGAATGATCTTCAGCCAAAGGAGTTCACACACTTCTTGGGCAATAGCTCCAAATTCGGATTCCGTAGAGGATCTCGTCACCATATTTTGCTTCTTACTCCCCCAAGTCACCAAATTCCCCTTAAGAAAGGTACAATAACCCGTAGTTGATCTTCTATCTACCTTAGAGCTTGCATAGTCAACATCAATGTATGCTTTAAGAGTGAGAGTATTGCCCCTTTTGAACAAAATATCCTTCCCCAGACTACTTTTTGAGTACTACAGTACCTTGTAGGCTGCATGAAGTTGAGGCTCCCAAGGTCATGCATGAATTGGCTGATCACACTAATTGGATATGCTATGTCTAGCTGAGTGTGAGAAAGGTATATAAGTCTATCAACCAGCCTTTGATACATATTTTTGGTGGTTCTTCCTTTGTTTCTCTCGATTTCTAGTTTAGATCCATTGGGATGGAGGTTGCTTTACATCCAATCTTCCATGCTTCTATCCACAAATCAGTAACATATTTTTGTTGAGATATAAAGATCCTTTGTGAGGAATAAGCTACCTCAATACTGAGAAAATACTTCAATTTTCCTAACTCCTTTATCTCGAACTCCTTCAATAGTCTTTCCTTTAGATCAAGCTTCTCTTTCTCATCATTACCAGTTACAATGATGTCATCTACGTATACTAGAAGAGCTGTAACTTCCCTTGCAACTGATTGTTTAAAGAAGAGTGTGATCACCTTAGCTTTGTCTTTACCCAGCATTCTTCATCACCTTTGCAAATCTTCCAAACCATGTTTTAGGGGAATGCTTCAGCCCACAAAGAGCCTTTTTTAGCTTGCAAACCTTGTTGCCTGTGCCTTCTTCAAATCTTAATGGGATAATCATGTAAATTTCTTCATTTAAGTCACCATGGTGGAAATCATTTTTACATCATACTGCATTAACTGCCAATTGTAGTGTGTAGCCAGCTATAGCAGAATTCTTACAGTGTTCATCTTTGCAACCAGAACGAATGTCTCTTGGTAATCCACCCTATAAGTTTGGGTGTATCTTTTGGCTACCAAATGAGCTTTATACCTCTCTAGAGACCTATCAACCCTATACTTAAGTGTAAAAATCCACTTGCAATCAACAATGTTCTCCCCTTTTGGTTTATCAACAATCTCTCATATTTTGTTCTTTTCTAAATCCTTCATCTCCTTGCTCATAGCTTCTCTCCACTCCCTTTTTGTCAATGCCTCATAAACATTGTTAAGGATAGCAATGGTATTTGAACTCACAATAAGTTATTTTCTGTGTTGGTGATGGGTGCTTAAGAGAAACATAGTTAGACAAAGGATAGAGTGGATGTTTGGTGCATTCTCTGGTTCCTTTTCTAACAACAATGAGAAGATTAAGATTTGTTGTGTGTATAGGTCTGTCAACAGATTGAGTGTGTAGATGGATCAAAACTTAGTATGTTTTTAGTCTCAGGATTTGAGTTGGATTCTTGGACTTGTTTCAAGTCTGGAAGAGCCTTTCCCCTTGAATACACTTGAGAGAAACTTGGAAAATTGTGAGTGGCATTGGTTGGGATAGGAAGTGGTTTTGGTTGTTCAATCATTGGGTTGGGAAATGGTTCAGGTTTTGTAGGTTTAATGGCTCAGGTTGGAAGGTCAAGGTTTTTTAATGGCTCAAAAACCTTGCAAGTACTATCCTATATTCTACAAGTCTTCCCTTAAAGATGGAACTCGGAGGAAAAAGGTGTTGTTTTAGCAAAGGTAACATTCACAGTAATGTAGAATTTTCTGAAAGAGGGATTGTAAAATTTGTAACCTTTTTGGGTATAAGAGTAGCCAAAGAACACACATTTAATGGCTTGAGGGTCAAGCTTGTCTCTATGTTGGTTGTGAATGTGGACAAATGCAATGCACCTAAATACTCGAGATGTAAGGCCACTAGAGGTTCTGACATGGGGGTAGAAGCTGTTAAGGATTTTTATGGGACTTTTATTGTCCAAAACTTGAGAAGGGATTCTATGGATCATATATATAGCAGTGAGAGCAGCCTCTCCCTGATAGGACTTAGGGATATTACCTTGGAAGAGCAGGGCCCGGGTAGTGTTAACTAAATGTCCATTTTTCTTCTCGGCTACCCCATTTGTTTGGGTGTTTTTACACATGAAGAGACATGAATAATCCCTTGTGATTGAAAGTATGATGACAAGCTCTGGTTAAAATAATCCATTCTGTTATCTCTTCTGAACCTCTTTATTTTTATCCTGAATTGGTTTTTGATCATTAAATGGAAGTCAGGTATGACAGTGCACACATCAGATTTCTGTTTTATGAGGAAAGACTATGTAACCCAGGTGCAATCATCAATTAAAGTCACAAACCAACGAGCCTAAAAAATATTAGGTGTGGGAGAAGGATCCCATATGTCACTATGAATTAAGTGAAAAGGATGAGAACTTTTATTGCTAATAGGAAAAGGTACATGAGTATGCTTTGCCATTTCACAAACATCACAATGGAAATCAGAAGTTTCTAATCTTTGGAATTGAGGAAGAAAAATAATCTTCAAGACTTTAAAAGATGGGTGTCCTAATCAAAGGTGATACAGCCAAATGTCATCTTTATTTGAGGAACTAAGACAAGATAATGATAAATTATTTCTATTTTCTTGTAATGATTCAAGGTAATAAAGGCCGATCCTTTCCTCAACAAGTCCAATCCTCTTCCTGTCCTAACCCTGAAAAACACAATAAAAAAAGGAAAAAACAGCATAACATTAAAGGTCTTGGGTGAGTTTTTGGATAGAAATAAGGCTAGTTGACAGTTTTGGAACATGTAAAACATTTTAAGGATGAAAGTGGGTGTAATGTGTATTTCTCCCACCCGAACAGCAGTAGCTAAAGAGCCATTTGCAACAATTTTTCTATTACTTGGGCATGGAGTATAAGTATGGAAAAATTGAGATATGGGGGTCATATGGTTAGTGGCACTAGAATCTATTATTTAGAGACTATCATAGGTTTTTTCTAAGGCATTCATACAAAGAGGGAATGGAGATTTGCCTGAAAGAGTTAGTTCTGGAAGAATTCTCGAGTGACTCCAATAAATTTCTCAGCTTCTCAACCTCTTCACTGGTGAATCTCCCTATGATGGGCTTCTCCTCGTCTCTGGTTTGTTTTGTCAAGTGTGCTTGCAATTTCTGTTGTCTGCCAGAGTTTCCCCATTCTTGACTTGGTGGTTTCCCATTTAGTTTCTAGCACTTCTCTTTAGCGTGCCTTGGCTTCTTACAGTTGGTACACCAAAGGTTGTCCTTGTTATCTCTCTCTCAGGCTGTTTGGTTGGACCACTCTTTGCTTTTTCTTGAAGGCTTGTCTTTGTCATTAGAACTGACCCATCCATGGCTTGAGGTTCAAGCATGACACTTCTTCGGCTCTCCTTAGTGTGAACCATTGAAATTGTCTCTTGTAAAGATGGTGTGTCTTCCTTGCCAAGGATTTGGGTTCTGACTTGATCAAATTCAGGATTCAAACCTGTCAAAAAAATCATAAACTCTATCTCTTTCAATAAAGCCCTTCAAGATGGCGACATCTTCAAGGGATTTCATTTCAAAAACACGATAATGGTCTTGCTCTTCCCACAGATTTTGCAATACACTTGCATACTCAGTGACAGATTTTTCTCCTTGCTTAGTGGCTACTATTTTGACTATGATTTCATATACCTGAGCAGCATCATGGAGTATGTACGCTGAATAAAATCCTAAATTTCCTTGGTTGAAGGCATAAACATGCAATTGTCACTGATCATAGGATCCATGGAATCCTGCAGCCAGGACATGATCATGAATTCTTCCTCATCCCAGGCATCAACCTTAAGGTTTCTCCTTGCTGGCCATGTTCCAAGGAGATGGCTGAGTCTTTCCTTGCCTTTGAGGTACATTTGGACAAATTGGAACCACTTGAGGAAATTCTTCTTATTGAGCCTATAGGTGGCTTGGATATTCTGGGTTTCTCCAATCTTTTGGATAGCATTGGATTCCTTAGGTTGCGTTGAATTGTTGGTGGCAGAGGTTGACATAGTGAATGAATCGAAATGTAGCAATTAAGGCTGCTGAACTTGAGAAAGGGAAGGAATAGGGATAGAGTGGGCAGCAATGAAGGCTGCCGAAGAGGAATTTAGAAAGTGACGAAGGTTTTATAGAGCGAAAGTGGATTTTACCTAAGTGCTCTGATACCATGAAACAAAAGAGAGGGAAAATAATTCTAAATTCTTCCTATTTTGGGTAAATGTTACAGGGCTATAAATAGGAAATTACAGAGGGAGAATGGGAGAGAAAAAACACTCCCAGACAAACAGAATTACAAATTTAAACAGAAATCCCTCCAAATAAGGGATTTAAATGGATTCCTATCTAATCTCTTTAATTAAGGGATTTACATCTCCTAAAATATTTACAATAAAGAATAATATCTCAACAGATAAACTTCTACTAATAGCACACTTTCACCGACATAAAATGAAGGCCTACTTCTTCTCCCCTTGGCAAGTCTGCTATTGTCTAATACTGCCAAATTAAGCTTTGTGACAAATCTGTTGTAGATTTTTAATGTATTGCTCCTGAACTTCTTGATTATGGTTAGCTTTGACCTACTCAAAAGAAGAATGAACCAATCAGTGTCATTCTTCCTGTTATACATAAAGTTTTTGGTCCAATTAAATGGGGTTGGTAAAAATTAAACAAAATATTTTTTTTAGCTTCATTATGGTGTTCTCTCTGTATCTCTCTCTCTCTCTCTCTGTAGTTTATACATTAAGAAAGCTTACAGAAACTAGATTTCACGGTGTTCAAATTTTTGTTACACAAAAAAATGCATCAGAATCTTATTGACTAAATTAAGTTTCATTATGGTGTTCTTTTGTATTCATTTGCCTATGATGAACTTTCATGTAAATTATTTTTCATAGCCGGTCCCAAGCCCGGGAAAAAGAGGAGGGTTGTGTTAGGCAGTCGACAGCCAACGTAAAACTTTGTCGAATCTTTATGACATGGACAATCGATATATTAAACGTAAAGCTAGGTCGTTGCCTGTAAGTAACGCGCTGTATAGCTCGGGTACAGTGAGAAGTGAGCAAGAGCCGCTGCATCAACGCCTAGATGTAGTGAAAAATAAGCAAAGGTTCCCACATTTTTGTGAGCGAATGTGGCTAAAGAAGCTAGTTCATGAGAGTATGATTCGTTTTGGCACTTGAAATATAGGTACACTTACGGGTAAGTCTATGGAAATAGTAGATACTATGATTAGGAGGAGGATTAATTTTATGTGTTTACAAGAAACTAAATAGGTAGGAGAAAAAACGAAAGAATTAGACACTTCAGGTTTTAAACTTTGGTATACTGGTAAAGCTAAATTTAGAAATGGAGTAGGTATAATTGTAGATAAGTTTTGGAAAAATGCGATAGTGGATGTAAAAAGGTTAGGAGATAGAATCAGTGCATTAAAGTTTGTAGTAGAAAAGGAAATCTTTAATGTTATTAGTGCTTATGCACCACAAGTAGGGCTAGAAGAATATCACAAGGTAAAGTTTTGGGAAGATTTAGAATGTTTAGTTCAAGAAATACCATTCGGAGAAAAGATTCTTTTAGGAGGAGATTTAAATGGTCATGTGGGAAGGGTATCTTCAGGGTACGAGGGTGTTCATGGAGGACATGGCATAGGGGAAGCAAATGCAGAGGGTAAAACTATTCTAGATTTATCATTAGCGTTCGATCTTATATTAACTAACACTTGTTTTAGAAAGCGTGAGGAACACCTTATCACGTATAAAAGTGGAAGGGTATGTTCTCAAATTGATTTCTTTCTTATAAAGAAATCAGATAGAAAACTTTGTATAGATTGCAAAGTTATCCCTGGAGAGAGTTTAACTACTCAGCATAGAGTTTTGGTTATGGATGTAAGAGTTAAGAGGAGAGTAAAAAACAAAGGCGAAAATAGGGTGTTAAGAACTAAGTGGTGGCAACTAAAGGGGGATAAAGAAAGGAATTTGCAGAGACGGATTGTGGAGGAAGGATCTTGGGAAATACAAGGAAGTGCTAATGATATGTGGAATGGAATGGCTAAAGAAATTAGGAAGATAGCAAGGGAAATATTAGGTGAATTAAAGGGTTTTGGACCTAGGGATAAAGAATCTTGGTGGTGGGATGCGAGTGTACAAAATAAGATTAAAGTTAAAAGAGAGTGTTACAAAGTGTGGTCATTATGTAAGAGTAATGAAAATTGAGAAAAATATAAAGTAGCAAGAAAAGACACTAAGAAGGCAGTGAGTGAAGCGAAAGCAAGGGTATTTGATGGATTATACCAATCTTTAGGTACTAAAGTTGGAGAAAGAAATATTTATAAGCTAGCTAAAAGTAGGGAAAGAAAAACAAGAGATGTGGACCAAGTGAAATGCATCAAGGATGAAGAAGGGAAAGTGTTAGTAACGAAACAAGATATCAGAGAACGGTGGAAGGATTATTTTCATAGGCTTTTTAATGAAGGGCATGAGATTTTATTGCAATCGGATAGACTAGACATTAGAGAAGAGGATCAAAATTATACTTTTTATCGTAGGATTCGTGAGGTAGAGGTAAAAGAAGCATTACAACGAATGGAGAATGGCAGAGCAGTTGGACCGGATAATATACCCATTGAGGTATGGAAGGGTTTAGGAGTGAAAGGCATAAGTTGGCTCACAAAGTTATTTAATGAAATTATGAGATCTAAAAGAATGCCAGACGAGTGGAGGAAAAGTACTTTAATCCCTATTTATAAGAGTAAATGGGACATTCAAAATTGTGCAAATTATAGAGGAATTAAACTCATGAGCCACACTATGAAATTATGGGAAAGAGTAATTGAGAGAAGGTTAAGGAAAGAGACTCAAGTGATGGATAATTAATTTGGTTTTATGCCAGGAAGGTCAACTATGGAAGCAATATACTTGTTGCGAAGATTAATGGAGAGATATCGAGAGAATCAAAGAGATTTATACATGGTATTTATCGATTTAGAAAAAGCATATGATAGAGTGCCAAGAGAGGTTCTATGGAAGGCTTTGGAGAAAAAAAGAGTTCGTATAGCTTATATTCGAGCAATCCAAGACATGTATGATAAGGTTACAACTAGCGTAGTAACAAAAGGTGGACTTACGGAAGATTTTCCGATAACTGTTGGTTTACATCAAGGGTCAACTCTGAGCCCTTATCTTTTTACTTTAGTTTTGGATGTGCTTACTGAACATATCCAAGAGCCGGTGCCACAGTGCATGCTTTTTGCAGATGATATTGTCTTAGTTGGAGAATCGAGAGGGGAAATGAATGAGAAGTTAGAGAGGTGGAGACTAGCTTTGGAAGCTTATGGATTTCGTTTAAGTAGAAGTAAAACGGAGTATATGGAGTGTAAATTTAGTAAGAGGCACACCATTTCTAGCGTAGAAGTAAAAATTGGAGAACATATCCTACCACAAGTCACACGATTTAAGTATCTTGGATCTATCATACAACATAACGGAGAAATAGAAGAAGATGTAAAGCATAGGATTCAAGCGGGGTGGATGAAATGGAGGAGTGCCTCGGGTGTTATTTGTGATAGAAGAGTACCACTCAAACTTAAGGGTAAATTCTACCGCACAGTTATAAGACCTGCAATGTTGTATGGAACTGAGTGTTGGGCAATAAAAAGTCAACAAGAAAATAAGTTAAATGTTGCAGAGATGAGAATGTTGCGTTGGATGAGTGGACACACTAGAAGAGATAGAATTAGAAATGAATGCATTAGAGAGAAGGTGGAAGTCGCTCCTATTGTGGAAAAGATGGTAGAATCGAGACTTAGATGGTTTGGTCATGTGGGGAGGAGACCTATAGAAGCCCCAGTTAGAAGAGTAGATGAGATGGAGAATAGTCCAATAACTAGAGGTAGAGGAAGACCAAGAAAAACTATAGGAGAAATTATTAAGAGAGATTTAGATTTAAATGGTCTATCTAAAAATATGATTTATGATAGATGTTTATAGCGTCGATTGATCCATGTAGCCGACCCCACTTAGTGGGAAAAGGCTTTGTTGTTGTTGTTGTTGTTGTATTCATTTACTAAGTTACTGAGACACATAGGATGGTAGTCTCCAATCCTTGTTTGTGGTAATGTGGTGGAGATTTAATGACCATACTGATAGAGCCTTGCAAACTTGGTATTAATGAAAGAAATTACAGAGCAACTATTAGAACACTCACACACAGCCTTTCCCTCTGGTATTCGAGAGACCAGAGACCTCTCCGCTCTCAGACTAACCACCCCCCTGCACATCCCTTCCCATCCTAATTATTCCCTCCCTCACTCCTTGTGTTACACGTGCGGCAGTTAGTTACAATATATTCTTCCCCTCTCTGCTAGCTCACCCCCACTGGTCCCCGCTCTCTTATTCCTCCTAGCATATACCTTACCAAACTTGGGCTGGATGTTCCTAGGCCCATCAAGTCCCGCCCCATTGAGCTGCATCTTGTCCCCAAGGTGAAAATGAGGGAATTGAGCATCAATTACTTCGTATTCCTCCCATGTACTCTCAGATGTGGGACAACCTTCCCATTGAATCAGCACTTCTAACTTTCCATTTGTAAGCCTTCTTGTTCGTAGGACTTGTTCTGGTTGCCATTGCAATTCTAAGGCCTCTGTCATAGATATTGGTATATCAGTCACTGGAGTATGCGTGTTGAGAGATTTTCTTAATTGAGATACATGAAAGATGGGGTGAATCCTGGCATTTTCTGGTAGTTGCAACTTATATGCTACTGCTCCAACCTTCTCCAATACCTGATATGGCCTATAGAATCTTAGTGGTAACTTCTCATTTTTTTTCTTAGCTAGGGACTTAAATTTGTATGGTCTCAGCTTCAAATATACATAATCTCCCACCTAAAATTCTACCTCCCGCCTTCTCTTATCTGCAACCTCCTTCATGTACACTTGAGCTTTCTCCAAATTTTCTTTTAACTCTTCTAGTATCAGATTTCGTTCCTTCAAAGCTACATTCACATCTTCCACAGCTAAGGGGCTATCATTCCATTTGAGCAAAGTGGGTGGGTCTCTGCCATATAACATTTTGAACGGTGTCATTCCAGTAGATCGGTTGAATGAAGTGTTAAACTAATATTTTGCAACAACCATCTACTCCACTGGTTAGGTTTCCCTTCCACAAAACAACGAAAATAGGCTTCCAAACTCCTATTAATAACTTTTGTTTGTCCATCTATCTTTGGATGGTATCCCGAACTGAATTTTAATGTAGTTTTAGCCAACTTGAAGAGCCAAAACTGACTTATGAATATATGGTCTTTATCTAACACGATTGACTTGGGAAACCCATGTAATTTCACCACCTCCTTAATGAATACGACAGTCACCTCCTTGGCTGTAAATGGATGGGTTAATGCCACAAAATGACTATATTTGATAAGTCTATCAACTACCACTATGATAGTGTCATACTTGCTTGATCTTGGCAAGTTGGTAATAAAATTCATACTAAGATCCTCCCAAACTTGCTTTGGTATTGGCAAAGGCTGCAGCAACCTAGCTGGATTCATTGCTTGATATTTGTTCCTTTGACTTATTGTATATTGAGCCACATATGTTTGGGTATCTCGTTTCATCCCTTCCCAATAAACTACTTCAGCTAATCTTTTATAAGTTCTGAGATATCCAAAATGCCCTCCCATAGGTGAATCATGAAATTCCTTGAGAAGAGCACAAGGTTTAAGAGACTCCCAGGGAATCACTAATCTATTGTGATATATCAAACATCCCTTTTTTAAGCTATAACCAGGTGGAGCTTCACCTCTAGCCAGGATCTGCTGCACTATGATGTTCAATTTGCTATCCCGCTTGACTTCTCGGTTTAGATCCTCAACTCCTTCATACCTCCACAAGGAAACAGCCCCCAATTCCATCTCACCATTCTTTTTAGAAAGAGCATAAGCTACTTTATTCTCTACTCCCGGTTTATATTGAATTTCAAAGTGGTACCCCATCAATTTAGTGACCCATTTCTGTTGGTCTGGATCAATAATCATTTGCTCCAATAAATGCTTCAATGCTTTCTAATTTGTGCGAATTATAAATGGGTGCCCTCTCAAATAGTGTTGCCATTTTTTAACTGCAAAGACAATGGCCATAAGTTCCCTTTCATAGATGGAACTTTGCCTAGCCTTGTTGGAAAGTTGTTGGCTAAAGAAAGCTATTGGTTTTCGGTTCTGCATCAGCATAGCTCCAACTCGTCCCCTTTCTATCTCAAATGGACGAGTGAAATCCAGCATGGCTAGTACTGGAACAGTGGTCATGGCCTTTTTTAAAGCTTCAAATGCTCTTTGAGCATCCTCTTCCCAACTGAATGCATCTTTTTTGAGTAAATTGGTTAAAGGGGCTGCAAGCCAGCTGTAATTCTTAACAAACTTCCGGTAATATTCGGTAAGCCCCAGAAATCCCCGAAGTGCCCTTAAATCCTTGGGGACTGGCCACTGAACCATTGCCTAAATCTTCGAAGGGTCTGCATGTACTCCTGATGCTAAAATAATATGTCCCAAGTATTCCAATTGGGGTCACCCAAATACACATTTTTTTTGGTTGATCACCAATTGGTTCTGTTGTAATATTTCCAGTGTTATTCTCAGGCGTTGAAGATGTAAGGCAACATTTGGATTGTATATCAGAATGTCATCCAAAAAAACTAGAATGAATTTCCTCATATGGGTTCTAAATATATCATTCGTTAAGGACTGAAAGTGGATGGAGCATTAGACAACTTGAAAGGCATTACTAAGAATTTATAATGACCTTTATGAGTTTTAAATGTTGTCTTGGGCTCATCTCCTGGTGAAATGCGTATTTGATGGTATCCAGATTTCAAATCTAGTTTAGAAAAAATCACTACTCCACCTAGTTCATCTATCAATTCATTTATAGTTGGAATGAGAAGTTTGTCCAGTATCATAATCTTATTCAAAGCCTTATAATCCATACAAAACCTCCAACTTCCATCGTTTTTCTTCACAATCAACATCGGAGATGAGTAAGGGCTGACACTAGGTCCAATTCTTCCAGCTTCCATCATCTCCTTTACTAACTTCTTGATTTCAGTCTTATGTGAATGAGCATATCTATAAGGACGAATATTAGATGGTTGTTCCCTAGGTTTAGTCATTATCATATGGTCTCGGGAATGGTGGGGTGGTAGGTTGGTCATAGAGCTGTTGCACACTAAGGCATATTCTTTCAACACATTTTGAATATCTTCACTGACCCTTTGCTGCTCGGGGTCAGCCTCTAAGTCAGTGGCTCCAAATTCAATTAGGTAGCCTTGTCCCTTACCTTTCACTGCCTTAACAATAGATTTGAAAGAATCTTTAGATTGGTTAAGAGTTGGGTCCCCTTTAAGACAAACCTGTCCTTTCCAACCTTAATCTTCATATAGCTTTGCCCCCAATTGACTCTCAATTCTCCAAGGTTTTCTAACTGTGCAATACCTAACACTAAATCCACATTTCCCAATTCAAAAGGGTAGAAAGTCTGAATAACTTGCATTCTTTGTATGCATTCCTTGTATCTCCATATAGACCTCTTTACACTCTTCCTTTGTTGTGATTTTTCTTCCATCTCCCATAGTTATGGAATAATTCCCAGTATTTTGGATTGGAATTTTAAGCTTCTCTACCATCAATGTTGAAATGGAATTATGAGTTGCTTCGCTATCAATCAACATTAGCACTTCTTCCTCGTAAGCCTTTCCTACTAATTTCATGGTTCTATATCTTGCTAAGCCCACCACAGAACTTAGAGACATTTCCATAAAAGCCATAACCTTAGAATTCTCTTCCCCTGTTGGATTATCCTTGTCCTTCTCATCTCCTTCTTTTAAGTCTTCCTCTTTCGTAAGAAACAACATATGCAATTGTTTATTCTTACATTTATGATTAGGCCTAAACTTCTCATCACATTTGAAACATAGCCCCAATTCTGTTCTTCGATTAATTTCTGCTACAAACATCTTTTTTATGCTACCAGTATTGCTACTACTGCTTTGAGTGGTTGTAATAGGAATATTTACCTTGCTACTGATGGTGTTATCCCCTCCACCTTATTTACTTTTAGGATTCTTTCCAAGGGAAGTAATGGAAGTATTGTTTGCACTTCTCATTAACTTTCCTGTATTTGAGAACTTTGAAAATTGTGGTGCAAAACTATTCCATCTTAACGTTGGGTTGTGTTTCCCTGTCTTTGTAAACTTGTCTTCTCTCATTCATTGTAACACAAGATTCCTCCCTTTTATCTGAAATGCAAAATCCATCAGTTGCTTCAATGTTCGAGGTTGCATTAGTCTCACTTTTGCCGTGATCTCCTCCTTCAGGCCATTTTTGAAGGCTCCGATAAGAACCTTGTCGGGAACATCCTTCAAAGGTGCTGAGAGTGTCTCAAAGTTCTCCCTGTACTCCTCTACTGACCCTTCCTGTTTTAGCCCCAACAACCTCTCGTAACTATCTCCCATTTGATAACAATAAAATCGGTCCAATACCTCATTCTTGAACTCCTTTTAGATTCGCACCAGTGCCTGAGTTTCCAGCCATTGAAACTAGTTTAAAGCCTTCCCTTTTAAACTCTCAACCACTGCATCCAACTTCTTGGCTTCCTCAATGTTATTGACTGCGAAATACCGTTCCACCTTAAATAACCACCCAGTAGCATCTTCACCCAAAAATATAGGTAGCTCCAGTCTTCTATATCTGCCCGAATCCTTGTCATTACCATTTTTGTTAACTCCTAAGACTTGAGTTGTAGTTGTCGTAGCATCTGGGCTTGTCGATGCTCTCTATGAATCCTCGTTCATTCCTTCCCCTAACGTCATAGCATTTGCGCTTGACGATGCATTTTGAGAGGCATTGTTCATTGCATTTCCTCCTCTGTCCACATTTGGAGTGGACCGTATATCCATCAACTAGTCTTGAAGCTCTCGCATTAGCACTCTAATAGATGTGAGCTTTTCTTTCACTTTTTCATGGCTTTTCTGCAAATCACCGAATCCCTTTTCCAACACTTCTACTCGACCCTCCATTCTAGTTCCCACCATACCCCAGAAATTTACGCTCTGATACTAGTTTGATAGAGCCTTGCAAACTTGGTATTAATGAAAGAAATTACAGAGCAAATATTAGAACGCATACACACAGCCTTTCCCTCTAGTATTCGAGAGACTAGAGACCTCTCCACTCTTAGACTAACCACCCCCTGCACTTCCCTTCCCATCCTAGTTATTCCCTCCCTCACTCCCCGCGCTACACATGCGGCATTTAGTTACAATATATTCTCTCTCTCTGCCAGTTCACCCCCACTGGTCCCTGCTCTCTTATTCCTCTTAGCATATACCTTACCAAACCTGGGCTGGATGTTCTCTGGCCCATCACATACTTTATTTTGTGATGAAACTTGAGGAGGTGTTTGGCAAACCATGATTTGGACCCTAATATCTCGGAGGCCAGGTGTCATTCAAGATGCTTGTGTTTGGTAAATAGGTATATAAGATTCCTTGTGTCATACAAGATATGACACTATCTCGCGCCACTTTAGCTTTGTTAACTAATACAACATACCAATCATATTCTTTTTATGATAACTATCAATTGTCATACCAAATTGAATAAAATGATGAAGCCAAAACTTGTATATTATCGGGTAGTACCTAGAGTTTTATATAGAGAAACCCTTTAGGTACTAAAAGGATAAAATCAGATCATTTAAACTAATTACAAGATAATGGAGAATAAATCAATGATTCTAAAAAGATATTCTAATCCCTAACAATAAGGAGAAATAACAATCTGATAAAAAAGAAAGGGATTGGGCCTCATGTATTAAGGGCCCATTAATATCCAACACGTCCTCTCAAGCTGGTGAATAGATGTTGATCATTCCCAGCTTGCCACTAAGCTCTTCAAACTTGGTCGTTGAAAGTGCCTTGGTAAGTAGGTCTGCAACTTGTGAGTTTGATGAGATATAAATCACATCAATCACTCCCGTGTCAATTTTTTCCTTAATGAAATGCTTATCAATCTCCACATGCTTGGTTCTATCATGATGGATTGGATTGTTGACAATCCCAACGGCGGCCATGTTATCACACCACACTTTGATTGGAGATGATACCTCTATTTTTAGTTCTTTGAGCAATTGGACTACCCACATTCCTTCACATATTCTCAATGCTAAGGCTTTGTATTCTGCCTCAGCACTGCTCCTAGTTACCACAGGTTGTTTCTTACTCCATGTCACTAGATTTCCCCAGACATAGGTGCAATATCCAGTTGTTGATCTTCTATCAACAATCGATCCACAGCATCTGTAAAGACTTCAATATCCTTAGCTCCCTATTTCTTGAAGAATAGGCCCTTACTAGGGGTCATTTTTAAATATCTCAGAATTCTATACGCAGCTTACATATGTTCTTCTTGTGGTTTACTCATGAATTGGCTTACTACACTCACTGGATAGCATATGTCTGGCATTGTGTGTGACAGATAAATGAGCTTTCTTACCAACTATTGGTATCTACCAGTATCAACTGGTGCAGAGTCTTCACTAAGGCCCAATTTAGTAGCGGAGTCCATAAGAGTCTCAGCTGGTTTTGCTCCTAACATTCCAATCTCCTTCAGCAGGTTAAGAGTGTACTTTCTTTGTGAGATTGTGATACCTCGGCTTGATCTAGCAACTTCCATACTAAGAAAGTATCTCAAACTTCCCAAATCCTTCACTTCAAATTCAACTGCAAGTGACATTTTGAGCCTCTGTATCTCCTCTATGTCATTGCCTGTCAAGACAATATTGTCTACATATACTATTAGGATTAAACTCTTCCCTTCAAAGTGTCTTACAAATAAGGTGTGGCTTGTCTGATATTGAGTATATCCCTAATCTTTAACCACTTTAGTTAATCTCTCAAACCAAGCTCGTAGAGACTGCTTGAGTCCATACAATGACTTATACAGCATGCATACCTTATTCTCTCTGTTACATACTGAGAGACCTTGTGGTATATCCATGTAAACTTCCTCTTTTAGATCACCGTTCAAAAAGGCATTCTTCACATCAAGTTGGTAAAGAGGCCAGTTTTTGTTTGTTGCAAGAGACAGGAGGATTTTGATTGTATTCAGTTTTGCAACTGGAGCAAATGTCTCTTGATAATCAATCCCATGTGTCTAAGTAAACCCCTTCGCTACCAATCGAGCCTTGTACCTATTTATGGTTCCATTTGGGTTATATTTAATTGTAAACACTCACTTACAACCAACCGTTGTCTTCCCCTCAGGAAAATCTGTAATTTTCTAGGTTTGGTTCTTGACTAATGCTCTTAGTTTTTCATCAATAGCATCTTTCCATCTAGGATTAGTCACAGCCTCTTGAAAAGTAACAGGTAATATCTCATCTGAAATGTTAGCAACAAAGCTTTGAATTTTTCCAGATAACTTTTCATAGTTGACAAACTTACTAATGGGGTGAAGAGTGCACTTCCTCACTCCTTTTCTTAGTGCAATCGGTTGGTTGAGCTCATCAAAAATGGAGTCAGGTATTGAAGTTTGATTCTGCTCAGGATTCATGAGTGAGAATCATCGGATCCTTGTTGCATCTGCTTCTTGCTTCTTCTACAGTAGACACTCAATTCCTTTCCTTTAGACTGGTCTGCCACCCCTGTTTCCACATGATCTTCTTTCAATTGTTCAGTTTCAGGTCTATTTTCAAGGGAAATGGGTTCAGTTTCAAGTCTGTCCTGGTCAAGAGATGTGTCATCATTGGGTAAATTGACTATGTTGGGTAGTTTTGTTATGAGATCAGAAGGCGCAGCAGAAATGGTAGCATCATTTGGCAATGTTGTGTTTGAATCAGCAACAAAAAATCTCATTCCCTATTATAGCTCTCCCCCTGAATGGGATTTTTGTAACAATAAGGCTGGTGTTCGTTGAAGGTAACATTCATGGTAACAAAATTTTGTCAGAATAAGAGAATAACACTTATAACCTTTTTGCGTAGCAGAATACTCAAGAAAAATACATTGAAGGGCTCGAGGGTCAAGTTTCCCCCCATTGTCATTGTGAATATAAGCAACACAACCAAACACCTTTCAGGAATGTGAGTAACAAGGTGAGTCTTTGGAAAGGTTTCCAATAATTTTTGGATTGGGGTCTAGGAATTCAGTGCTTTGGTGGGCATTCGATTTATTAGGTTAGCGGCTATGAGAATTGCCTCTCCCCAATAGGTCTTGGGAACATTGTGGGTTGTCATAATGGCTCTTGTAACATCAAGGAGGTGTTTATTTTTTTTTTTCTACTATCCCATTTTGTTGAGGGGTGTTTATGCAACTGGTTTGATGTACAATTCCATTTTGTTTAAGGTATTGTTGTAACTGGTTACTCATGTACTCTCTCCCATTATCACTCCTCAAGACTTGGATTGTTTTCTGATATTGGTTTTTGATCATTGTAAAGAAATTGATGAATAGTTGAACAATTTCAGATTTTTCCCTCATCAAAAACACCCATGTAAGGCGAGTATGGTCATCAATGAAAGTTACAAACCATTTTGCTTTCGTAAGAGAATGGACACGAGAGGGTCCCCAAATATCGCTATGGAACATGGCAAAAGGATGAGTAGGTTTGTAAACATGTGGGTTGTACATGTTCTTTTTGTGTTTGGAAATTTGACAAATATCACAATTGAAAGAAAGATAATTTTTATTCAAGGAATTTGGAAACAACTTGAACATGTAATTGAAATTGGGGTGACCTAACCTATAGTGCCATAACATTACATCCTTATTCGTGAATTTAGTTGAAAGAGCAATCTTGTCTTCAACTCTCACCAAGCATGATACTTTATTGATATCACCATCTTCCTCTAGACAATAGAGACCCTCAATAATCCTAGTAGTGCCAATCTTCTTCCCTGACTCCAGTTTCTAAAACAAGCATTCAGTAGATGCAAAATTAACATGATAGTCCAAGTCATTGGTAATTCGTGTAACAGATAACAAACTGCATTTGCATAAAGAACATTTCTTAAAATCATATAATTGGATATATAAACTATTCCAATTCCAACAACCCTTGTAAAGGTTCCATCTGCAACTTTGATAAACATTGGGGTGTTACATGGTCGGAGATTATGAATGCAAGATCTATTACCAGTCATGTGATCCGCAGCATCAGAGTCAACAAGCCACATACCTGGATGGTGAACCTCGGCATTATAAGCAAGTATTGCATTACCTGTGTAGGCACTATTATTGGCTGCAATTGCTTTCTCTTGTGTGTTGAGGTTATGTTTATCTAATAGCTTTTTGAGGACTTCAATTTCTTCCTTGCTGAACTTACTTGGTTCTGTCCCGACTTTATTGTTAGATGCAACCACGAACCCCTTGCCTTCTTGCCTATTCCTCCCCTTTTGATTTGGAGGCTTGCCATGTAATTTCCAACAAGCATCTCTAGTATCTTCTGACAATGGTCACACCACTTTCCACTTTTCCTGGTTTTTCCTTCATTGCCTTGACCCGTTCTGGCAATCAGTACATTGGAGTCATGCTCAGAGGCATGAGGAGCATCACTGGAGATGAGCTTTTTCCTGCTCTCTTCATGCTTAACAGTGAAAAACACTTCTCTCAGTGATGGTAAAGTGTCTAATGCTATAATTCTACCATGTACCTCATCAAAAGATGGATTGAGACCAAGGAGGAATTTGAAGATTCTCTTCTCTTCCTTTATCTTAGTGTAGCGGGTAGCATCAATCGCACAGGACCACTCTGAAGTATCATATAAATCCAGTTGCTGCCACTGGACTACAAGGTTGGTGTAGTGCGGTCTAATATTCAGAGTACCTTGTTGGAATTCATGGAGGAATCCCTCAATCTCCAGCACTGCAGCCTTGTTCTTAATAGATGCGAACATGTCACGAGCAGCTTCCCATACATCACGAGCAGTACTGTAGAGTGTAAAGTTAGCGCTGATTTTGGTAGCCATGGAGTTAATAAGCCACGTTTGCACCAAAGAGTCCTCTGCCTCCCACTCGTGGTACTTGGGTCGGTAATGGCAGGTCTTGTTGTTGTCCCAGCGAGGTATCCAAACTTTCCTTTCCCGGTGACATAAAGACGAACACTCGCTGACCATTGGAGGTAGTTTTGCCCGTTCAACCTGTGGATGGTGATCGAAACAGGGCTGGCTTTTGACGGCACTTGATGGCTGGAGCATTGGTCATTGACAGCGAGGTGTTATTGCTCATCGTTGAGCTCCGGTCATCTGTGGCCTCATTGTTTAGGTCAAACTCGAACTGAATCATCGCTAATTAGTTCGTAGGCTCTGATACCATGAATAAAATGATGAAGCCAAAACTTGTATATTATCGGGTAGTACCCAGAGTTTTATATAGAGAAACCCTTTAGGTACTAAAAGGATAAAATCAGATCATTTAAACTAATTACAAGATAATGGAGAATAAATCAATGATTCTAAAAAGATATTCTAATCCCTAACAATAAGGAGAAATAACAATCTGATCAGAGAGAAAGGGATTGGGCCTCATGTATTAAGGGCCCATTAATATCCAACACAAATATAGGAATTTTAAATATCATGATATCTCATGCTTGAATATCCCATATCATGGTATGGAAAATACTGAAGAATTTGAAATAACAATGTGCTAAATGGCTCTTTGAATTGCTTTAAAAACAAAGGGTGACAGTCTGAATGTGACATGCAGTTTTTCATTGTGTCTAAATTGTAATATAATTGTTTGAACAATCATACTTGTTCAGTTAAATAAACCATAAATCCAATATAGGTGCCTGTGTATTTAATCATGCATAAAACTGCATACATATTTCTTCATGAAGTCTAGAATCTTGGTTAATTGAAAAGAAAATCAAATGGCTGGTGAGATTAATGCACAAATGAGTGATGCAGTTACATACTTTTAGGATGTAATCTATTATGCTAGAGAGAATTTTGCATTTTGTACTTTATGTGACTCAAGGTACCAATAGAAAGCAAAAAACATTAGTAATGAACGTGTGGGATTATAAAGCTTAAATAAAGACTGAATTTCCACTAGTTTGTCTTACCACTTTCTCATAGTTATCACTGATTTATTCTGTGAAAGAGATGCTTATGAAAAATCATAATAATTAATTGTGAAATTGATATCTGTGTGCATCTTTTCTATGTAACTAAATAATTTTCTGAGTGAGTGCTTTTCACTAATTCAGCTCTGTTGATTTCATGTCTTGCCTTGCTAGGATTTTCACGATACACATATTTTATAACAATTTGATCACTGGTGAAAGCTCATATAGCAAACTTTCTCTGGTTGACTTGGCTGGAAGTGAAGGTCTAATAACAGAAGATGATAGTGGGGAGCGTGTGACAGATTTGCTGCATGTTATGAAGTCACTTTCAGCGTATGTCATTTTCATTAGTTTTCTCTTCATTGTCAACTATATCCTTTCTTTGCTTTAAGGTCAACTAGGTGCATGTCCAATTTGCTTATGTGATTAGGTGTCATTGCACTCAAGTATTCTTGTTATAGTATTTTTAAAATTGTTGTGCCTTGTTAGAATTCTTTTCTTGGTGTGCTTGTTACTAGGTTAGGCAACCAGTCTCTTGACATCTCTGATTCTACTTGGAGATCAGAACTGTAGATAGTTGGTGTTGGTCTCCTATAACTTGTTTCAGGCTTGTGTTTCCGTTATGGTAGTTAGGCAAAGTATACTTAATATCCACAAATCTGAAATGTAAAGAGTTCTTATTTCTCCCTCCCCCCTTTTTCCCCCTCTCGCCTGCCTATTTTCCTGTTAAATTTATGGAATTCCCTTTTCCATTCATATTGAATTGCTGGACAAGTTGAGTGAAAATAAAGTGGAAATATTTTTGGTTATCTTCTTGCTGCATGTTTTTGCAGGTTGGGAGATGTTTTGTGCTCTTTGACGTCAAAGAAGGATGTTGTTCCTTATGAGAATTCAGTGCTAACAAAACTGCTTGCAGATTCAATTGGTAAATATTTTTCCTTCTCTAATTCTGTTTATGAACTTATGGTGGGATCTATGTGGTCTTAATAGAAAATAGTTGTTAGAGAATATTTTCCTGATGTAAAAGTAACTGAAAACTTTCTGTGCCTGTTAAGATGCTCACAAGCCTTTAAATGTTAAGGTGCTATCCAGTCAATCCTTAGATACTCTGCCTGATGAGCTTTTGATTTCATCATGTTGTATGTGAGTCTCTTATCTAATTTGGAAATGCATGTGGCAATTGCATTCTTCATTTGTTCCAATGCCTATTTATTATCTTTATTGAATTATTACTTTTAATTCAAAATTAGTGCTCTATAAGCATTTGTTCTGATGAGGACTTTTGTTTGTACTTAAATTTCAATTAAGGATTTTGCGTCCTGTGTGCAAAAGAGTTTATAGTCGTTTTCTGCTCAAGAAAGATCATTGCTTTGATCACCCGTCCTCTTTGGAGGAGAATTTTTTTCTCCTCTGGCAAAAGAAAATATTTTACCAAGGGAGAAGGATGTAGATAAACAGAGGACAAGATATCCTTTGACAAAATGAGAAGGAAACTAATGAGCATATGCACATAATATTTATAAGGTTGAGCCAACTATCCCAAAAGCTTAACCTTTTGACACTAAATATTTTAGCCTCTTTTTTAGATAAAGGTAATCTCTCTTGGGTAAGTTTAGCCATCCTCTGCCAGAAGTAGTGCTATGGAATTTGTATCTGCCAATCCATAATTGGAATACACCCCTTTTATGATGAGCCTGCCTTTGCTGTTAGTAAAGTGAGCTTCTTAAGTCTTGCAGATTTAACTATTGTGAATGTTTTGCACACGTGGTCTGTTCTTTTCTGCAGGTGGGAGCTCCAAAACTCTGATGATAGTAAATGTCTGTCCAAATGTTTCAAATTTATCTGAGACATTATCGTCTCTCAATTTCTCTGCCAGAGCTCGAAGTTCTGTATTAAGCCTTGGAAATCGAGATACAATTAAGAAGTGGAGAGATGTTGTGAGTTCTTCCCCGACCTGCTTCCTTCTTTGCAAATGATTCTGTGTTCTACTTGTCTTGCCATCTTTGATCTGTTTTACTTTCATCAGTTTGAGATTTTGTGGGAAGCAGTTTCATATCATAACTTTATTATAAATTGCCTCTTAAAAATTATATGAGGAAAGAAGGGTTGTGGTTTGGCATCAATCTGGTCTTGCTACTTAATAAAACTTAGATGAGGATTTGCTAGAGTAAAAGGAAAAGAGTAATTAGGAACTACTTGGAGTTCACTATAGTTTCCCTATTATATATAAGCTTGATGAGTGTGAGGAGGAAGTTTAATTGTTCTCATTCACAATCTGTTTTGGGATAAAGAACAAAACATTTCACAAGCTGTTCTTGTTGAGTTACGTGGCGGTGATTGCAATACAGATTTCACTATAAATTTGTTATTTATCTACTAAATTTCAAATTTTTTATGGTTTTTGTAGGCAAATGATGCACGTAAGGAGTTGTATGAGAAGGAAAACAAAGTCCAAGATCTGAAACAAGAGGTTCTAGGACTCAAGCAAGCACTGAAAGAAGCAAATGATCAGTGTGTCCTACTCTTCAATGAAGTACAGAAGGCGTGGAAAGTTTCTTCTGCCTTGCAGACAGATTTAAAGGTCTTGTAATTTAATGGAGTTTGGCATGGTTTTTCAAATCTATTTAGTGATGGGTTATTTTTAGTGGTTTGACGATTGGGTTTTCTCCTCATGGAATGCCTAATGTTAATCCCTTGGGTAATATGTGTATTTTTTCTTGCTGCAAAATATCAGAAGGAGAACAATTATGCAATAATACATGGTTCCTTAAGTGATTAATCACACAATGTATTGAGTACACCTATTGGCATTTTCTGATATAATTTGTTGGAAGTTGGGTGTTCTGTCAAATGGTTCACTTATTTGCATCATTGCATGAATTAGGAAGTATAAGAAGTGCAACTATATGACTGCCCTTTAGTCCTTTGTCTGGCATGATAGAATATCGGATTTGCTATATTCTCTTGCTATTTTTAATTGCTCCACATTATGAAGAATGGAACTGGGTTAAGTGGTGTTCCTTTGAATGATAAGGAGTAAAGGATACATATTTTACTTTTTCCCCCCTGCTTATCCCTACTTGCTACCTATTCTTTCACCTTTTTTTTTTCAAAATTTTATTTATCATCTGGAACAATTGATGTCTTATTTACATTGTTTTGGGGGATATAGATACTGTGTTCTGCAAGATGTGTGCCAATTTCTGCTTTGTAAACTTTCTTAGCTTGTTGATGGTTGGTTGTTAGCTCAAACATAGTATTGCTGCTTAAGAGAGGCATGTCAGTAAGCTATATTGTTGCTCTTCTTTGCTGCAGTCAGAGCATATTATGTTAGCGGATAAGTATAAGATAGAGAAGGAACAAAATGCTCAGCTTAGAAATCAAGTTGCTCAACTGTTACAGTTAGAGCAAGACCAGAAATTGCATATACAACAGCAAGATTCAACCATCCAAAGTTTACAGGTCTGTCCCATTTTATGTTGTTTGACACAATATTCATTTAGTACTATTTGAATTTTCCAGTCCTGTTTCTGTTATATTCTAATGAGCACATCTATTTTCTGATGTAAAGTTGAATAGTATTAAATTGCAAAAAGGGGCAAATTCTATTAAAGTAGAATGGGTATGAGTCAGATACCAAGTAAGGATAGAGAAACAGAAAAAGTCAAGCTTTTATCTGCCTATATGCTTTGCCTTGTATGTAATGATTTTTTTAATTGACAAGGGGATCCCTTGAAAACTGTTATTGTTGTTGTGGGACAAGGTTTTCATTTCTGAATTTTGGAACGTTGGATCAGATATTCATTTATTTGTTCATTTCTCTGGAATTGACCATTTTTAATGCATGTGCTGTGGGATTTCTAAACACAACTGGAGGAGCATTGCTTCTGCCACTAGTTGAAGCATTGGACATTCTTTAACTTATTTTTATCATCATTCAGAAGTTTCAACACAATCAATTGCATCTTTTGCTGGGTTATTTTTAAATTCAGTTTCGATGAATTGAGATGAGGCTTAGAATAGGGTGTACCAGATGTGCATTTTTTTTTTTCCTACCTGCTTGGCAGCTTATCTAAGTTCTCACTGGTACAGGCTAAAGTCAGAACCCTTGAAACACAAGTCAATGAAGCTCTTAGATCCAATGAAACTAGGTCAATGTTTGACCCCAGGCCAAATTCTGGAGCTCTATCCAATTCCAGGGCAATTGGAGATGGCATGGATTCTTCTGCAGTAACCAAGAAACTAGAAGAGGAGCTCAAGAAACGTGATGCTCTAATTGAGGTCTGCTATAATTTATAATTTCATGTGTAATTGTAGTTGTATTGGTCTCCCAATTGTCGTCTTTATGAATTATTGGTTATTGCTTTTGACTTGGTTGATTTTCATATTGTAGCTAAGTAAAACTATAGCATTAAAGGCATTAATGGAAAGCCATTAGGAGCAAGCTAGTAGTAGTGGAGGCTTTTAGGTAGTTTTGAGGGAGAACTTAGGTTCAGACCTTTGTTTTGTTATATTGATGGGTACCCAAGTAAGATGAAAAATCCTCCTCTAAAAGATAATTGTTGAGGTAGAAGAACTACTCTACTTAAATATCCCACTGAGCTGCCCATACTATTCAACATGGAATTTTAGCATCTCATACTATATTGGTTTCCATCAATTAGTTGCTCTTGGAAACTGACATGTTGGCAGTTATACCTTGCATCACTTTACTTAGTTTTTCACTAGTTAGAACCTTCCACAAGTAGTTTTATTTTGGAGTTGCAAATCACCAGCTTTAATATCAATTGATCGGTGTCTAAGTAAGGTGAGGAATTCTCTCCTAAAAACTAGTTGTAGAAGTGGGAGAACCACCTTATTTAAGTAACTTATTAAGCAACTCATATTACTCGATGTGGGACGTTAGCATTTCATAGTATCTTAGTCTCTATCAATTGACTGCCCTTGGAAGCCAATGTCCCAACAACTATACTTTACGGCACTTCACTTAGCCTTTTGCTGGTCAGAACTCTCTGCAAGTATCCCTTTCCAGAGTTGCCAACCATAAGCTCTGATACCAATTGATGGGTATCTAAGCAAGGCGGGAAAGCTTCCTCGAAAGCTAGTTATTGAGATAGAAGAACCACTTTACTTGAATACTTTATTGAACAGCTCATATGACTTGGTGTGGGACTTTGGTGTTCCATCAACTACTAAAGACGAAGGCATCACTATTCATAACACTGTAGATCTTGTCTATACAAATTATTATACATGTAGGAGTACATATTAAGCACAGTTTTACCTTTATGATTCAAATAAACATATAAAACAGTGTCAAAGTGAATGGGAGAATAGATTGAATAACTGATTAGGGGCTGGGGTGGGAATAACTGGAACTGCAACCAAGAAATGTCAACTTGACATTTTGGTTTGCCTCTCCCATTCAGCTTTCTAGAACCTAAAACGTCTACTCATTCATTCCTGAATAGAGACTACTCGCTAAAAAAGTTGTCGCACCTTAATTTCTGAATATGTATTTTGTAACATTCTTTAACTATTAATTTTTTTTTTTGTTGACAAGAAAATTATTAAATTTTTTGCTCACTTCGGTTGCATTTTATTCTGGTGAGGAGCTTAATTTTCTATTTTGCAGAGGTTGCATGAAGAAAATGAGAAGTTGTTTGATAGGTTGACTGAGAAAGCATCTCTAGCTGGATCACCTCAGGTAGGCAAATTTCAATTCATACCAGAATATCTGTATGCATCGCTTATGTCATCTATGTTATATAATTGAATGGATAGTGTTAGGATATTAGAAGATTTATTTCTTTAAATGTAGATATTGTAATCTATGCCATAATCATAGGGATAGGATATGATTACGTAGTCATTAATGAGGGCTCCTCCTCTTATATATATATATATATATATATATATTCCAATCCTTTGAATGTAATAGTGTAAGATTCAATTCATATTTCTCTACATGGTATCAGAGCATTAGGTTCTGTATCAGTGGAATTACCTCTATTCTTTTATATGTTGCTCTCTGTAAGTCAGAGGTTCCTAAGGATGTCGTTCTCAACGTCTCCATATACGACACCTCCCACTCAGGTAGGATCAACAGGCTCCAATCGGCGTTTCCCTGGAGAATTGCTGCTGTTTGACCAGTGCGTGAGGCTCACGCGCTGTCTCTAGTTTCGCTGTCTGTCCATGTGTTGGCATGTGGGAGCGCGTGAGAAGGACATCTCGACCCTGATCTTCTCCTCCAGTATCGACTCGTCGTTTCTGGTACTTTTTAGTTGGTTTCTAGGTCTGGGTGTGTGTTTTTTAGAACTGGGTTCATTCATTTGGTCTTTTTGAATCCAGTTTCTTGATCTTTACTTGCTCTTCGCTGGCTAGTGGTCCCTGGTGTGATTATTGGTGTTGTTCCATTGCTAATTTGTGTCTTTGATCTAATCTGTGTTTTTTTACCTCATAATGACTGAAATTAAGTTTACAGTTGCCTCTGAGGTTGTTCCAGTTGTGACTAAATTACTGATCACAAGTTAAACCGGATGAATTTTCTGAATTGGAGTAAGACAATTCGCATCTATTTGTGAAGTATTGAAAAAGAAGACCATTTGACGAAAGCTCCTCTAACAGATAATTCTCGCCAGGCTTGGTTGTGAGATGATGCACGGTTGTTTTTACAAATTCGCAACTCTATTAAGAGTGAGATTATTAGTTCTGTTAATCACTGTGAATTTGTTAAAGAACTTAGGGATTATCTGGAGTTTTTGTATTCAGGGAAAGGGAATGTGTCTCGTATTTATAAAGTTTGCAAAGCATTTTATTTTGCCGAAAAACAAGATTGTGCTCTTAAGGCTTACTTTATGAAGTTTAAGTGAACTTATGAATAACTAAATATGCTACTTCCTCTCACTGCTAACTTGAAAGCTCAACAAACCCAACGACAATAAATGGCTGTCATGAGTTTTTTTACCGTTCTTCCTCCCGAATATGAAACTGTTCATTCGCAAGTCCTATCTAGAATTGAAATCTCTGACCTTTAGGAAGTCTTCTTTGGAGTAATGCGGGCTGATAATCTCTTATCAAAGCCATCTGTTGATCATAACAGTACTTTAATTGGCCGGGGTTAACTCAATTGTGGTGGATCTAAGTCAAGGGGAGCTAATACTCAACATCAGGAAGTTGGTGGAATTGTGTGCTATTATTGTCATCAACTGGGCCATACCAAGCGTACTTGTCGTAAGCTTCAAAATAAATAACAAAGAACTCATTCTGCGCATGTGGTGTCCTCTACTGATGACAAGATTACGATCTCGGCCGCCGAGTATGCCAAATTTTCTAAATACCAAGAATTACTACAATCCACTACTATTACTCCCAGTGTTGGTGCTCTTGCTGAGACAAGTAACACTGATACATGTCTTGTTTCTTCTTCTTCCAAATGGATCATAGATTCCGGTGCTATGAACCACATGACAGGTAACCGTAATCTCTTATCTACTTATAACTCGTATGCCAACCACTCTACTATTACCATTACTAATGGTTCCTCCACTCGTGTTCTTGGTTCTGGCACTGTTCACCCCACTCCTTCTCTTTTATTATCATCTGTGTTGGACGTACCTAAACTTGCTTTTAATCTCCTTTCTCCGAGCAAACTTACCCATAGCTTGAATTGTTGTGTCTTACTTTTTTTTTATTATTGCTTGTTTTAGGATCTTATGACGAAGAAGATTATTGGTAGAAGTTACAAGTCTGGCGGTCATGATTTCCTTGATGATCGAGTGCCTATTAGTTGCTTGCTCTAGCGCATTGACTCCTTTTGAGATTCATTGTCCATTAGGTCATTTGTCTTTGTCGTCTTTGAAAAAATTTTACCTTTAGTTTCAACATTTATTATCTTTAGATTGTGAATCATGTCAATTTGCCAAATATCACCTTCTTCCTCTTGTGTCTAGAGTCAATAAACGGGATGTGTCCCCCTTTGAGATTGTTTATTCTGATGTTTGGGGTCCATGTCATATTGAGTCTAAGTCTAAGTTTGGTTTTAAATACTTTGTCACCTTTATTGATGATTATTTTTGTGTTACTTAGTTATATTTAATGAAAAATCGTTTTGAGTTATTCTCTCACTTTTGTGCCTTTTGTGCTAAAATTAAAATTCAATTTGATGTCCCTATTTGTACTTTATGTAGTGATAATGCTAAAGAATATTTTTCAGCATCCTTTCAATCTTGTATGCTTCAAAATGGTATTCTTCATCAATCCTTTTGTGTCGATACACTTGCTCAAAACGGTGTTGCTGAACGTAAAAATGTGCACTTACTTGAGGTGGCACGGGCACTTATGTTTCAAATGAAGGTTTCTCAGTCTTTCTGGGCTAATGCAGTCTCCACTGCTTGCTTTCTCATTAATCGCATGCCTTCCTCTGTCCTTGTTGGTAATATCCCTTATACTACCTTGTTTCTTTCTAAGTCTTTGTTTCCCATTGATCCAAAAATCTTTGGGTGTGTCTACTTTGCTCGGGATGTTAAGCCCCAAGTCACCAAATTAGACCCTAAGTATCTGAAATGTGTATTTCTTGTGTATTCTCGTCTTAAAAAAGGATATCAGTGTTTTTCTCCCATTCTTAATCGTTATTTAGTTTTTGCAAATGTTACCCTATTGCCAATGAGCCTGCCTCTGCATTCGATTCTACGCATGCTCCTGAGCTTGAGCTTGAGTCTGAGCCTGAGTTTGACACCTCCCTTGATCTACTCATTGCTCTTCAAAAAGGTAAACGAACATATGTCTATCCCATCTCTACCCATTGCTCTTCGAAAAGGTAAACGCATATGTGTCTATCCCATTTCGCCTTTCGTTTCTTATGACCACTTGTCTCCTGCATTCAGCTCCTTTATTGCTTCTTTAGATGTTATCTTTGTCCCCAAAACTGTTCACGAAGCCTTGTCCCACTCGGGTTGGTGTGTTGCAATAGAGGAGGAGATGACGACCCTTGAAAATATGGGTACTTGGACCTTAGTGGATTTACCTGTTGGGAAAAAAGCCATTGGGTGCAAATGGGTCCTTACTCCAAAAACGAAGCTTGATGGTACTCTTGACCATCGTAAGGCTCGCCTTGTTACTAAAGACTATGTTCAAACCTATGGTATTGACTACTTCGAGACCTTTTCCCCTGTGGCCAAGCTTGCCTCGGTTTGATTATTCATTTCAATGGTTGCTACTTATGGATGAGATTTACATCAGTTGGATATCAAAAATGTCTTTTTATATGAGGATCTCCACGAAGAAGTCTACATGGAGCAACCACTTGGCTTTGTTGCTCAGGGGGAGCGTAGGAAAGTAGGTTGTCTGAAAAAATCTTTATATGGCTTAAAACAGAGTCCTCGGGCTTGGTTTGGCATGTTTAGCGATGTGGTTTAGAAGTTTGGTTTGAATAAAAGTGTGATCATTGTGTGTTCTATCAGAGAACAAATGTTGGCATGATTCTCCTTGTCATGTACAATGATGACATTGTCATTACTGGGAGTGATACCTCGAGCATCTCATCACTCAAATCCTTTCTTCATTCTCATTTTCAAACGAAGGATTTAGGACCGTTGGAGTATTTTCTAGGGATTGAAGTCCTAAGGAATAAGAAGGGTATTCTCCTGACTCAGAGAAAAAATGTTTTTGATTTGTTGAAAGAAATAGGAAAGTTAGGAGTTGCACCATGCAATTCTCCTATGATTCCTAATTCACAACTTGATGTTGATAAGAGTAAATTATTTGATAATCTTGAGAGAATAAGAAGATTGATTGAGAAATTGAACTATCTCATGGTGACTCGTTTTGATATTACCTACCCAATTAGTATACTCAATTAGTTCATGGTCTCACCAACAATTAATCAATGGGAAGCTCTAGAACATGTTTTATATTATCCAAAGGGAACTTTCTAGGCCGTGGTATATTGTACAATAATCATGGTCATACAGATATTGAGTGTTTCTCTGATGCAGATTATGGTGGATCTAAGGCTACTAGAAGATCCACTACTGGTTATTGTGTGTTTGTGGGCGGAAATTTGATAACGTGGAGGAGCAAGAAGCAAAATGTGGTCTCTCGATCAAGTGCAAAATCAGAATACAGGGCCATGGCACAATCTGTGTGTGAAATAGTATGGCTATATCAATTATTGAAGGAAGTTGGCCTTAAGACTTCGTTACCAATGAAATTATGGTGTGATAGTAAGGCTGCTCTACACATAGCCTCTAATCCTATCTTTCATGAACGCACAAAGCACATCGAGATTGATTGTCACTTTGTTCGTAACAAGATTTAGGAGAAGTTTATCTCCATAGGACATGTGAAGATTGGAGACCAATTGGGCGATCTTTTTACAAAAACTCTTAACGGGGCTCGGGTTAGATATCTTTGTAACAAGTTGGGTATGATTAACATCTATGCTCCAACTTGAGGGGGAATGTTAGGATATTAGAAGATTTATTTTTTAAAATGTAGATATTGTAATCTGTGCCATAATCATAGGGATAGGATATGATTACTATAATCATAGGGATAAAATATGATTACATAGTCATTAATGAGGGTTCCTTCTCTCTTGTATATATATATTCCAATCCTCTGAATGTAATAGTGTGAGATTCTATTCATATTTCTCTACAGATATGTTCTTTTATTGGTCCTTTTATCTAACAGTTTTATTTTATTTATTTATTTATTTTTTACTTTCATGTATAATTATGGTTTTTTGTGAGGATAGTTTGTACCACACCTAGTATTTTTTGTATTCATATGATGGATTGTGATTGCATTGCAAAGAACTGCAACTGAATGGTGCTAAGTTTTTCTCTTCTACATACACAACTGTGATCAAGAAGAGTTTCTAACCACGAATTGTGTTCTATCCATTTGGTATATACCCACTAGAGATATTTGTAGCCCTTGTTTTGTAGTTCACATTGTTTTCATCAATCATCAACATAAGGTGACACATGTTAGCAATTAATGATTGAGTTAATGTACCGAACTATACTGTGGCAATTAATTATATTCATATTCATGTTTCTGTGCTGTCCATGTGGTGGTTCTGACTTATGAGTCTTAAAATTGGCACTTTATTTTCAGTCGTCAAGCCCATTATCTACAACATCAGTTAATGTCCAACCTCGAGATAAAGGGAGGTATAAGATATTTTAATTCTGGTGAGTTTTGCAGTTTTGTTGTGTTATAAGTATGTGCTATTGACTTTCTTCTAATTGGCTTGAAACAGGAATGACACCAACAGTACAAGAGCTCGTTCTATGGATGTCCTTCCTTCACCTATGGCCACAGATAAAAATGATGGCGCAGTTGCCTTGGTTAAATCTGGCTCTGAGAAAGTTAAGACTACTCCTGCAGGTGAATATCTTACTGCTGCCCTAAATGACTTTGATCCAGATCAAGATGAAGGCCTTGCTGCCATTTCTGATGGTGCAAACAAGCTGTTGATGCTGGTATGCATTTTAATTGATTTATGGTTCAGTTTGCTGAAAAGCGTTGCTATACGATTTGTTATGAATATGTTGTCCCTTCCATTTTTGTGTTGACATTATTATTTTGGGTTGGGGGGCTATTGTGGTCAAAATCTAATCATGCATGTAAAATGTTTAGATGCTTTTATCTCTTCTTCTGTGTTACTTTCTTGATGATGCAATGACTAAGATGCAGTAAAAAGTATTTAAAGGTTCAGATTGTAAGTTTGACTTTAGTTTGGGCCTCTGGCAATGCAAGATCCAAATTCAATTTTAAAATAAAAGGAAGCTTAATTTATTAGAATGTTCTGATGGTTGCTTGTCAATTTGGAGTAATGTTGATTGTTACTCTGCATCTTGAATTCTCGATGAAAGTGCCAAGAGCAATTTCAACTTTTTGCAGCATGATAATCTCCATTTCAGGCTGGACAAATTTTATGAGTGTCCTTCATAATAATTGCAGGTTCTTGCTGCTGTAATCAAAGCTGGTGCCTCCAGAGAGCATGAGATACTTGCTGAAATTAGGGATGCTGTTTTCTCTTTTATTCGAAAAATGGAACCAAAGCGAGTAATGGACACCATGCTTGTTTCCCGTGTTAGAATCCTGTATATAAGGTCTTTGCTTGCTAGATCCCCAGAGCTGCAATCCATTAAGGTAATGGAGTAGAGGTTATTAAACTTCTTCCTCTTTATGTTCTTATAAGGTTATCACAATGTGTATTTGGTGGTGTTCTATTGAGCCTAGTGGGCATGCCATTTGTTAATTTGCTGAGTTTTGCACATTGAATTTGAAGGTCTTGCCTGTTGAGTGCTTTCTTGAAAAGGCTAATACTGGGCGCAGTAGAAGTTCTAGCCGGGGTAGCAGTCCTGGAAGATCTACTGTGCAATATGTTGATGAGCAGATCCAAGGATTTAAAGTTAATCTAAAGCCTGAGAAGAAGTCCAAATTTTCATCTGTTGTGTTAAAGATACGTGGAGTTGATCAGGTAGCTGCTACTATAGTCTATTCCTTCTATGTTTATGCTGTACACACTAACATGAAGAGGAATTCAAAAGACTATTGAGGATTACCATGGTTTCCAAAACCAGACCCAAAAAACCGGGAACTGATCCTTCCTCCAGTCCAGTCAACCATGAAAAACCAGCTAGGCAAAAAACCAGTATAGAACCAGGAAAACCTGGTCAAAACTGGATCGTTTGGCAGTTCAAATTTTCTTGCAATGAAGCAGACAGAAAAGGTGATAGAGAAGAGAGATGAATGACTTAAATGGTTGAATGGGTTAGAAATGATGAAAGAGAATTAGAGAAAGAGAGAAAACAAAAATACTGGTATAAAGGGGGAGAGAACTAGTAAAAAAGTTTGCAGCTTGCCTTCCCTTGCCATGCCTCCCCATTTCTCTCCATATGCATACAGATTACAGAGAAAGAAATTTTTTTAATACTGATTTAGAGGGAGACCAGTGAAACTATGAAAGAGTACTCTGAAAATTTTGGGATTAGGCAATGAAGACATTAAAAGGGGAGAAATAAAAAGAGACAAAAAAATGCTTTATAGTACAATAATAAATAAATTTGCAGACCTTGAAATGACAACTCTTTGGTTAAATAATCTTTCTGTAGACATTCAAAACTTGATTTTCAAATGTCTTGATCTTGTTGAGTATTGTGTAAGTCCCATGGCCCCACCTCACATAAAAGAATGTAAACTTCTCTCATAGTCATTGAAGAAACTGTGTAGGTGAGAGGGGATTGCATCCTTATTTTGATAAATTGAATATTTATTTTATATGTAATTTAATTATTCATATATAAATGTTATTAATAAATTAATAATATTTATTGTTTTTTTAACATTATTTATTTAATTATTAATATTACACACACACAGAGTACTGGTTCTACTAAAGTTCAACTCCAATTAAACTAATGAACCATGAATCGCTTACGTCTTTGGTTCAATGACTTGTTTGATTTTCAAAACATTGAAGATTACGTTCAATCACCAGCTTGATTTTAAACAATTTTGTCTTATAGCAAAATTAGTATTTTTTGGCGTCCCCATCCTATATGATCATCTCTATAATCATTTGACACTTGCCAAATGGAGTCAGAGCAAGCCAGCCCTTAGCTAATGATGGGCCTGCTATCTCTACTGTCACTAAGACCTATAACTGAAGGAGTAAGGAAGATAAAGTTGGGCCTGAGAGTAATAGTCCAGCAGTTGTTATATTGGTATATTCTAGGAAAGCCAAAAGAGATGAGGTGGCAAGCAGGACAGAAAAGGATTTAATGGCTGATAACTAACTCTGACACAGAAAGTTTGGGTGGGTGAGCTGGAAGAGAGAGAAAGAGGCCATTAGGGGGGAATAACATGGAGCCTGGACCTGAAGAAGGGGCATGAGGCTCTTTTAAAGGGAATTCTGGGGAGAGAACTAGCCTCTTGAAAGCTAGTGACCTATCTTTACTGCTTTATTTTTTTTTTCCCCTCCTGATTCATTCTGTAGTGTCTGCTAATTTGCTGTTTTTCTTTCTGCTGTATTCCTCTTTTCTGCCTAGATTCATACACCGGTAGGATTGTTGGATATCTCGTTTGATTAATCTAAGAAAATACCCGATGGTTCTATCGTCTAACTATAAAGTTTGCATGATCACATGTCAGTCATTTGTTTGGTTCTTGGTTTTTTTATTTGTTTTCCATTTCCTTTTTGGCATTATCCTGAATAATTTTGGAAGTTTGAACTTCAGTTACATGTGGATTATTTTTCTTTTCACCTAGTTTTTCTTACCATTCTCTTTTTTTTTTTGGTTTTTATTTTTGTGGGGGGTGTATAGGACACCTGGAGACAGCAGGTAACTGGTGGAAAGCTTAGGGAAATTACTGAGGAAGCCAAAAGCTTTGCAATTGGGAACAAGGCTCTTGCTGCACTCTTTGTGCATACTCCAGCAGGTGAGCTGCAGCGACAAATTAGATCCTGGCTTGCAGAAAACTTTGATTTTTTATCTGTTACTGGAAATGATGCATCGGGGGGATCAACTGGTCAGTTGGAGCTTCTTTCAACTGCAATTATGGATGGTTGGATGGCTGGACTTGGGGCTGCCCTGCCTCCCAATACTGATGCTCTTGGCCAGCTTTTATTTGAATATTCAAAGCGTGTCTATACTTCTCAACTGCAGCACTTGAAGGTAAGCATCATGTTAAATATCTAAAATGACTCTTCTGAATTCACATACCATGATTTCCTTATATACTTGAGGAAGCCCTGTTCTTTACATTGGGAAATGTGTGTTGAGAGATGGCACATTTATCATCACTTCCGATACACTGGTGTAAACATGGTGGACATAACATTCAAAGTCCAGGACATTACTGTTGGTTCTTCATAGCCTTATATGAGTCTAAAATATACTCCTATCATTTTCTACTTATCCACTTAATTTTTCCCCCCTTTTTCTTGTTACCTGTCTCCACATTTCAAACTCTAGATCTGAACCCAGTGTTAGCCAAAATGTTGTCGCAGACAATAATGCAACATTATTTTCTCTTCTTTTCTACATTCAAACCTGTTCTTTTATTCAAGTTACTTAATTGTCACCTACGAAAGCTGTCATACATTGCCATGGATAAATTGGTGTGGAAATATTTATTCTGAAATGAATAAAATGTATGGGCCTTGCTTGACTAACTTCCTTTTATCCATGAACATCTTCTGAGTTTTACATTTTAGATAATATGTTGGATGTATGTCTTCTGACATTTGGTTGTCAGGATATTGCTGGTACCTTGGCAACAGAAGAGGCTGAAGATGTTGCACAAGTAGCCAAGCTGCGTTCAGCCCTCGAATCTGTTGATCACAAAAGAAGAAAGGTGCTTTGTTTTGTTCAACTGTTATAACTTATTCTTGCCTGCAGATTTAAAATATTAACTTTTGTTGTATGTATTTAGAGTTCCTTCATGAATTGAATTGCAGCTTTTACCATTGCATTAGTTTATCAGATAATGATTGCAGCTATTAAAAGAAAAGAAAAGAATCCCTCATTGAATACGGCATTTTTTTAAAAAAGAATTATTTATACTTTGATACTTGGAAATTGCAATGATGAAAAGGCGGGAATCCCATTGGAAATTTGGAAACCTAATATTTTTGGTAGCTTTGCTTCTGTTAAGACTGTCTTATTCAATTTACTGGAGACTTATCTTTGTGTGCTTAGGAGGAGATAAAGGGAACAAGTTCAGTTGTTCACTTTTCATTACTAATTTATAGCCAACAGCAGAAATCACCATTGAACACAAGGGAATATAAAGGAATTTATGCAGTTCTCGGTTCAAATTGATAAAAAATAAAATGGTTAGGACGGTAGTCACTTATATTTTAAGGCTATGCAATGAAGTTGGGCAAGTGGAAAATGGCAATGTGTCTTGGGGTTTCATTTTGTACAAATACTTTGTCATTTGCATTTGTTCATTTTTACTCCAATTGAGCATAGCCTAAGCCCAAATCTTATTAAGCAGCAGAAATAGGCAGTATGTTCTGTTGTAAAACCTAACAAAGGTTCTCTTTCATGGAATTCAACTTCCCCTTACATCCTGATTATAACATATGAAAACAAGATCCAATATTTAAGTAGTACTTCTTACATAGTTTTTAGCTACGGAAGTTAACTATAATATCTCCACTCTGAATTAATCATCAAGTTGGTTGTTTTTTCTCTTTTCATTGGCGGAGAAAAGAACAAGACAGATGGTATCATATCTCTCTTTTTTTGGGTCATGGCCTTTTAGGGTTCATTCTCCTGCTGTTCTGAAATACCAAGCCTTATTGTATTTTTTCCCCCCCAATTTTATTTTAAATAAAGGAAGCACTTCTAAGTTCTAACTTTATAATAAAATTTGTGTCTTTACAAACCCCTGCCAAAAAAACGAAAGTATACATATCCTATGACAATGTATAAAAGGAAAAGAAGAAAAAGAACATTCTTCAATACTGCCCTCTAATCTTTTTTATGTTGATAATAAAAAGCTGCTTCTTCAGCGGAACCTCATAGGAAGAAAATACTATCCTACAAGAAATGCATTGGCAAATTAACTACCTGAAATTCAAGTGTTTTGCTCCATCTTGGGCTCATTAATTTCTTGTTTTGCATCTGGGTCAGAAGAGATTCCTTGTGTTTGACCGTCTTGAGCTTGTATCTAGGTGAAAGATTGGTAGCTTCTGGTGGAAACTTATATATTTGATGACCTTTTCATTGAGAATGGGTGACTATTTTTATTTATTTATCTTTTATTCTGGAGCCTATCTTCTTCAGTTTGTTCCACTTAGACTATGCAATGTTAACTGGTATAATCACGTTTTAAAACCAACTAAAAAGGGATCTTAACACTTATTTTCTTCTTAGATGAATGTCCACATGTCATGCAATGATATTGTTTTCTTTTCATAATCAGATTTTGCAGCAAATGAGAAGTGATGTAGCTTTATTGAAATTGGAGGATGGCGGTTCTCCAATTCAAAGTCCTTCTACTGCAGCTGAAGATGCACGATTAGCATCCCTCATTTCACTTGATGGCATATTAAAGCAAATCAAGGTTCTTGTTTTCTTGTTCAAATTTATCTTATTAAACTAACTACTGTTTAGTGTTTAGATAAGAAATGATAATTCAAAGAATTATTTGAGCAGGACATAACAGGACAATCTACTGTCAACGCCTTGAGCAGCAGTAAGAAAAGAACAATGCTTGCTTCTCTGGATGAACTAACACAAAGGATGCCTTCGCTTCTTGAAATTGATCATCCATGTGCTCAGAGGCAAATTGCAGATGCTCGCCGCATGGTTGAGGTATGCAGTATGCAGAGAGCATTGTTGGGCCTTGTCTGTAAATTTGTTGCGTCAGCACTGAACGAATTAGATTGTGCTTTGGAATTAGGCTTGCATACTTATGGTGTCAACCTTTTATTCTTAGAAAGCAGCAGGAGTCATCTGATTTGGATGCCTGCCCACCTTTTACATGGTGTTCCTGAGTATTTGGTTGTAGCTTTTAAATGAAGATTTTATTGTGACATGAAACCAAATTAGGTGTTTGCACTTCTCTTTGGGAGTGTAAAGTACTGAGTTTAAGCATATCGAAAGTAATTTGGATTGTTGATGTTCCATGTGGTATAATATTACTATTCTTTGTAAGCATGGATAAATTTTAGACAAATTTGTGACTTTACTTGTCTCCGGCCTTTGGTGAGTTTTGTCGTGCCTAATTCCTCTCTTCTGTTGTGTATGTTGCAGTCTATTCCTGAAGATGACCGTATTCAGGATCTATCACATGCTTGGAAGCCGTCGACAGACCTGAGGCCTGGATTTGAAACTGATGTGGCACAGTGGAATGTACTTCAGTTTAATACGGGCTCTACTACACCGTTTATAATCAAATGTGGAGCAAACTCAAATTCAGAATTAGTCATCAAAGCCAATGCTCGAGTTCAGGAACCTACAGGCGGTGAGATTGTAAAGGTTGCCCCTAGACCGTCCATTTTGGAAAATATGAGCTTAGAGGAGATGAAACATGTATTTTCCGAACTACCTGAGGCTCTCAGCTTGCTTGCCCTAGCAAGGACAGCTGATGGAACTCGGGCACGGTATTCTAGATTATACAGGACCTTGGCTATGAAGGTTCCATCCCTTAGGGATTTGGTTAGTGAGCTTGAAAAAGGAGGTGTACTGAAAGATGTGAGAACATAACCTATGAACGGAGAGTTGCTTATGAATTGTATCTTGGGTCGGCTGTTTAATGTTATATGAAAGGGTTCGTTGAGTGGCGTTGTGTCTGTTGTATTTGCTTTATTCTCAGGGGAGCAAAATCTCTCTAGGTACAATGTAACGGTTATAAGTTATTGTATTTAGGGTAATTATTTCAGTATTTTGTTTTTTAATTAAATAAATCTGAAAAAAAAATATGTAGTAATTTAAGTCCAGTTCAAATAAAACCTTCTATTTATGTTTATGAATAGCTGGACTTTATATATACATATATAGGTACCAATCATATGTGTTCTAGCAATTTAATTTTAAAAAAATAAATTCTTTGTTCTTGTAATTTTAATTAATTTTTAATTTTGTTTTTATAATTTAAAAAATTACAATTGTGTCTTTATAGTCCCCAGAAAAATCTTAAGAATAAATTGCATTAATTATTTTCGAAGTTTGGTTAAATGACATCTAATATTTTTTTATTTTGAAAATAACGCTTGGCTTTCTTTTAATTTATTTTTTGTTATTGAATTCTTTAATAAATAAAGTTACCTGTTGGCCAAAAAAATAAAGCTACTTAATTACTTTTATTGTTATATTAAAAACAGAATCATGATTTTATATTGGAGTCTAATATTAACTTTGTTGTTTTTATTGTCATATTAGGAATAAAATTCTTAATTTCTTATTGTTATAAAATTAACTTTTTTGATAAAAAATAAATTGAAGAGTAGGCTTTTGCAATATTTGTTACAAAATCCAGGGAATGGGGGTATCAAATGCAAATTAACAAAATCTTAAGAGAGGTTAGCACAATTTAATCAAATTTAAATTTAGTATGTGTCATTGAACATAATTTTACTAATGCGTCAACACTTTAAATAAGTATGATTTATACTAAGAAAACAAATAAAATAGGTAATGAAGTGAAATTAACTTTATATATGGCATGTGATATAATTTAAGCTAAGTAAATTAGATGAGTTGACTGGAATGGCATATATCCAAAGTTTCCAAATTCTATGTGGTTAATTATATCTGAAAAGTTATCTAATATAACAACAAAAATTTAACAGTAAAAGTCAAATTAAAAGTTTTTAAATTTTAAAGATCTGATTATAGATTTTTAAATTATGGAAATCATATTGAAAATCGAATAAAATTATAAGGAGATAAAGAATAATTCAATAAAAAAAAAACCATATGAAGTTTAAATTATTGCCATGTCTTGGTTGGTATCTATTATAGGTAAAATGCATCTTTTTTATGTTGGATGTCCGATTTATTTTTATATGGCGTGCTTAATTTGAATGTCTTGTACTTTTTTCATTAATAAAACAAAAAGCAACAAAAAAAGGAAAAAAATAAGAAAAATATTGGATTACGAAATTTCCCTATTCCTTCGTAGCTTTTCAGGTAGCTTTCCTTAGGAGCATTGAATCAGAGGAACAAGCTAAAGGCCTTTGTTAAGTCAGGGATATCTCCGTTAATCACCAAATTGCCTGAGTGAGTGCAATTATCAACCAACGCTTCCTTCACATTGCTATCTAAAGCCATAATTTGAAGATGGTATCCACTTAAGGAAGAGATCATGTCACTTTTTGCAATCCAAAAGAGAATTTTATAGATGGCTCATAAGGCGAAAGTATAGGCCTTTTAACCTGAATATAAAATATATATATATATATAACTTTAAAAATAATTTTTTAATATAGATAACAAAATCAAAAAAAATTAATATAGGACTTGAAGTATGTAACTTTGCGTCCCAATTAAAAATTAAATTTTTTTTAGGGACACAAAGCTTGTTGCTTTGCGTCTCTTTTAAAAAAAAATTTTTCAATTATAAAATTGACACTAAAAGAATTGAAAAATGACCCTTTCAAGTTATAGTCAATTTGACGGACTCTAGTTAAATTTAATTTGACTCATGAGTTGACCCGTGAATCAAATTAAATTTTTTACTTTTTATTTAAAATTTATAAAATAATAAGTTTTAAAAAATTATAAATTTATTGTAATAATTATTTTTAATATATTAATTATTTAAATTTGTATTAAGTTTTTTAATAGTTAAAAAGTTTTTATTTGTATTTTAAAACATATAATGAATATTTTGTTTTAACTTTATAGGTGTTAAAATTTTTTTGTGATTTTATATATATAAAATTTTTAAAATTTTATATATAAAGTTTTTAAAAAATTTAACTTAACATATATATATATATATATATTAACTTTATAGTTGTTAAAAATTTATATTTTGAGAAATATTAATTAATTTTGTTTAAATTTGTAGAAAATAAATAATAAATATTTTTTTTAAAAAAAATTCAGATAAGAATTTAAAAAATTAGTAAAATAATTTTTGAAATCAAATATTTATTTGTTTATTTATTGTTTAAATTTGTATAAAATTTGTTCAACTCTAAAGAAATTTTTTTTATTTGCATTATGAAGAATATAATGTTTATTTAGTGAAAAGAAAATTAAAAGTCAAAAAGAATTTAACGTTTTAAATAAAAAAGGGAGGGGCAATATAAGAAAATATGTAAATATATATATAGCAGCGCATTTCTATCCCTGCACAGATAGTGACGCAAGCTTCAAAAAATTAGGAGAAATTAGCGAGAAGTATTTTACCCCTGTCTTAGAAAATAAAGAAAAAATATTTAGATTTATTTTTTTTGGCAATTGGGCTTGATTGCTAATATAATTTTTTTATTATTGGCTAAAACATATTTGCTACCGATATTTGAATTCCAAAAATATATTAATGGCAATATAATGTTGGTCGTCAATTAATTGCTGCTAAATAAATTTTTTGGTGCAGTGTTTGTTGAAGGATAAGGAAAAATTTTTATTTTTATTTTGAATAATATAATGTCTCAATTTGTATATATAATATTTTAAAACATGTAATTGTGAAATATTTTTTTTGTGAGAAAATTTTTGTTTATGTATAAAAAAAAATTTATTGTTAATGTATAAAAAAAATTTTGTAAATGAAATATAATAATGTTTTTAGTTTATTAGTAAAATTTGTTAAAAATATAAGGAGTTAAAAAAATTAATTGTATTAATTAATTTTTTGATAAATTAATGTTAGCTAAGAAGGAAAAGAAGTATTGTGAAAAATATATTTAAATGTACAATTAAATAATACAAAGGAATATTAAATTTAAAAAATAATAATAGTTATCAGTCGTAATAATTGCCTGTCCCACACCGAAGTCTTTTCCTTATTCACTGAGGCTGACGTTATTGTGGTTGTTTTTGCTCTTCATCTTCCTTGGTGTCATTTACAAGTACTTCTTCATCTTTTGCTTCGACCGACTCATTCTCCATTTGATTTCAGATTTGTTAAGAATTGAAATTCCATTCAGGAGACTAAACAAGTGAAATCTATTGATTTGGAGTGAAAAAGCCTTGTTGAGATTGATAAAATGCCCATTGTGCGAAAGAAGTACTATTATATTTAGTACTAAATACAGTTAGATCTGTAAACAATGATGTCAATGATACCTCGACAGATTGCATTGGCTATGATGATGGTGTGGAGAAAGACAAGTCCATATAAATAGGCGAAGGCAATGTAAGTGTATAGTAAGGTACAAAGGAAAATGGACTTGCAATGCCAACGTTTGCGCATGGTGAAAAAAAAAGAAGAACCAACATCTCTACCAACTATCTGTGGTGAAACAGAAAAAAGGCCAACATTACCACCAGACATATGGGCTGTCGTGTAAAATGATGATGGCATATTTGTATGAAAAGTCACCACCGTTACTACTAGACATTGGTTCCTAAATGAGAGGAACTCATGGCCTCTTTTTCCTAATCTCGCTTGTGGTTTTTTAGGTCTGGAGAGATCAAGTGCTGGCGAAATTGGTTGGAAGACGAGTATCTCTCGATGTTCTCTTAGAACATGCAACATGGTTCGAATATCACCGCTTGCTTTCTGCCTAAAACTACCATAGCTAAGCGTCAGTGGGTCAGTAATAGCAAGTCTGTATAAGTCTTTCAACACATCAGCCTATGAAAAAAAAAATCAATTCTTAAAAATAATACACACGCACAGATATATATATATATATATTTAAGGATATAAAATAAAAAGATGAAAATCATGTAAAAGTCATATTACAAAACTCTAAGAACATATATGTCGCCAATACCAACGCATGTAGTTTGACATGCGATTTAGTGATATATCAATAAGGTCATTTTGTGCTACTACCTAGGGCCATGAATTTCATGCTATAATAAAAACTACATGTTCTTCCTGCCAGTTTTTATGAACCTTGCCTCTTAATTGAAGAATATGTAGTAATCCTATATTAAATGGTTTTTTTGGAATATGCTGTACCCTACCGAATTGACGAAGAACGCAATGAGTGTGATGCCACTCAATTGTCCAAAAGCATAATATAGGTACAGATGCACACCATACATTAGATATCGCTAAGCAATATTTTAGAATCAATTGGGCAATATCTAGTGAGTCATATGGAAGTTAAATAACCTACAAAAAAGAAGATGGTTACTTTGTATTATAATCGTAAAATGAAAAATAAGTAATTACAAAAATATAAATCTCATCATCCTTCATTTAGTCTAACAATATCCTATACTGCCACAAAGCATCTGCAGTCGATCGGGGATATTGTGGAACATCCCGCCACCTTAAGGGATAGGAGAATACACATTAGTTTATCAATCATTGAAAAAACAGTGAATCCAATATATATATATATACCTGAAACCTAATAGGCGTCTAATAGAGTAGATAACCATTTGTGGATCGGGTTGGGGGGTCTTCATGGAGCAAGACGGAAGAATTAATCCCCTGCCCATAAATGAAGCAGAGTCAGATAACTACCTATGTTAACCTTGTCATAATGGGTGATATTACACATTTCTCTATATAAATAGGCTAACATTGCTGAACCCAAACTATACTGACCAGCCTTTGCAAAATTAGTAAGTAATGAAAGATACATTAATATAACTTTATATCCAGTCTTATCGGGCATTAGATACCTCCTAATTAATCACAAGATGTATGCTCGAGTGAATTGACAAATAATATCGTCATCTGCATCATCAGGCAAGTTGTCGAATGTCTGTGCCAACCAGGGAACCCTCAACCTCTGTCTATCCAATATCTCATGAAGCGGTATCACCCCAAGCAGCTCATTGCAAACAAGTGATCAATTAAAGTCTATCCGTCCACATACTACATGCCTTGTATATGGTAAACCCAATTGGATAGTGACATCTTGCAGTGTGATCATACACTCGCCTCTAGTGAAGTGGAATGTATGTATCTCTAGGCTCCACCGTTTAATAAGGACTAACACAAGTGCGGCATTAAAGTTAAAATGACTGAGTCGTGAAACACCGTAAAAACTAGCTTGTACGATATGAGACAATGGTCAAAAGGGGATCAAAAATATGATCTTCTTGTGCTATTCGTTGTTTGTGTAAAATTCTATCATCTTGTGTCATTGTATGAGAAAAACTGTTATAAATTTAGCCAAATCAATAATAAATGATATAGCAAATTTTTAACTCACCCTTCCTTGCCAGATAGCCTGGGACACGTGGCGAGATTGTAAATATAGTAAAGACTCATCCTCTGGTTCGAGATGAACAACACTTGGGCGAGGGTCCATAGTGGCGACCATAGACAAATATCTATCAATTTAGATATGGGTAAACTATCACTTTCAACTGATGATTAACAATTAGCCAATGGCAATGCAACACGGATACATATATAAGAGCAAATCAAATCATAAGTTAGTAATGTAATATTGAAAAGTCAAACTGATGATTAAAAATTCATACACAATTCAAATATGGGTGAACTATCATCTACAAACTGGTGATTAACGATTCATATACAATCGCTTTGTAAATCATGCAAAGGAGAAATACAATTTACTAAGACATTATCAACAAGTCATACATAGTCAATTTAAGCATCTTAATAATTTTGTTATGTAATTTTGATACAAATCATCATGGACAATAAATATTCTTTGTGGTTGACATGAGGGGCATGTGGCGTGATTGTGTCTAATCTGTCTACGTAGCCCACATCTTTGGTTGTCTCTAGAGTTTTATTATCAATCCATCTCATTTCGTATTCGTGATGATTTTAGTCGTTCTTTTATCTCGAACCATGGCAGGGTCAGGGATCAATAGAGGTACACTTATACGAGGTCAATAAGCTTCTCCTCCAATTAGACAAAATTCAATTTTGTAGGCATTTAGTATCGTCTCGAGTCAAAAAACATTATACACAAATTGTAAGGGATCAAGATAAACCTCGACACATGCAACAAAGACATATTAATAGGGATACTTTTGGAGTTGGAACTCGCCACAATCACATGTCTTGTTTGTAAGACTAACTTTACAAGTTCGTCCATACTGTTTGTTTGAGAGATCATATGATTTCTCAACCTCGAACTCTAAATACCTTTTATCAAAACCACGAATTGATAAAGCAAATGCTTTTGCAATTCTGGTTGAAATTCTCTTGTGGATGTCTTCAGAAAATAAGTTGCCCATTTGTATTTGAGCAAATGTGATCTATGCTGCTCTACCCAGTATCTATTTAACCGATACATTGTTACTTTGACTAAGTCAATTATGGGCAAGAATCTAATACCCTTGAAGAAACTGTTGATACATTCTGCTAAATTTGTTGTCATATGCTCCCATCGATGTCAAGCTACGTCATATGCACGTGACCATTTATTCTTTGGTATGTCTTCTATCCAATTTGCTACCACTGAATGTAACTGTCATATCTGTGCCTACTGTTCATCAACTAAGTAGTACTCATTCAAATATTCGATGTTTACAAACTTTTTCTTCAACCACTTGGTCCTAAACATCGTGTTCAAATTATTTGCAATATACCATAAACAAAACATGTTATGTACGTGAGGTGGTTGCCAACCATTTTCTGGGTCTGTAATTGCTATTAAAATTTTTGGATGACGATCAGATATCAAACAAATATCTTACTTATTCAGCACAACTCGCCCCCTAAGGTTATTCAGAAACCACTCCTACGCTTCATGTGTTTCACTCTCAACAATGACAAATGCAAGAGGAATAACTTTTTTGGCCCTATCTTGTGAACTGACAATGAGCAACGTTCCCTTATACTTCCCATATAAAAACGTGCCGTCCACTTGAATAATTGGTTTCAAATGATCAAAGGTATCAATGCAAGGTTTAAATGTCTAGAACACTCTATAAAACATAACTGTCACTTCTATATCTAATGTTATTTGTAGGCATTCCTTAGTGACAAATTCAAAGTATGAGCCTAGATTGAAGTGTTGGACGGCAGATGACCATCTAAGGAGAACTGAATATGATCACTTCTAATTCCTAAAGATGATTGTAATTGCTCATTACTTACCATACTATACTTTTTTATAAGACATTGTATAGCTGAAAATATTATGCATCCTCTTAATGATATTACTGACAGAAACAGAGAGATTTTTTGTGACCATCAACACAATATTCGATATTATTATATTAGAGTCTAATTTCGGATGATCTTGTAATAGCATAGAAGAAACACAACTATGTAGGCCCGCATACTTCGTTACTCGCCAGTCATTTTCTCCTTCAGATTGACAAGCCTTTATCCACCAGTTGCATTGTACACCATATTCTAGACAACGGTACTTCATGTACTTTATTGATGATTGGTGTACCTTAAATGTGTGATGTGTGCAGACTAAATACAGTTTCACAACATGGCTAACTGACTGCTTATTAGGAAACTACATACCAATATACATTTCTTGATCATCATTCAAATCGATAACCCCTTCCATGTCGGGCATCTTAAATTCACTCACATCGGCATTGCCAATCTAAGATAAAAAGACAAATGCTCGGTTAGAGTACTGGTTCAACGGAATGACTAAATCTCTTTCAGCATTAATACTATCCATATCATCATTTCTATATTCATTGTCATTTGGTGGAGTGTCATATTCATCCTCCGCCTCAAACTCATCAATTATATCTTCGGTTGCATCTGGATGACTCAGAAGATTGTTATTATCTAGATGAACTTGGCTGAGATACATCGTTGACGAGTGACATTTGTTGAGAATTATAAGGTTGCGCCTTAAATGGATGAACATCTCCAACATAAGAGCTAAATAAGGAAATTGGCTCATCAGGTCTATCAATTTGACTTGCACATGAATTTGTCACCAGTTCAATGACATCATTCTTTTCCACACTTGAACCTAAATCATTTCTTGAGATGTACGCATATAATTTTGTTGCTCCCAATTGGGGATGGAAAGTGTCAGTTTGCTTGTCACATGGTTTAGATATCTGAATCGTCTTCTAATATATATGGCAAATGCCAAGTTGGATTAAGTGATCGTAGGTATCGATACACTAATTCAGACACATACTATCTTAACTGAAGTCATAATTTTTTTTCAACTACACTTTTCAACTGTTCAAGACCAATATTGGCATTGACTCTTAATAATTTGGGCTTGTCACAGACAAACATTGTTTCTTCATTGGTCTCCAAAATTTTTTTATTTGCATAAATACATATAATCTCTTTCATTCTACTTATTGAAAAACTTTTCTAATGTCTGTGTATAAATAATAATTAAACATGATATATTAATACTCTATAAAATTTATCTCACTTCTATAATCTTTACTCTTAATTAATATTAATATTTAATTTTAATTAACACATAAATACAATGAGTAACCTTATAAAAATACTCAAAGATTACAAATAAAGATAACATTAAAATAAACAAAAAGAAAATAAATAATAAATGAAACAAATAAATTAATAATAAATTAAAATTTTTATATTACAATTAATTACAAACCTCAAAACAAAGATAATAGATGCTTCAATGCTAAAGTCTTGAACATGAAATTTTAAGGAGATAGAATAATTATATATAATGAGTATAAAAGAATAAGATAGAAAAATATTTTAGAATGAAAGAGGAAGAAGCAAACATATATGAGAAAATGAATGAAGGAGGGAGAGAAGAATTTGACATTCTGAAACAAAAATAAAGTGGAGGGAAGGTTGATATATATATATATATATTGAAAAAAAAATTTATTAACACCTAAAATAGGGGTCAGTGTATTTACTGACCCGTGGGTTAGTTTTTACTAACCCTTGACGGTCAGTTCATTTTTAAAAAAAAATTAAAAAAAGGGACACAGAGGCTGTTGCTTCGTGTCTCTCAAAATAAAAAAATTAATTTTTAATTAGGACACGAAGCTAAAAGCTTCGCATCCCATATTAATTTTTTTAAAATTTTATTATATATATTGGGAAATTATTTTTAAAGTTATATTTTTTTCTTTTATTTTTTTTATATTCAGGTTAAAAAGCCAGAAGTATGGTTATCCAATACTTTATGGTGAGCAATATTCCAATTCTTGACAAGTTCGCCTTGAAAGAAAATAAGATTGCAAATTCTAAAACCTTTGTTTTCTCTCTATTTTTTTAAAAAAGGGGAAATCAATGTCCACCCAGAACTCTAAAGCTCCTAATAGCTAATGAGATAAGAATGTTGGCTAAGCCTTTTTCTAATCCTATGACAATTGTCCATGTTTTCCCAAGCCAAAGCATTATTGTTGAGACTATGAAAAATTTGTTCTCAAATAACACTTGGATTAGTAATCAAGCGTTTGTGCACTATTTCGTTCATGGTGTAACATACACTATTAACAGCCACTATAATGAACTTTGTTAAGAATTTTAAGCGATCATTGTCAAAATTATAAGAAAACCATGAAAACAACTATTGAATGAAATATTGATCTTGAAGTTCCCCCCATCTATGGCCCAAAAAGGGAGGCAAACCATATGACTCTTGCAAAATCATATGACAGAAAGAGGTGATTAAAGGTTTTAGGAGCACTGTAACAAAATGGACATTCCAATTCCATATTTAAGTAATGCTCTTTCGGAACTTCACTAATAGTAATTGCTCTGTGGAGAACTTCCAAATGAATAACAACATTCTAATTAGGAGTTTAATTTTGCAAATCCTTTTCCAATAAGGAAACAATTGCGAAGCAATCCAACCCTCCTTATCCCTGAGACAATTATAACCTCTTTAGTGGAGTATTTACTAGTTCTATTTCCTGACCAAATAAGTTAATCTTCATTGTTTATCAAAGAGAATGGCAGATGGCAAATATAACTGCTAACATCTAAAGGATAGAAATTGTTGATCAAGGAGTAATTCCAATATGAATTATCATGCAGATTAAGTTTAGAGGCTCTTTAAAGTTATAACCTAGCTACATAGGTCATCATAAATGGTGGTTAATAGAAATAAAATTGCCTAAGCCTACCTGCCATTTAAGCCTTGAGGTAATAATTGAACTAGTCCTTGCAGTACCTTTTCATATCCACATTGAGTTTGAATGGTTAACAACAAGCGTTAAGGAGACTTTTTTTAATATTTAAGTTGCAGAATTTTGGTGAGATAAGAATTTTGACTTTAATCCATGATTTTCCATAATTGCTTGGCTAAGAAGACCTTGTTAAAAAGGTTGAAAGGTCTAAAGCCCAAACCTCTCTTTTTGACTAAGAAGTGCAGACTTCTCTAGTTTAGAAGATGCTTTCTCTCACTATTATTGCTACCACCTAAAAAAAAAATTAGTCGTACAACTATCCAATCCACACATATCTTATTAGGAAGATTGATGCATGAAAGCTAAAAAGCGAAAGAAGAATTGAGAATTGACTTAATTAGTGTTAATTTAGCTACTTCAGATAATAGTCTCACTCTACAAGAAAGAAGTTCAGAATCAATCTTTTCTACCAACTCTTGATAATATGGTGTTCGTTTCTCTCAGTATCAACCTAAGTATTGAGATACTTACCTAATTAGGAAGCATAGTTAATGTAGAAAATTCTAGATAGAAATTTCTTGAGCTTGTGTAGGACATTTGGACTAAAGATCAATTCAGATTTAGAATTGTTGATTAATTGACTAAAAATTCTACTATACTCCTCAATTGTGGAATTAACCATAGAGCAAGTCTTTGCATCCCTCTTAAAATACAAAATGATGTCATTTATATACATTAAGTGAGTGTTTGCCTCAAAGTTTGTAGACACCTTGCTACCAATCCATCTATTCTCAACTTTTCGCCTAGAAATTATATAGGATAACACGTTTGCACATAGAATGAAAAAATAAAGAGAAATAAGATTTTTTTGTCTTTGACTTCTTTTTAGTTAAAAGTGGTTAATGGGGCTGCCATTAACTAAAATTTGATAAGAAACTATAGATATCCACTGCATAATCATATTAATCTATACATCAAGAAACTTTATTTTGATTAACACAACAAGTATTACATTCCATGAGGTGTCATAAGCTTAGGAAATATCTATTTTCAAAGCACACTATTTATCCTTAGAATGCTTAGCCTTATGAATTTGATTCATGACCTCAAAAGCAAGAATGATGTTGTCTGAAATAAGTCTCTCTTTACTAAAAGTATATTGAGCAGAAGCAATATAGGAGTCAAGGATGCCCTTTAATCATTGCAAAGAACTTTTAAAATTATTTTATAGACTACATTGCAAAGGCTAATTAGCTTATAGTCTTTCCAAGATGGTGGGCTATCATATTTCGAAATGAGAGCATAAATGTTTTGTTTAAGCTTTTAAGAAAGAAATTTCTATTCTAGAAGGCTTTAATTATACTGATCATATCCTTACTGATAGTATTTTGGAAGTGTTGGAAAAAATGACCATGAAAACTATCAAGGCTTGGTACGCTGTTTGCCTTGATTTGGAAAATTGCTTCTTGGATTTCTATTAAAGAAAATTCTTCCAATAAAAGCCTATGATGCTCATTGCTAATAGTAGGCATATCTGTGTCATTCAAAGCTTGCATCGTTTTATCACATGATAAACCACCTGAGAGAAAGAAAATATCTTTAAAGTAATGTAGTTTTGATAGATTAATTTTATCACTGCCTTCAATCCAATCACCAACCAAGTCCTTGATACGTTGAATGAAATATTTGGGTCTTCTTACCTTAACCAAAGTATGAAAGTACTTTGCATTTCAATCTCTTTGAACCAATCATGTCCGCCTAGCTTTCTGAGCTCATAACATCTCTTCACAGTCATAGTAAATTTCTAGCTCTTGTTTAAACAGTCATTTCACTAGTTGAAGCCTCTTCTAATATATGGCCATCTTGATTAAATAAATTTCCTTCACAAGATTTAGCTTGACTTCTAAGTTCTTAATTCTGGTTGTTAAGTTGCCCACAAAAGATTTGTTTCATTCTGTAAGAGTAGTCATGATCGAAGAAAGCTTCACAAAGAGCTTGCAAGCAAAAGCATCTGAAATGCATTAATTCCAAGAAGGTCTGACAATTTCATGACAATGATCAAAGCATAACAAAAAGTTTTTGAATTTAGCTGGCCTTTTTTGAAAAGAATCTTCAACAACAGTAGAAAGCACAAGTGGTTTATGATCAGAAGCCACAACTGACAAGGTCACTAGATTGGTTTTTGGAAAGTTGATGAACTAATCTTTGTTGTAAAAATATTCATGAAGCCTATCCCAAACTTTCTCTTGCCCTTTTCTATTATTGGCCCAAGTATACCATTGTCCTTTAAGAGTTCACATTCATCCACCATTTTCTTAAAAGATCAGGCACCAAGAAGAGAAGCAGATGAGCTATGTTTGTCGTTAGGCAAATGGCATTGATTGATATCCAGAGGAGTGATAGATGAGTAACGGTACTCACTTGTTTATGTAAAAACTATCGGGTCAGCAAATTGATTTAACAGACCCCTGCAGTCAAAAAATTTAAGGCACAACATAATTTAAAAAAAAAAAATAGCACCCTTCCAAAAATATTAATAACTCTGTTAAGAGGTAAGAATTTGTGTAAAAAGAACGTACAATCAATTATTTGAACTTAAATATAATTATTAGATGCATGTTTTTATTATAAACGAACACACATTATATATATACATATATATAACATTATTTTGTTGAATTAATTCTCGTTTTACGGAGAAAAAAAATTAAAATCTTAGACATCATTCTAAAATATAAGGCTTCATCAACCATTATAAAACAATTAACTATATTTTTGTTTAATCTAAACTCAACTTTAATAGGAGGGCAGCTGAGTGAAAAGCCAGTTCGTATGCCTCCATTTACAGAAATATGAGAATACGAGATTGCACTCTTTCCCTCCTTAGCACTACAGTGTTATATTTTTGAGGCCGAATCCTCTATTGTGTTTATAAGCATTGTAAAAAGTGCGATGGCTCTCAAAGAAAGGGATCGTATTTTTTATTTGTAAACCTTTTTTTTTTTGTTACCACCTTGTGCAGACTAAGAATCTATATTTTTTGCTATAAGAATGGCTAGAAGAAACAAAACAATAAAAATAAACATGTTTAGGCTAGGTCTGAATTATTATGACAGCCTCTTTAATCAATTTATTAAGTCAATGTCGCTCTAGATATTTTTGTGTAGAATTAAAAACGTTAATTTAGCCCTAAAAAAACGTTAAAAAAAGAATTAGTATTAAATCATTTTTGAAATTTTGATCAGTATATATAACTAAAACAAACTTTTGAAACTACGAAGACAATTTGAGCGAAACTTCAGAAAATTTTGCCATGAAGTATTTAATTAACTATTTTTTTTCTTTTTATCTAAAAATTCACCTTTTATACGAACGCAGACGGGTGAATAGTTAGTCCTTATACGTCTGTTTACGGTAAAATGAAGCCATGAGATCGCATTCTTTCCCTCCTCTGCACTAGAGCATTACAGTTTCCATAGTGCCATAAATGTCTTCAATTACTTGTACTAAGCTGACTTTACTGACGATAGCCGCAGTTATCATCCAGTGTATCGGCCTCTCCATCTTCGTTTTCGGCTTCTTCCCTGTCAAACCAGTTCTATCTGGCCACAGGTGCACATGCCTACCGTTTCAAATGCAAAAACCTTAAATTTTGACTTTGCAAATTTATTTGGTGTTATTTCCTCTGGAGAATTTGGAAATTTGTTCTCTCAGTCATGAATTGACTTTCTTTTTTTCTTGCTAGTGGTTTGGAGAGCTTCCGACCTCCAACCTGCAATGGCATTGGAAATCAGAGCGAGACATCTTTGGCTCCTGATCGGCTTAAGTCGTTGTATCGGGTACTTGGTCGTTGCTTGGTTCTTGTTCTTTTTGGTGGTGATTGGAAACTCCAATGTTATAGCTTAAATCATGTTTAATTAGAAAAGCTGCAAAGATGGGCTGTCATGCCAAATTTTTCCTCACGTTAAATGATTTTATAATCTAAATTATCTATTTTACTACAAATCTGTTTCAGCGCTTATAGTTTTGTTTGCTCTGATTTATTTAGAAAATGATTTATTGTGTAGGAAGTATCTGAAATCCCTCCTTCTTTTGACCGACTTGTCTTGATGGTATGTAAAATTGTTGGAATACATATTTGTTGAGGCCTAAGATTCAGTTATTCATACATCTTAGTTGTTAACGGTGTTATCACAGATTTATGTTAGTCATCTACACTCATGTTGCTTTAGGTCATTGATGGTCTTCCAGCAGAATTTGTGCTTGGCAAGAATGGTCAACCTCCAAGCAAGGCTTGTATGGAAGCTATGCCATATACTCAGTCATTGTTAGCGAATGGTGAGGCAGTTGGGTATCATGCAATTGCTGCAGCTCCAACTGTTACCATGCCCCGTTTGAAGGTAAGGGTGCTTTCCTAATTTAAACATGGAAGAACAAAATAGCTACACATGAGCCATAGGTTTCCTTTCCTTTTTCTAACCTGTTCTCATTCTATCTTTGCTTGACATTTCAGGCCATGGTTTCTGGAGCAATTGGGGGTTTTCTGGATGTGGTTTTGAACTTTAACACCCAGGCATTTTTAGAGGATAATCTTCTTGGTTAGCATAGAAATCATGTTGGAATAATTGATCACATATCTTAGAACTAAGATGGTAATTCTCATTGTCACTTCTTGCAGCCAAGTTCTTTAAGATTGGGTGGAACATGGTTATGCTTGGTGATGATACATGGCTCAAGTTGTTTCCTGGTTTATTCGTGAGACATGATGGAGTTAGCAGTTTCTTTGTAAGTCTTGAACATCTATGTCTACATAGAGATTGTATTTATTGATCAGTTCCTTTAGCATCTCGTGAAAAAATTCTTACTTCTCAGGACAAAGGTAGTTTGTTTATTTACATAGCTTCTTTTGATGCTGGTAAGGTTATATGTATAACTGGCATCGTTGTATCATAAATGGTTTTTTACTAGCTTCTTTTTGCGATAGGTTAAAGATACTGTACAAGTAGATCAAAATGTGTCTCGACATCTTGGGAATGAACTTGGCAGGGATGATTGGAAATTGTTAGTAAGTAACTATTTCCACTCCATGTTATTGTGGCACTGAATTAGTGTCTAATGCAGTCTTGAATTTTTTGATTTTATATTTTGTTGTCCTAGATAGTGTAATTCTTTTCAACAGCAGTTTATTTATTTTTATTTACATGCATTTTACTGAGTTTATGTTTTAGATTCTTCATTATCTAGGCTTGGATCATGTTGGACATATTGGTGGACGCAACAGGTATCATCAGTATCCGATTGCTCTATTCATATAATGCCATTCTGTTCTTTTAGCTTCACTTGGATGTTTATTCTTTCAGTGCTTTAATGGCTCCAAAACTTTCTGAAATGGATGAAGTGGTGAAGTTGATTCATATGAATACCTTAAAAAAAATAGAAAATGACCAAGGACAGACACTTCTGGTTTGTAACTACCTTTTCGTTGCTTTTTCCTGAATTAATCTTTTGAATCCACATGACTTGTTTGTTACTACCGTATGGACAATGAATATTGACACATCTAGTCTTTCCCAATTGGTTGTTGTCTTTCTAAAGTCTTAATTTATAAATATTACTTCTATAATTTAATTTAGCAATTACTTTCATGTGTGAGCCTACACACATGCTTGGTTAATAAAACAAACAAAACATATGCTCAATTTATATTCAAAATCTTGCTTATAAGTTATTGTTAAAAGACCATTGGCTGTGTGTGAAGCTGTCAATTCTATAGTAACTTCAAGTAGACATAAATGAATTTAATATTATGATGTCTGTTGATTCTAGGATTTGGGGAATTACCGGTGTTAGTTATCATATTCATGCTTCCATAAAGTGTTTGTATGGCTGATGTCTGTACTTTTTGTGGCGTATATATCTACAGTCATAATATTTTTAATTTTTGGCCTTATATCTCTGATGCTATTACTTTGATCCTTTGTTGATGTTCAATGTGTTTTTCCCCCTTTTGTGGCTAATGTTCACTGTTATTGTAAACACCAAGTCAATTCAAGAATCACAGATTAATTCGTCTTTATTAAATACTGTTATGCAGGTGGTAGTTAGTGACCATGGCATGACTGAGAATGGTAATCATGGGGGTTCTTCATATGAGGAAACTGACTCCCTTGCTCTGTTTATTGGCCTGAAAGACTATGTCTTTGACCATGCGATATCCTATTATGACACAGTTTCACAGGTAATGCAATCTATTTCTTTCTTGTAGGCTACACAGTTATTTACTCAAATATGGCAGTTTTTGTCTACTTTTGAACTTGAAACTGCTATTAAAACAGTTTTAACATGTTAATTGCTAGGGGAGAATCTTTTTGCATTGAATGCATTGACCACCTTCTGTCCTTATCCATCCTTATGCGGCAAGCATTTGATGTTTACATTAAACTATGCAACCACGTACAGCCACTGACAATATGCCATTAACTGAAACTCTGGGTACATTGGCATGTAGGTTATTACATATTTGTGAAATTGCATCTTGTTATTGTGCTCCAGGTTGACATTGCGCCAACGTTAGCCCTGCTTTTTGGTATCCCAATTCCTAAAAACAGTATTGGTGTTTTGATCTCTAAAATGTTTGATTCTCTGACAGGTTAGGTCTCTCTTTCTCTATCCTTGTATGCCTATCTATGTAACACTTAAACCAAAGAGAAGTGATGTGGTGTTTTTGCATCTGCCTTCATTGTTTTGAGCTTAAGGTGTGTTTGTGACAGCCCAAAAAGAAAAACTGTGTATTTTTCCTTTTATTTATTATTTTTTTAACTTCTTTGATGGAGCAGATGATAAAAGGTTGAGAGCACTGGAGTTGAACTCATGGCAATTATTCAGATTACTTCAAGCGCAATTGCCAGGCTTGTCTTGTAAAAATTTTCCATGTGATGCCTTCATAACTGATAGTGGGCCTGGAGTTAGTGAATGTAATGGTAGCAAGGAGGAGATGTTTTGTTGCTTGTATCTAAATGCTGCTACTCTTCATGATGCCTGGAAAACTAAAGTGGTATCCAGGTGGATATGTGATGAATCTTTTGTGCTAAATTCATGACATAACTCCAGAGAAAGTATGGTTGAACTTTTATTCATTTTCAACTTATTTTGTAGGATCAATGGTACAGAAGACAGCAGCGGCATTATTGCTGCATATCATGAGTTTCTTAAAAGAGCAAGTGACTGGCTGTCGCACAAAGCAACTGATGTATGTGTAAAATTGGTTGTTTCATATCTTGAAAGCTTAAAATTATTCTTTTCTCTCATTCATTCTCTGTTTTCGCTGGTGACAACTCAAAGTGCAGAAACCAATTAATTTACTTGTTTCTGGAGTCACTGCGATTATCATGTCATCTCTGATGCTCTTGAGTCTTGTCATTCTCATACACAAAGAAGTTCCTGCTGGGGTGGAGAAGGAAGACCTTGATGATTATTTGAAGCCACGGAAGATGGATGAGGCATTTATTTTGCTCGGCATAATCATTCTGGTTATAAGTATGGGATCAAGCTCTATGATTGAGGAAGAGCATTATATTTGGCATTTTCTGACATCATCAATTATTTTAATATTTCTCCGCAAAACATTACAGTCGTTTGAACCCAATAGAAAACATGAATATCTCAGTTTGATAAAAGGGGAAATCAAAAGATCAGGTTGTGAAATGAGTTTGTTGTTCCTTATTCTGTTTTGTGGAAGAATTTTGAGAGGCTGGCATCAAGGTGGTGTGAATTGGACAAACCTTCCCGATATATCTAAGTGGCTTGAGCAGGATGGGAGTCCCTATCTAAAGTTGATTCAGCTAACATCATGTATCCTGATTACCTGTTTAGGCCTTTTTGCCTTATATTTAATGGGATCCAAAATAAAAGTTGTTCTGGTGGTTGGGTTCAGCTTTTTATTGTTGGGCATTTTGGTATTGCAACATGTTATGAAACATCAAGACATGATTGCCTCATCCAGTAATGATGCTACCTTATCAATACAAATAATCTATGTTATTCTGGGAATTACCACTGTTGCAGTTGTTGTGGCTTTGCCATGGATTACGACTATGCGAAGTCCTGAAATGTGCTCAAAATGGAACTCCAACAAGTCAACTGCATTTCCTGTTGAAATTCAGAACATGACTCCAATTCTGGAATTAAAAGATACTTTGTATGTGATTGGGTGTGTGTACGTAACTTTTTGGTGTCTTCTGCAGTTGTTGCTGCAACAACCTATTAATGCAATGCCTGTGTTGCTGCTCTTTGTACAAGTCTTTGCCAGCATGCTTATATTTTCTTCCAGTGAATTGCATCGTAAGCAATGGGTTGAGGTTAGTTGCAAGATCATCTTATGAGTAAAGATTGGTTTTTCTGTTATATATTGAATTCAAATTTAGTTATGGGCTCTTGAGCTTGGTCCTATCAATGATAGCAATTATGCCAACAACAAAGCTAGACTAGAGTTTCAAGATTTGACCTTTGCTACATATAATGATATGGTGTTCATATTTGAAATGGTGATATTTAAGTGTCTGTTCTTGTTTTGAACTTGAAATTTAAACCTAGATAAAATCCTAGGCAAAGTCATTCATATATTGAAAATTCTGACAATTTTGATTTAATATACATTACATTCTGCTTAATCAGCATTGACAATTTCTTTTATTATAGAAAAAAAATTGAACATTGACATCTGAATTTTTGATTTCGCACTAGCCTCCTTTTGACTTATTTTCTATAATCGTTATAGAATTTTGCACATGATTAATTGTCTGCATGGTCTAGCGTATACAAGGATGGGGAACATAAGTTTCTACGTTTAGAGATCTAGGCAATTACAAACAGGAGCACAACTGAAATGGTCTCTTATCCTGCCTTAAGGTATGGGAGTTGTAATACTTGGTGGGTTCAAAACTGCTTGGTATTAAGATTAATATGTTTGTAACCAGCATGTGAATTAGCCAATTGTGCATGATAATGCCACCGATACTTCTGTCTACACTCACGCATTTTCTGTTGCTGCATAATGAGTGTGAGTGTGAGTTTAAAATGTAAATCAGGTACTGAATACTGACGTCTTGCTTTTTGTTCTCAGATTATGGCACTGTACTATCTGGGATGGGCAGGCCATTTTGCCCTTGGGAACAGCAATACGCTAGCTACCATTGATGTTGCTGGCGCTTTTATTGTAACTTACCTTTTATTCTTTAGTTTATTATTATTAGAAGGCTTAAATTTTTGCTTTGTGCTTAAGATTCTGACAAATAAATAAATAAATAAATAAAATGGATATCTATCTTCTCACCATTGTATTATTATTCGTTGGCAGGGAATATCAAGCCACTCAACATTTCTTTCAGGTTTTTTAATGTTTATCATTACCTATGCGTCCCCCATGTTATTCTATCTCAGTGTGGTGCTATACATCTCTGTAAAGGACACTATCTATCCACTAATTACCAAGGATGGAAATTCAGAAGTTCTCAAGACTCTGCTTGGGTTTTCTTGCCTTGTTCCTCTGAGCATGAATTCTGTTCTCTTGACTGCATACACGATTGTCTTGCTGTTGATGAGGAACCATCTATTTATTTGGAGCGTCTTTTCTCCTAAGTAAGTCTTCCCTGAATTTGGTGTTTTGACCATTGATGAATCGTTGGAAACTCTGAACTATCCTTTGGTGCAACTTTTTAGATTTACTCTTGAAGAAGTTCAAGGGGGTTTTCCCAAATTTTTTCGGCTATTATTATTTTCATAGATCCATGACAAAAATTAAAAATGAATACATTAGAAATGTTGCATTGAATGAATGGACATACCAAATAAGATGAAATGATAAATAAATGCATTAGAGAGAAAGTTGAGGTTGTATCTATTATAAAAAAAAAATTGTAAAATTGTGCTTTAGATGGTTTAGACATGTGTGAAAAATATTATAAAAGCTTCAATTAGAAGAGTTGATCAAATTTAGAGTAGTCCAATAATTATAATTAGAAGCAGAGGGAGACGAAAAAAAAACTATAAGTGAAACTATTAAGAGAGATTTAAATTTAAATATATTGTTTAAAAATATGATTTACGATAAAATTTTATGACATCATTTGACCTACGTAACTGATCCCACCTGATAAAAAAAGGCTTCTTGTTGTATTATTTTCATAGATCATCAAACATTGCAAAACTCACATTGATCAATTTTCCCGCAGGTACGTTTACGTATGTGTTGGAACTGCATGTGTCTATATTGGGGTCTCCATTGTAGCAGCAACTGTGATTTATATATATATGGTTCTCTTCTGGCGTAAAAAAAGGATGAGTTTCGCCTTCAGTAGCAAACAAAACGGTACCCTGTCAATTAAGGAAAGAACAAATTAGTATTGAACTGCCAAAAGCAATTTTGACTTTCTTTTTTTTTTTTTCTTTTTTTCCCTTGAATATGGCTTTATTCGTTTTTTTTTTTTCTTTTTTTTTTGGGGGAGGAGGGGGGAGCGGAGTATAGAAGTTACCGCCTCTAGTTCCCTTGACATTTCTTGTTATTCTTTGTGTAACTTTACGGTTGATTCCTGTGAAAATATTTATTCATTTATGAGGTAGGATAACTGATATTATCCTCTCTCTCTCTCTCCCCCCCTCCCCCTATATATATATATATATATATATATATGATGGATGGAGGTATGCTTATCTGCGCTGCGCAAATACAGTCTGAAGATGCTTAAGGAAAGGACCAAAGTGGAAATTTGGATGCTTATTTAGTGGTTTACCAGTACAGCCGGGATATTTGAAAGAGAAGACTTCCTTTGAAATGGGACCGTATAGAACAATGTTTTGAACATTAAAATGGTTATTTAATCGTAATGGATGTCAGTTCAAGGTTCACTGTTTTTATTTTCAAGTATATATTTTTACTAAATTTATTCATATATACATATATATGTGTATATATATCATATTTTATAATTAAGTTAACACATACTGTAGTTAAATGATATTAAATTTTTTTAAAGAAATATTAATAAATTATTATAGTTTATAAACTTATTTAATTATATTTAATATTAATATATTTCACTTTAATAAAAAAAATTACCTTCAACATAAGATACATCTTTGTTCAATTATGCTTGCAAGATATATCCTATAATATATCTTATAGGAAGAATTATAATTAAGAATTTTAAATTAAATTTGAAATGACTTTAAAAGATTATAGACTCAAAAATTTTGACTATGAAGATAAAAATTTTAATTGTAAAAATAAAAATTTTAACTATAAGAAAAGATTTATATTCAAAATTATATAATATTATAAATTTTATAAAAAAAAATTATTGTTTACCTAGTTTTTCTGCATTCCTGTTCATTATTGTTTAAGAAATGATCCACAATAATTAAAATTTTTTATCATAAGATTTTTTAAAATAATTTTAGAATTTAAAATTCTTTTATCTAAATATTTTCAGAGGTTCTTGAAGTATAATTTCCCCTTTATTATATTTCAATGAAGAACAAGTACTAAATGTTGGTTGTTGTGGCCAATGCGAAACATGGGAAATATAATTAACAAAAAAAAAAGTAGTCCACTTGAATAGCCATATAAGTCAATCAAACTTGCACTGCATTTGTACTAATCTTTTTAATAGTATATTTACGATAAGAGAGGAAAGAAAATAAAGAAAAAGGTAGAAGAAAAAAAAGGAAAGAAAAAAATGAATGAGTTATTTATTATTTTGTTTAGTATAATAGGAGGAAAAGCAATAGACATTTCCTTTCTCTTGTTTGATTTCATAAAGAAAAAAATGAAATATATATAAATAAAATATCAAACTATTTTATTATTCTTTATGTTATTAAATATATTTATCATGAATATAATATATCTAATATCTATTCATTTATTTTACCATAAATATGCATTATATTTATCTTATTTTTTATTGTTTATATATAATTAAATTATAAGAATTTTTACTTTTCACTTTTTATTTGTAATTAAATTATAATTTTATTTTTTATTTTATTTATCTTAAATTATTTACTGCATCTCATTTATGTACGTTACATCTAGCTTTCTTTGTTGGTTATCTATTGAGAAAATTACATTTAAAGACTTAGATTTTTCAAAATTTACAATAAAAAACTTTAAAATTAACATTATTCCTAATGCCCAAGCAACCTCATTTTGACCTAAAATAAATGAAAATGCCTTTAGTGGTATTTCAAATTTGAAGTCTTTTAATTGAAGACACACTACTCTACCCATCTCTTTTTATATCAATGTCATCAAGCTAGGAAATTCACCATCCACAAGTTGTTTGGCTTAGTCTCAAATGCAAACAACCTAGATTTTTCCACCTTTATGCTTAATAGGACCAACTTCGAGATTGCCTATTTGTTCTTCTTTGCCAATCACTTCTTTCTATAAATGCAAAACGCCCATATACTCAATAGAACTAGAACAAATGCTAAAGCAAAGGAAATTGCCACAACTAGGGTTTTGTGTTTTATGGTGAAATGTTGGGGTTCTTAGAGGATCATGATTAAGTGTATTGGATGTATTGTAAGTGAAGTTGTTACCAGCGTCAATGAAAGTTGATTTGCAGAATTTCTTGTACTTGTCTAAGTGAAATAGTGCAATGAATTTGTTGTGAGAAATATTGAAGAAATTAAGGCTTTCCAAAGGAGGGAAATCATAAGGGAAACTACCATTGATAGCATTGTTTAACAAATCCAAGTAGTTTAGTGAGCATAGAATAAAAATGAATTTTAAAAATGGACCAAATAATAATAAGTAATATTCAAGATATGAAATTGCTCCATGAGAATTGGGAGGCATTAATGGTAACTAAATGTAAGGTTGTAAATTCCTTAAAATCTGATAATAATTTTGCTAAATGTGTCTTTTAACCTAGCAAGCTCAGGTTGTAACTCTCAAATTACAATAGACTTCCCTAAGTTACAACTTGAGCTTTCCCAAGTTACAAGAAATTTTCATAAAGGTAACTACTAGGTTTCAAAGAACTTGCAACCTTGGGTTCTAACTTTTGTTCACATCAATGCCATGTCACAACATTTGTAGAGTTATAAGTTCCTTCTAATTTAAAAATGGACCTAGTAATAATAAGTAATATTCAAGATATGACATTTCTCAAGTTACTTATTATTACTTGGTCCATTTTAAAATCGAAAGGAACTTATAACCTTACAAATGTTATGACTTGGCATTGGTATGAACAAGAGTTAAGACCTAAAGTTGTAAGTTCTTTGAAACCTTGTAATAATTTTCTCAAAAATTTCTTGTAACTTGAGAAATTTTATATCTTAAATATTACTTATTATTACTTGGTCCATTTTCAAATTGAAAGGGAACTTATAACTTTATAAATGTTGCGATTTAGCATTAGTGTGAACAAAAATTAGGACCTAAGGTTGTAGATTCCTTAAAATCTAGTAATAATTTTTTTAGAAAGTTTCTTATAACTTGGGGAAGCTTAGGTTATAACTTGGAAAGTCTTTTATAATTTTATAGTCACAACCTGACCTTTCTCATATTACAAAAAACTTTCAAAAAAGTTACTATCGGCTTTTAGGAAACTTACAACCTTACAATTATTTACCACTAATGCCTCTCAATTCTCATAAATCTTGGCTTTTTTCCTCCCTCAGAAAAAAGCTGCCAATGTACAATGAAACCACCCATCAATATTTGTTTTATACAACATCTATTAGTTACCACTAATACTTCCTAAACTTATAAAAGACCTTTAAAATTATTACAACTTAGTTTTAGATTTCCTAATTCTCATAAAGAGCCTTATCTTGAATATTAATTAATATTGTTAATTGGTCTATTTTGTGGGAGTTTATACTATTCATAATCTAAGCTTTATATATGATACTGATATAGTTTCAACTTTCCCATAATCATGTTTTATTTCATTGAAATATTCAAGTATAGAAGATGTAGAGTATATAATTAGCCTAATCTAAATTCATGTTACAACAACCTTGATAAAGTACATTGAATGTTACAATCTTGCCTATTCTAAATTTTAGTACAAATAATATATCAACTTGATACATGATTTATGCATAGTCTCAACAACAACTTTAACGAACTTGATGGTTAAATGGAGAGTACAACTTTAAAGTTTATGCTAGTGTAATAGTGATTGAATATCAAGTATGAACTCCCATCATATCAACATTCTTAATGAAAATAGTAATTACCTTACTACTATCATAATTTAGGTCTTTCTTGTCCATATGAGATTCAACATCAATATCAAGCAATTTTTCCTAAATGCCCTTACCACCAACTCCATTTACATTGATGGCATATCTTTAAAAATTAAAACAATGATAACAATTGTTTGGAATGAAAGGCATAAGACAATTAAGGTAATTTAAACAATGATAACAAGAGATATTGAAATAAGAAGTATTCCTTTTACATCCATATATTTGCCTTGGGTTGTGTATGGGGTATTAAAAACTGGACTTGAGGAGTCAAGAAGGGGAAAACCAAAACTACAGACAAAAAATAATATAGTTGTACTACTACTTAATTCTAAGAAGTAACCAACTCCCCCAAGTTAATGAATGAAAAAAAAATTAAATAACAATTAAAACACTTAATCAATCAAATGCCCAAGATTATTCCTTATGCCTAAGGGAATTGTCATTATTGGTAGTAGATAAGATAACTTGAGATCACCAACAACTCCAAGTAACTAGTTTACTATTCCATCACCCTTTGCTACCCAAAGGCAAGTTATGCATTAGAAATTTAAAAGAGGTTATGCATATAAAATCAATGAAATATGATAATGCAAAAGAAACCAACTTTCCTATAGGAGAGTTGCACTATTAAAACATCAATGTATATCTTAACTCACAATTAATCTCAACCTCTCCATAGTCTTTGTAGCAAGATCATTTTATAATTTTAAAAAATATTGTATATTATGAATCAACTAATAAGAAAATACAACATGATAGAAAAAAGAACTGCTTATAAAATCAATCCTTGATGAACATTTAAAGTATTAACATTTTTTTCGTTAAGGACATACAAAATTATCAAGTTATATGTTACTCCTTTCAGCTTTAAATATTGAAAGATCAAAATAAGAAAACCAATACCTATTCCAACACTAAACCAAGATGACAAAGGTACAAGTACATAGAAGAAAAAGGTCTCTAATAGAAATTATAAATATGCTTCACTCATCACATGTGAGGTGTAAATCCAATTTGTTAAGAAAGGAACAAAATCTTAGAAGACATGTCAAACTTGAAATCGCACCTTTATATTACGAACCCACAGAAGCTTTGCCTAATGTGAGATTTGCAGCATAATGCTTGGATGAGGCATGAAATATTATGGGTATTGCAGGGTTAGGCTGAAAGCATTTAGGAATGGAGGTAGATGGCCAAAAATAAGAAGAAGATGAAGACAATGAGTGAATAAGGGGGAAAAAGGAAAGATGGAGAAGAACGTAGTGTTAAAGGTGTTGAGAAGCTTAATATCCAATGGAAAAGGAGGTGTTTGGTTGAAAATTAGAAGATGGAGTGAGCTTGGTGAAGGAAGGCATGAAGCAGTGTGAAGATGCAGAGAAGAGAGACATTATGATGGTTATGGAAGCTTTGCTAACCTAATTCAAAGGTTCAAATAACATAAGGGCATTTTCATCTTTGTAAGGCAAGACTAAGGTTAAAAATAATTTGAGTTTTTAAGGTATTTTATTATAAATTTTGTAAATTTTGGGTTCTTAAATATAATTTTTTCTCATCTATTTGTGATATGGATATGCATTGTGTGTGGCTATATAAAATGAAAAGATTAAAAAAACAGTGTAAGGCTTACAATTTTTTTTCTTTTAAATCTCTTCCTTTCCTTTCTATTTAAGCAAATCAAATAGAGAAAAGATAGAATCCCTCTCCCATTTAAATAAAGCATAAATGACTCTTAGCTTTCTCAAATTTTAATATCTTTTTTCTTAAACTTTCGCTCCAGTTCATTGGCTTCAGCTTCTTAATAGTAAATAAATCTTATGAAACAAATGTATTTCTTTGCTCAAATCAGAGTGCAAGACAATGAAAATTTACAATAATTCTACAAAACACATATTTGAGGCAAGATTTGTATTTTTCTCTATATTTCCTTCTTCTCTATCTTGATCTCTTCCTCTATCTCTATTGGTTACCAACATAAAGCTAGAGATCTCTTATCTTCTTGAGTTTTACCTTTCTTTTATGAACTTAACAATTAAACGATTGTAAAATTGATTTAACAACAAAACTAACTAGTGTATACCAATATTTTCAATTCTTGGCCAATGCAATGTTTAACTAATTTACTTATTTGCCTGTAGGATTTAAGCATCATTTGAACCAAAGTACTAACTAATTCATCAATTTTTTGATTAAATTAGTTGATTCAATCCGGTTTTTAAAACCATAGTATAAAACATCCTAGGTTTTTGTTTAATCCTTAAACTATGTTTAAGGGACAAACAAATGTATTTTGGGTTCTTCGACATTAAGTGGTGGAGCCAGGTGAATTTGAGGGTAGGCATATGGCCCCTTTAAATTTTTAAAATTTGTATGTATATGGTATTAAGTTTTGATGTTATATCTCCACATTTCTTAAAACATTTGAACCTAGTGGACCCACATGTATTATGTAATTTTTTATTATTTGACATTTTAATTTAAACTCATTAAACCTATACATATATTATATATATAACTCATTAAAAAAACTTTATCATTATATTGGTGTTGTTGATGGTGGTGTTATTGTTGTTTCCTTTTTTCCTTCTTTTATTTTCTTTTCTTTCTGTTTGGGTGTAAGCTCCCAAAAACTCAAGTGTGATATCCACACCTCCAATCTTCAATTTTGAGCTTCTTGAGATAATCTCTAAATGTTATTTGAAATTTGGAAGCTTAATTACATCTCTAAGTCTTGAATCCTAAGTAGCTAACTCATTATAGTATTAGTAGTGCTACAATTTTATTATCCATTACTAATATAAAAGGAAAAAAAAAAGTAAATTTGTAACTTCAATTTTTAGCATTTTGTTTAAACAATATATTATAAAAGTATACCTTTTTTAATAGGATGTGAAATTTATGAAGAAAAAATTGACATCAAAGCAATAATCTTCATTTAAACTTCATGAATATAATTTTCAACAATAACAAATTAAAATTAATTTAAAAGATTTATCATTAGATTCAGAAAAATGAATTAAAAATTTAGCCTATCACCTAATGATCAAGATAAAACATAAAGAGTTTATTTACAATAAAAAATAAAAAAGCATCAACTTTGCGCCCTAACCTAAGGTCCTCACTCTACCACTATCTCAAACATATATGGACCATAGGAGAGAAGGGGGTGTTGGCCCCCTCACAATTTCCTATTGAACATTGAAATAGGGTGCTTCTAAATCAGGTTCAAGACTCTCTTCTATTAAGTCTGCCCAATGAAAAGACCCAAAACGACACAAAGGCTTCTTATGCCCAAAGTGTGGTGCCTGCCAACAGATTTGGCATCTCATCACATATTCCTTTCTAGTCCCCACCCACTAACAACTTAATCACTCTAATTTCAAAGTAACATTAAACATAATTAACATAAAAGAACTAACTTATATTTGATTAGAATTACTTCACTAGATTAAATAGTATATTTTTTAGCTAGTTTAATTCTTTTATACAATAGTTTTAAAATAAAATTTTAAATGCACTTAACTTAGATAAAAAGCTATGTCTTTAAAATCTTCTATAAAAAAGGCTTAGTCTGAAATAAAATCTTAGAATGTTTTTTAATTATAGTACTAACAAGAATATGTAAAAGAAGTAATGCGGGCTTAAGAGTGAAGCCAGCAGTGATACCTAACAAATTAAATTGGCAGGATTGGGTATGAAATGAAAACCTATTTCTAACAATTGTAGCATCTTGTGTTATTGATTGATTACTGAAGGGCTGATACTTTCTTTTTGTCTTCATTTTCAATTGGGATTTCATTTTTATTGGTTCATATTTATTTTCAATTACATGTGGAATGAGTTTTCATTTCATACCCTGAGAATTAAGGGATAAGAAAGTCTCTTTTTTTTCTCCTAATTTTTTTTAAATCTTTCCAAAATAATTGTTCTTAACATTAAGAATTATCATAATACCACGTTAATTACATTTTATTAGTTTATTAAATCTTTCTAAATAAATTATTTAACCACTTAACACCTAATTTATAAAAAAAATAAGTATTAATAACTTAATCAACTGTAACATAATATTATATTTGTGAGTTAAATAAGATAAAAAATAATTTTTTTTCCTACAAACTACATGTTAACTTATATCATTAAATTATAAAAATGTATAGTCATATATATTTTTTAACCTAAAATTTTTATATAAATTAAGAGTTTGTTAATTTTTTTAATTTTCGGCTCCATAATTTATTTCTAGATCCGTCCTCTACATTTATTTAAGTATCCTAGATTGTATGTTATAGGTTTTTAAAATTTTGTGGGGAATAGAGGTAAGCGTAAAAGGTCATATCTTATGGTGTTTTTTAACCTTAAATTAAGGGCAGCGATGCATGCCTCCTTTATCGTCAATGAAATACTTCTGTCTGTTCTTGAGCAATCTGAAATTCTTCACGAGAATGCGGTTATGCTGTCTCTGCTTAGAATAGCTCTAGGAGTATAAAATCTCTGATAGCATCCTTCGGATCCTTGGACCGTATGTATGGTAGGATCTGGATAATGTCGGTACGTTGCAATTACTAGCTAAGTTATATATCCATCATGAAATTACTTCATCGAAGACATGTCTCCTTTCCTACAATTTGTAGTGGCATTAGCATGTTAATAAAAGTTGTTAATGGGAAGCGGACATCTCTGCACTGCGAGCCTGCAATGCTGTTTATGGAAGTGGATGGGATTATTGTGAACATATCGGTTATAAAACTTGTCGAGAGACTATATATAACCATGAGAAAATGAATTAGTGTGCATATTCAGTATTCAAAGAAAAATCAATTTACACGCAGGAACCTCTGACCCCTAAATTTTTTGCAATATTACACTGTATACAATAAAAGAAAAAGACACATAAAAAAGTAGAAATGTGTATGATATTTACATCCTTTCTTTTTACCCACTCTTTTCTTTAATTATATTTTTAACAACACATTATATATTTACTTATTGAATAGAAAGGATGTAAACAGCCTAATAAACATAGATAGGTGCATTCTGTCTTCTATAATATCATGTCTAATAAACCTATATACCGAAGTCCGAAACGATTCGCCTATTTATATTACTACAACATAATGCAAATCCAAATATCTAATGAAGATGAAGTGCCATTTTAACAACTTGAAAGTAAAAGGTCAATAACAAACAATTGGGCAGCACAAATACAAATGGAGAAGCAACAATGGAAGAACTGGGCTGGTGATGTCAAGAGTTTTGGAGGTTGGGAACTGATGGTTCGATACTACAATTTTAGGATCTAAATAGAGGTCCTAATATGACTTTGGAAGAAATGAATCTTCCTTAGAATCGATATCATTTTCTTATGATAAGTTTCATACCTCGGTCTTAAAATTCACAAATACAATAATCAGTGAACTTACACGAAGTTATTCAAATTTCCAATCATATCTTCTAAGATGGACGAAAACCAAAATTTAATTTTCCCTTGCTTGTTATCTAAGGTCATAGTGTAACTTATCATGTATTTGATATCAAAATTAGTGTTAACAATTAATGTCCGTTGGTGAAATATTTAAATTTATCATTGATGATTTAGCCCAAATAATCGGATAAATGAAAGGTCTTGAATTGACTCCATATATTATATTGAATAATAATTTAAAAAAAAAACAGCAAAACTGAGATGAATTGTTCAATTAACAGCTGAATAGAAGTCTTTTTTATTTTAATACTTAAAAGGTGTGTATGTTGTTTTATTGGCTTGGAATATGAAAAAAATGAAAAAAAATTCCAAATGTTATTTTAGCCGAAATAATTTATGCCTCATGTTAGGTATAAAAATAAAAATTGAAAGGGGATATGAATTAAATAGAATAACTACATTTGATATAATATAAAAATGAATGGGAATATTACTTCATTTGTAAATTTAGTTAAATAAAAATAGTGTAGGAATAAAAAAGAATTATGGAAAAATAACTTGTTCCTGCATAAAAATAGTATTCTAATAGAAAAAAAAAAAAAGCAAAGATAATAATAGCATATTGAACTTTATATAAATTAAATATAATAGTTACTCTCGATTCATATGCTTATGAAATGAAAATAATTTTTTTTCTTTAATCCTATAACGTGTACACCAAACAAGACTATTTAACGAAGTAATATTTTAAATTCCACAAGTTTGTAAGTTTTCTTTTATCTTTATATTCTTGTTTACTATTTAAATTATTTGCTATTCATTCTTAGCAATATACAGTCCTATAAGTGATAGTATATTCTGTTGTTAGCTATGTATTAGCCATTTTTGTGCTAAATTTGTGGAAGAGAAATTTAGTGGCTCAAGAAAGTTTAAAGAGTCATAGATTTGTTTAAGATGGATCAAAGAAGTTGTGTAGGAAATAAGTTCAAGAAGAATGAGAAAAATTCTTATGAATATAGTTTGCACATAAATAAAAAAAAAAATTGAATACAATTTAGCTGATCTTAGTAGTGGTATTAATATTATCATAGATGTAACTACAGGTTTGTTTAAGAAATTAGATGAAAAAGATCACAAAAAGTAATAAAAATGTAGTTAGTCATGTAGATGCTATAAATAAAAAACTTCTTCAATTAGAAACACTAATTGATGAAGATAATTATATGTTATATTATAGTAACAAAGTTTGTGTATTAAAAGAAAAACAAAAAAAACACCCAAAAAAAATAGTGAGGAGTTTGATTATACTAAATTTTTTATAGAACATTGCAAAAACCAATATTTAAATACTAAGAATTTTCAAAAAAGAGAATTTTTATTAAAAACTATTTAAGACTTTTATACTCAAAGTGAATAATATTTGAAAGTCACAATTATTACTATTTTCTTTAGTATGATATAACAAATGTATGTAGTGATGAAGAAAGTGAAAAAGTATAAGTTATAAGGGAAAAGAAAAACTTTGACTATGAAGAAATTGAAATTAAATATACTAAGTATGGAGAAAAAAAGAATAAAAAATTGTTACAAAAAAAAAAGTACTTAAAAGTCAAAGACAAAGCTAACAAAAAAGTAAAACACAGAGAAAATAAATCTTTTGCAAAAGATTGAGAAAAAAAAAAGGTTGGAGAAGAAAATGATCTAAAAATAAACCTAAAAATTAGACCTTATACTCAAACAAAATATGAGGAAATATCTAGTAATACTAAAAATTGTAATTCATTTCGCAAACTATATAGAATGAGGATGAAATTCTAACTACAAACAGTAGAAGCAATAATTTAAATAAATAAAATGTATCTATAAATAGTACATATTTATATTTAACGAATATTCCCTGTGATCAATACGAATAAGTTTTGATAATTAGACATATTTTTTTATCTTTGGTAGTAATAAACTACAAAGATAAAGGGTCAAAAGTACAATTCTTAAATTTTCTAATAAGAACATTGCAAAGAGACACTTTGTAATTTCATAAAAAAAAATAGAAAGATTCAATAATAAGATAAGCTTAAAAAAGTAAAGTGATTAAATAATTTTCAAACTCTTGAATAAATCCTTCAAAAAGTGGTAAAAATGATAAAATTATAATTTTATGGATCTATGGATGTAGTTGGTAGTAATTCAGATAGAAACTATATTCTTACAAAATTAAAATTATGTAATATTAGAAAATTAAATGAGTTCTTTAAAAAGTTTCAATATCATTATCACTCGTTAAATAATCTAGATTCAAAATTTTGATTAAATTAAAATTTTCATAAACTATCACCACTATGGGATGAAATATGCAATAATAATTATAATATTTTTTTAGAAAAATCCAATGATTATGATAGTTTAAGAAGTAGATTAGATATGCACATTGAAAAGTAGTGAACTACTACTTAACACTAAATAAGTTATAAATCAATTAGAAAATAAATATTCTAATATTCTCAAAAATAATTAGGTATTTGATTGTAGTGAATCAAGGCAAAAAAAACATGAAAATCTAAATGGAAAATCTTGAAAAACCCAAATATATTAAGAAAAAGAAAAGGTATGTAAGAAAAAGATTGCAACAACTAAAATAGGATTTGTCAATGTTATATTTGTAATGAGAAAGGTCATATAGGTCTACAATATCCTTAAAAAAAAGAAATAATGCTAAAAAATTGATTACAAGGTTAGATACAAATAAACTAAAAATTTGTTTTGATAAAAATATTTTTAATAACAAATTAGTCTTATATGAAGTCACAAATATTAGTGAAAGTAATTCAAATTCATTATGTGATAGTAATAAATGTGAATTTATTTTTCATGACAAATACCTATAAATTTAAACCTATACCCAAAGAAGAAATTTCATTTATAACTAAATTAAAAGAAATTATTAAAGAAGATATGACTAAAGAAGACAGTCAATTCGATAAATTAAAACATATTAAAAAAAAGGTTCACAAGATTTCAAAAATGAAAATTTGGAGTGTTAAACATTCTTGAAAAGTTTAGTATAAACATCATAGTGAAAAATTGTGAAGCTAGAATAATAGAAATTCCAATCTTTGACAAAAATAAAATAAAAAGGCTTAGGAAAAGATCTATTTAGTTTACATTTATACATGTAAGAGTTATTCAAGTTGAAATAATAGCCTTATTTCATCAAAAAATAGATACTACTATTTTAGCAATTATGATAGACAAAGGATGGATAAATAATCCAATTCAATTTGTTATAGATGGAATCCAATCCAACCTTGTAACTAAAATAGTTTGGTTTAAAATAAGCCAAATTATTTTATTTTGATTATTGATCCCAGTGTACAAAACACCATAACATTGTAAATTCAGACAAAAATATTTCTATGAAAGAGGATAGTCATAATTTGACTATAAAATGGAAAGTAATTTATGAATTAACTAATATAGCTGAAACACCTATTAAAAAGATAAATAATAGCCCAATTGAAATTTTCAAACCACAAGAATCTGATATTGATATCCAACCAAGACTAACGAATATTAGAGACTTAGGAATATCATTAGAACAGCTATTAGAAGATGTTACTAATAAACAAGAACATAGACCAATAAAAATGATCACTTCAATATCAAATTTATATTTAAAAGATAAAAGACGATGGTAGGAAATACTCAGTTTAGATTTACACCAATTAATACTTCTAATTAAGAAGAAAATGACAACAAATTTAAAAACTCTTAGTTGAAATTGAGAAATGAAGAAATACTATGTCTCATAATCAAAATAAAAAATATTATATTTTAAGATAATTTAAATTTAAGATATATAAACAATATTAATTAGATGTATTAATTGATACAAGTGCTACAACAAGTATCTGTAAAAGTAATGGTTTGCTACTTGAAAAATAAAAAAATGTTAAAAGGACCTATTATGACAATTGCAATAAACAATAAGAAAACTATTATAGAGTATAAAACTAATAATATTTCAATTTGTTTAAAAAATAACAAATTTCTTATCCTAAAAATATTATATTTTCCTTTTATGAATGGGAATTTTCTTTTAGAACCAAACTTCTTAAAGAAGTATTATTCATTAGAAATAAATCACAATCAAGTAAGTCTTACAAATCCTCAAATCCCAGTATCTCTAGTCAAAAACCATAAATATAAATGTAATAAAGTTGTATGAATATTTAAAGTTTATAAAGATTTCTATGTAGTATATTTAGATGATATTTTGATTTTTTTTTAATATAGAAGAAGATCATAAAACATTTAAAAATAAGTGTGACAAATTTGTGGAAACAAGTATCATATTTAATCCAAAAAATATTGAAATAGAACAAAATGAGATTAAATATTTAGGATTAAGACTAACAAAGTTTGGTATAAAATTACAGGATCAAATTATCTCAAAAATAAATAAAAAATTCTAAATGAATTGATAGATAAGAAGCAATTATAAAATTTCTTAGGAATATTTAACCACAGAAAAAAATTTATAAAAAATTTGTTTAGTAAAGAGAAATCTTTATCAAAAATTTTTTTAAAAAAGAATAAATTATTTGAGTGGATAAATGAAGACATTGAAATAATTAAAAAAATAAAAGTTGAATTTAATAATGTACCAACAATTTATTTTTTTGAAAAGAGGAGATAAATTAATTTTGAAAACTAATGTCAGTAATGAATACGGAGATGCGATATTAAAAGATAAAATTAAAGATGAAGAATTTATATGTGGTTATAATTCAAAAAAATTCAAACAAAATAAAATGAATTACATAATTTATGAAAAGAAATCATTAGCCTTAAAAATGGAATAAAATTTTTCATATTTATTTAGCCTTTGAGGAATTCATTATTCAAACTAATAATCAGTCAATTAGAGATTTTTTAAAAAAATAAAAAGAAATGAGAAAAATCTAAGAAGAATTAGGTGGTATAATTTTATTTGCCAATATATTTTCATATTGAATATATTAAAGGAACTAATAATTATTTTTTAAATTATCTTAACAAATATCCAAACCATGGATAAAGGAAAAAAAATCCTTAGAGGGATGAATTTCAATTAAGATAAATCTTAAATGGAGAGAATTATAACACCCTATACTAAGTGTAAATTCTACATTGGTACTATAATATTTTTTCACTCCATTGCCTGCCCATATTTACTAAGTTCTATCCAAAAACTTTGGAATCCATATATATTAGACTTGAAAATCTCAAAATTCTTAAAGTTTTAAAGAAACATTACAACAAGTAGAAAAATTGAAAGTGCCTTCTCAAATTTCTAATGATAAACAAATCACAAATTTTTATAATCTTGAATTACCTTATCAACTTTATAAGCATATCAACAGAATACGTAAGACCCATATTGAAGGAAAGAAAGATTAGTTTGAAAAAAATCTAACAAATCTTACATTAAAAATCTTTGAAAAATATCAAAGAGAAAAACACTTGAAAAAATTAATTTTGAAAAATGATTATGATTACACAAATTTTAATCATATTGAATTCACTATGGATTTAATCAATTTATTAAAAGAATAAACAAACATATTCTTGAAAAGATTAAAATAATTTATCTTTTTGAAAAAGTAAAAAAGATTTTTCCTTCTAAAGCATGTGTTATAATATGAGACATATCAAGTTTAATCAATTTAAAGGTTTAAGTAAAAGATTCAAATATTTCACAAATCGTTCTTACAAATTATGATTTGCCAAAATTACATATTTTTATTAATTACAATAGCTAAAATATCTCAGGTATCAAGGTATCAAATATGGCATAGTTGGCAAATTTATGTTCTAAAATCATGCTTGGGAATGACTTAAAATTTTTTTCATGTTTTATAAAAATAATAATTTATTTTGTTATAAAAAAATGATAGATTTTTAGAATATTATACTATATATATTTTTAGTTTTATTGCAAAAAGAATCTATGAAAGGTTCTTTTTATCATACCAAATTTAAAGATTAGTAAAAATTCATAATGACTTTATTGATTATGAAAATTGGGATTACATTCAATTTGTTCTTGATCAATATTCTTTTCAAAACTTTGCAGCAAAAGGCTTTTTACAAATTAGTTAATGAAACTAGATTGCTAAATGGTAGTTTGTAGATGAATACAAGATGGTTGATGGATTTTCTATACATACTTACCATTTGACTATGAAATATACCTTGAATAGCAAGAAGTTGTAATTAGGATAGCATATGATTTAATAAAACTCTAAAATTTAGATGTACCAAGTAAATGATTCATTGAAGTACCAAATTTAAATAAAAAGCAATCAAAGGCCTTATGATTCAAACAGACTAGATTAAATCATCTTGCACAACATAGTTATATAGAATATTAACACTTTTTGTAACAAAAAATAAGAGTTGTATATAGCAAATAATTATCACTACGCGACTTTAGATATACATCACATTTTCTATTTGCATAAAAAAATGTGGTAAGGAGACTATTTGCATAAATGCATAAAATTTCTTTAATACATGCAATGTAAAAAAGATGAAAAGAGAAAGTCAAAGAGTTATACTTGTATAGCTTTTCCATTGTCCATTGAAAGGATATGCAAAAAGTTTTGTTTCACTATTTAAAATTTTGTCTTCAAAGAATAGTGTAATGAAAAGTGAATGAATAGTATAAAATAATGAATAGTATGTAAATAGTGTCAATTTTGTCCTTTAGTAATAAGATTTCTATAAATAAAACTAGCACTATTTTATATTATTTAACATTATTTGCACACTATTCACTATTGAACAAATGTGAGAGGAATCCTATGTTGCTTTTTGCAAAAGCCATACATGTTATGGCAACTTTTGACCATTTTTGAACTAGTACATGTACTAATTTTTTACTTGTTCATATTTTGGAAATCAAAATTAATTACATTTTTTCAATTTTATCTACATTTGTACTACTTTTTATCCATCCTTATATGTTGTTATGGAGATGAGAAACACATGATATATTGTTTTATACCATGTTATCGATTTTTTGTGATAATTAGTTTTTGTGTATAAATATTATCTTTTACTAAAAAATTTTAACAATACTTTTTGGCACAAGTGTTAATCTTCAATCATCTTTTCAAAATTTTTCTATTTTAGAGAATTTAGGCTTACTGGGCTATCCAATTGATGTTTTCTTGCTATGACAATTGTAAGTTCTTCACTCATATTGATACTTTTAGTTTTAATAATTTTTTCTACTAGTAATTCTAGATTTTGGAAATGTACTAGATTATGGACAATTGTATTCCTCATCTTATTATTCTGATGTGGTTTAGTGATCACATAGGAGATATATAAAAAGATTTTTCATCTGTTAATTTAAAATCTATGCATCATTGTGTTAACTTGTCTTCTTTGTTTAACCAAATGAGAGTTTTGGCTTGTAAATTCATTAAAAGTAAATTGATTTAAAATAAAATTAACATTTTTACGTTGTTTATGAAATTGAACATTACTTTCTTTTATATTCTCTAATTCCCAAATTTGACAAAGTTGATAGAATTATTTTCTAATTCTTTCACCAATATTACTGGTAATATAAAAAGTATAGTATTTTACTAATCTATCTTTTTTTTTTTTTGCAAAATATATCATTGTTTTTGTAAAACATAAAAAATCCTATATTATTCTTAGACTTGATTTTAGAATATAATTTTGTCATATATGCCTCATTCGATATCTAAAATATTTTAGATATCATTGTTAATAAAATATATGTAATTTTAGTAAATCATAATTTGTAAGAATAATTTGTAAAGTATTCAGTTGGAATCCTTCACTTAATCTTTGATATGTTTTATGATTAGAGCATATATCTCAAAAGGTAAAATCCTTTTTAGCTTTTTCAAAAAAAGAAACCTTTTTAATTTTTTAAAAAATGGCCAATAAACTGATTAAATCCATGATGGATTTAATATAATCAAAATTTGCATAATTGTAATAATTTTTCAAAATTAATTTTTTTCAACTATTTTTCTTTTTTAGCTTTGTTAGCTTTTTCTTGAATTGAGCTTTCTTTCCTTCAATATGGGGTTTCCATATTTCGTTGATATGCTCGTAAAGTTGATAAGATAATATGAGATTATAAAAATATGTGATTTGTTTATCATCAAAAAATTGAAAAATGTAATTTCAGCTTTTCTATTTATTATAGTACTTTTTAAAACTTTGAGAATTTTTAGAATCCCAAATCTAAGTATATAGATTTCAAAGTTCTCGAATAAATCCTAATAAATATTGATAGGTTAATTGTAACATTCGGTCCCTCCGTAATCATAAGAACACAATGTTTGGTTTCTCCGTAAACGTAAAAAATAAGCTAAATATAAAAAGAAGTCCCTGAAATAGAAGGAATTGGAGCCAATTAAAATTATAATAAAATTTTAAATATTAAAAAATAAGGATTTGAGGTTTAAGATGCCCAAAAACTAGAGCCAGAAGAGCTCAGAAAATTTGTCAAAAAAAGTAAAGGCATTTTTGTAATTTCTAGAAAATTTTGAAATTTCATAAGAGGGCTTTTTAAATAAAAAATTTGAGCTTTTTGGGGTTTTTAGAGGCTCTGAATACCATGGGAACCCCTAAAACAGTTGAAACCCCTCCGGTGAGTAATTTCGGCTGTCGGTTGACTAAAACTTTGATCGAACGGTTCGGAATGATTTTAGATCCTTTTTTAGTGATTTCAAAGGAAATTCTTATGATTAAGAGCCTAAGGAATATGATGGAAAAGACATATTTTGAAAAAGAGTTGAAATGAGACCAAACGGATAAACCATGGATTAGGGACTAAAATGAAAAGTTAAAAAAGTATGTTGACTTTATCATTTTTCTTTTAAAATCACGTCCAGCCCTTCTCCTTCCTCTCCACCGACATTTTTTTGGTCTGAAACAGATTTGAAAGTGGCGAACCAAGGGAAGAGAAGAAGGAGAAAAAATTCAAGTCTTTGGGTATTTATTTTTCATGCTTTCTCTCCACCAATCTATTTTCCTCTTTTTTCCTCTTCTTCTCCATTATTTGTCTGAAGTTTTAAGGGTTGTTTTGAAGGGAGAACAGAGGGGAAATTTCGAAAAGCAAGTAAGGAGGCCAAAGAAGGCAAAGAGCAAGCAAAGAAAAGCAAGAAAACAAGGTAAAACTTTCATTTTTTGGTAATTTCTCCCTCCCCTTTCCTCTTGGACGAATTTGGGCACCATTAGCCCAATTCTTATGGGTTGTTTTCTGCCAAATTCATGGAGGGATTAGAGGTTTCGGTGGCAAGGACTAAGAAGGAACCAATAGAATCAAAAAAGGAGCATTAGGAAACAAGTTAGAACCATTAGGGATCCAAATGCTCCCTTGCAAATCTGATTTTATATGAATGTTCTTAGACTTAATTAAATGTTTGTATGAGTTCCTAAGACCCCTAGAGAGCTTCCCACATGCACCTCCCATCCAAGAAAGCAAAGAACTTGCAAGAACAACTAATGAACTATAAGTAGAAAAAGTGTAGTGCATTTGAAGGGATTGTAAAAACTGATTTGATATATGAGTTTCCTTGCATGTGTGAGTATTTGATTGAGCTCCTAAGGCCTCTAGGAAGCCTCTTAAGTGTGTCTCCCATCAAGGAAAAATCAAGAAGGCCATGAACTCTTTTTCCCCCCATAGTCTCTGCCTAGGCAAGTTCCTATAACTAGGGAGAGTTTTAAATTTTTCTAAGGCCATTCTTGAGTCATATGTGATGAGTGAAGATGAGTAGAGGCCTTGGAAAAAATTTAGAACTCAAAGGAAGTGAATTGGTGCCATAGGTTCCATATTAGGATCTAAAGAAGAAACATGATATTAGGTCCTTTGTTTTAATAATGTGATGACTCCAAGATGTTTAAAAGGAGTCAAGAATCATAATTGAAAAGAAAGAATGAGGCCTAGAAGTCATTTGATGGGTGTTGCTTCATTAGATGTGATTATAGACCATAATGGAGCCTATAGAGCAATTTAGTATTTCATCAAGTTATGTAGCCTTAGAACATGTTTCATGAACCTAATTGACTCTCATAAATTGTATCTAGGCCAAAATAAACTATCTCCACCAAATTGTGGGTGTGTGGCCGAAAGAAGAAACTTGAAAGCTAAGGAAAAAGTGTGTGAAATTGTGCAAGGTAGCTCTCTCCACCTTCTCTCATACATGGATGTATGTTTAGCTTGTTTTAGAATGTGTGTATGTGTATTTTCAAGCTAAGAAAAGTATGTTAGCATGCCTTTATATTCCATGATCCTTGATGCCATGTTATGTTTTAAATGAATCTATGATGTTTGTATGAGTTTGCTTGAGTGAGGAGAGGCCAAAAACTCTTCCCTTTGGTGAAGATGAGCCAAGAACCCTTGAGTTTGGTTGAGGCATAGCAAAGAGCCTTCCAAAAGCAAAGTGGGCTCCCAAGAGTATGGTTGAGTCCAAAGCTCTTAAAGAATTGATGAGGCAAGTCCAAAATTCATGATGAGAAGTGTGAGGCCAATCCAAACACTTGGAGAACTTTTAAATGTCTTGTATGATTGATTTACATGCCAAGGTTGCTTTAAAAATGTCCATGACTTCCATTTTTCCATACATGCATTTGAAAAGCTTGCTTTGTACATATTATGTGTGATTGAATGGGAGATGAGCTATTGGGATTCTTTGAATTTCATCCCCTCCTCTCTAATGACCTAACATGCTAGGTAGACCAAGCAATTACGGTGAAGGGAGCCAACAACGATGAGGAAGAGAGATTGACAATCTTGTGCCTTGTTTGATTGAGTTTGGAACCATAATGATGGTTCATCATGTATATGAGGTTGTAAATGTGTTATGAACCTTGAGACATGTATAAATATGCAATTATGTGATGTTTATAACCATGGATATGATGTATGAGTCTAGAATACAATTTGAGTATGTAATGCCAAATTATGCAATTTGGAAGTTTGATGTAAATGTACATAAGTGTGGGTGAGAAGCCAAAATGAGATGTATGAGGTTTGGGACCATTTGGGTAGCTCACACAAGTCTTAAATGTACTTTTAGACTTGCCCAAAAGGTGTCAAGATCAAGGAAAATCTATTTGGCAACTTTGGTACCATATATGGAGCTAAAATTAACCATTATGGAACCCTAAGTCAGTTTTTAATCAAATAAGTTAGTCTTGATTTGAGATTAGGCATTCAATTAGCTCTCATTGAAAGCTTTCTGGGAAGCTAAAGATCATAATTTTCGGAGGTCTACAGAATATTTGATGATTTTTTGAAATTGGTAAATTTTATGGATTTGGTCTACTACACTATTCAATTGGTCCGAAATTATTTTCTATCATTTGAGATTCAAATGATGTCCAATTGCCATGAAATTTTATATAGAGAAATTAGGCAATCATAGTGACTTGTACCAAATGGAAGCATTCATTTGGAGGTCTAGAGAGGAAGATATGAATTTTTGAAGTTTCTGTCCAGTATTAGTAGCCTTGCCTCACTAGAAGTATTGTTCCATCGAATTCTGAGATCTGGGCTTGATGAACTGATCTAAAAATATTTTTTCTCTCTAGTTGACATCAATAGCTTTCCAGATTGGTATCATTTGCATGGATTGGATTTTTTTTTGAATTAATTGGACATTTTTGAAATTCATATCAGTAAACTGTGATAGCATCAGGACTCAGTCCGACCTCTAGACCATTTCATATGTCAAATGCTCTGTGTGTGGGATGTTATGACTTGTATATATTTTTTTTCATGAAGTAGACATCACAAGATTTCCAGAATGAGCAAGATTTTATATTTTCGATTTTTTTGGATTTAGTTATGATTTTTCAAAGTTTGCCCAAAGAAGATGTCAATTCTGACCGATAATGAACTTTCATTTTTCATGCCCCATTTCGGTTTCCATAAGTTGTAGGCATGTTTTTAGGATGCAAATGAGTTGTAATGATATAATTAAATATGAGGAAGTATAATATGAGCTCACACGGTCCACGTGACATGAATTAAAATTTTTAGATATGACGTAAAGCGAAATTAGTCCCATTCTCCTTACTTTTTCTATGGAAAACCTATATGAATTATGATAGAACGCTTAAGAATGACATGAAATGAGTTAGAATTTATAGTGTTACACTAATGGAGTAAAAAATTGTTGTGGTATCAGAGTAAGATTTGCACTTAGTATTTAATTTTTTTTAAAAAAAGATTATAATAATTCTCCCCTTTTAGGATTTTTTTTTAACTGAAATCCATTCCTCTATTTGAGGATTTTTTCCTTTATCCATGATTTGAATATCTATTAAGATAATTTGTAAGAAAATTATCAATCCCTTCAATATATATTCAATATTGAATATATATTGTCAAATAAAATTATATTATCTAATTCTTTTTTAATTTTGTTTATTTCTTTTATTTTTAAAAAAATCTTTAACTAATTGATTATCAATTTGAATAATGAATTTCTCATAAACTAAATAAATATGAAAACATTTTATTTGATTTCTTATTGCTAATAATTCATTTCATAAATTATATAATTCATTTCATTCTATTTAAAATTTCCCAAATTATAATTACATATTAATTCTTCATTTTTAACTTTACTTTTAATACTATACTCCAAAATTCATTTGTGGCATCAATTTCCAAAATCAATTTATCTCCTATTTAAAAAAAACTATTAGTAAATTATTAATGTCACATTTTATCATTCTTACTATCTTAATGTCTTCATTTTTCCACTCAAATAATTTATTTTTTGTCTTAATTTTTCTAATAAAGGTTTTTCATTACTAGAAAGCTTTTTTTAATAAAATTTCCCATAATTAAGTATCCCTAAGAAAAATTATAATTGTTTCTTATCTATCAATTCAACTAAAAAACTTTTTATTTTTGAGATAATATGATTTTATAATTTTATATAAAACTTTGTTAGTCTTAATCTTAAATATTCAATCCCATTTTATTCTACTTCAATCTTTTTTAGATTAAAGTATGATATCTATTTCTATGAATTTATCACATACCATTTTTAAATGATTTTATGATCTTCTTCTATACTATAGAAAATCAAAATATCATCTAAATATATTACACAGAAATCTTTAAAAATTTTAAAAAATTCATATAACTTTATTACATTTATGTTTATGTTTTTTGACTAGAGGTATTAGGATTTTCAACATTCTATTTGTAAGACTTACTTGATTATGATTTATTTTTAACAGATAATTCTTCTTTAGAAAGTTTGTTCATAAAAGAAAATATCCATTTATAAGAGGAAAACATAATATTTTGGCATAAAAAATTATTATTTCCTAACAAAATTGAAATTTTATTAGCTTTATACTTTATAAAAATTTCTCTATGATTTATTACATCTATCATAATAGATCTTTTTAGCTTTTTTTCATTTTTTGGCTAGCAAAACATTATCTCTACAAACGTGTATTGTGGCACCTGTATCAATTAGTATATCTAATTGATATTGTTTATATCTCTTAAATTCAAATTATCATAAAACATAAATATAACATTTTTTATTTTGGTTATGAGAAAAAATATTTCTTCATTTTTTTAATTTCACTTTTGATATTGCTAACATGTTCACATTATCTCTTCTTTTAGATTGAGTTGAAATTCAATTAGAAAAATTTCTACTAGAAAATATAAGTATTAAGAGTTTTCACATTCATTGTCATTTTCTTTTTCATTAGAAGTATTGGCTGGTGTAAACTTAGGCAAAATATTTCCTACCATACTTATTTTATCTTCTAAAAATAAATTTGATCTTGAAATGATCATTATTGGTTTATGTTCATGTTTGTCAGTAACATCCTTTAATAATTGTCCTAATGGTATCTTTAAGTTTTTTATATTCATTAGCCTTGGTTAAATATTAGTGTTAAATCCTCATTGTTCAAAGATTTTAATGGTCATATTATCTATTCTTTTTATAGATATTTTGACTATATTAATTAATTCATGAATTTCTTTTTATTCTATAACCAGACTATAACTATCCTCTTTTATAGTAATATTTTTAGTTTGAATTCTCAATGTTATATTGTTTTGTACATTAAAATTAATAATTAAAATAAAATAATTTAGTTTTACTTTAAACCAAATTCTTCTAATTACAATGTTGGATTGGATTCCAACTATAACAAAATGAATTGTATTGTTTATCCCTTTTTTGTCTATCGTAATTGTTGAAATAGGAATATTTATTCCTTAATGGAATAAAGCTATTATTTTAACTTGAATTACACTTACATGTATATATTTAAGATGAGAATATTTTTTTTCTTAAGCTTTTTTGCTTTATTTTTGTCAAAGATAGAAATTTTTACTATTCTATCTTCACAATTTTTTATTCCGTTGTTTCTATTAAATTATTCAACATGCTTAATACTCTAAAATTTTATTTTTGAAATCTTGTGAACCTCTTCTTTTTGAATATGTTTAAATTTATGTAATTGATTGTCTTTTACAGTTATATTGTCTTTTATTATTTTTCCTAATTTAGTTATAACTAAAAAAAAATTTAGATATAGGTTTAAATTCATGGGTATTTACTATCAAAATAAATTCATATTCATTACTATTAGGTAATAACTCCAAATCACGTTCACTAACATTGATAACTTTATATAAGACTGATTTGTTATTAGAAATATTTTCATCAAAACAAATTTTTAGTTTATTTGTATCGAACATTTTAACTAATTTCTTAGCATTAGAATATTGCACAGCTATATGACCTTTCCCATTACAAATATAACATCAACATGTCTTTTTTTTTAATTGCGATCTTTTTCTTACATACCTTTTGCTTTCCTTAATATATTTGGATTTTCCAAATTTTTTCCATCTAGATTATCAGGTCTTTTTTTTTTCTTTGATTCACTATAACCAAATACTTAATTGTTCTTAAGAATATTAAAACAATATTTAGTTTCTAATTAATTTTTAACTTCTTTAGTTGCTTTTATCATTGAGCAATTGCCTATTACTTTCCAATGTGTATATCTAATCATATTACTTAAGCTATCATAACCATTGGATTTTTTTAAAACATTATTATAATTATTATTAAATATTTCATCCCATGATGGTGGTAGTTCATGAAAATATTAATTTAAGTAAAATTTTGAATCTACATCATTTAATTGGTAATAATGATGGTGAAACCTTTTAGAAAACTCATCTAATTCCATAATATTATATAATTTTAATTTTGCAAGAATGTTATTAGTATATGAGTTACAAATAACTTAATCCATAAATTTACAAAATTCTAATTTTATAATTTTCACCACTTTTAAAAGGATTTATTCAAAATTTTAAAAATTATTTAATAGCTCACTTTTTTGAGCTTATCCTATTATTAAATCTTCCCATTTTTAAAAAATTGCAAAGTGTCTTATTGTAATATTCCTATTAGAAAATCTAAGAATCTTGCTTTTAACCATTTCTTTTTGTAGTTTATTACTACCCAAGATAAAAATTATGCCTAACCTTTAATAACTTATTCATATTGATTATAAGAAATATTTTTTAGATCTAACTATGTACAATTTATAGATACATTTTTGTTTATCTAAATCAACCTTTCTACTATTTGTAGTTAGAATTTTATCTCATTTTGTCTAGATGAATTGATATTTTTAATATGGACAAATATTTTCTCATACTTTGTTTAAGTATGAGGTCAAATATCTAAATGTATTTTCAAATCATCTTTTTCTCTTACTTTTCTTTTTCCTCTATCTTTTTCAAAAGATTTATTGTTTGTCTATCTTACTTCTCTTTTATCTTTGTCTTGGATTATAGAAGTGCCTTCTTCCATAGCAATTTTTTTATTTTTTATTTTAGACTCAACATGTTTTACTTCAGTTTTTTCAAAGGCAGAACTTTTATCTTCTTTTATAACTTTTACTTTTTCACTTTCTTTATTATTAGATATATCTGTTGTATTATATTAAAGAAAATTGTGATAATTGTAACTTTTAAATAATTATTCATTTTAATTATAAAAGTCCTAAATAATTTTTAATAGAAATTCTCTTTTTTAAAATTTACTAGTATTTAAATATTTATTTTTCTAATATTCTATCAAAGATTTGGCATAATCAAACTACTCATTATTTTTTTGTATTTTTAGTTTTTCTTTTAATATACAAAATTCGTTACTATAATATAACATATGAGTATTTTTATCAATGATTGAAGAATTTTTTTTTTTTGATTTTTTCATTTAATTTCCTAAACTAACTCGTAGTCACATATTTTTTTTTTATTCTTTGAATTATCCGATATCCTGGGTTCATTGCCCCCCGAAACTAATCCGGACCCCCACTATATAGGATCTTACGACGGCTCACGGGTATCAATAGAAAGACCTCTTTGAAGCCTTAATTTTTTTAACGCTGCTGCACCCCTCAAGAATTGAAACGTCGACCCTAAAGAATGCTGGCCAAGCCCCATTAATATCACTATATAAATTATTTTTAGACTTTTAATCTATATGTAAATTATATGTATAAGAATTTTTCTCAATTTTCCCAAACTCATTTCCTACCTTGCTCAGACAAACTTATAACTCCTAAATCTTTCTAAATTATTAAATTGCTACTCAAAAAATCTAGCACACAAAACGGCCAGCACATGGCACGAACGCTTCTTCTTCAAGAAGAAAAAAACAAACACCAATTGTTTTGATAGGGTTAAAAATTTAAGTTATAAAAAATTATAAATAATTAAATAATCTAATTCCTAGAAGATAATTTTTAAAAATAAAATTTTAATTTAATATTTAAAATATTTTTATTTTAAATTTATTTATGTAAAAGTAATGCACATTAATTTTGTTTCCAAACATTTTTAATGAAAATAATTATTTTAAAAACTAATTTTATAATCTTTGATATTAAAATTACATCATTTTATAAGTTAAAAATATTTAAACAAATTTATATAATTAGATCAAGTGGGATTCTATTTTTACCTAATGAAAACATTTTGATTAAAAAAAAAGGTTTGAAAGCTAAATGAAAAAAAAAAACTCATTTTTAACAAGCTAAGTTAAAAGAGGAATAAATTTTTACGAGTAAATTAAAATATTATACTTTCAAAAAATTAAATTAAAAGATAATTTTTTTATAAACTAAATTATTAAATTATTCTAAAATTTTATTTTAACGCAAATTTCCAAACAATTCAACTAGAAGACCCTACATCAAATCCCCAAAAGTCCACTCATAATGCCTAAAATGACCAAAATACCATTTTGTGCCAGCCTCATCTTTATCGGCGACGCCAGCAATCTAAGCCTTTATCTGGTGGGACCGACCCGTCTCGACGGTTCAGATTCAAGTGTCCTGCGAAGTGGCTATTTGTATGTCCTACCCGCTTTCCTCTGTTACTATGAGGCTGCATTGACATGAGACAGCAATAATGGAGCCAGAAAAGGGCACCACCGGAGGCGGATCCAAACCCGAATTCGAACCCGAAAACTCGCGCTTCCTCGCCTTATGCACGTCGCTTCTTCGTCTCCGGAACTACACCAGATGCCGCGATTTCGCTCTCCGGATCCAAAGATCCGACCCAAAGATCTCCGTCTCCGTCGATCGAATACTCGCAATAGCCGACGTCCACCTCGCTGCTGAGCGCCGCCTGAGTAACAACCATTTCGACTGGTACGCTATTCTCCAAATACGCCGTATTGACTCCGGAAACCCCCAACTCATACGGAATCAATTTAAGAGGCTCGCGCTGCTCTTGAACCCAAACAGAAATGGGTATGCATTCTCAAACGAAGCGTTCGTGCTCGTACGCGACGCATGGCGCGTGCTTTCGGACCCAGAAAAGAGATCCCACTACGACCAGGCGATTGGCAATCAGGTACCCCAAGAACATCGCAAAGAGAGTAGTGGGAGCAAGCAAGAGGGTTCTCGCGTTGTCCCCAGAAATGGGCATACTGTGAATGTGGGCGAACCAAAAGCCACATTTTGGACTCTCTGTCCTTATTGCTGGGTTTTGTACGAGTACGAGAAGATATACGAAGACTGCTCTCTGCGGTGCCAGAAATGCAGGAGGGTGTTTCAGGGGATACCGGTGAAGCCTCCGGCGAATGACATGCTAGTGAAGGGGAAAGAGCAATACTATTGCTATTGCGCGCATGTGCCTTTAAGGTATCCAGCGTCGCAACATTCAACGGTGAAGGAAAGGAAGTCCAATATGGAAAAGCAGTGGGGTATGGAAGACAGGATTAAGAATGGAAAATTTTTTGTTGATATTCCTGAGGATGATGATGTTGCTGATTCATCAAAGAACTGCGGAATCGGAGAAGAGGAAAGGGTTTTTCATGCAGAGCAAGCAGGGACTGAAGGATTGCATGGAGATTTAGGAAATGGGAAGCGGCGGATGAGAGTAAAAACTGTGGCTAGAAATACAAAGAAGATGACTGGGAACAGGGTGAGAAATCAGGCACATATTTCACGGGATAGGGATGCTGAATTGTTGGGTTTGGATGCAGAAGATGGTGATTTGGAATTCACAGAAGGAGAAGCAGATGTCTTTGTTAGTGTACGACGTGCTAATTGATTGAAGGTGTCCGAAAGGTGAGGACTCTAGTAACTTTTTGGGTAGTCTTCGCACGATATAGCAGAATGTAGTGTTCTTGGCTGGTGTTCTGCACATTCTGAGGAAAAAAGAGAAAAAAAAAAAAACACGATAGTATAGGTGTTGATAGTGTGCATCATCTAGTAGAAATAGAGGTATTGCATTGTCTTGTATTTAACGGCTTTTGCAATGCCAATTTTGTCCCATGGTTGAAAAAAAAAGCTAATATCTGGTTTCCTTGAAGATAATCTGTGTCAACTGAGCATAATCTGTCTATGTTGTGGATGATTTGGTTTTTCAATTTTATAGTTTTTAGAAGCAAGGCTTATTTTTCGGAATAGATGAATCTTTTGCTCTTACGAATATAGTTACGAAGTCAAGCTTCTAGGAAATTTGGCTTTCTTCTTCAGTTTGTTTGGAACATTGTTCATCTTGATGATGCTCAACGCAAAGTTGTTATTGCTGGTTAACAGGGTCTAGAAATCTTAAAGACATCTATTTGGGCTGTTTCACCATGTTCAAATCACCTCAGACGTGTATTCTGCTGAATTTCTTTCTTCAAGATGAGTGATTAAATTTTTTGGATCAAAACATGTTCTAGTTCAACTTTAAAATATCTGATTTGGTACTCATAGTACACTCATCATCAAGACAGTACATGAACGGCTATGAATGGGAGAGACAAGACAACAGAAATTTGGTAACCGGATTTTCTTTTGGCTATAATGCTTTTTAGTCTTATTACATGATATACCCTCTGATTTCAGTATGCCTTTCTCTGAGATGTACGTGGTTTGATTTGTAGTTTTTTTAACCAATTCGCATCCTTTCTTTTTCTCTTTTCCTGATTGGAAGGTATAGATCTGTAATTTTGACTTTACCGTGATATATAAACTAGAAATGCAGGTTTCGTTGAATGTCTGAAGTGTCTCTATTGAATTTGTTGCACCTAAGTTTGATGATAAGTTAAAAGACCCTCTTAGTGCTTAGCTGAAAACCCTGGAACTGATGAAAGTTAATGGACAACATAGTCATGCGGTCTAGAATGTCAGTTTTAGATCTTCTTGCTGTACATAAGTAAAGCTTGACGACTTGATCAAGAAGGATATGTAGCCTACAAGACTAGTGATATTGTATGCCATAGAATTTTAAATGAACATAAAACTTAGTAGTGAATCATCTATCCATATGAAATTTTAAGAGTCTGATTTATGAATGCAATAATAATAGAAAGATGTTAACTTTTCCCAAAATTTTAGCATTATCATGTTTTTACACTCACAAATCTTGTGACTTATCTCCTGGAAGACATGGGATCAAATCAAACTAACGACTATAGGTACTAGAGCCTCGGAACATGTTTGAAACTTGTACAAAGCATTTTGTAATTACTGGAAACCTCATATACTGATGGAAGCGCCACTTGCATAGCATGTGCCCTCCAAAATTGTGTCCTACATTTTCTCAGGCAGAAATAGAATGAAAAAAATAAAAAAGAGGAATCTAGGGAGATGACATAAGAGCAAATAAACTATTTATGGCAAGGATACTATAATTAAGTTTGAAATCACCCCACTTTTAAATGCTGATTATGACACGATCATCTTCTGATTTGTCATTAATAGAAAGCAAACATATTCCCCAAATCTTATTAAATTTTGATATGTTTTGGATATACAATTGAATCATTTATACTCATCAATAATAGACTATCACCTCTTTGCCTAGCTATAGAATGTTCTGCTATTAAAGGTAAACGTCTCCCAATCTTCCTTCCTCTGCAAATTTGCATTAGTTGCATTCTACCTCTTTCGTCTCTGTAGATACAATCTTCTACAGAAAGAAAGTCAATTCGATTCCATGGTTTTACTTCGGCAGGTACACGGTCCAAGGTTTCCACAAATTTTATTGTTTTTTTGTTAACATTTGTTTCCTTTCTTATCTTTTACTAAAGTAGTTAGAACAGGGCATGCAGATTCGAAATTACTATAACTCGGAAGGTTACATGTTTCAAAGTAGCATTGCTCGAGGAAATGTCTCAGAGACATACAAAAACTCGTTTTTAAAACCAAAATCAAAGACAGAGATCAAATTACTCGCTGCTAAGAAGCACAGTGAAGCAGAGAGGAGACGCAGGATGCGAATCAATGGTCAATATGCCACCCTTCGCACCATCCTCCCCAACTTGGTCAAAGTGAGTAGCACTTACTCAACCTATCAGAAAATCCTCAGTTACACTTGCACAGTCACGAAGTGCAAGGAGTACATAGAAATTTAAAGTGAGTGTCAGCGGACCCTATTACATCAAATTCTCGTGTACTTAAGAAATTCTCCAACCTATTTTGCAGTTTATGCTTTCAGTTGGTCTAGTCTTGAAGCTGACACGAGCAGTTAGAGATTATAATGAATTTTTTTTGTGAATTTTCATTCAATATTTGTTGGGTATTCAGAATGGAAAAAGAATGCTTTGAAAGAGGAAATGAAGAAAGTAATTTTGAGAATGAAAATGACTCTTATGTTCTTACTTTAAAAAAAGAAATAAAAAGAAATAGATATTGTTAAATAATAATTATAAAGGCACAATAGACATTATACACAATTGATGAAAAAGAATTACCTCTAGCAATGTAACCAAACAATCTGAGCTTTCGGGTAAAATAGATCTTCATAGTATCAAAATTTCTGTTTTAAAAGACTTTCGTGTGATGAATATTGTTAGATATTAGAAGAAAACATTTATGAGCTTTCACTTCACAGATTAAGCTCTAGTCCTATACATTTGCTATATAAATTTAACCAGATTCACAATTTTCTCGTTCTATTTTTAAGTGACAGGAGCTCCGTCTTTGTTTCCTCATTCTGGACTTTCTTTTGGTCAATGAACAGATGGACAAAGCATCAGTACTGGCGGAGACTATAAGGCAACTGAAGGAGCTGAAGAAGAATGTATCAGAACTGGAAGCAGCTAGTGGTGGTAGCTCAGGTGAGATCACTGTGTTTCCCAGTGCAGCAGACAAGTTGAATTTGGAATACTGTAATGATGAGGGGGGCCTCATGAGGGCCACCTTGAGTTGTGAGGATAGGCCAGGGTTGATGTCAGCCATCACAAAGGCGCTTAAGTCTGTGAAAGCCAAGGTGGTAAAGGCTGAGATGGTGACTGTAGGAGGGAGAACCAGAAATGTCTTGTGGGTTCAAGGCTTGGAAAATGGAAATGAAGGGATAGGAGTACTGAAGAGGACTCTGAAGGTTGTCATGTACAAGCCAACCTTCAAGATGCATCGTCTGACTCTGTAATTGTCACTTTTTGAGTGTAGTGATTTCTAGGATTACTTTGAGAGTGATTCAATAATCAAGTTTATTAAATAGTATTAGGATCTAAGAACTGGATAATAATGAGTTAATCTAGATTTCAATTTGTGTATATAGAAGACATCATGTTTGAATCATCCTATAAGCTTTTAATGTGATTGTTTAACGCGTATAAATTCTTTCTGTATCGTCTTCTTGAAAACGTTAGACAATATAAGTCTGTAACTGCGTCAGATATTTTTTTGACAGTAAAATTAATTACCAGATTTAGATTTTTTTTTTGGATATTTGTTATTAGGTTCTCTAATGACATGTAGAAGAATTTATTTCTTGAAAAAACTAATATTAAAATATTGAGCTGAAATTTTTTTTTGATTTTATCATTGTTTTTGAAATATTTGATTTAGAATACTTAATACGAAGCTTTACTTTTATCCTAAAAAATAATTCATCAAATAGTTTTGGCTAGGAAGCTTCCAAAAGTCGGTGGTTTCCAGCAATTTTATAATTTCATGAGTAATATATTAAATTCATGAATATCAAATACTCTAACGGGACACCCAAAAGGTGGTGGTTAAAAATGGGAGGAAGTATATATCAAATATGACGAGCGAAAGATAAGGGAAAAATCCCTGCACGATGGCAGGGATGGAGATGGTCTGAAGGTGAGTCCAAAGTCTGCTTGTAAGTATGTTTTTACTCTTCGTTTTGTGATACGTACAACCTTAAAAATATTAACAAAAATGTAGAAACTTGTTGATAAGAATGTGGCGGCTCATCCTAATGAAATTCCAAATACTACTCTTAAAGAAAGGTGTAAAAAAGGACGTGGTGGTCCTTCTCTGCATGATCTGTTTAGTTGACGGAAAGTAATTAGGCCAAAATGCAAATAACCTGGGTTGTGTAATTTATCAATTTAATTTTAAAATTTTATGATAGATTTTTAATTTTGTATAACATAACCATTTTATCAATTTTTTTGTACAAAATATTAACACTACTTATTTAAATTGAAAGAAGTTAGCTAAAAAAAATATTAGACTTCGCATTACCCAAAAAAGATTGTTTTGGTCATTTTCTTTTACATTTTTTGCAACAAAAAGGCCTTGTTTGTTACTTAAAATAATAAGTTAAAATTTTTTTTCTTTGGTTGACTTAGCTTATTTTAACTTATGTGAATATGAATGGTTAACGCGATGAATGAAAAAGTTCATATAAGGATTATGTTATATGAAATTGTGAGTATAATGGATTTATGGTCAATATTTAAAGTTGATAGGATGAATTACACCGCTCTCTAATTGAAGACAATTCTTTATATTTTAGCCAAAGACTTATGATCGAATGGCTTTGTATTGGTGTTCATAGACATGAAGTATCATGAGTTTTTTTTTTTTCTCTGTAACTGTTATGAGAGGTAATATTTTTATACATTTGTAAATCACACCACATCTAACCTAACAATCTCACGCAACTATACATATAATATATAGTTAAATTAATACATATTACAAAATAAAAGATAAAATAGAGGTTAATATTTAATAATATAAAAATTAGTTAAAATATTATGCATATGATAAATTTAAATCAAATGAATTAAATATAATCGATTAAATGTCATAAATTTTTATCATAAAATATCAAAATTTTAATTTCGACAAAAATAAAAATTCAAAACAAAACTATTTACTGCAGAAATTGGTCAGTTATTACTGTTTTACCAATTTAGCTGATTTGTTATCACTTTTTTTTCTTGATCTATTTTGAAGATCATACGAATTAAAATAATGACTGCTTCATTAATTTTTTGATTGAACTGGCTCATACGATCTAATTTTTTAATCAATGGAGTGATCATATAACAAGTTTTGCGCAATTTTTAATGTATAACAATATACTATTGCATTTTTATTTAAAAGTTAAGATAATACTTAAATATTTCCATGGTGTAACTGTAAAAATCTGTGTCATCAAAATTCCTCTCTTACGTGGTGACCGAAAGTCTAAATATTTTCAAGCAACTCAGAAACATAATATATTATTTGGGCATTCTTAAAATTTACAAATTTGTATGGATCAAAATATAATTTTTCTTGGATGACCTACTTAAAAGGTTGCCATCAACATTTCTCAACTACTAAAACTTTTTCAATGACCAAGATGATACCACTTGGTTGCGACTTTGGTGCCACAATTGACTCCATTGAATGGTTTTTTATAATTTTATATGTACGCATGTTAAATGCCTTTGAAGAAAAATAAGAATTTTTCTTTCTTATTCTTAATTTATGATGTATGTTATATCTTACAAAGTGACGGAAACCCAAGAAAATTGATGAATATACAGAGAAAACTCACAATAGCACAACCAACATAATGAAAATACAACTGCATAACTACAAAAATTAGCAGAATCAAAGAAAGTAAAATGCCAAAAAAGAAATTGTCTCAAGCTTTCGAGATGCTAGCAATCTTAGCACCAAAATTTGGAACTCTTCCATACCTATTTCTCTCTTAGATCCTCTTGTTATTGACACTTGCTAAATACTAACAAGTGTCTCTACCTTCAAAACCTTTTACAGACACGCCTTGCTGTCCATTGCAAGTTTTTTCTTCCTAATTAGGGAGTCCATCAGTAAGACATACAACAACTATATAACTTCATTTGCAGATGATAGTATGATAGAAAGCTTATGTAAAACCCCTATTAGATTGGAAGTTTGAGACGGGCACTGGGTATTGTTTCTACACTTAATGTCTTTAAGAAATGGACCGTATCAAATTTCTTTGTTACATTTTTTCTATTTTTTTTCAGGTAAAAATTTAGGATTCATTATTCAATTATTGTGTCACCTTCCAGGCAAAATCATCTATATTTGTAAAAGCCACATAAGGATTGAACTCTACAAAAAATTTACAAACTTTCATCTATTTGTATATACATGTGATTAAATACAAGTGTGTAACAACCTAAACCAGATAGGTTTTATTTCTGTAAAGTAGTTCATGTGCTGGGCTTGTAGCTTGTCAATTCTTGCTAACTTCTTCGTTGATGACATTTCCACAATGAGAAAGAAGAGTTAGGACACTGTCTCACCGCTTATAAAATACCAAATTTCGGCTACAATAGGCTTTCAGTGCATCCTCCAATTTCTGAGCCTCGTCAAAATCAACTTTAAAAGTAACCATGGTTATGCCATCTTTACCAGTATCATAATCCTGCTGGATGCCTTCAACATTAAAAGACTGCAGCTGAAAATGACACAATCATTAGATGTCAATGAAAGCAACATCAAAGTGATAAATGTGCCAATGCAACTCACATATATTTATATACCATTACAACCCCTTGATTATCTTGAACTTGAACTACTTGAGAGAGGGAAGCAGAAAAAAAGGTATGGAAGGATGAAAAGAAATCAAAATATGAAGCTCAAAACCATTTGAGGTATGATAACTTCATGGTAGGGACTAGTAATGATGGTTAATATATCCAGACAAAATTTGAAGAGAAAATCTTGCACTTAAGCTTCTTTATTAGCCTACCTAAGTCAAACTATAAAGCAGTATATTCATAGACAAGTAAAGAAGGCATTGACATGCATCTAAAAAAGCTTACCCGATGGTAGACCACTCCCAAAAGGTCAAAAGGAACCTCCACACCCATTGGCACCTGAATTTTCATAAAAATTGTCCACATTTTAAGCATATTGAGCTCTGGAAACTTCCAAGAAAGTAGAACTCCATGGAACAAAAATCAAAGATTCATTACAGTGCAAGAAAAGAACTACCTTGGTTTTCACAAGGCAGGTTGGGGCATTTCTCAGGCATTCGGATGCAACTCCACCATAAGCCCTGACCAATCCCCCAGTGCCTAATTTGATACCTCCAAAATGCCTGAAAGTTAATATACGTAATAATACAGGTTATATTCCATATCCAGTTACCAAATTGAGATAATCACATTAAGTCAGGAAAATTGCACAGGTCTATGTAAGAGACATGCCACAATTATACTTGCTTAGCTTTGATAAAACAATAAATTTGACAAGTAAGAAATTAGTGAGATTGCATAGAGAAAGTGACTCCAATATACACTAGTAAAAAGTTAAAAAAAAAAAAATGGCCGTGAAAACTTTAACCTGATCACAACCACCATTACTCTATCTATTCCAGAAGATTCGATTGCAGAATGTATTGGTTTTCCAGCTGTACCTGAAGGTTCACCATCATCATTGGAGCGGTATTGATCTCCCACCTGAGATAAAAGAGGGGAAACTGATAAAACAAAAAAAATTCCAACACAAACAGAAAGTCATGAGGAAACAGAACCCAATTTATGCACATAATGACCTCTGCCTTCACTGTATGCCTCTTCTTTGTTGAAGTTAGCACACAACTCAAAGAGAAATTAGTGAAAATGTTACTTCAGAAACTGAAACCTCCAATCATTTTCTTCAGATGTGATACCAATGAATGAACAAGAATAAGTATAATTAGCCACCCTGACGCTCAGGCAATTAAACTAATTGCCAATTTGCCATACTGAGCTGGAATCTCAGACCATGCTCAGGGAAGCAGTTAGTAGTCATCTCCAATTCTAAGGCCTCAGGATGTGCAAAGTAAAGATATGACTTACTTAAGGCATGATTATATCCTACTCATAGCCTTCCTTTCCGTGGATTATTCACATAAAAGGCAACAAGACAAACTAGACAAAACAACAGATGCTATGGTAAGCATCGACATTCTATTCGGCATTCATCCAAGAAAACTTTTACCTTATAAGCCCAGCAATTGTGAGTAGCACGTGGATCTCGAACCTAATCACCAAAAAACAGAAAATTAATAAACTATCATCTACTTAAAGAATTACACATCAACTAAATTAACTCATAGAAACAGAAAAAAATGAAATAATTGAGAAATTAACAACAGTGAATGAAAATGAAAACAGACCAGCATATTAGATTTACCTCAAAGAAGAAATGAAAAAGGGGTTAAATAAAGAGAAGACCTGGGAAAAGAAAGACATGGCGGATTTCTCATCGGAAATGGGGCCAGCAATGGCAATAAATTTGCTTTTCTTGATCTCCTTTTCGAAGGTGATCCTCTCTTGGATGGTGGTGAAGGCCCCTGAATTGCTGCAATTGGTGCTCCGGCTGGTGCTGTTCATGGTGATGCTCTTGGCTTTGGCGAAGGCGAAGAGGGAGGCGCAGAAATGGTGATTTAGCTTGAAGCGTTGATGGTAACTTGGTATAGTTACTGCCGCAACCATCTATACGCCTCCCGGCGGAAAATTTCTACGTTATTTGTTAACCTTATAAATGGTCCGAAACTAGGGGCTCTCCTGGAACAGACCATCCTTCTTCAATGCCTCGAGTTGTCTCTCTCGCTCTCTCTCTTCTCTTTTTTTTTTTTTTTAAATCAGAATCAGTCGGAAATATAAACAGGCTTACCCAAAAAAATCAATCAATTATTTAGTAAAAAGGGAACTCTATTGTATGAAATAAAAAGAAAATATTCATTTGTTATAAATAGCAGATGATTATGTTTAATTTTAATTATGAATGGCATAAAAACGGTGTAACATTTACTTGTACCTTATAATTTAATACAAAAAAATTTATATATTAATAAGTACTTTTTTATATAAAAATTTATTGTTAGGAGACAAACGAGGCATCGAAATCCAATTTGATATCTAATTTAGATTATATTTTTTTTGGAAAAAAATAATTTGACCAAAAAAAGTTCTCTCACTTTGAAACCGGTTTGCTATTTTTTTTTTATCAATCCGAGGTCTTTTTTATGCTGTTAACCCAATTACTTCACCTGTATTGATACAACAACTCAAGCAAAAAATATTAAAAAAAAAAAGAATACAATATAATGCACAGATAGTAGTTATTCATGAACAGAATGGTAGACCAAAAAATTGATTTTCACTGTACCCATAGAGATCTCAAATGATTACTTCTACCTCAACTCAAACTCAATAAAAACGTTTGAGCTGGTGTATCTCTACTAGTTCTTCTCACATGTACACTAGAATCTGTCATAATGGGTAGCAGAGAGATATCTTTTAAGGTCACTTCCCCTACTGCCACTATGACTTTTGTTTCTGTTAGCATAAAAAACTGCAATATCTTCTAATTCTGAGTCCTGCCTAAGCCTCCTACAAGGATCACTACTATCCTCTAAAAAATCTGTACCGAAATTTTCATAAGATGTGACCGAATTTGGTGAGAGCCCATAGTGAATGTTCCAATTGGGTGCCGCCTCACCAAATATGTAGTCGGAGAAGTCAGCAGTACTGCCTGAGTCCTTGGTACTAGCAGTACTGCAAGAACTTGCATCTGACGAGCTGAACAGGGAAGAGCTCTCGCTAGAAGAATCAACCAATGCATTTCTTTTCCCATAGCGGAATCTCCATTCTTCTGGATATAAAAACCCATCGCTTAAGGGACCACCGTCGCCGCTCCAATAAGGGTACTTACCTTGCTTTGGCTGCGAGGAGGGAGGAAATGCACTCGCAGCCATGGAGTTGGATCTAGTTTTAGAAGAAGCAGGAATGGCTTCCAAGTTCCTTCTCTTGAACTTTCCAGAAGAGATTGAATTGCTACGTAATGAAACTGGGGGCTTTGGAGAGTGCCTAGAAATATTCAAATAACCAATGGTATTGCTGCTCAGAAAAATTCTTCAGAAGTAATAAGAAAGTTACTGAAGATATCAAAAGGCTTTATTACCTTGCATAAAGAAGCATGTATGCCCTTTCTGATAGAACTCTTGGCAATTCAACAGGTTCTACCTAAATAGAAGCACAAATGATATCCTCAGTATACATACAAATGTATCTTATACCAGGTGTGCGTGTATATGTACATACAGAATACATGGTATCAACTTTAAAACTCGCTAAGATAATAACTAGAAAATCTAATGCGCATGTACAGAAGTTTTGTCACTAAATTGTCAGTCTGGTAATTTTACTAATCAAGGTGGTTACATGAGATGCAGATTTTAGTAGTCACTGCAATTTTGTGGTCATATTTTGGTACTTTTTTTAATATTTGAAAAACAATAGTAGTTTTAAAAAGCATATTACAATGTGCCTCTATATCTAATAAAGCATACGAAACTAGAAAGTAATTTTTCAGAAAGTTGCCATACACATGAAGTCTTTTTATATGTACCATATACTCACGCTTATCATAAGCAGAAGCCACTTACAAAAAGCACATTTTTCCAAGCAAAGCCATATGCTCTCTTTTCTTTCATAATTAACAGATATAAATGAGGACTCAAGTCCAATCCCCTTTCTTAAATCTAAACACACTACTGGAATAACCAAGAGGATGCAGCTCGTAGGACCCAAGAGCAGTAAGCTTCTACATTACACTAACATCCACAGAATCAACAAAACAGGAATTTGCTTCCCCTCTATTAACTTCAATTCTTAATATATTAAATTCTAATTCAAATGTTTTAGAATAAGTACAGGGTATCAGTTATGTAGGATTAGAGATTAGTTAGTTAGTTAAGATTAGTTGTTAGTAGAAATAAAAGCTGTTAGGAAATAGCAGAATTAGGTATTCTGTTGGATTACTTGCATCCCTACATCCTATAAATAAGGGATGGAGTAGATGTATGAGGAGTTTTGAATAATATTGTGATTGTGTGAATTCTTTGTACTAATCGGGATGAGAGCGGTTTCATTCCTACAGAATAGAAAGAGAGTTGTGGGTTAGCAAATGCAAGCACATAACGAAGGTGGTGGAAACAGATGTTGCCAGAATACAAAGCTGCTTGATGCAAATGGAGGAGGAACTGAAGAAGATGGTAGCAAGCATCTCCAGAATAGAGATGACAAATAAATAGTCGGATGCAAACCATCCTATATCAAGAACCTCTGGCCATGAAAGTTCAAGAAAAGGAAGATTCTCTACCTCAGACTAATTCAGAAGAAGAAAACAAAGTTCAATTATCTCCAAATCCAAAGATTGACCAGGAGACACAGAAAACCACCAATAAAGCCAATGAGGGCAAGGACTACAAGAAGGATGAGAAGATTGAAGATGACAACGGGCAGGGAATTACAGAAGCAAAGAAGATCAGAGATGAAGGACTGGCAAAGAATGACATGGAAACAAGGGATATACAGTCGCCACTTCCAAACCAAAAGATTAGTGAAGAAATCAACAATGAGGGAGTCAAAGAGGCCGAAACCGACATGAACTTTCTGATCAAGGAGGGCATCGAAAAAGAACATCCTAACCAAACCTAGATTCTGCTAATCAAAAGGGACACAAAGCCCACAGATTGGGTGGTTGAAGAGGAGATGGAAAGGATGAAGAATTGGACCATCATCATCCGTGAAGTCATAGAATCCAAGAACAAGAATGCTGTAAATGCCATAGAGGTGACTAAAAGTGTCAATGAGAAGCTTCACATCCTCCAGAGTTGCAATTCAACCAAGGTTAAACTTGAATCAGAACCACAAGAGTTGTCTTCTTCCTCCTGGTCTCTGGTTCTCTCAAGCCCAAAGAAGATGTGGTCAAACCTAGTGTATGAGCTATATGATGAAGCAGCAAGGGAGGGAACACACCTTCTATGACCATCAGAGTTTGTTGGGACTACCAGAGTCACCATTGGCTCTTGAAAAGATGTCCCCAATGGTCACAGACATGAAAGCAACACCAACATTGTCAACCTCTACAGTGACAAGTCCCTTGTCTTCTCTACTATTCAATATGTGTTCATCAAAGCACAATCGTTGCTGTTTTTTCTCTGACGGGTCTGGGTCTGTCAGGCCCAAGATATATAATATGTATGACAGGAAGAAAAAGAAAGAAGGAAAAGGGCCTAAGGCTGGGCCCAACCTGCCAACAGAGGGTGAGGTGGCAGAAGGTAGGGAAAAGGACAAATTAGTTGAACTAACAGAATCTGCTGGGGGAAGAGAGCCCGAAAATGCCGTTGTGGGGGATATAGCTTGTGTATCAAGGAGGTAGAGGGTAGAGAAGAATTTGGAGGAGAGTCCTTGCCTCTCGAAAGCTAAGGGAAATTTGGCTTCAGGTTTTTCTTTCGTTCTTTGTTTATCTCTCTAATGATCTGAGCTCTCCTTTCCATCTTTGCCTTGTTTGGGGGAATATCTTAGTTTTTATCTCATAAATAATACTACTTACAGAGAGAGTTTCATCATTCTCAAAGATGGCTGCCCAATGGAGAAGATAGTAGGGCAGGTGTTATACAGATTTTTCAACACAACCTTGGCAAATGTTGAGAGTTGTGTGAATAGAGCAAAGAAAATAGGTGGCTTGATGAGAAGAGGATAGGTTAATGCTGATACAGATGCGATCAGTGTGCTGCACAAGGATGAGAACTGTCCAGAAACATTTGGGCTTCTGCAGTATGAAGATGGGTTAACACTGACCAAGAAAGACATATAGCCTGGTACACCAACAAGGCAGGCCATGCAGCATTCTTGCAACTAGGAAAGCATCTGGGCTCAAGTATATTCTCGCAGCAGGGAGTTGGGCCCTATGGTATTTGGGCAGCTATCCAAGCATATGGGCTCCTATAAGCTACTGAAGATTCGCAATGGGCCCAAGGGTTCTGCAATGGGCTGAAGGATTTTGTAGATTGGGAACTTTCCAAATTTTTGAATTTTTTATTAGTACAGGATCCTTGAGGACAAGGTCATTGTTACGTGGTATTAGATATTAGTTAACTATGATTAGTTTTTAGTAGAAGCTGTCAGGAAATAACAGTAGTAGGTAGTTCTGTTAGATTACTTGCATCCCTAGCATCCTATAAATAAGGGATGGAGTAAATGTATGAGGGGTGTTGAATAATAATGTGGTTGTGTGAATTCTTTGTGTACCATTATCTTTATTGTCAAATAAAAGGATAAGCATGTATGAGAACCAAAATTGAAAAGCTAATGACCACATCGTTTATGCAATCTAATAATTCATTCAGAAGAGAGAGAGAAAGAGAAATTCACCATGCTGTCATCAATCCTGAACCATTCTTCCTGAAAGTTCTTCACATAGCAGACATAATGGCCTGAATATGCAGCATTCATTATATCCAAATGGACAACCACTGCATAAAGGCTGTATAATGGAGATTTATCTTTTGTTCCACTCATATATGGAGCCAAATTCAGGACCTCAGGGAACTGCACTGACTTATTCAACTTCTCGAAATTACCAGACTGCCCACATGGACAGCAGAATAAGCATAAACACACATAATAGAGAACCAAATTTTATATATATATATATAAAAGGAACAGCACAAAAAATATAATGAGTAACACATCAAACTTAATATCAAATATGTACCTGAAATCTTTTTAATACAATTGTAAGAATATTCGGTGCCTCCAATACTGTCAACTTCTTCCTGGCTTTCTCGTAGGATTTACATCTAAGTAGAATGAAAAGATAGATTACTTCTTAGAGATATCCCATGTTGAAAATAGAAAGAGAAAAACAAAGAAAAGCGGTGGGAGAGCTATAGTAAAATTGTTATGAAAAACAGCTATGGTGAAGGTAATGTATTATACTTGTTACAAAGCATGAAACCAAGCGTGGTAGCATGTAGACTTTAACATGTGACTATTCTAAGGAGAATAACAAACCTGCTGCAATTATACTTATTATCTTTCTCCAGGATTTCAGGTGCTGTAAATTGTCCAAGAGCCTCCTCCAGAGTTCCAATGTCCCCATCTATCTCAACGGTAAGATCCATCATTCTCTCATACCTCTCAGATTTTCCAAGGCACCTTAAGCACTTTATCTGTAATTTGCAGCCAATAAATTCAAATATTTAGGAAAATTATCCTTTTCTCCCTTCATAAAAGTTTTTTTTTGGGCCGGGGGGGGGGGGGGGGGGGGAGAACTTTAGCAGACTCTTAGATAGGAAACTACCTTAGATCGGAGATAGCCCCCAAAAGTATACCCAATTAGTGTTGTTTCTTCTGCCAGGGGAGTCGAGACCCCAGCTTCCTTGAGGCAAATGGATTGCATGGTATCAACTGCACACCTGCCATTTCAGCAATTTATTATGTAAACAAATTGTGGTGCAAAAGTGGCATTTTTCTCACGTGCACCAAGGGGCACATAGCAAAAAATCAGCTCAAGCAATTATTTGGCTCACCTCAAAAATTCATGGGCATCTTCCTCCCTTCCATGTCCAAGGCGACTTCCAATCTTGTGTATTTTAGATAGTATCCCAATGGGTGAAAGTGGATTATTCCCTTCTTTGGCCTTCTGAATTAAATATTCGAACTCACACATAAAACACCATCCATTCTTCTGACCTAAGGCAAACATTGTGAAAAATTAACTAAAAACTCAAAATAAATTACTGAGTTAATTCATAAAGAAGTTATGAAAGAGGAACTTGCATTGTTGGGAATGCAGCCCATGAAAGAAATAAGAAGTTAACGGTCGAGTATATGCCAGGCACTGAAGTACTGCATTAGCATAACAGCTGCAGAAAACATATATCATTAGCAAGGAATGTTTTAAAAAATCACTATGCAAACTAGTACTGGATATGTCTCCCTTTGAACTACATAAAACACAAGATAGAGGCCAACACTAAATCCCAGTAAGAGACCACTGGGAGCAGAACAAAGATCAAAAAGTACATAACAAATGAATAACCCTTTTACAACGATTGGAAAAGATTAGCCAGCCTGCAAATACCACATTTTCAAAATATCTTCTCACAAGTTTCATGAAGGTATACTTGCACAAATTCTTCCGGCACAAGTATCATACTCATCATATCTTATATTTCCTGGACTATACCCGCAAATGAGCATTCAGGGGGAAAAAAACATGAAACCTCTGAAACAGAGTAGAATCAGACTCCTCGCTCTCTCCTTCCTTCCTTCCTTCCTTCCTCCCTCCCACTCTCTCTCACCATGACAGTAACATAGCATATAATATACCAACAATGAAAAGCCAGAAGAACTCTACGACACCTGTTCCCACAGTTTGTAAGGCCAAAGGGGTATAGCTCCACCTTGTCATAACAGTAGAGTTCCATAAAGAGCTCATAAGGAAAGCCCATCTGCAAACACAGATACAAGTATATAATTAGTAAAATTGACAGACACAAAATTGCCAATCTAAATGCTATGTTATCCAGATAACATGCAAAGTTATTCACAACCTCATTTTCAACAGATATAGGACTGGATGCTGAATCTCTGGAGCTTCTAAACTGCTGGACAACTTTCTGCACTGATGTTTTCAAGCCATTACGAACATTTTGCTGCAGGTTCTGCATACCTCCTCCTTTTGCCGGCAAGGCATGATAGTTTTCAGTTTTTGCAGATTTGGTATGTGGAAGCAAATCCCCTTTAGTAGCTGATGATAAACGATCATTGGCACTAAATGATGATTTTCTTACTTCTTTGTGCTTGGATAAATGTGATTCTTCTTCTGCATCATCAGCTATAGCCTCTGAACTAGAACAATTCATGGAAGGCAAGGATCTGCCCTTAGAGGTATCTGTTGCTGATTTTTCAACTGTAGAAACTTTTCTTTTGTGGACATGGCTAACCAAATTTGCCACTGTATCATGAGATTTATCTGTCTTGGTCTTTGGAAGTTTTGATTTAAAAGCAGTATCATCAGCAATGTGACTAGAATGTGTTTTACTTTTTTTGCTTGCACTAGAATGTTTAGCTTCAATATTCACGGAACTTCTAGAATCTATGGGAAGTGAGGTAATTGGCACTGTCTCAGTGGCATGAGAAGAAGCCTCAGCTGTAATATCACATACAGGTTTTGCCAATCTGCTATGAGAATCATTGTCAAATGATTTGCTTTCAGCAACAGATGGATTAAAGTTGGAATATGAGTTATGGGAAGATGCAGTATCAGCATGTATTCCTTTAGACTCTGCAGAAGGCCTAACTACATCACATACCATAAATAATGCTGCAGATAATATAATACGATTTTAAGGTTAAAGCCATTACCATGAGCATCAGACTGTGATTGTGATACTGCAACCCCGTTAGAATTACTTTCCTCTTTGAGTGGCACAGTGATAACTGGAGGACAACATTCATCCTTGTGACCTTGTCTCCAGTGAATAATTTGACATTTACCAGAACTACAATAAAGTAAGCTTGTGAAGATGAAGAACAACCATGATAACAGAATAAGATGGTCGAAACTTATGGCTCGAGACATGTCCATATAATCAGCAGAGACAGAGGCGGAAATTACAGATGTTAAGGAATGTAACTATGTCAAATCATTAGGACAAGATACATCAAAGGTAAGAAGTCTGGGCCAAGATGACTTGCAAGTAAATTTCAAACAAAACATTCAAAAGATTACTTTTTCTTTTTTACCAGCAAAATATCCGTAGCTATGTCTAGGCACAAGCAGAAGGAAAGTAAGATAGCTCAAAACTGTAGAAACACACTCCTTAGATTTCCCCGACTTTAGATTTCTCAATACAAACAAGGAAACAAGACCTACTAGTCATAGAAGGCAAACTGCATAGGGAATCAGGGCATCTCCCATCAAACAGACAAACACAAAATAGAACTCTCAAGCCCAAATCTTGAATAATGTTACACCAATTCAATATTGATAGTTATGCCAAGGTCTCTCTGCGATAGTTTAATATGAAAAATTATAGGAAATTGAAACACTAAACTCCAGACATTGAGTGTATCAAGGTACGACACCAACGTGTTCCTTTAGAACAATGCTTCATCTAACAGTAACACTTAGCGACACATGCAGAAGATGATCCATGTAAATTCCCATTGCTCCACAAAAATGAGACGCAATTCCGCCCATCTCCCTTCCTAATTAGTCATTCCCAACATTCCTATCCATCTCTTCCACTAAAAATTTGTATCAATATCCTCCTAAGGTTAAGATATCAAGTTATGAAACAAGGCAGTTCACTGCAAAAAAATTGCAAATGGCCCCGCAGAGACACACGCTTCAGCATTATTCAAGTTGAAAATTGAAAGTGACAGAGACTCTAGGAAAGAAAACGAACCAGTAGCGAACAGCCTTGCACTTAGAGCAGCGCATGGTAGTCGGGGAATAACACATGGCACATTGATACCCGCGAGAAACTGGAATGAATCTGGGCTCCGCTGAGGCCTCCATTTCTGCGATGGCAGCCTCTTCGGACGCCATATCCACGAGCCTTATGATCTCCTCTTTTTTCACCTCCGCATTCCTCCACATGTGACGAATCACCAGAAAAGTAACCAACAAGAAGACATAGAGTAAGCCCTGAAACCCTAAAATCCCGGGAATGAACATCTCTTTTATCCAGCACCCAGGATCAGTCCAGAACATAGAATGCAGAGAATGGCAATTTTGCTATACATAGATTCGTCGACGACAGCGTCGGGGGAGAAACTGTGGCCGGCGGCAGAGGAAGAGGAGGGGAAAGGAGGGGCAAAAAGGGAAGTTGGGAGGGGGAATGGTAGTGACAGTGGTAAGGAGAAAGTTGGGGCATCTGGATTCTCGAGACAGAGAAGACGGGGTGCGGTGAGTGTGGGTGAAAATTGGACGTGGCTCTGAAATTGATTTAGTGTGAAACTAGGATTGGGGATTGCGAATATGCGCGAGACAGGTCTCTTTGTCGTTTGTCTTGTCGTGGTGATTGTAAAGACATCTTTTACACTGCAACTATGACAGGGAAATGCACAGGGGCTGTGACTTTGGACAAGCTTCTTAGTTCTCGTCATGGTAACGTTTGGACTTGCCACTTGACCAATGTTTGAAAAGTGTTCGTGATAAGAAAGAGTGAATTGGGATAAGATGGAATAAAATTATCTGTTTTTAATTATTTAAAATATTAATATAAACAAATAGAAGAAGTAGAAATTTCAAATAATTTATGAGACATTGTTATCATTTGAAGATATATAGTTTAAAAACGAAATTAATTTTACTTATTCTGTTTTATACTCTAATAGATATTCACACAAAACATGAAGCGTTGCGTTTTATTCGATGATCAAATTATTTAGAGTATAGAGTATGAAAGCTACATAAAAATATTGCTGGAATATAGAAATGGCTAGTTATACATATAGAGCAATAGGTCAACAAGTCATTAAGATATTTTGATTATTTTGTGTATCAAGTTGATGACAACAATAACAGATAATATGGTGTTTTGTAACTAATCAGTTTGGTATTTGTACAAATGATTTTTTTTGTACTGAGTGTTATAATAAATTAGATGAGTCTTCATATAGCGAATCAAGTTAGTGGATTCGATTAATCTCAAACATATCTTATATATTTCTTTTTCTATGTAAGAGTCATTTAATATTAAGGAGCTTGAGTAATAATCCCTAATAGAGTACAAAACTAAAAGCTCAAATAACTACTATTATTTTGTACTAAAATTTACTTACTTGAATTTTTTTTTTTTTTGATATTATTACTTACTTAAATTTTTATATAGCTTACTCCTACACAAATTGACACTTAATTTGGTGTACGAAGTTGTTAGCTAGTTGAATTTAAATGTTATAGGAACTTAATGTACTTGAATCTAAATCCTACTCAAACTGAAATTGTCATTTAATGACTACAACTCCCTTGTAGTCTCAAAGTAAAATTAATTTTACTTATTTTATTCTACTTCTCAATAGATAATCAGACAAAACTTGCACAAAACATGAAGAGTGGAGTTTTAACACTTTTTCCGATGAGTGTTGCATAAAAGTATTACTTGAATATTGAAATACCTAATCGTACATATAAGGACATTTTAGTCATTTTGTGTGTCAAGTTCATAACAATTGTAAGAGGTGATATTGAGATATGTGACCAATATTGTGCAGGTAGTTAGTTAGACAATTGTACGGATGATCTTCTTTGTAGTGAATTCTATTTTAAATGAGTTTCTATCTAATGGGACAACTTAGGGCTTAGTGGATCCAAAATATTTCTATGTGAAAATGACTAATAATTAGATTCTTGAATAATAATCTCTAATAAAGTAAAATTTTAAAAATTTACTTACTTGAATTTTTACATAGTTTGATCATATACAAATTAACACTTCATTTGGTATATGAAGCTATCAATTGACTTAAATATCCTAGGGACTTTATATACTTGGGTTTAAATCCTGCCACGACAAAACAAAATTAATAGATACTCAAACAAAACTTGAACAAAACATGAAGAGTGGAGTTTTAACATGGTTTTCAATGATCAAATTAGTAAGTTATCTTGGGTGTATAGAGTATACAAGATGCAGAAAAGTATTATATAAATATAGAAATGGCTAATCATATATATAAAACAATCTGTCAACAAGTCGCTTTTAATGTTGATGATGACTAGAAGAGGTGATATCAAGATGTATGATGGGTGTTTCACAAGTAATTAGTCCAGCAATTGTACAGAGATGATCTTCTTTTTAGTGAGTTCTATAATATATTGGATGAGTTTCTATATGAAGTGGACCAACTTAGGAGACCTAATCAATCTAGAATATATCTCATTGTTTATTCTTCTTTGTAAGAATCACTTAATAATTAGGAGCTTGAGAAATAATCCCTAATAGAGTAAAAAACTAAAAATTCAAACAACTATTATTTTGTACTAAAATTTACTTCGTTGAATTTTTACATTGTTTAGTCTTACACGAATTGACATTTAATTTGGTATATGAAGCTACCAACTAGTTGATTTAACTCATAAAATTTATCAAATTTTGTTATTTTTTATTTAAATTTGATTGTTAGCACCTTTGAATTTAAATGTCAGAGAAACCTGATATACTTGAATTTAAATTTTATTTCGTTTTTTTCTTCGCTTTTAATTATGAAGACATTGTACTTCCTTTATAATAAAATATAAAAAGAAATCATTCAACTTGCATCTATAGTTAATGTGATTTTTTGCAACGAATGACGTTGGAATAATTATATGTCATGGTGTTTGTGCAAATAACTAAAACAACTACTAGTAAACTACCCAAAAATAAAATAAGTGCTAGTTCAGGCATAATATTATCATGCCATGGTTTATTTGTCATTTGAAAATTAATTAAAAAAATTAAAAGAAGTATAAAATTTAATAAATTTATGAGGCATTGTAATCATCTGAAGATAAATCTTTTGTTTCAAAAAGTTGAAGCGAAACGAAACTGAGAATTTAAGAAGGAAGAATGAAAAGCTAATCCTTCTTATGTCATTTAATAATTATTACTCTCTTGAAGTCTCAAAGCAAAATTAATTTCATTTATCTTATTATATTTTTTGAATAGACACTTGACAACATGATGAAACGAATTTTGCATAAAACAGAGTGGAGTTTTAGCGTGATTTCCAACGATCAAATTAGTAAGTTATCTTCAGTGCATAGAGTATAGAAAGGGCTAATCATAGATATAGAGCAAAGAGGTCAATTGAGTCACCAAGACATTTTGGTCATATAGAGTGTCAAATTGATGACATTTGTGAGAGGTGATATTGAGATGGGTAATTGAGTGTTCTATAGGCAGCTAGTCAGATAATTGGATGGATAATCTTTATAATTAGCTTTATAATAGGTTGGATAAATTTTCATGTAATAGATAACTTAGTGAATATATATATATATATATATATATATATAAATACATATATGTATATAAATATATTATATATATTATATTGTAATTCATAACAAAGTAAAAATTCAAACAATTGCTATTATTTTGTACTAAGATTTACTCACTTGAATTTTTAGTCTTACAAAAAATGACACTTAATTTGGTATATAAATTTGCCAACTACATGATTCAATCATAAAATTCAACAAAATTTGTTTTTATTTAAACTTGATTGAAATGGCACCTTCCTTAAATTTAAATGTTAGAGGCATTGAATATACTTAGATTTAAACCCTACTCTATTCCTTTTCTTGCTTTCAATTCTCAAGATATTATGCTTTCTTTATTTAAAAAAAAAAATATTTTACTTGCCTCCATAGTTGATGCGTTTTGAATAACATAATATGACAATGATTCTTTGCAATATAAGAGTGTTTGCAGTAAATAAAAAAAAAGAAAAAGAAAAATTAGAGTTAAGGGCTTAAAATTTAAAAAATTTATTTTAAAAGACCTATTATTATTATTTTAAGATAGATTATTATTGATTTTAAGTAAAATTCTTTAAACTTAGAAGTAATAGGTTTTCAAAATAAATTTTTAAAATTTTGAATTCTTAACTCTAATTCTTCTTAAAAAAAAAAGAAGTGACTAAGAGAGTGAATAGGTGAAATCTATTTATGTGGGACTTACTCCTTCTCAATTACTTTTTTTTTTATTATAAAGGATCTAACTTGTGATGCGTAAACTCTAATAACAAAATGCCATAGTATTTGTACATATAACTAAGATAAGTGCTAATTATTTACTCAAAAATAAAATAAAATAAGTGCTAGTTTAGACATGATGATAATAAATAAAAACAGCATAGCCCATGGTTTTTCTTTATATTATTGCTTCATGTGATACAACCTTGTAACGTCGCTTTGGCCGAGTGGTTAAGGCGTGTGCCTGCTAAGTACATGGGGTTTCCCCGCGAGAGTTCGAATCTCTCAGGCGACGTCATTATCTATTCTTTTGTGTAGCCTACACAAGTGGAGGCTTTTGTCCTTGGAGAGGGCAAAGGCAAGACCCAAGAATAGCATTCGATCCCCCCGCAGGACGTTTCTTAACCACTCATCCCTTTGGACTGTTCCTCAAAGTTGTTCTTTTCTTCAATTATTGGTCTCTGAATCGGACATTAATACCCCCTTCTAAATGGACGCTTCATTGGTAAAGTGTAAGGGCATGCAACTCGTTGGGTTCTCCCTTCCACCTTTTTCATCTCATCTTTTTGAAGACAATTTTGTGCAGTCACATTATCAACTATTCAAAATTGAGCTTACATTTATAAATACAACATCAAAAATTGAGTGGTCCATTGTATATACACAGAATTCTACACAAAATGGGATCCTTCCTAAAATCACTTTTAAAATACGTCTTGGTGTAAACTTTCATTTTTCATTATAATATTCCCATGATAGACAAAAAGAAAAGGGAGGGGGGCTTTGCATTTGCATTTTTGATTTTGAGATATCTGAAAATGGAAGGGTCCCACACAATCTCTTTGCTATAAATTGCTCTTTTCATTACGTTGTCATCCATACCAAGCAATTCGTTTTTTCATTGTGTTCTGTCCTCTAGTAATTTCTGCTTACTATCATATGTCTCACAGGCCTAAAGTTCCTCACTCATCCTCCATTGCCTTTGGCCTTCATTCTCATCTCCTGGTTTCCAGTGAGATGAACCCTAAATCCAATTGGTCCTTCTCTTGTATCTTCCTTTAGTGCCTCCCTCCATAGTTTTCCTTCTCGCTTATTTTCTAACTTTCTGTTTGGTTACCCAGAAGATTAATTCCATATGGGTATCAAAGGTTTTGTTCAGGGAGGCATCGCTTCCGTCGTTGCTGGATGCTCCACCCACCCTCTTGACCTCATCAAGGTCCGAATGCAGATCGAGGGCGAAACCCACGCCCCGAAAACCAATCCGACCGTTCACAACCTCAGACCCGCACTCGCCTTTCACCCAAGCTCCGGCAACGTCGCGCCTCCTCCGCCACCGCCACCTCCAGCTCACGTTGGTCCCATTGCAATCGGCGTTCGGATCATCAAACAAGAAGGCGTAGCCTCTCTTTACTCCGGCGTCTCCGCGACGGTGCTCCGCCAGTGTCTCTACTCCACCACCCGAATGGGACTCTACGATTATCTCAAGCAGAAATGGTCCGATCGTAACGCCGGAGGTAGCATGTCGCTATCCTGCAAGATCGCCGCCGGTCTAATGGCCGGAGGCGTAGGGGCCGCCGTAGGAAACCCGGCGGACTTGGCCATGGTCAGAATGCAAGCCGACGGCCGGCTTCCACTAGCTCAGCGGAGGAACTACAAGTCCGTGGTGGACGCCATCACACGAATGGGGAAGCAAGAGGGAGTGACTAGCCTGTGGCGAGGGTCATCGCTTACGGTGAACCGCGCCATGCTGGTGACGGCGTCGCAACTGGCGACGTACGACCATATCAAGGAGGAGATATTGAAGAAGGGCGTGATGCGCGATGGGCTCGGGACCCACGTGACGGCGAGCTTCGCAGCGGGGTTCGTGGCGGCGGTGGTTACAAACCCGGTCGACGTGATGAAGACGAGAGTGATGAACATGAAGGTGGAGACAGGGTCGAAGCCGCCGTACTCCGGCGCAATAGATTGCGCCGTGAAGACTGTACGAGCGGAGGGTCCCATGGCGCTTTATAAGGGATTTATACCGACAATTTCAAGGCAAGGACCCTTCACTGTGGTGTTGTTTGTGACGCTCGAACAGGTTCACAAGTTGCTGAAGGATTTCTGAGGGACGAAGCTGCCATGGACGATGACAAAGAGCTTTGATTACAAATATTAAAAAGAAAAATCATTATTTAGCTAATTTTTCTTTGGTTTTCTAGTTGATTTGTGCTGGTGCTATCGTTGTTTTGGAATGGTAATTTTCGCTATATTATTATTTTTCGCTAACAACGAATGCATGGTATTGCAAATTGTTTGAAATCATCTTTTAATTTATTTTCTAAAACAGAAAACTTTTGGCGAAAGATTGTTAAGTTTACACAACCTTAATTACTATTATTATAATAATTTTTTTTTCTGATTTGATGCTTTTTAATAGGTTCATTATAAGATAATTAATTGCAAACGGAAAGATAAGATGATCATATTCTTATTTTGAACTTTGATGATAATTAGCATGATTCTGCTTAGAAACAACGAGAGTGTGCAAGTTCTGCAGTTTGAATACTATTCATGGAAAGTTCCGATCTTCCCAAGTGCAGGAAATTGAAACTTTCATAATGTAAAAGGTGTGAGATAGAAATGCCAAATATGTATAAAAAAATGCTAAATATAATTAATTGCTTTTCTCGGGGAGATATCAAAATCGAAATTGTTTGTATTAATGGAGAGAGACTTTATTCATATAAAATTAAGATGAGTAATTTTCAAAGCCAAAACCGCAGGTTAGTCCTTTTTATAAATATACTCTATGTATTTTATTTTGATCATTAGAATAATAGGATGAATTTTAATTTATTTATTTTAGGTTTGGTGACAAAATTTTTAAATTAATTTCAATTTGTTGTTATTGAAAATTAGATTCATGATATTTATATGAAAATTATTGTTTTGATGTTAATTTTTTTTAGAAATCTCATATCCTATTCAAAAAAATTATACTTTTATAATTTATATTGTTTAAATAAAATGTTAGAAACTAAAATTACAAATATACTTATTTACTTCTATATTAGTAATAAATAAAAAAATTGTAGCACAACCAATATTATGATATTAATAATTAAGTGTTTAAAAGTAAACTAATCCAGTTGAGCTTCCAAATATCAAATTAAGCTTAGAGGTTACTTCAAATAGCTAAAAAATAAAGATTGGAGGTGTAGGTATCGTATTAGGCTCACAGCGAATAAAAAAAAAAAAGAAGTTAGAGAGAAAATATATATAAAAAATGAAAACAACAACAACAACAACAACAATAATAATAATAAGCTTTTTATAAGAGTTATGTATATAACAATATATGTAGGTTTAGTAATTTAAATTAAAATATCAAATGATAAAAAAAAATTACATCAAACGTTTGTGAATTCATTGGATTCATATTTTTAGAATTGTTGGGACATATTATATCAAAATTCAATACTGTATACGTATAAATTTTGAAAAATTGAGGAGCACAATTAAAGTCCTATTTGTTACGAAGGAATGATTCTTATGGAAATTGGAATAAAAATGAGAATTTGAATTAAAAGAAATCTTGTGACTTAGAATGATGTTTGATATTTGTAAAAATAAATGACAATGTCATACTATTTTTATGTTTAATTAGATGAAAATAATGTAAGAATAGAAAGGATAGAGAGAAGAAAAAAAAAAAAAGCTAAAACACGTTTGATTTAAAAAATGGTAATATATGGCATCCGAATTGGTTTGGTGAATAGGAATAAAAGCCAAAATGGTAACTAACCTAAATCCACCAAAAGAAAAAAAGAGATTTCATTGCAGTTGCAGGATAGAGAATTTTTCATGGAAGTGCTGGAAATTAATTTCCAATTACAACATATCAAACAAGTATTTTATTTTTTCTCATTCTATTTTCTTTTTCCTTATCCAACTTTTCTCCTGTTCCAAACAGGGCGTAAAAGTGGCTCCGCCATTAGTAATTCCTATACTTGAGGGCTAAAGCTTCTTTAAGATCTGAATATATACTCGTATCTTTTCTTATTCTTCTTGAGCATTGACAGAAATGACACTTTATCTGAACATAAGATAAGGGTCAAGATTTTGAAACATGGGTTTGTTTTTCCACTGTTTCTCTCATTCTTTGAATGGGTTCCTCATGGTCGGCCTAAAAATAAAAAATAAAAACAAAACAAAACAAAACGAAGAAAAAAAGTCAGAGAGGAATGTATGCGAATAGTACCATATGATTGGGATCCACAAAAATATCAAATGCGCCTCTCTGGCTGTCAGTGTTACCACGCATGCAAAGCATTGAAATTCCGTTTTTTTAGCGATTTTCAATGAAAGAAAAAAGTTTAATAAATATCATGATAAAAAATATTGTATCATTATGTAATATTTTTAGTGAATTCAATGACGCTGTTACAAAATTTTACTTGTGTATTAAAAAATTACATTTACAAGGGAGTGTAAATGTGCCCTAAAAAATAAAAAATAAAAAAGAGGGATCAGAATGACCTCTTCGTTTGAGACACAAGTGTGCCTTCAAACCACATAGAAACTTGAGTTTTAGATTTGGTGAAAAAAGGTGTCATTCTCAACACATTTTTTTTGGAATTTGGTGATAATGCCGTCGGTTTAGAAAAAGTATTGCATATTGGCATCGTAATATTTGAATCATTAATATTTGTTACTATTACATCTCGGTACAAGAGCCTTTAAATTCCCTCTTTTAGCCTTGTTTTACCACCAAGTCTAGCCCTAATCAAATATTCATCCCGTGACTTTATATATGAAATGTAAATTTGCAAAATTAGCTAGGATAAGATCTGAACTTATGACTTGGAATGTACCATATGCATGCTTACCTTCTTGTTATATAAGTGCAAAATATTATATATAAAAACATATAAATTAAATAAATACTTATATATATGCACACAAAGAAACATACTATGTAATCAATTATAATTATATTTTTAACATTTATTATTTTATATTTTTATGAATATTTATATTTAATATATATAAAAATATTTTTTAAACAAATAGTTCACTTGACATGTAAATTAGTTGAAAATTATATGTATTGTACAACAACAACAACAAAAATTGAAAATCCAAATTAAAAAGTAATTGATCTTTTTCAATGCCAAAATATCAATTTACTTAATTTTTTATATAATTCCAAGTACCCATTATAATTTAATCATGTTATCTCTCTTGGCCCATCATTTTCTTTCAAATTTACTTGAGTGAAATTATTGATTAATAATCTTATTTTTTGTCACATAAAAGAATTATTGTAATCTAAATAGATAGATGCATGATGAATAATTACATACATGTGTCATACATATTTATAAACTATTAAATCACATATACTAATTAAATTTATTTAGATTAAAATAAAATACATGTCATACATCTATTTAGATTACATGTCATACATTTTTACAAACTACTAAATCAAATATATTAATTAAATTTATTTAGGTAGAGATGCGATATATGTCATATATCCTTACAAACTATTAAGTTACATAAACTAATTAAATTTATTTAAGTTAAAATGAGATATATATTATACATCTATTTAAATTATATGTTATATTGTCATATATTCTTGCAGACTAAACCATCATTAACTTACTCTTAAGAAGGCTTATGAATCGATCCTTTACAAGGTTAAAAGGATATGATATATATTACAAATACTATAGTTTAACAAGTTTAACGTGGGAAATTTTATTCATAAAAAAATACATTTTGAAGTAGTGAAATAAAAATGTCCAAATTTTGAGATACTAACTAATTAAAAAAATGTATATTGAATAAAAATTCCAAATGAAACAAAATTTTTACACAATTTATTCTCACATTTGTATCATAAACCTTAACATTTATATTAATTCAATATAATGTAATTAACAACTATAAAGGACGAAAGTTAAAGATTAAAAAAATTCAATATTAAAAATTCAAAACGCATGAAATATTATTCAAATTCCAATATTAAAAACTTTCCTTCTCAAAACGTAGGGAATATTATTCAAATTAAAATAGAGATGCATGTTTGTAAGGCAATAAATTAATGAGAAAAATGGGATGTTGAAATGATAAATCGCAAGAAGAAGAAACAAAAAACATAGTCACCTTAAATTTACAATATTGATAGATACTCAAAAAGTTTGGTAAATTCAAAATATTCAGAGGCAAAGTAAGATGACATTTTGAATGAAAAATGATTACAGTACAAATTATAATGATATATATTTAAATTTAGCTTTAATAATTTTAACAAAAAATAATTAGGATTTTTTATAATATATTTTAATTATCATATTAAACATGATATTTTAAATACCTTATATTTTATTGTTATCAATATATTAAACAAAATTTAAAATGACAATTATTTTTAAATTCCCCACTTTTTCATTGTGAAGAGATTATTACTAATACAAAATACAAATGCCATCTATACCAAAGGGCCAGAAAAACAAAAGAGAACTGATTTACTCATTCATGGTGGAGTGACATTTTCTTTTATATATATTACACAAAAATTATATATTTCAGAATTTAAAATAAAAATTTAATAACATTATGTATATATATAATTTTACATGATATAATATATAATGGTCAATAATAATTATAACAATACAGATAAATAAATCATCTCATATACCGCAAAATTAGTAAATAACCAAAAAGTCATTATAAACATATTTGATAAAAAAAATAATAGTAAACAGCCAAGAGAACCAATTACATATAGTGTAATGTGTTGCAAATGAAAAACAAAGAAAAACTTGCAGTTCCACTGTTGGTAAATGCTTTGAAAGCATTTTGCACAAGTTCTAGTGATGATTGTTTTGGGATTATTTTCACCAACAAAATCAATTACATCTAATATATATAATGTGCTCTCTCTCTCTCTCTCTCTCTCTCTCTCTCTCTCTCTCTATATATATATATATATATGTAGAAATCGAATTTGTGACTCAGGGATTAGCAAATGCTCTTAAAACTCCTCTTCATGAGTTTGAATCTTGGCGATCTCTTAACCTTGCACATATGGATTCTTCTTATAAGGACGGTTTAGATATTGGACAACTGACATTTTCCATCCTATTAATAGATTGTGAGAGGAAGACGTGATTGAAAACTATTATACGAATTTGTTCATAAAGGTTAAGTGGAAAGGGTTTTTTTTTTTGGGCCAATAAGTGAAAATGGTTTTTAAATAATAATATCGGGTGAGCATAGCTTTCATGTATTAATTGGCATATCAATTACCAGTTGTTTACTTTAACTTTAGGGCACAATTGGAGCCAATAGAAAGCAAGACTATTCTTTGTTTGAAGACTTGTAGCGTTCGTCTTTGTCAATGTGCCTTTTTTCTTAAAAAAATTTTTATATAAAATCATTATTGTCAAATTTCTTAATCAAAATATAATAAGTATATAATTTTTGAATAATAATATGATAAGTATATAATTTTACAAAATATTAAATTTATACATAATTCTTTATAATTTTATTATTAATTTTTTAATTAAAATACGGTAAGTATATATTTTTTTGAATAATAATATAATAAATATATGATTTAATTAAAAAATTATATAATTATTTATAAAATTATATATTTATTATATTTTAATTAAAAAATTATACATTTATGGTTAAAAATTCATACGTTTGGGCCAAACTCAACTCTAACTCGAAAACAAAAGCAAGACCTTTGTAGTCATGCTGGAGACTTGATTGGGCGAGTGGGTGGTCAATGAATTCCATGCACTTTCTTTTCGTCTATGGTACACATCAACTTTCATTTTCCAATTTCACAGTCCATCCAGTCCCACACGGAGGACCTCTTTTTCCACGAAGTTACCCCTCCTCTTCCTTCCTTATTTCTCATTTATCCAAAGTCCACCATCTCCTCCTCCTAACTTGTCCTACAATATTTTTCGTAAATTTCGTCCTTCATAACTACACCCACCCCTTATCACCTTCCAATCTCGAGCCATCCTTGATCTATTAATATAAGAGATTCAAGACCACAAACATGTCTCATGTCATGCCGATTCAAAAATAAATCATAAAAACCTTAAAATAATACATGTAATTACATGCCTAGCTGCCAGTTCCAAAATACCAATATGGTTCTTGGACATCTCTATATCTGAACTTTACGTAAAAAAATAATCTGGAGAAAATTATACATGCTTGATTGTATGCTTTATCCCTTGGCACTCCAAATTTTTTAAAAGCTTGAACTTCATAATAGATTATTGCACTTGAACATCGTACTTAGAAGCCGCAGAACTTCACCATTTGCATACACGAATAACATACTTATCTTGGTGCCCCAACTCTTGATTTTGGATGCATAATGGGGTGCATGGGTAGCTTCAGAGGCTTTTCATAGCTTGAAAGCAGTGATAACTATTTTTCGCATGTTATAAATCTTAATAGTGAGATATAAACTCCCTAAATGACTATTTCTAACTGTCTTATTGATATGTATTGTTTATGAATGAATTCATTAATTGGTTTAGTTGGCATATCTCGTTGATATGTAAAACCAATATTTTAGATTTACTTGAATGAATGTTAAGTATGTAAAAGAAAAGAGAGTGTAAAAATTGTATATCTCTATTTTTGAAAAAATAAAAAAAAGACAATTATAGTTAAATAATGATTATAAAAATATTAAAAAATTAGGTCACAATGAGTGAACCAAACAACCCATATAGTCTTCCAGAATTCATATAAGAAAATTCATTTAAATACTCATGAATACCTAATACATGGTAACAAAAAATAATGAACTCCAGTGGATTTTCTTTTTTTTTTTTTAACCTCCATCAACTCAAGAATCCAATATGAAGAGATTTAGTGTTAAATCTATTGGCAACATGTCTTTGGATTACGTAATTTGAGAGCCCAGTTTCTATAAATAGTCCCTTACTTCTCTCAATCAGCGAAGCTATGCACAATACTTCCTTGACCAGTTATTCACTAATCATACATGATATGCACTTGCTCATTACTGAAATAACCATCTTTTATGAAAATTCAAAGCTTTAAAATATTCCTCATAAAAAAAAATCTGAAATAAGCCCACTGCGATGAACTTAGCTTTCATGTTTTGTAGAGGTGATGCCGGGTTGAAGGTTAGATTTTTTTTTTAATTCTTTTTTCAATTACCAAGATCTGATTCTTGTTCTTTAGAGCCCAAGGGCTTGGGCCAGAATGAAGCGGAACTCTAAAGCAAGACCTTTTCCAGTTTGGGTCATTGTTGGAAAACAAAAAATTTAAAGTTATGTTGCAGACTTGGACGAGCTCATCAATTGATTGCAAGCACTTTCTCTTCCTTTTTGGTGGAAAATGGATGGAATCAAATCCCCTGCTGTTGTGATATTGTGATGTTGAGTGAATTTGATTTAAAATAAAATGGAATCAGTAAATTTAACTTAAAATAAAAAAAATCAAAATATATTCTGCCTCTCTTCACCAGCATGCAAGTTTCAACGGAGGATCCAAATTCAAAATAGACACTCATTTCCCAATTTTCACTGTCCATCAGGTCCCACACGGAGAGCCCTCTTTCCATGAAACTGTCCCTCTTCTTCCTTTCCTCTTTCTCATATACCAAAGTTCACTATCCATCGGGTCGCACACGGAGAACACACGGAGATTCTTCTCCTCCTAACTTGCCTTACAGAAATTCTTCATAAATTTCGATCGTCCCTGTTCAATCTCAAGCCTCCCCTGATCTATAATGGCAATCACAATTTCAGAACTCCTCATCCACCCATTGTTATAGAGAATTCTGGGCTTTGGGTCAAGTATAGTTGGATTCACCTGTTATGTCCTGAGCCCCTCTTTTTCTGACTTGTTTGGCAAGTTGAGCTTGCTCAAAATTGTCATCTACAGTGTCATAAGTTTGATCTTATGCACCTTGATGCTCTTTGTTAAGAAATGCAGGGGATTCACAAGGAATGTTCTAGTGAGAGCACATGTGGGTTTTCTGGTTTTAATGCTGACCTCCCTCTATTCCTATTGGGAAGACCGAGCTAGCCAGCAAGGGAACGAGGAAAAGGGATCACATGGAAGAATCTTAAACCTGTCTTCGTGTGGGGCGTTTGGGCTGATGTCACTGAGCTTGTCAAGACAGCTGGTGCTTGGATTCGACGTGGGTATCTTCAATTTTTTTGTGGGCTGTTTCTTGGTGACGCTGATGAAGATGAACTTCAAATTGGCCCCACTTGCGGCATTCTTGTGTTATGTGCTTATAAATATCCGATCCTTCTCCGATTTTCTGCTGGAAATGCGTAGGCATGGTGGGTCTGGGGACACAATAGATGGAGTTATGGAGAGTGGTTCCCGCGGCATCAACATTCGCAAGATTGGGATTCGGATTGGGAAACCATTAAGAAACTCGGAATATCCAGATCCCAAAACATTTGTGACTATGCCCAACGTCTGACAGATGAGTTCACATGACAACTTTAACATTGGCGCAAATCCACTCACAGGTAAAACTTTGAGAACCCATCCTAGTCCATACTTTAAAGTACAATCGACTATTAACCGAAAAAGAAATAAATATAATAGCAATAGTGCTTTAAAAGGACATCATCTCATTTAAACTGTTACTTGCTATCACACCATTCCTTTTGGTTGCTGAAGCCAATGCTTATTCTATGCATGCATCAAATAAATTTTTAAACAAATTAGTTTTATTTCCATTACTCCTGCCCCTTTTTTTCCTTTCTAAATAAAATAAAAAGAAATCCACATCTGATGTATCTAAATACATGTTTGGGATGAAATTTATCACATTGGAAAGTAAGTTGAATTCTACTACCAGCTATTAGCAATTCTAATACCATTGTACAAGTTGAATGATTTATACATACAAAAGATGGTGTTATTGGAACTTTGAAGAGTCAACTGATTATGAGTTACTCAATCAAAGAACAATTTCCAAGATATAAGTACGTAGAATTTGACAAAACCTCTAGGATTAAAAAAAAGTGATCATATGTAAAGAAAGCACCATAAAAAGCATTAAGGTCATTGAGAAACAATGCAGAATGCAAGAAGAAAGATTAAGTCTGTAGAATGAAGAAAAATTTCAACTAGAAATCTATCAACAAAAATGACTTCAAAATAGAAATCAACTCAGAACGGGCTCATTGAGTCCGCTCCATCATTATATATACAAATAGAAATTAATTAGTTGGGTTACAAAAAGGATAGGAGTTTTATTAATATTATCTGTTCAGGGGAAGGGCATAAAGACAAACACTGAGTAACTCAAATTTGCGAGTACAGACAACCACATTTAAAATTATTAAAAAAAAAAAAGACCTTGAAGCATCTTTGAATGACCAGACAAAACATTCTTTGAACACTTGGAAAAACATAAGTCTTTCTATAGACTAGGAAGTTCTCCTTCTCGCCCTCAGGTTCTTGAAAAGATAAAGAAAAAACTATCCCCTCCTACACATTTAGAAAGGGAATATAATCATTTTTAATTACTTAATAATTCAAAGATGTATTGAAAGCCAAATTAAATATAATAATTTTTAATTACTTGATTTCATGTCAAGGCTTCACTGTTTAGTCGCCTTGTTTATCCAATTTTTGCGTTTGCAATCGCACAATCTCTGTTTTAAGGGGTTTATTGGTTTATATGTTCTCTTAGGCTTTCAGTAAAGGAAAGATAATATTGAGAAAATATACGAAAAACCAAATAATAATATAATAGCTAGCACAAGGCATAACAACGTAAAAAACACAGTTCAGAGATGCTCTATATTTTTCATAATGAAATGGAACACAATCCAGTCCAATATAACTACCAATAAGGGATAATAGCAATCATCATGTCCTTTAATGACATAAGACCAATCCATACTCACACATATTGGCATTATATTGACATGAATCCTAAGTCTGGAAGTGTGGTAAGAAATAGCTCTCAAAGTGATTAATAATGCACTATTTCTTATCAGTCCTCCGTATGATTTCTCAATATTTGTATGCTAAACTGCAGTGAGAAATCATGACTTCTCAATATCCATATGCTAAACAGCAGTGAGAAATCGTACGACTTATAACAAGTCTGCATGTCTCAAATACTTTATTTCGAGAATGCAGTATAATACCATAAGAGACATATCATAACAAATACAACGGTCATCCTTAAGACTAGCACCATGTCTTAAGGTACATGTTGCATTCAATCCTTATACAAGTAAAATATTAAAGGTGATGATCATCAATAACATATTAAATATATGAAAGTTCATAAATTTATTAATATAACCAAAAGACATTTACAGAATTATCCCATAAAACAAAACAACAGAGGACAAAATACATGAAATCCTACTAAATTAAAAGACCCTAAAATACCCATGTTTTCAACATATTTATTAAACTGCATGGGTCTTAATCCTTTAGTTAGAAGATCAACAAATATTGACTTGGTGTTTATGAATTCTATGGCAATGTCTCCTTTCTTAACTATTTACCGTAATACTCACTACCATGATTGGACCTAACTATTTTGATAATATTCCTTAATTGTTTCTCAACCTCTATTTAATAAATTTTCAACATGTCAAGGGCCTTAGACTTTTCTCTAGTGAAAAAGACATATCCATAATGAGAAAAAATCATTAATAAAGGATAAAGTCCACTAATATCTATGTGTATTATTTCTAGGAGACTTTTGTTACGAGCTGCACCCTTCGTCTTAGTTTTGGTCAAGTTTCCCTTTGCACGTGTTTATCTCTTTATACTGTAACAATGGTTGGCAGTTCTCAATATTGAAAGATATATTACTAATTTTGAAATTCAAAGATAGTCTGTATGGTAAGGTAAAATGCAATTGTTAATCATATTAGAATCATAAGAAATTTTAACACCATCCTTTCCAAAATTAAAAAAATATCCAACTTTATTAATCAATAAAAGAAAAACTTAATATCTCCAAGAAAAATTTCTAAACAAAGCCGATAACCATATCCCAAAAATAAAAGAAAATTAAAAGTAAAAAATAAAGGTTCCTCTATATTTAACTTCACCGCTCACATTATTTTCTACTTTTAATTTTGACTCATTCTCCCTTAGTTTCTTGTTGATTCTAAATCCCTTGGTCCCCGCCCTTCTTAGCTAGCCAATCTTTGTATTTAAGACAATCAGCCTTTTTATGACCCTTCTTCTTACTGAAATAACTTATATCCTTTATTTTATCTCTATCATTTGCAGTCTGATGTTCACCATGCCTTTTGAAGTCTTGATCCCTTTTAGGGGTATGAGTCTTCTTGTTCTTAAATTTTCCTTTTCCTTTATGAAAATTTGGCCTATTGTGGGAAACTAAGTATACATTCTCATTCTTTTCCTTCTTCAATTTTTCTTCCTTAGCCACGCATTTAGAAATTAAGTTATTTAGATCCCAAGCCTGATCTTATGTGCTGTAAGCAATTTTGATTTGACTAAATTCTTGCGGAAGAGAATTAAGTACATGATGAATGATAAAGCTATCTGGAATTGAAATATTATGAGCCTTAAGCTTAGTTTGAGCATGCACTATCCTCATAATATATTCCTTAACTCCTTTAGTGCTATCATATCTCATACTTGTCAATTCACCCATGAGTTGTCTTGCTTCAACTTTGTCAGACACATGATACCTCTTTCCTACAATATCAAAAAATTCACGCATGAGATGTTCAGCAATTGATCTTTTAATAGCTATGAGATTGAGGCAGTTAGATTTCTCTCACTTAGCATAGTACTCCTTTTGTTTAGCAGTGCTATTCATAATGGGTTTCAAAGGTTCATTCTCACATAGTGCCAAATCTATATCCACTATTTTCAGGGCAAATTTGTTTCCACCTCTTATAGTTGGAATCATTCAGGACCTCAATGGTAGCATTATTGTTGTTCACAGCAAAAGAGATTATAGATAAAATTACAATATGGTTAGTAAATCAGGTAATTTTAGAATAACTTAAGTTGAACAAGCTGTCCTTGAAAAGCACTTGTTGCATCATCATAAACTCCCCTTTGGGTAGAGAACATAACATGCATTAGGCATTTCTAGCATGAAACTAATATAAAAGAGAATATGTAGTATTAAGAGCTTTATCCCTTTTGGGCAGATAAGTCTCTCAAACTACATATCTCTATCCAACAAGAGAGGTTATAGTTGAGAAAATTCATCCTCTTTGGGCAGATAAATTCTCTTAATTACTTACTTTTATTAGCACACTTCATGCTATACCAGAGTTAGTATATATAATAACCCCCTGTGGGCAGGTAATTATATATGGTAACTCAATTTCTATCAACAAGGAAATTTAGTGATTTTGTGTATTTTGATGGATAAATATCTTTGGTGACAAATATCCACAAAATGCACAAAATAATATCCCCAGACTAAAACTAAGGAAATTGCCTTACTTCCTATTAACAAAAGGAACTAAATGGTTTTAATAACTTTAATGAATGAATCACTTTGGTGATTTATTCGCAACAGTTTATTAAAACAAAATTCTTAAACTAAGAGAAAATTCATATCCCATTAAGATACTTTTACCATATGTATCCTAAAAGCCCACTTATGAACCATGTTTGCAAGAAAATTATGAACAACAACAATTTAACTTAAATAAGGTTTAAATATTAATGTTTTATGCTTCAACTTGAGAGTATAAATATTCTGTGTATATCTAAGGAGAGTACACCTTAATTTCATGCTTTAGATATATATTAAAATAAATTCCCAAGTTTTTCTCTAATTTTTTGAGGTCGTTTAGTAATTCAGAATAATAAAAATATCTATTTTTCAGTCTAAAAATTTAAATAATTAATAAATAATTTTTATAAGCCCCAAAAAATAAATTAAAAATCACATAAAATTAAAAAATTCTTTAATTTAAAAAATGGAAGAAGAAACACACCAATTGGGGATGGGAGTGGCCCACATGTGCCACCCCCACTAATGCCTGCGCGTGGGGGTTGTTTGGACTTGGCTGGAGGTTGTCTTCAACCTCCAGCCAGGTCACCTGTGGGTCTGAGACAGGTTTTCAAGCCCGTATGTGATTCGAAGTTTTTATCTCATTTTTCGTAATTTTTTGGCGTGTTTTATTCATGGTTTTTAAGGAAATTGATATTTCTATGCTATCTAAACCATGAATTGCACCATTAAACAAACAAGAAAAGCGAATTTGTGAATTCCTTTTCATAGTTTCGAAAATACGGACCCCAAGAATGCAACATGCAATCCGAAGCATTTTGACACTGAAAATCATGGGGTTTTGATGTAAAATAAGATTTATAATATGTATGGATGTTTAGTTGAACAAATTAATAAAGGAATTCAATGAATTTCATGAATTTTTGTATGAGTTTCGAAACATGAACCCTAAAACCTCAATATGCAATCTGAAGCATTTGAACATTGAAAATCATAGGGTTTTTATATAAAACAACATTTGTAATGTGTTTGGATCATCAATTGAGCAAACAAATACGAGAATCAAAGAAATTTTGCATTTGATCATATACAATTTGAATAAGAACCCTAACTTCTCCCTCTTCGAATTTTCAGCCAATTAAACGAATTTTAATGCAATTAATTGTTACCGAAGGGTCTACAAACATGAGATGAAGGTTTCCCATGGAACAATTCAAGCAAAAAATGTCAATTTAAGATAAATCAAAAATAGGATGAACATGTATAATTCAATTTTTTTTTTAATTTGAACTTTAAATTCTCTTTACTCAGTTAGAATTAGGAAGCAAATATCATATCATATGAAAACTTGTGATCCAGATAACAAAAGCCCTAAACTTATTTGCCCAATTAACTCGAAATCATAGAAGAATTTAATGGCCAAAGATTAGTTCTAATACATATAGAATCCATATCAAAATTATGAAATTTTTGGTTCTAAATTTCATACATAAACCTAAGGCTTTAATACCACTGTTAGAATTGTAGGATCTTGTATGAAATTAGAACACAAATTGTGATGTTAGAGTAAAGACATACCTATGGTTGCTATAGCAGCAATCTAGGAGTTGGATTTTCCTCTCTATCATCCTATGCTTAGATGAACGGCTTTCAATAGGACTAACACACTTAATTAGTATTAGAGAGGGAACCTAGCTCTATTTAAAGTTGTTTTATTGGGTTCTCCCACCATAGGCTTCAATAAAATTGTTGGCCCACACTTTAATCTGCTTACTAGACCTTTAATTTGAATATGTGCCAAAACCCACTAACTTTATAATTACTTAATTTTAATTGTGCTTAGAAAATTCTTAATGAACCATGATCAACCCAAATTTAAAAAAACAAAAAAATTAATATGAGCCCACAAAAAATTTTCTAACAAGGACAACCTTTGTAACCCAAAATAGTTGACAACTAACTATGTCCACTACCAAATGCTAAAGTAACAATGTACTCATTATCTGCTCATTAACACATTATCTTTAAATCACAGTTTACCAATCCTATAAGAAAGTATTTTAAAATAAGAAATATCATAATTTAAAAAGATATGCCATAACTTCTTTCAATACCTCAAGTGTCACTAGACCAAGGGGTTAAAAAGGAACTCAACTTTGGACATTCACTCCAAAATCAACGCTGGTATGGACCTTTTAAAAGAAGACAAAAGAAAGTGACCTAGGGAAATCTCCCCATGAATAAACAGCCAAACGAATGCATTGTCTTTCTTAAGATCAAATGAAAAATGTACTAACAGTAATAATACTGATGATGGACAGTACACGGATGGAAAAGAATATGGTAATAATATTGATTACAAAGAATACACGTATAGACATTGAACTACAATTCCCTTATTTATTCTTAGATTGATTTATGGTCTTAAATAATAAATGTGCTCTGTCGGAAATATATATATATATATATATATATATATTTATTTATTTAACAAAAGCTTTTACAAATTACTTAAATCTTTAAATCCCGCAATGTACATTTTCAAGATTGCGCCAAAGACAGCGGTAGAACTTAGAAGAATACATAGATGGAATGGGAATTAAACTAACGTTTTAAAAATTAAATTGTTTATTGAATTAAAATAAAAAGTTTTTATTATTTAATAATTTGATTCTAATTGAATTGGGGTTGAATTATATATATATACACACACATTACAACTAAGTTAATATATATTATAAAATAATATTTAAAATAAATATAAATATTTAAAAGTATAAAAAGTAGTTAATGTATTTTATAATATTTTAAAAACCATAACAATTATTGAATTGAAATAGATGCAATTCAAGGTTTAATAATCCCACAGTAATCAAATTGGGATTGAACTATTTTTATTTTTAAAAATATATTTTTATTAAATATATACATGTATAAATAGTATTTTGCAATTAAGTAATATATGTGTTATACTTAAGGGATGTTTAATTTTTTTAAAGAAATATTAATAAATTATTATATTTTATTAAATTATATAATTATATTTAAAATTAATATATTTTAGTTTAATAAAAAATTGTTTTCATCGTAATATATGTGTTTGGTTGATATCATGTCATACATATTATACTTCAAATCAACAAGTAATAAATGTTGGCCCAAAAAAAAAAAAGTAGGTAATCAATGTCTACACTTTACTATATGTAATGCAGATAGTTGTAATCAAATCTAATGATGGGTCAGAAAAATCCATTTAACTTGATAAGTTTGACCCAAAAAAAAAAGATATAAACTTGGAAAAAAACTTTAAAAAAATATAGGCTAGACTTGAATTTTTTTAAAAGCTGATCCATCCTTTTTTTTAATTTTTATATTATCAATCTATATTTCACTAATCCTTCCTTTTATTTTTTTAATTCCTACCTTTTTATTTACTTTTAAATATTGAAATAGTAATGTTTAATATAAAAGTAAAAAAATTGTAATAACCAAGCAAAAATAATAATAATAATAGTAAATTAATTAATTAAATTAAATATATATTTTTTTAGGATAAATATAAGATTTAGATAATCTTAAAATAATTATAGAGTTTTAAAATTATTTTAAAGAGCTATTTTGATATCTATCTTGCCCCTATCAAGATATTTTTATTTCTCAAAATTTTAAAATAAGTTGACATAAAAATTTTAAATAATTGTGGAGTTCTTTTTTTTCACTTTTAAGTACTCAAAAATAATTTTTCTACAAGTCTTATATAAATTTTATTAGAAAACTTGGGTACCTTTTATAATTTTTGGTTTTTTGTTATAATATAATTTATTTCTTTCCTTCCTTACTTTTTGACCACTGCAACGCGGAGCCCAATCTTTTCTTCTCTTTCTTCGAAAGATTCTTCTTCTCTTTTTGTAACTCCCGAAAACGTAACCCCTCCTTCCTCTTTTTCTTCCATTTTTCTTTGTTTTGTTGCTTGCCAGTTGCTCCCCGTCACAAAATGCTGCTGCCATCGTTCTATAGGTGACCTGAAGAAGATTAACGGTGTCCTTGGCTGGCAAATACGTGGGAGGAAAACCATAGATGGTTAGCTTCCATTTTCACTCCATTTTGATCCTTCCTTTTTCTCTTGTGTTTGGGTTGCTCTTTACTTAATTTTAACTTTCATTCTGGCTCCCTTTGTATGCCAACGGTGATCCAAAATTTTAGTTGCTTATTGCTTCTTCATTTTGGTCACGGGTGAAACTTCAAATTGGTGCTTTTTGGTTTAAACATGTTCATTTGTGCTCTTTAAGATATATTTTAGGATCAAATTAAATTTTAAAAGTTTAAATTAAATTATGATAATTTGTGAAGTACAAGCTTAAAATTAGTAGTAATATTAAAAAATTTAAGTTATAATTATAGGTTTAAATGCTAGAGGGTGAAATAAATTATATTGAATATACCAAAAACCATTTGAGGAATTAAAGTGATATTTTTATATTTAATGTAATTATAAGTGATATTAAGGTTACTCATTCAATTAAGAAATCTTGTCAAAATTTTAGAAATTTAAAACCTTTACGATTTGCTCTTACAGGTGACTGTATAGATAGTAAGGTAACAATCTCTTTTATTCTATGTTTATGTATTGTTAACTCAAACTCCACATTTTGTGAATTACCTTATCCATGTTGTTGGGAAAACAAATCTTATATTTTAAACTTTATGTGAGTCATAAAATAGATGTGGAAGTAGATATATATATATATATATATATGGTTATGATGCTGAATAAAGAATGAATGAGTTTTATTTATAATTATATAATCTTGTTGATTCATTGTTTTTTTATTTAATCTAAATTATTTCTTTTACTGTATTGAAATTGTTATTTGCCAATATTTAATTTAATTAAATGATTTCATTTCAAAATTGTAAACAAGAATCTAGTTAGAACCTCATAACCATTAACAGGGGTAACAGTCTAAATGCATCTAGCTAGAATAATGAATAATCACTATATGGTGACACTTAGTGATAACTATACTAAATACATCGTGAAATGTACACCATATAGCGGCACTCAATGATGGTAATGATATTGTGATACTATGTAATGACATTAATGGTAGTATTGAATCTTACGTAATAACACTCAAGGTTGATTATAACTCTTTCTTATGATACCCATTCCATTTTATTTCCTTATTTTAAATTATGTTTTTGCTGATAACTTGTAATATAATTGAATTGTTGTTAATATATATATATATATATATATATTAGTCAATTATTTGTCTAAGTAATTTATTGTGAAAGACTTTACACTTATTTGTTTTCTTTTTAACTCGTTTTTGTTGTATATACATTTACTAACCTAATGGTAGGCTTACCTATTTTCTTTGTATATTTTTAGATTAGTATACAATAAATTGAGGTGCTCTGAGATTTGCGTGCATCCTAAACACGAATGGTATGATATTTTGGTCAGTTAATTTGTGTAGAGACTCCAAGACACATTGGTTACTAGGCGCCGTATTATTTTGAATCAGGTTAATGTTATATTTCTTTTGTAGATCGTACAATGACCCTTGTAATGATATTTGATTATATTTTGAAAAATTTATGTACATGTTATATTGTGTGGCAAGAATTGAGAGGTATAAGATATTGGTGAAATTTTTGAAAATAAATGTATTAGACCATACTAATATGGCAAGGTTAGGATGTCTAATTTTTAGAGGAGGTGTTGCCAAATTTTCGACAACCTCTAATTATTTGTATATATGTTTATATAAAATTATGAGCATTGAATAAGTTACCAAACTTACTAAATTGGGTTAATCTTGTTTGGTTTAATCTAGACGTCGGTCATGACCCAAAGTTTGGGTTGTGAGAAAAACAAATTGTAATATTATGTGATAAAACTTACTAATATTTGAATGAAAAGTAAATTGATGGAAAAATGACATATTATATAATACAAAAAATCACAATGTCCTATTAAAAATAGATTTTAAATCAATATTATACAAATGTCTTACAATTTTTTAATCAAAGCATCAAGATTATTTTTTTATAAAAAAATTTTGCAACCCAAACAAGGCTTAACCTATTTTTAATTAGGTTGAACTGAGGCTTGAATTGTGATAAATAGTATCAAACCAACTTAAATCTAGGCTCTATTTTTGAGCTATTTTTTATGGGTTTAATATGTTTTTATATGAACTCGACCCGTGATTAAATTTAGTTAGAACTTAAAAATATAATATCAAAAGCATAATTCATTAGAATAGCCATTAAATCAATCAAATTACTTGTGCATCCATACACAGCTTCTCAAATGACACTCACTTTCCTTAACTTCTTTCTCGATTATCCGTTGACTTTAACTTCTCAATAAATGTTACAAAACAAGCATTTCTTTGCCCCAGTTGAGGTGTAAGACAAGATAAGTTATAGCAACTCCATGAAATACAAATATTTAGCAAGATTTGGATATTCTTTTTTTATTTTCTTCCTTTTTTGTCTAGTCCTTTTCTCCATCTCTGTTGTTAACTGACAATAAAGTTACCAATATCTTTCCTTATTGTTCTTACCTTTCCTTCTTAGATAGACTTAGTGTAAAACCAGTTTTTCAACAAACCAACTAATTTAGTAAGGCTTTCTTGATTTTCAGCCAGTTCAAAGTTAACAGTTTTAGATAAATCCAGAGTTAGCCTTACTAGCTTATTTATCCTTTAGTTTTATAGGTCATTTAAACTGAAGTACTAGCTATTTTACCAATTTTTTGATTAAACCAATTAGTCTAATTTGATTTTTAAAACGTTAATATTTTATATATGACAACAAATCTAAGTAAAATAGATTGAGTAAAATCTAACAAATATAATAAATCTTTATTGTACAGAACCAAAACTTTAATTAAGGCTAAAAAAAATTCAAAAACTAGTTTTTGACCAATTCTATGTAAAACTACGTAGTCTTTATAGTTTTTGATTAATTTAATTAATTTTTTACTAATTTTTTGCACAATTAGTTTTTAAGAACAATTGGACTAAATCATAATTAGTTTATCAATTTTTTTAGTCTGATCGACCTGTTTAATTTGATTGCTTAAACTATAGGTTAAATTCATACATGAAATTTAATCATTGAATATTAATTTTATCCACTCAAAATATAATGAAAATGACAAAATATCATTTTGTATTTAGTAACTTATTATGTTATAATTAGTTTATGATAAATTGAGTTTATAGGAACTTATTATGTTATAATTAGTTTATTATGTTATAATCAGTTTATGAACGACTTTGCATATTGTCAAGTGCAGCATGTTGTGTAGCCAATTTTTGTTCTAACTATTGTTAGAGGAGTAATGTTGAACTTAGGCCACATAAACTTCCAGAATTCATGTCAGAAAATTCATTTAAATGCACATGTCAATGAATACCTAATACATGGTAACAAAAAAATAATTAACTACAATGGAATTTTTTTTTTTACTTCCATCAACTCAAGAATCCAATATGAAGTGATTTGGTGCTAAATCTTTTGACAACGAGTCCTTGGATTACGTCATTTGAATGCCCATTTCTATAAATAGTCCTTTAATCTCAATCAGTAAAGCTATGCATAATCCTTACTTGACCAGTTATTCACTAATCATACGTGATATGCACTTGCTCATTACTGAAATAGCCATCTTTTATGAAAAATTCAGAGCTTTAGAATATTCCTCATAAAAAAAAGATCTTAAATGAGCCCACTGCGATGAACTTAGCTTTCATGTTTTGTAGAGGTGATACCGGGTTGAAGGTGCGATTTTTTTTTAAAATTCTTTTTTCAATCACCAAGATCTGGTTCTTGTTCTTTAGAGCCCAAGGGCTTGGGCCAGAATGAAGTGGAACTCTGAAGGAAGACCTTTTTCTGTTCGGGTCATGTTGGAAAACAAAAATTCTATAGTTATGTTGGAGACTTGGACAAGCTCGTCAATTGATTGCAAGCGCTTTCTCTTCCTTTTTGGTGAAATAGACGCTCATTTCCCAATTTTCACTGTCCATCAGGTCCCACACAGAGAACCCTCTTTCCATGAACTTGTTCCTTCTCTTCCTTTCCCCTTTCTCATATACCCAAAGACTATCCATCGGGTCCCACACGGAGAACCCTCTTTCCATGAACCTGTCCCTCCTCTTCCTTCCCTCTTTCTCACCTACCCAAGTTCACTATCCATCGGGTCCCACACGGAGAACCCTCTTTCCATGAACCTGTCCCTCCTCTTCCTTCCCTCTTTCTCACCTACCCAAGAGTTCGCGAACCGATTCCTTGCACTTCCCAATAAAGTGCAGGGAGGTGCACTTCTCATCTGGGCCGTCCAGATTTGATTTGGACGGCCCAGATCTATTCTTAATTTTTTAAGAAATTTAAATATTTTTATTATTTTAAAAAATATAAAATATCAGATAAAATTAATTTCTTAACTGTATAATTTAAAAAAAAAAAATATTTTAAGTAAAAAAATTAAAATAAAAAATTAAAATCTGGACCATCCAGATTAAATCTGGACGGTTCAGATCACTTCTCAAAGAAGTACAGGCTGTGCACTTCTTTGAGAAGTGCAAAGAATTCAGACCCACTTACCTCTCTTCTCCTCTCCTCCTCCTCTCTTCTCCTCTCCTCACTTCAGCTGAATTTCACTTCAGGATCTAGATTTCTTGGCTCCTATAACGGTCAGAACTACGGTCCTGGCTCCTATAATCCTACTCGGATAGGATATCAGTTAGGATATTAGAACTACGATCCTGCCTATGTATAATCTTATAATGCATGAAAAGGTAATTTTTTAAATAAAAATTATTTATAATATTTTTATTTCTAATTATTAATTAATTATTATTAAAATTATTAAATAATAATAAAAATAATAAAATACAAAAATAACATTAACATTTTTTATTTTTTATTTTATTTTTCACTACCGAATAAGTCCTTAAATATATAAATATAATAAATATTATATAAATTATGTAAATATATTATACGTACATATTCTCATAAACTAAATATTGATATTGAATTACAATTCTTTTATTATCTTAATTTATTGTACTTTGTAGCAAATTTATATGGTCTTTTTTTTTTCACCGAAGTTTTTACAAATTACTTGAACTTTAAATCCGCGATATACATTTGCATCATTGGACGTACGATAGCGATAGAAGAATATACATAGCTGAAATGGGTATTAATTCAAGGTTTTAAACTTGAATTAGTTTATTGTTTAATAATTTGATCATAATCCAATTATTTCTTAGTATATACATAAAATATAAAAATATATAATATTTTATAATTAAATTAATCTACATTGTAAAATAATATTTAAAATCGATATAAATATCTAAAAATATAAAAATTAATCAAAATATTTTTATGATGCTTTAAAAATAAAAATGATTATTTATTCAAAATAGATAATGGATTGTGATTGAACTATTTTAATTTTTCAATATATATTTTTATTAAATATATACATGTATAAATAATATTTTGTACTTAAGTTAATATATGTAATATCATTAAAGGATATTTAAATTTCTTAAAGAAATATTAATAAATTTTTATATTTTATTAAATTATGTAATTATATTTAAGATTGATATATTTTAGTTTAATAAAAATTTATTTTCATCGTAAGATATATCTTTGGCCAACATTATATCATATATTTCAAATAAATAGATGATAAATGTTAGCATAAAAAAGATAATAAATGTTTGCTCTTTGCTATATGGAATGCAAAATGATAGAACTTGAAAATATAATATAAAAAGTTAATTTATTTGAACAACTATTAAATCAATCAAATTTACCATGCATACTAGGGGTGTTCATCGGCCCGGTTGGCCCTAGGGGCCCGCCCTAGCCCGGTCTAATCGGGTCGGGCCGGGCCGGGCTAAAAGTATAAATGGGCATAACTTTAAACAAGACTGTTCTGGGCCGGGCCGGGCCACGGGCGAAAGTATGTTCCGCCCAACTCGCCCTAATAGTTACTTCTTTTTTTTTAGTTATTAATATCTTGTCATCTTATTTTTTTTTTATTTCATTTAATTATCTCTACATACTGTAATTTTTATTACTTATTCAAATATTCTTTACTTCTTAATTATTTTTATCATTGATGTGAATCCTTACTGATATTTTTTTTGTTAAATAATGAAAAAATATATATTTACCTAAGACTAATTATGTTAGTATATCTTATATTTTATTTGATAATACTAGATTATTTTTTATCACTGATACAAATATAAGAGTTCTAAAAGTCCATTGTTTTGAAATATATGCCTATAAGTTTGTGTAAAAATATTTTTATATTGTAAGTATCAATTCATTAAAAAAAATTAATTTGGGTGGCCCTAACCCGCCCTATCCCAACATAAATCAGACTTATTAGAGTTGAGTAAGGCCACAGGTATAAAAACAAGTTTCATGTCTTAATCGGGTTAGGTATCGGATATACTAGATGTTCAGTTTGGTCTTATCCATGTATAGCCCTACTTATTCGGGCCGTCCCGGGCTGCCCCGGGCCGCTCTAAAATCGGGCTTCTCCGGGCCGGGCAGGGCCACGGGCATAAAAATACGCCCAAGACCCTAATCGGGCCGGGCTCCGGGCCAAGCATCGCCCTGACCCGGCCCTGTCCATGTACACCCCTAATGCATACTCATTTTGGATGATTCTTACTCTCTTCAACTTTCCTGAACTTTCATTCATTGCTAAACAAGGGCATTTCTTTGCTTAAGCTGAAGTGCAACAATAATAAATTATAATTATTGTTTTTAAAATTAGATTGAAATCAACTAACTCAATTAAAAATCAATAAACTAGTTATTGGATTGATTTAATTAACCTATAAAATTAACTTATCAAAAGAACTGGTCAAAAATCGATTGAATCAGCAAAAATTGAACTGATTAAACGTTTAATCAATTTTAATTTTTTTTTAAAAAAATTTCTTGTTTTATCTTGAAGATATTTAAAAATAAAAGGTAATAGGAAAAAAGGGGGTTGAGAAGGGAAATGTGAAAAAAAAAAGGAAAGAATATAAGAGAAATTAAAAGCATGCACTTGACCATTTTTAGTATTTATTCTCTATGCTCCATTTCTTAGCAATATCTCTTTGTTATCAAAGTGTTTGATCAAAATTGCTCCTTCCTTTTCATTAATATTTAATATGAACAATTAGTAATATTTAAAATTTATTAGTATTTATTTGTTATATTAGAATTTTAATAAATAAAATTAATATATATATATAATTATTACCAGTTCGACTATAATTTAACTATAATTAAACTAATGAACTATAAACTAGTATTTCTATTAGTTCAATGACATGCTTGATTTTAAAAATGCTGATTATAACAACTCTACAAACTACAAATTTCTAGCAAGTTCTTCATATTCTTGTATATTTTCTGTTTCTTTGTCTAGTTTATTTCTCCATCTCCATTGATAACCAACAACAAAATTGCAATTTTCTTTTCTTCTTGTTCTTACCATTTTTTCCTATATAGGCTCAATGTAAAAACACTTTTTCAACAAAATCAACTAGTTTGGTATAGTTTTCATAATTTTTGGCCAATTCATAGTTAATGGTTTTTAGACAATTTAGAGTTAAATTGACCAATTTATTTACTTTCCAGTTTTATGGGTCATCTAGACCAGAATGCTTGTTGGTTCACAGGTTTCTCAATGAATTGGTCAATGTGGTTTAATTTTAAAAACTATGGTATTTTATATATGAGAATAAATCTATATGAAATTGATTAAATAATGTCCAATAAACATCATAAGTATTTTTAACATAATGGAAAAACTCTAATTTAAACCAAAAAAAAAAATCAAAACTCAATTTTTGTTTGGTTCAATGCAAAACTATTGAGTTCTTATAATTTTGTTATCAATTTAATTGATTTTTAACTAATTTTTTGCCCAATCAACTTTTAGAATCAACTAAATTAAGACCACAATCAATTCATCAATTTTCTAATCTGAACAACTTGTTCGATTTAGTTCTTTGAACCATAAGTCAAATTCATACATAAAATTGATCATCGACTATTAATCTTTTTCCACTGAACAACAATTTATATTTAGTTGTAAAGATGATGAAAATAATAAAATATTACTTTGTATTAACTAAACTTATTATGTCATTAATTAGTTTATGATAAACTGAGTTCATAGTATCATAACTATTTTTTTAAGAAAAATATTTTAAAAATTACTTAAATCTTTAATTATTAAATCATACCTAACCTAATGACTTGAGTGCTCTTCATTAGTAAATGAACTCTTTTAATAAAAAAAAAACTATTTTAGTTCTCAAATTTGGAATGAATTAAAAATTTGGATGTGGTCTCCAATATTTTATTTTACATCTTTTCAAAATATTACACTACTTTTCTAATGACTAATTCTATCTACATGAGTGACAATAAATGCTGATATGATAAAAAAGAATTTAATGAGATTGATTGTTAGAACTTCAATATACTTTGGTGCCTAGACTTACAACTTTCCCTGACTTTTCAGTGAAACTCAATACACTCTCTTGAGCATTGCTTTTGATGACATGGATTGCTAACAAAGGCCCTTAATTATCAATAAATATCTTTCAAATTACTTATAAACTAAACACTTAAGCTAATTGCTTCCACTAATTAATTATGTAAAAATTAAAATCTTGATTATGAGAGAAGTCAAATTAAAATAAAATTCTTATTTTCACAGTTAGAAAAAGAACTATCATATTTTAGAACATCCCTATTAGCACTAAAAAAAAAAATTGGGCTAAACCAAGTTTTGAGCTATACTTTAAGTCACTCTTGGTTGAACCATTGAAAAATATTAGCTAGATTGAGCTATATTTGCTGGATAAGTTAGTTGCCTTGGGCTTTTGAGGTTAAAATGGACTATAACATTTTTGGGGCATGTATGTAATTCATTGGATTTTGTAAAATACTTATAAAAATTATAGCCCAATAACATGCAGCTGAAAATATAGAAAAATATTTAGATAGTCCTATGTAGTTTTTAGTCATTTAATCACCTAGATTGAACCTTTAGAATTTTTTGAAGGTAGTTAACCTGATCAATAGGAAACAAAGGAAGATTCTTAAGTCAACCAAGTCAAAGGAAAGTGCAAAATACACTTGAAAACCTATTCTCTTAAATTTTAAGAATATAGGTGTTATGGTTAGTTGACGAGATAATTAGTTAACAAATAAATATATTATTTTAATATTTAAGAAATTTAATGTAGCACCTACTTATATTGAAATTGTTAGCCACAATTCCACATTATTATTAATATGGGCAAAAAATTCAAAAAAAGTGACTAATAGTTTTAGTGGGGTTAATAACTAATTTTATGCTTATAAATACTTGTTATACAATTATTTTGAATATACACATTGAATCAATGAAATACAAGCCTTTCAATTTTATCTCTAACTTTTATGCCTTTAAATTTCAAATTTTGTTACTTTATTTATAGTTTTATTTATTACATGTTATGTCTTTACTTTTCTTTATTACAATTTTCAACTACAAATGTTAGTCACACTTAGTCATTTTTTGAACTAAGGGTTTCATTTAATAACCTAAGAACCTAAAGCTAAGAAACAGAGTCCCTTAGCATATCACTTAAATGTGGGAATCAAAAGCACATGTTAGATGATTAATTTAACTAATCCATCTAATTAGCAAGGAACAATTTTAGCATGCTTATGGAACTAGAAGAAAAGCTTTTAGTGAACTTCTTATCACTAGATCATGATTACAAGTTAAGCATGCACTTGCAATCAAGAAAAAGTTGAAGTGACATAGATATTATGCAATCAACTATAAAAAAGAATGGTGGCTGAAAAACTTCTAACCCTTAAGCTTCTCAGCCTGTTGTTATGCCAAGTTCATGCATGCCATCTTCGTCAACTATGACATTAATAACTATGAAACAACTTGTTACAATAACTCTACCATCAACTGTAGGTTAAGCAATTCCAACCATGGAAGAGATAGCCAAATAGAGCTAACCCCTGGTGATAACAACATCTTTCATCCATCAGGAGATTGACATTGGATTCAATGATCTTATGTATCAAATGTTTCATGAATTTATTGAGATTGTTAAGTCAATGGTACATAATGAAGTGTATGATGCTTAGGTGCAAAGGCAAGTACATATCAAAGAGCATATTTGTATCATCCTTTAGTGTTGATCAATCAATTGAGCATTCAATTCCAGTTTTAAGTGCCCTATGGTCATGAATCCAGTCAATCTTAGGGGCAAACATTGAATGAATCAGTATTACTACTTGTTTTGTATTATGAGCAAGTATATATGGCTAGATGACCACCTAACAGACTAGGTAACCTTGGTCTACCTTATATTTTGTCTAATCATTTGATTGTTAGTACCATCCCATAAGTGAATGTGCAAAGCACTATAATTTATCTTACAATTAATTATAAGGTATTTCCTTCTAGGGGATAAAAAAATTATGTTGAAGAGTAACAATGGAATTTACTTCCACCTTAAATAGCTAATCAACTAGTTCGCTTAGTAACCCCAAAGTAGCTAATCTTTCAGTAGGCAAATCCAGTTCCTTCACTAAGAGGAACTATATATAAGGTATTTGGAGATTTAGTTGGGGAATAGCTAGAGAATCCAATTCCACTTCTTATAAATAATCAAATTGCATATCTATACATGCCAAAGCAACTGAATGGTCATCAGTTAATTCAAGCTCCTCTTGCACCACTAAGACAAATAGTCCAATTTTAGTATAATTGTTAAACCATAATAAGTCAGTGATTGCTTAAGCTAGACTTGTTATGTCTTAATTGATTGACCCTAGCATAATTGTTGAAACAATAAGAAAACACTTTGGCATATAACTAAGGCCATTTGATAGATCTATTTACAAGAAATCATATTTTAACTAGGCAGACATAATGATGCCCCTATTAAGAGATTTTTGAACTCCTAGTTTTACTGTATTCTCAAGTTAGGTTGATAAGTTTACCATGAAAAATACAAGTAGATTTACTGCCCATATGGTAAAACAAATCAAAACAAGTATTATAAACTTTACTTAATCCCTTAATCATTAACTAAAACTGCTTTCATTTGGTATTCGTTTTTGCCACCTAACTCTTGTATAATTGGGTAGATATAGAAAAACTTTTCTATAACAAGTTTTACAAGTCATAGCCAAAAGTGACTATACTTGATGTCATGAATTGAAATAGCAAGTAGATGAGCTTGTAGTCAATTTCCTATAAGGATTTAGAAAGCTAAAAACTATATATATATGTGCAATTCCAAGAAATATAATATGCCACCGTAGCTATTTGTAATATACATCTTTAGTTAAGAGAAAAGTTGATAGCTCAAGAATATTTAGACTTGACTCAGTTATCAACTAAAACCATTTGAATTGAGCAATTCACTTTGAAAAAAGAGCATATGAGAGCCAATCAAGGAAAAAAAAGTTTATACATAATTTTTATAGTGGTGTCACACTTATAATATGACAACAAGGTGCTATAAATTTTTTAAAAAAATTCAATTTTCAAAAATAAAAACCAATTGAAGTTGAGTCACTACCAAAATTTTTGTTTTAAAAGACAAATTTTTTATAAAAAAAATTTATAAGAAAAATGATTTGTGAACTAGAAATAAATTTGAAAGTCAATTGTATGTGAAGAAGGTGTTAAACACTCCACAACATTCATTCTTAAAAACAGTTACCTTAATTAATTATATAAAATTAATATAATCTTAATCTTATTTTAATTACCCTAAAATCACATGTAGAAATAAAAAGAAAAGAAATTAAGAAAATAAAACTTAAAAAAATATTTATTTACAAATGTAGACTTGACCGAAGATAAAAAGTTAGAACCTATATATCCTATGAAAGAGATCAAAATTTACGTAATTTAACCAAATAAAAAACTGTGCCTCTGTGTGTGTGTGTGTGTGTTTTTTTTTTAATGAAATATTTTTATATTTTAGCTAACTTTTTTTCTTGATTCCTTTTTCTCTCTCTTTTTTTTGTCTTTTTGATTTTTCTTTAATTTTTTTGACTTGATTTTGGATTTGATTCTTTTTTATTCTTTTTGTATTTTTGATTTTTAAAATTTTTATATTTTTGATTAAATTTTATTTTTTATTTTGATTTTATTTATTTATTTATTATTTTTTGGATGTTTGCTTTTTGACAGATTTTTTGTTTTGATCTTTTAATATTTGTTTATTTCTTATTGTTACTTTTTTTCATGACTGTCTTTTTTTAATTTTTTAATTTTTTTTATTTTCTATATTTTTGTTTTGGTGTTTATTTTTTTAATCATTACTTTATATTTATTTTTTTGACTTTTTATGATTTTTTATTTTGATTTTTATGATTTTTCCTAAAAAATTTTTTATCATTATTATTATTTTTGGAACCTTTTTAGAGTATTTTATTTTTCCTTGAAAATTTTTTTCAAAAAGACTCTTAATCGAACATGGGCTATTGGAACCCAAATAAAATAAAGATCAAAAGGCAAGTGCAAAAACCTGAACAATATAGACATTCATGGAGAATTATTGCCACACGTAACAACATCTTCCGTGCCTAAGGAAACAAGGCATCTCACACGATAAAATTCTTAAAAAGGTTAAAATGAAATAAAGTGAAGGTGACACAAAAGTATTTACAAATACGATGACTTGCAACTCTGTGTGCCTTTGTTTATCCAATCAAAGATCATAGCACAAGTTACATCTTATTCAAAATGCATGGAGAGAATAGGAGAAAAACCCATGGAGCATCTTGTCTTGCAACCACCTAATCCTTCTCCCATTACTTTATTTCACCAATTCATGGGCCTCACACACAACAGAAGCAAAGAGGCCTATTAGTTTTAATTATTTTTTGCAAATGATTAAGCAATAAATGCATCAATACTTAAGCAAAAACCAACATGTAAAAGAGAAGTCCTGAAAGCCAATGAACACGTATATGATTCGCCTACACGGCAAGTGATTCAGAGAAATATACCTGATCAAAAAGTTATGCTCGGGTACTTATAGCAGGTATACATGGTTTCTATATCACTCTAGACAGTATTTACACAAGCTATGAAATCAAGTTTATACGCAGCCAATGGGAATCCAAAGCAACACCAAAATGTAGCAAAATATTGGAAGAATTTATTCAAATCACATACGGAAATTCGTAGTTTGGTAACCTTACCCCATGAAGCAGAGACGTCCAACATGAAATTATGCAGAAACTTTCAAATTCAAACCACACTTTTCAAATGAGAACTATAGCAAGGAAACTTAAACCAAATTTCTATCTAAAAAGCTTGAATATGATTGATTTCTCAAATTCAAATAATGAATTGAAATAGGTGATGGGAATCTCCAGCCAAATATTAAACTTATCCGAAATACAAAAACAAAACAGCAAACATCCAGATTCATTCCAAATCCTCCCACGTACAAGGTGCCCAAAACCCAGGACCATTAACAAGAATCCTCCACGAACCAGAGGAAAATGGCTGAATCATTCAAATACTTAAACTCCTTACATCATATCAGGACTTCGCCCTATCACATATGAATCGTACTTACAGAGACACATTCGGGATTTCAGAATGCAACATCTCATTTCCAGAGGACGAATCATCAAACCGATAGCTTATGGAATGAAGATTTAATCGGACAGAAATTTTACCTGTTCCGGTGACTCGAACTCAAGTGCTTCTATCACCTTATTCCTCTCTTTTCAATTCTTCTCCCTCTAATCTCTCCCTCAGTCTCCTCTTCTTCCTTCAATTTCTTGGTCTCCTCCCTCTTTCGCACTCTCTGCTCTATAATCACTCTTTCGGTCTTTCTTGTTTCTGTAAGAACTCCAACAGAATCCCCAGCCAAAAGAAGAAAAAAAATCCCCCAATTTCTGTCGCCTCCCCCAAACCTCCAACCGAGAAGAAAGCTTTAAAACCCAGGGTCTCTCTACTCCAAATCCATCTCGGTCTCTCCCCTTATCTCTTTCTCTCGCGTGACCTTTAACTGAGACAAGATCAAAAACTTCTCTCTCAGCCTCTCTCGCTGAATCTCAGGTCCCTCCTCCTCTCTCGTTTTATAACGGACTCATCCTCCTCTGTGCCTCCCTGCTCCACCAATTCGCAATGTTATTGCGCGTTCTACCTCTCCTGTCCTATAAGAGCTGGCGTCCTTGTTCGCGCTTCCTTTCTGGCTGCTGAGAGTCGTGCGTGTGGCTGGCAATCGCAGCTTTGTGGTTCCTTTTTCTTTTTCTAGTGAGCATTGGGCTCCTAGAGTTTTGGGCATTGGGCTTCAAGCTGGAGGGATCTATTCGGCTAGGGGCTTTTCATTTGTTTCTGCTCTTCCCATTCCTTCTTTTTGGTTTTTGGTTGGACTATTGGGCAACTGTTGAATAGGTGACCTGGCCCAAAAGAAAACTTAGGCTTTAGACTCTGCTTTGGGCCTTTTCTTTATTATTTTATATTTTCATATTTTTATTATTATATTATTTTTTAAGCATTTTTATTTATCTTTGATTTTAAATTTCTTTTAAGCAAGTGTCTCAGTAAAATATAATGTTCACAAGGGGATTATGTTAATGATCCAGAGTTAGCTAAATATCAAGAAGATTAGTCAATTGATGTCCTTGCAACAAAAATTTTAAGAAGAAAGTCGTATTCATATCCATCTTTAAGGCTTTGGAAAGATAAATAAATCATAAAATTACAAAATAGACAAAAAAAATTACTTATTGAATATCTTTAAAGTTGTTCAAATTTTTGACTATTTACTCAAAGATCAATAAATTAACTACCTGATGGATACAAAATTCCATCCATTGAGAAGTTGAAGAAATAAAAATATTATAATTGGCATTACTCATATAATCATGTTACCATTACTTGCATCATTTTTAAGAATGTAATCTAAAAAATTTTGAAGAGGGGAGTTTTAAGCTAGCTAATAAAGGCGTGGCTAAGATGATAGTAGATACAAATTTCTTTCCAACAGTGTTTACAAACATGATTTTAGCATCAAGCTTACCATTTCAGTCACCAAAATATAAATAGAAATAACTAATGCAAAAATAATGGAGAGTGAAGGAAAGAACATTATAACTTAACAAAGATTATGGACAAGAAGTTATGTAACTCACGTAGTTAAAGGTTATCATTTATAGGCCTAGCATTTTTGGCAAACTACAATACCTAAGATGAAAGAAGAACAACAACGTATTCGAGAGATTCCAAACTGTAAGAGTGGACTAAGAACTAGTTCTAAAAAGAAAAAGACAAGTAGCTAAATTCAATATTGAAAAAAGAAAATAACTATATGTAATGATGAGTAGTTGAAGTCACAAGACAAAAGCTAACGTTGAAAAAGGATAATAGTTCCTTAACAAATATATTGAAAAATGTCACAATAGCTATACTGATTAGTTGCTTTAACTCATACTCAGAAGAAGAGGAGATAGAAGCAATGATCTACCCATAAGCAAAGGCAAACACTTAAGATACTAGAAGAGGCTAAAGATGTGGTAAAAAAAAAATACAGTCACCCAAAAGGAATAGCACACTTGAACCAATATTAAATCATAAGCCATCAAAGGAGAAAATTATCCTAGGAAAAGATGACCTTTTGAATAAGGATAATGTTAAGTTATTTTTAGCAAATATTGATGTCATTGATATTATCTCAAGTGAGTTTTGGGCAAATGTAGGATAGCTAGAAGGTTTGAAAGGCAATATTTTCACTGAGGAAGCTAAATGGGCAGCCTTGTCGGCCATTGTTTAGGTTGAAAAACCCTTAAAAGCTATGACTTCACATTAAAGCCTTTATACATTAAAACTTACATTAATGACAAGACAATCACCAAAGTATTCATAAATAGGAGAGCTGTGCCGAATGTAATCTAACTATTACACTAAAGATGACCAACTTTATAAGAGAAGCAATAACTGCTATTGGACTATTAATAGCTGATACAACAATAGGATCCGAAATAGCTAATGTAGCATTTTTTGTTGTAGATGCCAAACCTACAAATTCAGTGCTATTATGTGGGGATTTGATCAATTCTAATTAATGCATTCCTTTTACGTTGCATCAGCAGCTCATGTTCGAGGAAGGTGAAAAAGTTAAAATGGTATTAGTTGACAATAATCCATTTGCAACTAATGTAAAAATAGCATAAGCTATATTTTACTCACCAAGGGCTTATCTAATTACTAGGAGACTACAAAGAAAGGTTATTAGAGTTATCCAACCTTAATCACAGGGCTTCAAAATGGAGATACAAATCAACAGGGCCAATCTATGGCTTTCCACACAATTGATTTATGGATTAACAATGTAAACTTATCAAAGACATTCTGTGATGACTAACTTTATTCACAACGGAAGCTAGAATTAAATTAATTAACCCTTAACACACTTGAAGGTAAGAAGAAAACTTAGAGCCATTTACAAGCTAGTGATTAGAAGAAGAATTAGAGTCCCTAATCAAGAAGTAGGTTTCTAGTTTTAAGGCCTAAGACCCTTTGATCGATGTTAACTTTGATATTGATGAAAAGCCCAAGTTAACTAGAATTAGTAGTTTTTAAAGAAGGAAGAATAAAATTAGCTAATTAATCTCATCAAATAGTACAAGAATTGTTTCGCTTGGAAATACTATGAAATGCCTAGGCTAGCTAAAGAGTTGGTCAAGCATTGATTGTCGATTAAAGAAAGATTTAGACTATACAAGTAGCCAACTAAAAGATTCAATCTAAGACTACTACCAAAGATTAAGGAAGAAATAAAGATGTTGCTAAAGGCCGATTTTGTATATACAGTAAGGTATGTGGAGTGGCTTTTGAACATAATTTCCTGTTGTAAAGAAAAACGAGCAAGTTAAGATTTGTATAGGTTTTTAGAACCTAAATCTGGCTACTCTCAAAGATGAATCTATCATGCCTAAGTAGATATATTATTTGATGTAGTGGCCAACCATGAGATTCTTACTTTTATAAATGGATATTCAAGTTATAATCAAATCTTTGTAACCAAAGAAGACATCCACAAAACTGCACCGTATTACCCTGGGGCATTAGGTGCCATTCAGCTTAAAAAATACTAGAACCATCTGCCAACGTGCAATGAATTTTATTTCCTATAACTTAATTAGTAACAATATTGAGATTTATATAGAAGATGTGATAGTCAAATCTAAGAATTTTGATCAATGTTTAGCTAATATAATGTAGAAATTCAAGAAGATGAGATTTCATGATCTCAAAATGAATCTAGCTAAATGCGTATTTAGAGTCTCAACTAAAAGCTTTGTTAATTTTCTTGTACATCGACGGGGAATTGAAGTAAACAAAAACAAGGCCAAAATAGTTTTAGGTGCAACACCACTATAAAATAAGAAAGAGTTATAGAACTTAATTGGTAAGATAAACTTCCTATAAAGGTTCATTGCCAACTCAATTGAAAAATTAAAATCTTCCTTGCTTGTACGAAAGTTGAAAGATACTGTTAAATTAATCTGGGGAGAAAAATAATAAATAGCTTTCAAACAAATCAAACAAAGCTTAGCTAATCAGACTTAGTGCCTCACTTGTTGGGTAAACTACAAAAGATGTACATCTCAACTGCTAAGGAATCCATTGGTTGCTTCTTTGTACAAGATGTCAAGAGTGGAACTGAAAGAGCTATTTACTATTCTAGTTGATTGTTAAATAATGCTGAGACTAGATATACTCCAGCGAAAAAACTATGTCTTTCTTTATACCATGTATGTGTAAAACTTAAGTATTACCTTTCACCTAGAAGACTTCTAGTCATATGCAAAATTGATATAGTAAAATATTTACTTAATAGACCTATCTTACAAGGAAGACTAGTGAAAAAGGCCATTAAGTTAAATACATTTGCTTTAAAATATATTATACTTAGGGCCATCAAGGGACAAGCTTGAGTTAATTTCTTGGCTCAACATTCATATCTTGATATTAAAGACCATTTAATCAAAGTTAACAATTATTTGCCACTTAAATCATGGTTATTAGCATTTGATGGATCCAAAACTCGAAAAGTTACTAGGTAGGAGTTACATCACTAATCCAACTAGTTATGTTGGGAAATTCATGTTCTAATTGAAACTAAGTTGTTTAAATAACCAAGTTAAATATGAGCCCTTAATTATTAGACTAAGATTATTAATATCCATGAAGGCTCAATTCATTCAGATAATAAGAGATTCTTAGCTAATCATTAAACATCTTACTAGAAAATATAGTTGCAGTAATATGAACTTATCACATTACTATAAAATAGCTAATGCTCTCTTTTAGTAGTTTGTTGATGTAATAGTTATGTATATATCCAAAGAAGAAAATGTGGAAGCTAACGACTTAGTCCAACAAGCTTCTGTGTTCAAGCTTGGGGATTTTAAAAGAAATCAAGAAATCTTTTGGATATATAAAATTATAACTATTGTCTAACAACTAGTTATTAATGATTAAAGAACATAATTAATCAACTATCTAAAGAATTCCTCATCTAGAAGTGATTTTAAGTTCAAAGAAAGAACCCTAAGATATGTCTTAACTGATGATGAATTATACAAAAGATGGCATGATGGCTTATTGCTAAAATGTTTGAGCAAAATGGAAGCTTTGTAGGCTGTGGGGGCAAGTTCATGAAAGAGTTTATAGATATCACATATTAGGGCCCAATATGAGATGGCTGATTCACAAATATAACTATTATTGGCCAATAATAAGAGCTAATTGCTTCAACTGTGTTAAAGGATATGAAGTTAGTCAATTGCATGGTCCCATTTAAAGATTGCCAGTTGATGAATTACATACAGTTATCAAACTAAAACTATTTAGAGGTTAGGCTATAGATTTAATAGGTAAAATTTATCCTCCTTTATCAACACAGTATTTGTAGCAACATATTACTTTACAAAAAGGGTATAGACATAATCAATGGTGAATGTCAAACAAATTGATGTGATCATATTTATTTAGTAACAAATCATCTATAGGCTTGGCATTCCTCAAACCTTAATAGCTGACCAAGGTATAGTATTCATAGAAGATAAAATAGTAGCATTTGCTCAAGAATATGGCATTAAAATAATTCATTCTACTTTATATTGTGCTCAAGCCAATGGGCAAGTTGAGGCTACCAACAAAATCCTAATCGATATGGTTAATAAAACTTTGGAAGACAAGCCTAAACGGTGGCATGAAGTTTTATTTGAATTACTTTAGGCATACAGAATGCTAAATGTACCATAATTAGTCTTAGTTCATTTTAGTTAACTTATAGCCAAGATGTTGTTTTGCTTCTAGCGATTATTGCATGGGAAATTCTATTTCAAATACATCATTATAGCTTTCTCTTATTATTATTGTCATCAGCTAAAAAGATGTAAGGGGTAAACTGTTAGCATTAAGAAATAATTTGGCTAAACCAAGCTTTGGGCCTATAATTTGGTCACTTTTGGATAACTCATGGGATAATATTTGTTGGATTGAATCATATTTGTTGGATAAGTTAGTTAAATCGGGCTTTTTTTGGATTAAAATAAACTATAATGTTTTTGGGCCATGTATGTAATCCATTGGATTTTTTAAGATATTTAAGGTATATATAGCCCAATAACATGTAGATGAAATATAGTAGAATATTCAGATATTTGTAGATAGTTTTTAGCTATTTAACTACCTTTTTACAAATTAAGGATTGAGTTTATGAAATATGTTCAAGGTAGTGATCCAAATTAGTTAAAAACAAGGGAAGATTTGTAAGTTAACCAAGTCAAAGGGAAATGCATAATACATTTGAATACTCGTTCTCTTAAATTTTAGAGATATGGATGCTATGGTTAGTTGATGAGATAGTTATTTAGTAAATAAATATATTATTTTAATCTTCAAAAAAGCTAATATGGCACTTATATTGAGATTGTTGGCCACTATTCTACATTATTGCTAATATGGGCAAAAAATTAAGAAGTAATATATGGTTTTAGTGGGTTTAATTGATAGTTTAGGCTCATACATACTCATTATACATTCATTTTGGACATACATCTGATTAATCAAATACAAGATTTTCAATTTTATTTTTTACTTTCATGCCTTAAAACTTCAGAATTTATTGCCATATTTTTAACTTTTTTTAATTGTATTTCAAGCTTTTGCTTTTCTTTATTACAATTTCCAACCATATGTGTTAATTACTCTTAATTATTCTTCAAATTAGACATTTCCTTTAGTAGCCGACAAATCCAAAGCTAAGGAATAATGTCCCTTTCTTAGCATATCTGTTGAACGTGAGAATCAAAAGTACAAGTTAGTTTATCAGTTCAACTAATCAATCTAAATTTGTAAATAACAATCCCTTTTTAAAGAGATGGGGAAAAAGTAGGATAAAAAATGAATAGAAGAACTAATATGAGTTGAAACTTTGGTCTTAAAATTTCACCACATTCTGGAGTCATGGTGTCCAAATAGATTGGTCTTGTCCTAATTTTCTAGCCCCTAGCAAACATCTACACCAAAAGATTACAATGCCTTCAGATTATCCAAGTTGCAAGTTTAAATAAATTCATAAGAAACAAGTAAATTTGACTCATAAACTTGGCTCCTAAACTTGTAAGAGTTTATGTAACATACTTAAGCTTTGAATCCTTATAATACTTTTTACTAATATATTGTCCCTTTAATTGAAAATTATGAAATAGGAGACATATGCTAGAGGTAGTCAAATGAGCTTCTTTTTTATATTATCTGAATGTAGGATTTCAAAAGCATAGTATCCATAAAATACATATACACCAAAAAAATTTGTGGAAATACTTTTACAGAAGTAAAAAAATTCCTTTCATATACTATCTAATCTAATTTACAATCCATCATGCTATTATTTACAAATCTTGAATTACTGACTTATAAAAGGTATGTTTTATCCACACAATCTTAACCTTAAATGTAAGTTGGAGGGCTCTTAATTTGGAACATTATGAGAATAGTATGAACATAAAATTCTAATAAATAGTAACAATTGGTAAAAACTCATGATGGTACCATTTGTATCTAGATACAATAATTACTTTTATGGCTATATTGTATTTATAGTAATTAAATATATAAGCTGTTAAAGGATATCTTATAATAAGACATGCATATTAATGGCAAAATAATATCATCCCATATATCATACTTATGGAAGAATAATATGCATTCTAATGATAGGATAATATAATCTCATATTACATGTATACTCATTTCTTTTTGAATATATTTACTAATTTTTATTTATTTATGTAAACTAGAACCAAATTATTGAATACTTTTTCTTAACTAGAGTATCCTTAGAGTAGATTTATAACAAAGAATTAAGCACTTAGAGGTCAACTCCTTTACTATTCTCTTTGAAGATCATCATCGTAGTTTCTAAGATCTTCTCCTTTTATTCTTTTTCTAAGATCATCTTGTTTCACATTGCCTTATAGGCATTATTTTTCTTTATCTAATAATCTCATAAAAAGTCTAAATGTAGACTTGGTTGTAGAATAATCCACATACAATGTTTCTCTTTTCAAAGATTATTCTTAATCACATGGACAATTAACTATAATTCAAGAAGATTTTTTAGAGCACATAAAATGGATAATGCAACATAAAAATTAACTTACATTACTTTAGCATGGATATCATATCCTAATTTGAACATTTAATAATAAAATGCATAACTTATTGATCCCATTTATTTTAATTTATGCATGTAAAATTCTAAATTAACTCAATATTATAAATTAACTCTAAATTAAATTAGATATAATATTGTCATATTCTAAATTAAAAGAGAAGAATTGTTTCACAGAGACACCCTAATTAATTTGGCATAATTACTTTGGTTTATTCAAAATTCTAGACTAATTTATATAAAAATTACTATAATCATGAATTAAAATATGTCAGCAGCAAAATGCGCAAAGAGAAGCTTAATTAATTTGGAGATTATTACTTGTTAATTTATACATTTAAAACCTTAAATTAATTCAAACATATTACTAAAAGAGAATAAAATCCTAAATTAACTCAGATATAAAAATTACTATAATCACACTATAACTATAAATTTAAAATACTAAAAACATTGTTATTTCCACCTTATATCTTAGATTTTTTTTTTTTTGGGGTCTCTCACTGTTTCTTTCTCGCCTCTTTCTCAAGTTTCTTCTCTTCTATTGCAGCTTCAGTTTGGTGCAGAAGTGTAGGGTAGGAAGGACCTGAGGTGTCCACACCTCAAGCATAGCAGCACACTTTTGCTGCTCAATAAACATCCTAGTATCGGCTCCTAAATGCTTCTGTTTTATTATTATTATTATTATTATTATTATTATTATTATTAAATGACTAGTTCTAAGGCTACATAGCTCCTGAGCTGTGCAGTAGAAAACACTCTCCCAAGGAAGGAAGGCATTTATTTATAGTGGAAGGTCGGAAATGAGATTATGCCACGATTTTAGTTTAATATTGAAAAAATTATACTCAAAGATTTAAGTTTCACAAAATTTATAATAAAAAAATCTAAGAAATTAAAATTATTTTTAAAGATTAAAGTTATTAAAACTTATTATTAAGATTTAAAAAAATTATAGTTTAAATAGCTTTAATAATACTTTTTTAAAATTTGATAATAATTTTTTTAAAATCTTAATAATAAATTTCTTAAATTTAATAATAATTTTAATTTAAAAAATTTTTATTATAAATTTTACAGAACTTGAATTGTTAAACGTAATTTTCCTTTTCATATTTCCTTCCCTTAAATGCCCATCTTCGTGGGGGGTATGGGGTGTGCATTTTCATTACATCAAGCGTATTGCAACATGATACACTTGGCGCCATCTTTGTGGCTAATGCATTAGATTATATTCCAACTGCTTCATATGTACGCTGCACGCATCATATTTTCATATTTACAATTTTAAAGACATTACGTTATTTTATTTTAGTTTAGTTCATTTTTATTTTGATTATACTTTTCTAAAATTATTTAAATATATGCATATTTTGCTTTATTTTTCTTTTAGACATATACTATTATTTAAGATATGCATGCTATTTATTTATTTTTAAAATCTCTAGGTAAAAATATTTTTTAATGTAAGTTTTATTAAAGTCTATTTCTTATTTAGAAAGATACTAAATTAATTCTAATTTTACTAAATATCATTATTTAGTTCATTCTACTTAATACATATATCTATTTAAATTTTAACTAAGTACAAAATGTCATAAAATCAAATAATTATATTTATTAAAGTTTTAACTTATTATTACACGTTAAAAATTCACATGCTTCATTTTAACAGTGATGATTAATTAAACATATAAGGTATCATAATTAAATAGCTACGTCAAATCACATATCTTAACTTATGTCAGATTTAATTATCATATTATTTATATATTTACTTATCCTAATTAGAAGAGGACGTTATACTTTATATCCTCCAATATATGGCTATATATACAATATTATGAAAGTTAGATGGAATTTTATAGATATTAAGTGAATTTTTGAAAAATTAGAAAAATATAATCTTAATTTCAAACATATTTCTAAGGACACATATATGAAAATTTTTAGTATAGATTATAATGTATAAATACTAATTGACAATATGAAGTCCAAAATGCAAACAAATGGTTCACAATGCAGAGTATTATTTTTTTAAAAGAAAAAAATTGATTACAAATTTTTGAGTCTTGCACAGCAAAGTTTTGCATTAAAAAAAAATGTCAATACCTCAAGCTGCTCTTCCAATTTCTACTGAAGTTTAATCTGATGCCTCAGAGCCTTTGCTATTGGGATTTCTATGTTGTTTTTATGTCAACTAGTCAAGAAACCATTTTTTTCCAATCTGAGAACGTGCCAGTAATATGAATTTAGGGTCTTAAATATATTAAGAACTCAAAATAGTTAACAAAAGCCTAAGGCAAAATCCCTCATCCTTTATGTTATTGACAGTAATGCAGTTCCTAAATAAATAATAACATCCGTATCGAAGAAACTTGTTAATAATCAGGTAAAACTTGACATGGGCATTTAAATTTGTGAAAACTTGTAATTGTACTTAAAACTGTGAATACAAAGTGCAGCATGTTAGGTATCACATTTTTGTTCTAACTATTGCAAGAGATTAGAGGAGCAATGCTAAACTTAGGCCATATACATCTCCAGAATTCATATCATAAAATTTATTAAATGCAGATGAATACCTAATACAAGGTAACAAAAAATAATGAACTCCAATGGAATTTTTTTCACTATCATCATCAACTCAAGAATCCCATATGAAGAGATTTGGTGCTAAATCTATTGACCTCTATTTCTTGACTTTTTCAAAAACTCAACGACAATAATATAGTTGAAATTGAAGAAACATATATACCAAAATATTATTTTGTATTTAGTAACTTATTATGTTATAATTAGTTTATGGCAAATTGAGTTTATAGTATCATAACTATTTTTTAAAAGATTTTTTTACAAATTACTTAAATCTTTAATTATTAAATGATACCTAACCTGGTGACTCAAGTGCTCTTCATCAGTAAATGAGTGTTTTTAATCCCAAAAAACAAAAACTTTGTTCTTTAAATTTGGAATGAGTTAGAAAGTTGAACGTGGTCTTAAAAAATTTATTTTACACATTTTAAAGATGTTACAATACTTTTTTAATGACTAATTCCATATAAATAAATGATAATAAGTTCTGACATGATAAAAAAGAATTTAATAAGATTATTATTGGGACTTAAATACACTTTGGTCCCTAATTTTATAAAGGGATTCTATTTGGTTTCAAAATTAGAAATAGACATTATGGTCTTTCTAATTTTCAAAAATGATTCAATTTTTCCCTTTTGTCATGTTATTGTTGCCACAAAAGTATATATATATAAGTACACATATTGTACGAGTAATAGAACAATAAATAGATAATCATTTCCATAAGGAATTAACATGAAAGTTGTAACATTTGATTTTTTTGTAAAACACTGAAATGAGTCAGTTTTCAAAAATTAGAATAAAATTCTAAATAATGAAAAATAAGGATTTGAGCCTTGAGTTGCTAAAAAATCAGGGTCACAGTGATTCAAAAAATTTATCGAAATGCTAATAGTATTTTCGTAAATAAGTGAAATTTTAGAAAAACATATAAGAGGACTTTTTAAATGAAAGCTTTGACTTCTCCGGAGTTCTTAGAGACTCTGAAAACCATGAGAAACTTTGAAACAGTTAAAACCCCTCCGATGTAGGTTTTCCAATGTCGATTGACCTAAACTTTGACCGATTCATTCAGGAAGGTTTTAACTCGTATTTGAGTGATTCCAATGGCATTTTACTAAATTAGAAACTTAAATTTTATAATGAAAAAGATGATTTTCAAAAAGGAGCTAAAACAAAGCCAAATCAGAAATGTCATTACGAATGGCAAAATTGAAAACAATTTTAAAAAGAAAGCTTCTTTATTCTTCTTTAAAGTTCATGTTCACTCTCCCTCATTTTAGACATGCTTACTTCTACCAAGAAACAGTGGGGAAGACTAGAATTTTTAGGCGTATAAGAGACGAGCCAAAAGAAGGAGAAAAAACCAAGAAAAAGTGAGAAATCATGGAAATTTTGTGTTCCTCCTTTAAGGAATCTTCTCTCCTTTCTTCCTTTTCTCTTTTTATGCATTCAATTGGTAATTTGGGGGCTGTTTTTGGTTCAGTACAGAAAGGAAGTGTTTGAAATCTTGGAAAAGCAACAAACCAAGGAAAAGAGCTCTTGAAAGCAAGTGGAATTTCAAGGTAACTCTTTGATTCATTGCTTTTTCTTGTTTGCTTCTTCCTTGATGTATTTTTGGCCAGAACAGACCCAAGAGGAGGGAAGGGTATTTGTTCAAGAACTATTAAGAATTAGTGAAATTAAGTTATAGAAAGATGGAAAATTTTTAAGAAATTTTAAGAAAATCCATTAAACTATAAGTTGGAATAATGTAGAGCACTTAGGAGAATTGTAAAAACTGATTTAATCTATGAGTTTCCTTGGCTATTTAAGTGTGTCTTTGAACTTCTAAGACTCCTAGAAACCTCCCTAAATGGTCTTCCCATCAAGAAAAAATCAAGAAGCCATTGAGCCTTATTAATGCTCTATGTTTCAACCAAACAAGGATAGCATAGCTAGGGAAAGTTTTAAATTTTTTCAAACCTATTTTTGAGTCATATATGATGAATGAAAGTGAGAGAAAACCTTAGAAAAATTTTAGGAGGTCTAGAGAATAAATTGATACCATAGATTCCATAATGTAACTTAAGGAAGCAACATGTACTTAGACTCTTGATTTTAATTGAGTGGTGACTCCAAGAGGCTTGAAAGGAGTCAAGAATCATATATGAATGGAGAGAATAGAGCCTAGAATTTATTTGAGGGGTGTTGCTTCATTATGTGCATTTTGGAACTATAAAGAGGTTATTAGCCCAAGCTAAAGTTTAAGAAAAAAGTATGACTTTAGAAATAATTTCATAAACCTAATTGGCTTCCATAAATTATATTTAGGCTAAGAGAAACTAATCCCACACCTTTATGTGTGTGAAGCTGAGAAAGGGGGGACAAATCCAAGGAGAAAAGTGTGTGATTTCACCAAAGATAGCTCTCTCTCTCTTTTCTTCTATGCATGAATGAATGTCTACATTATTTTTAAATGTATGTATGTGTATTTTAAGCTATGAATTATATTTTAGTATGATGCTTATATTCCATGGAACCATAGTATTACATTATATATTCAAATGATGCTTAGAATGTTTGCATTGGTTTGCTTAAATATAGAGAGACCAAGAACATTCTATCTTCTGTAAGGATGAGCCAAGAGCCTTTAGAAGTGGTTGAGACCAAAAGAAAGTCTCCCAAGAGCAAGGCTTAGTTCAAGGCCTTTGAGAAAAAGGGTGAAGTAAGTCCAAGAACTTTGAAGGAAGTAGGTGAGGCTAATCCATTCATTTGACAAACCTAAATATGCTATGTGTGTTTTGTGTAAATGCCAAGAATGCATCTTTAACCATTTCAAATGTTAGTATGCCATGCATGCACTTTAAGGCTTGTATTACATTCTTTATGCATGATTGAATAGGAGATGAGCTATTGAGATTCTTTGAATTTTACTCCCTCATCTCCAATATCTTAATATGCTAGGTCGAGCCAATAAACAAGGAAATGGAAGTCACCAAGGTGGAAGATAAAGCTTTGGCCTTAAATTGCTTGATTTTGCTTATGTTGTAACCAAAGGAATGACACATGATATAATCTTTTGATAGAATTGATATACAATGAATGGAACATGTGTAAATATCCTAATAGATGATGTATGTATGAAATTTGATAATAAATAGAATGTATTGCAATTTTTAAGTATTGAATGGCCATTTCAAGTACATGTTTCTTAGCATATGGCTTGGGGATGGAAAATGAAATTTTGTGTTCTGGACATTTACACCTTTGAGGCAAGTTTAGAGAGTCTTTTTGGACCATTTCCACATGCCCAAGTGGCCACAAGAACCTTAGGAGCCATTTTGCCCATCTTTGAACCATTAAAAGGCATAAAATGATCCAAATGACACCCTATAGCACATTCTGACCAAATGAAGGAATTTCTCCATGAAATTTGGCAGATATGTATAGCTTATTGAGATATTTTTAGGAAGCTAAAGTACAGAAAAAATAGAGCTCTACAAAATTAGTTATGAATTTTTAAAGTTGAAATTTTTAATTGGTTCTGGTATGTACATTGTTCATGTGCTTAGATTTGTATTCTATGTCATCTGATAGGCAAATGGTGTCTAATACTTGTGAAATTTTACAACCATAAACTAAAGATCATAAGCTTTCTGTGGCCACCAATATCACCTCATTTGAAGGTTTGAGCAAAGAGTTATGCGTTTTTAAAATTTGCTGTTAGTAGCAATAGTGCCCCCTAAGTCCAGTTACTATTTTATAGATTTTCAATAGCTAAAGACATCTATTTCATTCTAGAATTATTTTTTAACATAAAATAACATCTGTAGCTTTCTAGAATGACCAAATTGGTATAATTTTGATTTTCTTAGAATTAGTTATGAATTTTGAAAGTTTATATCAGTAATCTCAAACAATGGCCCAGGAAGTAGAGACCTCAGTAGCTTTTTAGATGTCAAACATTTTTCCCTTAATATTTCACGAGCTGAAATTATTTTTACCATGGGGTAGACATCCAAAGCTTTTTGGAATGGTAAATTTTGTTGGATTTCAATTTTTGTGGATTTAATTATGAATTTGGGAAATTGTGACAAAAAAATTGAAAATCTAATCGTGGCTAATTCGTGGAAATTGGTGTGTTTCATCCATGTGTATGAGTTCCAAGCCACTTTCTTAGGTGGTTTTGAATTGTATTAGTGTAATTAAATATATGAACAAGTTTAATGAGTCCCCTTGGTCTATGGAATGTCGAATTAAAAATTTAGCCACTACACAACGCAAAAAAAAACTTAATATTTTAAGGTCTCTTTCTTGAGAACTTACATGCTTCATGGAATAGAACCTAGAAATAGCATGAAATGAGTCGTGATATGATGGTGTTACAAAAGTAGTTGCTAAGTATTAAAATTCATACTTTGATCTAAATCAAACCAATAATAATAAATATGAAAATAAAAAAGATAAGAAAATAACAAAATAAAAGTGGAAGTTCTCTTTCGGATTGCAAAGATAAGAGGTGCCTAGACTTACAACTTTCCTTTACATTTCATTGAAACTTAATACACTTCCTCTAACATTGCTTTTGATGACATGGATTGCTAACCTAGACTCTTAATTATCAATAAGTATCTTTCACATTACTTATAGACTTACCATTTAATCTAATTGCTTTCGCTAATTAATTAATTAGAAATTAAAATTTTGACTGTGAGAAGTGAAACTAAAATAAAAATATTCTTTTCATAGTTAGAGAAAGAATTATCATAATTTAGAACATCCCCTTTTAAAAAAAGTAGGGGAAAAATGCAAGACAAAAAATGAATAGAAAAACTAATATGACTTCGGACTTTGGCCTTAAAATTGCACCACATTTTGCAATCATAGCGTCTAAATAGGTTTGGTTTCGTCCTAATTTTCTAGTCCCCAAACAACATTTACATTGAAAGATTATAATGCCTCAAGGTTGTCCAATTCACAAGTTTAAATAAATTCGTGAGAAACAAGTAAACTTGACCCATGAACTTGTTTCATAAACTCATAAGAGTTTATGTAACATCCTTAGCTTTAAATCCTTATAATACCATTACCAATATATTATCCCTTTAATTAAAAATTGTGAAGTAAGAGACATATGCCAAAGGTAGTTAGATAAACTCTTTCTTTATGTTATCTAAATGTACGATTTCCAAAGTATAGTATCCACAAAACATGTACTAAAAAAAATGTGGAAATGCTTTTAAAAAGGTATAAAATTCTCTTCATCTATTGTCTAGTCTAATCTATAGCATGCCAGGCTATTAGTTGCAAATCCTAAATTATAAAGGTGAGACTAATAAAAGGTATATCTTATCCACACAAATCCCAACCCTAAATATAAGTTCTAGAGCCATCTTCATCTAGACAAATCATGAGAATGGTAGGAATGTAATATTCTCAGTAGATAATAGCAATTGGTAAAAACTTATGATGGTACCAATTGTATCAAGATATAGAAATTATTTTCATAGCTATCTTGCATTTGCAGTAATTAAATACATAAGTTGTACAAGGATATCTTATAGTAAGACATGCAAATTGATGGCAAAACAATATCATCTCATATAGCATAATTATGGCTAGTGTTTTTAAAGTTAGACTGATTATTGAACTGATGGAGATATTAATTCACGATTTATTAATTTAATCATGGTTGAACCATAGTTAGATCAATGATAAATAAATAAATGAATAATTTTTAATTTATATATTAAAAATATAATATAATACATAATAATAAACAAAAACTAATAAATTTTAAAGATTTCATTACTTATACAAATTTGAACCACAATATATATTACAAAATATTCAAATTTTGTAAAAATTCTTCCGTGTTAGTAAAATGATTTATTGTTTTATTTCTTATCATACAAAAAAATTTAAATTTATTGTTATATATATATATATATGTATTCTATGTATAAGTGAATAACAAAAATCACAAACTTATTTTTTTAAAAATTATCTCATCTTAAACATTAATATCATTCACACAATCCATTTTTCTCATTCCAAAGCTTAGACCACTTTTTTTTTTTAAATTTCCTATTCCTAATATGCCCTACATACATTACATACAACTATCTTCCATTAAACCAAAATTTGAAAGTCCCTTAAAACCAACTCCTCATTTACTCTAAAATGGATCTTGTTGATTGAGCATTTTAGTCAAGTGCTTAATTGCTAAAATATGGATAGTCCATATTTGAATTAGATGATTCAAATTTTAAACTTCTTTATTTTTTTAAAGTTCAATTATTACTCTTTTAGGTTTACAATTGGAAGACTATTTTTATTTTACGCTCTATTTCCTTTATAAAAAATAATTATCAAGATTGATTGATCTGAATGATCTAGATTTTGGGAATTGAGCAATAGATGAATAAGGCAATAGAGAGGATCCAAGTTGCATTTACTCTGCCCACATAGGCATTGGCACATTGTTCAATGTACATCCTCTTCTCTATGGCTCTGTGCACTTCTTCTCCTCCACAGCTCCACCCACAAGCCATCTCTAGTACTAGCATGCTTGCAAAGAGATTACCTACCACTTGGGTTCCCATGGAAGAGGAAAAAGAAGGATGGTGGTGGTGTGAGGAGCAACTTGTTGAAGAGAGTCAAAGCATATTTAAACCTTGAAATTGATCTCATCTTTGCTCGTTAATCATCTTTAGATCTCATTTTTACTTTGATTTTCTTCTTCATTCTAATTTTTCTTGGAAAATATAAAACCATTAATCGATTAGTTTTCATCATTTTACTAGTTTTTAATTGGTTTAACAAGTTTTTAATCAATTTTTTGATAAGTTGATTTTAAAGGTTAACTGGATTGGCACCATGTATGGTTCATTTGTTTTCTAGTTCTACTAGTCGATTTGATCAAGTTTTCAAAATATTGCTTATAGCAAAATGATATCATCTCACATTGTATACATACTTATGGTAGAAAGATATCATTATATTTATCATTTCTTTCTGAATATATTTGCCAATTTTTACTTATTTGTGAATTGGAACCAAATTGTTGAACACTATTTCCCAACTAGGATGTCTCTTAGAATTTGGTCTATAACAAAGAATCAAGCAATTAAATGTCACCTCATTTATTTTTCTCTTTGAGAATCATTTCTACAATTCCCAAGATCTCCTCCTTTTAATCTTTTTTCTTTTTGAAGAACATCTCTTGCTTCATATTGATTTATAGGCATTATTTTTCTTTATCATTCATAATGATCTCATAAATAGTCTAAATGCAAACTTAGTTATAGAATAATCCACATACATGATTTCTCTTTTCAAGAATTATTCTTAATCACTTGGATGATTAATCATAATTCAAGAAATTTTCTTAGAGCACATAAGATGGATAATATAACTTAAAAATTAACTTATAGTACTCTAACATGAATATAATATCATAATTTGAACATTTAATAATAAAATGTATAATTTATTAATCCCAATTATTTTAATTTATGCATGTAAAATTATAAATTAACTCAATATTCTAAGTTAACTCTAAATTAAGTTACATGTAATATTATCATATTCTAAATTAAAAGAAAAGAATTATTTCACATAGAGAGCCGAATTAATTTGGGTATAATTACTTTAATTTATTCAAAATTCTATACTAATTTATGTAAAAATTACTATAATCATAGATTAAAATATGTTAGTAGCGAAATACTTAAAGAGAAGCTTAATTAATTTGGGTAATATTACTTTTTAATTTATACATTCAAAATTTTAAATTAATTTAAGCACATCATCAAAAGAGAATAAAATCATAAATTAACTCAGATATAAAAATTACTATAATTTCACTATGACTATAAATTTAAATATTAAAAATATCTTAATATTTAAAATACTAAAAAAGGGGCTTATTGTTTTTACCTCAGAGCTTAGGATTTCTTCTTCTTTATTTTCTTTCGTGTCTTACTATTTCTCTCTCGCCTCTCTCTCAAGTATCTTCTTTTCTATTTGGTGCAAAGGTCCGGGGATGGAAGGACCCCGGGCTGAGCAGCACACTTGAAGTGCTCAGTAGACACTCTGGTTTCAGTCTCCAGAGACATCTATTTTTTATTGTTATTTTTTAACATGAGTGTTTCTTAGGCTACGTAGAAAGCACGCTTTCTGGAAAGAAGGCTTTTAAGAATAGGGGATGGTGGGAACCACATTTTCAGTTCATTATTTCCCTGCTTAAATGCACGTTGAGGGCCGCAGTTTCATTAAGGAAAATTACAGTGATGGACTTTAAATTTAAAAAAAATATTTTCAAAAAGATTTAATTGTAACATTAAAAAGATTTAATTATAATTTTAAAAAAATAAATTGTAAAAAGTTATAAAATGGTTATTGACTATCAATTTTATTAAGATCCTTCACTAGAATTTTCCCATCTTTATGGTTTATGCATAAGATTATATTCCAATTGCTTCATATGTACGCTGCCGGAATCTTAATTTACAATTTTAACACATTATGTTATTTTATTTTAGTTTTCATTATACTTCTCTAAAATTATTTAAACATATGCATCTCTTTCTTTATTATTCTTTTAGACATATACTATCAATTAAGATATGTATGTTATTTACTTATTTATTTATTTTTAAAATCTATAAATAAAAATATTTTTTATGTAAATTTTACTAACGTTATGTCTTATTTAGCAAGATATTAAATTGATTTTAATTTCACTAAATATCATTCTTTAGTGCATTCTACTTAATGCATATATCTATTTAAATTATAACTAAGTACAAAATGTCATTAAATCAAATAACTATATTTATTAAAATTGTAACTTATTATAACATATACAAAATTCATATAATTCATTTTAATAGTGATAATTAATTAAACATATAAGATATCATAATTAAATAGGTACATCAAATCACACATCTTAATTTATGTCACATTTAATTAACATATTATTTATATTTTTACATATCCTAATTAAAGGAGAATGTTACAGTTTGCATCCTTTGGTTATATCTACAATATTATGAAAGTTAGGTGGAATTTTATAGATATTAAATGAATTTTTGAAAAATCATAGCAATAAAATTTTAATATCAAACAAATCTCTAACGATGCATATATTAAAATTTTTAGTATGGATTATGAATGTATAAATACTAATTGACAATATGAAGTCCAAAATGAAAATAAATGCTTCACAACGCAGATTATTATTAACTAGAATGGCCTTGCACGGAAATCCATGCAACAAAAAAACTGGATGCATGCACGCAGTCCGAAATGAGCCGTACTGTTTACGGCTTCAGAACAATGCGCCTTCCTCCAGAGATTATAAATATAAAGATTTTAAAAGATAAAAATTCATTACAGATTTTTTAATATTGTACGGCAAAGTTTTGTTTTAAAAATTATCAATACCTCAAGCTGCTATTCCAATTTCTATTGAAAGTTTAATCTGATGCCTCAGAGCCTTAGTTATTGGGATTTCTATTTTTTTTTTAATGTCAACTAGTCAAGAAAAAAAATTTTCCAATCTGAAAATATGCCAGTTTTATGAATTTAGTGTCTTGGATATATTAAGTACTCAAAATAGTAAACAAAGGCTTAAGGCAAAATCCTTCATCCTTTATGTTATTGACAGTAATGCAGCCCATAAATAAATAGTAACATCTCTATGGAAGAAGTTTGTTAATATTCAGGTATAACTTGACATGGACATTTAAATTTGTGAAAACTTGTGATGGGAATGGACTCACTGGTATTGTTCACTTTGTGTTGTCCTTGATTTTTTTTTTTCTGGGGAGCTTTGCTGTCTAAATCTATACTTCTACACATTGACAAGTCATACATAAATTTAGTATCCAAATGGCAAAATTATGACAATGGCGAGTCAAGACAAGATAACGAAGGACAGAAAGGAAGAGATGAGTTAAAATGGTCATTAAAAGTGATGCCACCAATATGTTACTGCACATAGGGCTCCAAACAATCATTATATTATATTATATCAACTTTGCACCTGTAAGTTGAATAAGAGTTTTATTTTGGTGAACAGAACACTATCCGTTTCTAACCTCAGTTATTAGCTAATCAAATAAATGACGTATTGGTTCTTCAATATTGAAGGATTGCATGAAATAAATTCTAGAATTTTTTTTTCAGGGTATCATTCTCATTCTTCCTACTAGTACTATTCTCTAGATTCTAGACATTATCTGGAAAGTCCGTAAAATAATTTTTTGGAAGGGCAAAACGGAAATAATCATGGGCATCAAATAAGACAAGAGGTTAATTGTTGGTATATCTCACTTGAATCAAACCTATGGTTACCAGGAAAGCATTGCAAGTATAAGATAAGTGGACTCAAAGAAATCCCTTCAGTGGAGCTTTAGATATTAGAGTAACTACGATAATCAAACAGCTAAAGAGATGAAAGTGGAAAGAAATTGGTGGCTACAGAATCCAAGATTACTGCTACCCCTGCTGCAAATTAAAACAGAACAAAGGCACTATGGAGGGTAATGCAACTAGCTAAGCAGAAAGAGCTAATGAATGACTTTGCATATTGTCATGTGCAGCATGTTATGTAGCCAATTTTTGTTCTAACTATTGTTTGAGATTAGAGGAGTAATGTTAAACTTAGGCCATATAAACTTCCAGAATTCATATCAGAAAATTCATTTAAATGCACTTGAATACCCAATAAATGGTAACAAAAAATAATGAACTCCAATGGATTTTTCATTTTTACTTGCATCAACTCAAGAATCCAATATGAAGACATTTGGTGCTAAATCTATTGACAACATGTCTTTGGGTTACGTAATTTGAATGCCCAGTTTCTATAAATAGTTCATTACTTCTCTCAATCAGTAAAGCTATGCACGATACTTACTTGACCAGTTATTCACTTATCATACATGATATGCACTTGCTCATTATTGAAATAGCCATCTTTTATGAAAATTTCAGAGCTTTTAGAATATTCCTCACAAAAAATATCTGAAATAAGCCCACTGCGATGAACTTCGCTTTGATGTATTGGTAAAGGTGATACTTGGTTGAAGGTTAGATTTTTTTTGTTTGTTTAATTCCTTTCTCAATTACCAAGATCTGTTTCTTTTTCTTTAAAGCACAAGGGCTTGGGCCAGAATGAAGCGGTACTCTAAAGCAAGACGTCTTTCTGTTTGGGTCATATTGGAAAACAAGAATTTTGTAGTTATGTTGGAGAATTGGATAGGCTCGTCAATGGATTGCAAGCGCTTTCTCTTCCTTTTTGGTGGAAAATGGGCCTTCATTTTCCAATTTCACCGTCCATCGAGTCCCCCACGGAGAACCCCCTTCCCACGGAACTGTCCCTCCACTTGCTTTCCTCTTTCTCATTTGCCCAAAGTTCACTGTCTTCTCCTCCTAACTTGCCTTACAATATTCTTCATAAATTTCGACCTTCCCCGTCCAATCTCAAACCTCCCCTGATCTATAATGCCAATCACAATTTCAAAACTCCTCATCCACCCATTGCCATGGAGAATTCTGGGCTTTGGGTCAAGTATAGTTGGATTCACCTGTCATGCCCTGAGCCCCTCTTTTTTTGACTTGTTTGGCAACTTGAGCTTGCTCAAAATTGTCATCTACAGTGTCATAAGTTTGATCTTATGTACCTTGATGCTCTTTGTTAAGAAATGCAGGGGATTCACAAGGAATGTTCTAGTGAGAGCACACGTGGGTTTTCTGGTTTTAATGCTGACCTCCCTCTATTCCTTTTGGGAAGACCGAGCTAGCCAACAAGGAAACGAGGAAAAGGGATCACATGGGAGAATCTTAGACCTGTGTTCGTGTGGGGCGTTTGGGTTGATGTCACCGAGCTTGTCAAGACAGCTGGAGCTTGGATTCGAAGTGGGTATCTTCAATGTTTTCGTTGGGTGTTTCTTGGTGACGCTGATGAAGATGAACTTCAAATTGGCCCCAGTTGCGGCATTCTTGTGTTATGTGCTTATAAATGTTTGATCCTTCTCCGATTCTCTGCTGGAAATGCGTAAGCGACGTGAGTCTGGTGACACAGTAGATAGCAACAAGACAAATACTGGCCCCTGCTTGGTAGAACCAAGGAAATGGAAAAGCAAACTGATTTCGTCACTCAGTGCTGTTTGGTAGCTAGAAATTTACCTAGAAAGGGGAAGTTGGCTTCCATCACAACTTGTTGCACTCTAACACGAAGCGGGAAGCCTGGAGGAAATCCACAAAATGTCCAATTTGTTCCTTAGGATCGTACAATTTTATATCGTTTCATTTCCTCCACCTAAACATTTAATTTATTAAATTAATAGCTATAATAATGCCAGTAAAAACATGTTATATTACATATTATGTTATTAAGTTTTGCAAAAATATATATTTTTTAAAAATTGAATTTTTAAATTTTTTTAATTGTCTAATTTTGACACAATATTTGTATGAATTCATTTTTGTCATCAAATTATTTTAATAATTTTTAATTAAACACAAAACCAAAAATTAATAATATATAATATTTAAAATAATAAATAATATAAATAATAATTAAAAAATAAAAAAATAAACATTCAATCATGAATTATTCAATTAAAATTCAATCAGATCAAAGTCCCAACTAAATGTCAATTGATGAAACCAGCTAACACATTCATTGTCACAATGCACAATGCATTACCACAATGAATTATACATATATAATATATATTTATATTATATATATGTATATATATGATAATATAAATAAATAAATATTATTATTTTATATTATATTACTCTTAAAAAGAATAAAAATAAAAATATAAAACTTTTATTATTAAAATAATAAATAATAATTATGTTAAATAAATAATAAAATAGTATTTAATATTAAAATTAATATATATATATATATATATATATATGTATATTAAAAATTATAAAAAATAAAACTACCAATTAATGCAAGGATATGATATATATATATATGGCAATGTACACACACATACAAATATATATATATATTATACTTTTTAATATGTATTATTTATACATTAAAATATATATTATTATAATATATATACTTTATAAATTTATTATATATATATTATATTTAAAAAAATTAATATATATCAAAATATTATATATAAAATTATAAAATAAATAATTTTTTTATTTTATCTAATATATATATATATAATATTATATATTACGAAAATAATTATTTATTTTATATATAATGTACAATAAAATATATTTATAAAATTATAATATGTAATATAAATATAATTAAAATATATTTGTTATATTTATAGCATCCGTACTTTGTATATTGTGAGGGTATTTTTATTCTTTTTAATTATCTTCGATTCCATTCTTATTTTATCAATTTAACCAAATAAGTAAATACAAATATAATCATTTTCACCACCTACTTGTCTGAATATAATTTATTTCATTATATTTCATTCAACTTTTCTTTTTTATTTCTATCATTAAAAATTTTATATACCAAATGAGTTGAGATGACGATAAAGATTTTGGGGATGGCAAAGATAGTAATAATACAAACGAAGGTGTATTTTAGTATAAAAATCCTTTTTTACAAATATTAAATAGAATGTAATTGAATTAATTGTGTTAGTATGATAAAAAAAAGCAAGAAAATAATTTTTTCTTTATCTATTTGATAGGATAGAAATAATGATGAAATAGAAAGTAAATAATAACAAATTCAAAATATTCTTATATTATATATAAATATATACATATATAATAAAATGACACATTTAATTTTCATACACAATTCACAATTGTATATATTGATAATGTTTTAATATTTTCTAACTCAATAAAATATCACTTCAAGTATTTACAAGAATTTTTTGATATAGTTAAACAAAATAGTTTAATTGTCTCAACCACAAAAATAAAATTATTCTAGATAAAGATAAAATTTTTATAATTAAAAATATATCAATGACCTTGTGTTATTTCTTGAAAAGTTTTAAAAAGATACAAAAACTGCAACTTGCTTATTTAGCCATTATCTCAAAAGCTCTTCAAAGCACTTTCTATTGAAATTTGTTGAAAAACTTTTTAGTTTGTAAATCTTATTGTTTATAATTCTAATAATATATATATGTTTGAATTCAATCACTTATATTTATTATATAAATATTATATATATATATATATTATGACAATGCATTACGACAATGCAATTATCAGCTAGTGAATTCATTTAATGAATTCATTGACTGAATATTAATTAAAATTGAGTTATTTTCTTAATTTATAATTTTTATTGTTAAATATTATTAATATTTTTTACTTTGTAATAATTCAAAAAAAGTAATAAATAATAATTTTTTCTTAATCTTAGGATCCTCTTCTTAAAAAAATTATATAATAATTAAAAGTAATATCTCAAAATTATTTGATTTAAAAAATATATAAATTAACCATTTTTTTAAAAAAATATAATGTATCACATAAATATATTTCCAAGTGTTTTTTCTATTTGTTAAACATGAATTTTACACTCAATTGATAAAGGTCTGTTACAATTTAATTTGTGCCAACCTGCTTCAACTTCTATTTCAACTTATATTAAAGGGGTATTAAGGACATTTTAGAATTTTAGCTTCAAAACTATCTTATTTTTCTACACTACCGTGCAAAACAAGGCAATTCCCAATTGGTTCTGTTTTTATTATATTTTCTTACTACTAAATACAAAAAAAAAAAAAAGTAATTTTGTTTCATTTTTTATTTTCATCATCGGACCAAAAGAGGGCCGAAGAGTCCACTTACGGAAAAAGAAAGCACCAGGATCCTGCGTTGGCTTCAATGGCCCTTCCCTCCTAGACACGAGAGAATCCTAATTTAAAAAGATGGTAATAGTAGTGATGAACAAGCAAATGACACGTACACTAATGGTAATAGTATCGATGAACACGATGATTGGTATAATAATGACTAAGCGTATATTTGGACAGGCGTTGAGCAAGCTAAAAATTACGTTTGTTTATTCACAATATGTAGAAATAAAAAATTATTATTTTGTTCAAAATATAACTTAAAAAAAAACACTTATCCAAATATAACGTAAAAATACATAGATAGAAAAGAAGGTAGCACGATCCTGCGTTGGCCCTAACCTGCATTTCTCTAGTTCACAAGGTTCCTAATTCAAAAAAATTATGACAATAATTAGTACTGATGAAAAAGAAGATGGTATTAGTAAACAGTGATGATATTATATTTTCAGAAATATATATATTTTAGTAATGACACATTTAATTATTAGATATATAGAATAATATTTTATTAAATAATTATTTAAAATATTTATTTATCTAATAATTAATAATTTCCAAAAAATTAATTTAATTTTTATATAATTAAGGAATATGATTATAATAATAAATTTATTAAAATAGATAAAATATTGTTATATATTTAACAATATTTAATAATTAAATAGCAAGTATCCATGAAGCATAGGATGTTAATTTTTTAAAAAAATTTGTAAATTCTTATAATTTTTAATTTAATGTTTTACTTGATTATTTTTTCATCTATCAAATCCAAACATTATCTTTCTAACAAAAAAATTTGTTGAGTAATAATCTTTTAAACATTACATTTATATGTTATTTTGAAAATAATAACTATTCAAAAGCACTTATATATAAACTGTTTGACATTACACAAACAATAAGAAATTGATCTCAATAATTATAATTAAACTAAAAATTTTGATATTGAATGACATAACAAATGACCCATCTAACTCATATAGTTATTTTAGTCTGAATAAGACAAATTTATCTACAGTGCTAATACAATTAGCAGTCAATAACAAAAGATATATTCTTTAAAATTAAAGAAACATAAAAATTTTGTACCAAAATATCATCAAATGAATTAGAAGTTAAAAAAAAAACGTAGTGGAACATTTTACTATTCAAATGATAAACCAAATTGTAAAACAAGTTTGATACAATGGCTTTCAACTAAAAGGTTCAATTCAAACATAAATCAATATTTAACTTGATGTCCATTTTATAGGTCTAATAACAGAATTTGAAGTTTAAATTACTTATTAGTTATTGTTATACAAAATTATTTGTATTTGATGATTATATATTTTAAGCATTTATGTTAGATGTTTTAAAATATGTCTTGAATTCATAAAGTATTATAACCATAATGAAAACCCTTTTAAAACTCAAGTATCCTACTACAACTTTCACAATGAAAATCCTGATCTTCAAAAAATATTAACCACTGTGCATTGCAAGCATTGTATCTAATATGCTTAATGTTATAACACAGTGCATCACAAGCGTTGGTATAGTCTTAGCTATTACACAAGATTACAAAGATAGTTAAGAACACCAGCATCAAGATACGGTATACCAAACTAGAAAGAAGAAAATGGAGGCATGGTAAGAGTAACTACAAGATGAAGCTAGTAATACATCAAAAAATGAAGACCGCATATTTGTGCTCAAAAAATTCTATGTTCAATACTTTAACCCTAAAATCCTATATAGTAAAAAAAAAGTGATGTCTGGCTGAAAAAAAGTAGTTAAAATAATAAGACATCCAGTTTATAATAAAAGCATTATGTGGCTTTAATAATATCACTTTGCTAAAGTTTATATAAATTAAAGTTTAATGTCAAATAGCTGATGCATTATGTGGCTTTAATAATATGATAAGCCTTGATGCAAATTATTTTTCATAGTCGATCCCAAGCCTAGAAAAAAGAGGAGGGTTGTGTTAGGCAATCGACAGCCAACGTAAAATTTTGTCGAATCTTTATAACATGGACAATCGATATATTAAACGTAATGCTAGGGCGTTGCCCAAAAGTAACGCACTGTATAGCTCGAGTACAATGACAAATGAGCAAGAGCCGCTACATCGTCGTTTAAGTGTAGTGAAAAATAAGCAAGGGCTTTTACATTTTCGTGAACGAATGTGGATAAAAAAGTTAGTTCACGAGGGTAGGATTCGTTTTGGGACTTGGAATATAGGTACACTTACGGGTAAGTCAATGGAAATAGTAGATACCATGATTAGGAGAAAAATTAATTTTATGTATTTACAAGAAACTAAATGAGTAGGAGAAAAAGCGAAAAAATTAAACAATTCAGGTTTTAAACTTTAGTATGCTGGGAAGGCTAAATCTAGAAATAAAGCAGGTATAATTATAGATAAATTTTGAAAAAATGTTATAGTGGATGTAAAAAGGTTAGGGATAGAATCATTGCATTAAAATTAATAGTGGAAAAGAAAATCTTTAATGTCATTAGCGCCTATGCACCATAAGTAGGATTAGAAGAATATCACAAAGTAAAGTTTTGGGAGGATTTAGAATGTTTAGTTCAGGAAATACCATTAGGAGAAAAGATTCTTCTAGGAGAGGATCTAAATGGTCATGTGGGAAGTGTATCTTCAAGTTACGAGGCTGTTCATGGAGGACATGGTATAGGGGAAGCAAATGCAGAGGGTAAAACTATTCTAAACTTTTCATTGATATTCGATCTTATATTAGCTAACACTTGTTTTAGAAAGCGTGAGGAACATCTTATCTCGTACAAAAGTAGAATGGTATGTTCTCAAATCAATTTCTTTCTCATAAGAAAATCGGATAGAAAACTTTGCATAGATTGCAAAATTATACCTAGAGAGAGTTTAACTACTCAACATAGAGTTCTGGTTATGGATGTACGAGTTAAGAGGAGAGTAAAAAGAAAAGGCCAAAATAGAGTGTTAAGGACTAAGTGGTAGCAACTAAAGGGCGATAAATAAAAAAAATGTGCAAAGACGGATTGTGAAGGAAGGATCTTGGGAAATACAAGAAAGTGCTAACGATATGTGGAATGGAATGGCTAAAGAGATTAGGAAAGTGACAAAGGAAATATTAGGTAAATCAAAAGGTTTTGGACCTAGAGATAAAGAATCTTGGTGGTGGGATGCAAGCATGCAAGATAAGGTTAAAGTTAAGAGGGAGTGTTATAAAGTGTGATCGTTATATAGGAGTAATGAAAATTGGGAGGAATATAAAGTAGCTAAGAAAAACACTAAGAAGGCAGTGAGCGAAGCGAGAATGAGGGCATTCGATGGGTTATATCAATCTTTAGGTACTAAAGTTGGGAAAAGAAATATTTATAAGTTAGCTAAAAGTAGGGAAAGAAATACAAGAGACTTAGACTAAGTAAAATGCATTAAAGATGAATAAGGGAAAGTCTTGGTCACGGAACAAGATATCAGAGAACGGTGGAAGAATTATTTTCATAGGTTTTTTAATGAAGGCCATGAGATTTTATTACAATTGGATAGGTTAGACACAAAAAAAGAAGATCAAAATTATAATTTTTATCATATAATTTGTGAGACAGAGGTAAAAGAAGCATTAAAGAGAATGAAGAGTGGCAGAGTAGTTAGACTGGATAATAAACCTATTCAGGTATGGAAGGGTTTAAGAGTGAAAGATATAAGTTGGCTCACAAAGTTATTTAATAAAATTATGAGATCTAAGAGAATGCCAGATGAGTGGAGGAGAAGTTCTTTAATTCCTATTTATAAAAATAAGGGGGACATTCAAAATTATGCAAATTATAAAGGAATTAAGCTCATGAGCCACATTATGAAATTATAGGAAAGAATAATTGAGCAACGATTAAGGAAAGAGACCCAAGTTACGAAGAATCAATTTGGTTTTATGTCGGGAAGGTCAACTATGGAAGTAATATATATGTTGCGAAGATTAATGGAGCGATATTGAAAGAATCAAAGAGATTTACACATGGTGTTTATCGATTTGAAAAAAACATATGATAGAGTACCAAGAGAGGTTCTATGGAAGGCTTTGGAGAAAAAAAGAATTCGTATAACTTATATTCGAGCAATATAAGATATATATGGTGAGGCTACAATTAGTATAGTAATAAAAGGTGGACGTACAGATGAATTTTCTACCACTATTGGTTTATATCAAGGGTCAACTTTGAGCCCTTATCTATTTACTTTAATATTGGATGTGCTTACTGAACATATCCAAGAGCCGGTACTACGATGTATGCTATTTGCAGACGATATTATCTTAGTTAGAGAATCGAGAGTGGAAATGAATAAGAAGTTAGAGAGGTGGAAATTAGTTTTGGAAACTCATAGATTTCATTTAAGTAGAAGTAAAACAGAGTATATAGAGTGTAAGTTTAGTAAGAAACACACCACTTCTAGCGTAGAAGTGAAAATTGGAGAATATATTATACCACAAGTTACACGATTTAAATATCTTGGATCCATCATATAACATAATGGGAAAATAGAAGAAGACGTAAAACATAAGATTCAAGCAGGGTGGATGAAGTGGAGGAGTGCTTCGGGTGTTATTTGTGATAGAAAAGTACCACTCAAACTTAAAGGTAAATTCTATCGCACAGTTATAAGACCTGCAATATTGTATAGAACTGAGTGTTGGGTAATAAAAAGTCAACAAGAGAATAAGTTCAATGTTGCAAAGATGAGAATGTTGCGTTGGATGAGTGGACACACTAGACGAGATCGGATTAGAAATGAATACATTAGAGAGAAAGTGGAAGTCGCACCTATTGTAGAAAAGATTGTAGAATCAAAACTTAGATGGTTTGATCATGTTGGGAGGAGACCTATAGAAGCCCCAATTAGGAGAGTAGATGAGATGGAGAATAGTCCAATAATTAAAGGTAGAGGAAGACCAAGAAAAACGATAAGAGAAATTATTAAGAGAGATTTAGATTTAAATGGTTTGTCTAAAAATATGATTAACGATAGGTGTTTATAAAGTTGATTGATCCATGTAGCCGACCCCACTTAGTGGGAAAAGGCTTTGTTATTGTTGTTGTCAGACATCTGACAAAAATATGCCTCTAGATTAACAAATTAATGCATCCTTCAATGGCATTGACTGCAGTTGTGACTAGTTCAAATTCAAAATCAAGCAGTCAATATTTCTGGCAAATGTTATAGGAAAATTTGCTTCTCTATCAGGTAATGCAAGAATGACCAGCATCTATCTCACTTTTTCCTGCCAACGTAGGTAGCCTAAGATCAGAAAAAACATTGGGTCTGCTGAAGACCGTTCATTTTAAATAAAGAAGTGCGCATTATTATTACACCACAATGCAAAACAATAATCTGCAATGTCTCCCTTTCGTTCTTCCTCTTGAAGTTGAAAGAGGTTCTTTTGGACCCAGGATTCATTGATGAAAACCACATCAGAAGGGCAATACATGAGGAATGGCAAAGCTAGTAGTGAAAAATAGGAAAGGGATTTAGACATAAGGAATATAGATGAAAACTGCCAAAATAATTTGCAAATTGTACCCTGCTCTACAAGTTAGAAATTGATATATAAACCAAATATTTAATTTCTTGATGACTTGATCCATGGGTAAGAATTGAGATGGAGATTAGCTGAAGCCAAGTTTTAATCCATGTTTTAGACCAAGAAACAACATATGTCCTATGAAAGGCATGATGGTATATTAAACAATTGCTTAGCTCCAGAAATAATCTTCGAAAAAAAAAAATTGATTATACCATTTAAACTTCTTTCTTTTGACCAATCCTATAATCACAGTATTGACTATTAAGCCAATTTATTAAAACCATTACTAGTTAAGTAAAGTGGAAATTGCAGTTGCATCAGGAGACTTGGAATAACTATAACAAAGTGACAGCTATTTACTAATACATAAGTCAACTAAGAAGTTTCAAAGTGATGAGTTGACTTCACTAAGATTCTATCCACCATAACACCCATTTTGTAAATAAAGCAAATCCTGATATTCAATTAGAACTTGAACCTTACGAATCCATAGGCATAAGGTGTCAATTAAGAAACTCCAAAGATGTGATTCCCACAATATTTGTGACTATGCCCAACATATGAGAAATAAGTTCACATGACAACTTAACATTGGCGCAAATCCACCCACAAGTAAGACTTTGAAAACCTATCCCAGTCCATACTTTAAAGTTCGATTGACTATTAACCAAAAAAGAAACAAATATCATAGCAATAGTGCTTTAAAAGGACATCATCCCACTTAAACTGTTCCTTGCTATCACACCATTCCTTTTGGTTGCTGAATCTAATGCTTATTCCATGCAAGCATCAAATAAATTTTTAAACAAATTAGTTTTATTTCCATTATTCCCGCCCCTTTTTTTCCTTTTCTAAATAAAATCAAAACAAATCCATATGTGATGCATCTAAATACATGTTTGGGATGAAATTTATCACATTGGAAAGTAAGTTGAATTCTACTACCAGTTATTAGCAAATTCTAATACCGTTGTACAAGCTGAATGATTTATACATACAAAAGATGGTGTTGTTGGAACTTTGAAAAGTCAACTAATTATGAGTTACTCAATCAAAGATCAATTTCCAAGATATAAGTACATGGAATTTGACCAAACCTCTAGGATAAACAAAAGTAATGCATATGGAAAGGAAGCACCATAAAAAGCATCAAGGTCATTGAGAAACAATGCAGAATGCAAGAAGAAAGATTAAGTCTGTAGAATGAAAAAAAAATTCAACTAGAAATCTATCAAAAAAATGACTTCAAAATAGAAATCAACTCAGAACGAGCTCATTATATATACAAATAGAAATTAATTAGTTGGGTTACAAAAAGGAATCTGTTCAAGGGGAAGAAGGGCATAAAGACAAACACTGAGTAACTCAAATTTACGAGTACAGGCAATCATATTTAAAATTATTAAAAAAAAAAGACCTTGAGGCATCTTTCAATGACCAGACAAAACATTCTTTGAACACTTGGAAAAACGTAAGTCTTTCTACAGACTGGGAAGTTCTCCTTCTCGCCCTTAAGTTCTTGAAAAGATAAAGAAAAAACTATCCCCTCGTACAGATTTAGGAAGGGAATATAATCATTTGTAATTACTTAATAATTCAATGATGTATTGAAAGCCAAATTAAATATAATAATTTTTAATTACTCGATTTTATGTCAATGCTTCACTATTCAGTCGTCTTGTTTATTCAATTTTTGAGTTTGCAATTGCACAATCTCTATGTTAAGGGGTTTATTGGTCTATATGTTCTCTTAGGCTTTCAGTAAATGAAAGATAATATTGAGAAAACATACGAAAAACCAAATAGTAATATAATAACTAGCACAAGGCATAATAATGTAAAAAACACAGTTCAGAGATGCTCTATATTTTCATAATGAAATGAAAATTTTATTTTAATCAGCAGTATGAAAATTTTATCTTATTCTAAATTTCCAATAGCATCATACCCGAATTTTCCTCCTAAGTCATATAATGCTTCCACAAAATCATGTCCAACGAGTAAAGAAAATGAATGAGATAAAACAATCAAAGCACTGATAAGAATTTTGGGAACCATGATGAATAGAAAATCAGTAGCCCAATACTAGAAGCAAGATATCAAAATTTAAATGTTAAAATAAAGTTATGCTAAAAAGTTGGACATAAATATTTATTAGATAAAAGGATTGTTAAAATTGTAGGATCTTGTTTGAAATTAGAACACAAATTATGATGTTAGAGCAAAGATTATATATGTGTTTGCCATAGCAGCAATCTAAAAGTTGGATCTTCCTCTCTATCATCTTATGCTTAGATGAATGGCTTTTAATAGGATTAGCATACTTAATTAGGGTTAGAGAAGGGACCTAGCTCTATTTAAAGTTATTTTATTGGGCCCTCCCATCATAGACTTCAATAAAACTGTTGGCCCACATTTCAATCCACTCGATAGACTTTTAATTTGAATGTGTACCAAAACTCACTAACTTTATAATTACTTAACTTTAATTGGATTTAGGATAATTTTTAATGGATTATGGTCAACCCAAATTTTAGAAAACATTAAAAGAATTAATGTGAGCCTACACAAAATTTTTCAACATTCTCTCATTTGGGCCACATTAATTTGATTTTAAGAAAATTCATTTTATTTTATAAAACGACACCTAGGTTGACGAAACAACAAAACTTTATGTGTGCACTTTATTTAAAAAACAATGGTCTTCAAGAAAATACATCATACACAATCCAGTCTAATATAACTACCAATAAGAGATAATAGCAATCATCATGTCCTTTAATGACATAAGACCAATCCATACTCAACATATTGGCATTACATTGACATGGATCCTAAGTCTGGAAGTGTGGTAAGAAATAGCTCTCAAAGTGATCAATAATACACTATTTCTTATCGGTCCTCCATACGATTTTTCAATATTTGTATGCTAAATTGCAATGAGAAATCACGACTTCTCAATATCCATATGTTAAATCGCAGTGAGAATTCATACGACTTATAACAAGCCTACATGTCTCAAATACTTTATCTCAAAATTGCAGTATAATACCATAAAAGACATATCACAACAAATAAAATGGTCATCCTTAAGACTAGCACCATGTCTTAAGATACATGTTGCATTCAATCCTTATACAAGTAAAATATTAAAGGTGATGATCATCAATAACATATTAAATATATGAAAGTTTATAAATTTATTAATATAACCAAAAGACATCCACTGAATCATCCCATAAAACAAAACAATAGAGGGACAAATACGTAAACTCCCACTAATTTAAAAGATTAAAAGACCCTAAAATACCAATATTTTCAACATGTTTATTAAATTGTATGGGTCTTAATCTTTTAGTTAGAGGATCAGCAAACATTGACTCAGTGTTTATGAATTCTATGGCAATGTCTCCTTTCTTAACTATTTACCATAATACTCACTACCATGATCAAACCTAACTATTTTGATAATATTTCCTAATTGTTTCTCAACCTCTATTTAATAAATTTTCAATATGTCAAGGGCCTTAGACTTTTCTCTGGTGAGAAAGACATATCCATAATGAGAAAAAATCATTAATAAAGGATAAAGTCCACTAATATCTATGTGTATTATTTCTAGGAGGTTTTTGTTACGAGTTACACCATTCTTCTTAGTTTTGGTCAATTTTCCCTTTGCATGTGTTTATCTCTTTATATTGTAACAATGGTTGGCAGTTCTCAATATTGAAAGATAAATTGCTAATTTTGAAATTCAAAGACAGTCTGTATAGTAAGGTAAAATGCAATTGTCAATCATATTAGGATCATAAGAAATTTCAACACCCTCCTTTTCAAAATTGAAAAAATATCTAACTTTATTAATCAATAAAAGAGAAACTTAATATCTCCAAGAAATTTTTTTAATCAAAGCCGATAACCATATCCCAAAAATTAAAGAAAATTAAAAGTAAAATATAAAGGTTCCCCTATGTTTAACTTCAATGCTCACATTATTTCCTACTTTTAATTTGAACTCATTTTTTCTTAGTTTCCTGTTGATTCTGAATCCCTTGGTCTCCGCCCTTCTTTGCTAGCCAATCTTTGTATTTAAAACAATCAGCCTTTTTATGACCTTTCTTCTTACAGAAATAACAACTTATATCCTTTATTTTATCTCCATCATCCATAGTCTGACGCTCACCATGCCTTTTGAAGCCTTGATCCCTTTTAGGAGTATAAGTCTTCTTCTTAAATTTTCCTTTTCCTTTATGGAAATTTGGCCTATTGTGGGAAACTAAGTATACATTCTCATTCTTTTCCTTCTTCAATTTTTCTTCCTCAGCCACGCATTTAGAAATTAAGTTATTTAGATCCCAAGCTTGATATTGTGTGTTGTAAGCAGTTTTGATTTGACTAAATTCTTACGGAAGAGAATTAAGTGCGTGATGAATGACAAAGCTATCTGGAATTGGAATATTATGAACCTTAAGTTTAGTATGAGCATGCACCATCCTCATAATATATTCCTTGACTCCCTTAGTGCTATCATATTCCATACTTATCAATTCACCCATGAGTTATCCTGCCTCAACTTTGTCAGACACATGATACCTCTTTCCCACAGCATCAAAAAATTTCTTAGCATTTGTGGTTTCTAGTAAACCACTCATGAAATGTTCAGCAATTGATCTTTTAATAGTTATAAGATTGAGGCGGTTGGATTTCTCCCACTTAGCATAGTACTCCTTTTGTTCAGCAATACTATTCATAATGGGTTTCAAAGGTTCATTCTTACATAGTGCCATATCTATATCCACTATTCCCAGGGCAAATTCTATATCTTATTTCCACCTCTTATAGTTGAAACCATTTAGGACCTTAATGGTATTGTTGTTCATAGCAAAAGAGTTGAAGATAAAATTGCAACATGGTCAATAAATTAGGCAATTTTAGAATAACTTAAGTTGAACAAACTATCCTTGAAAAGCACATGTTGCATCATCATGAACTCCCATTTGGATAGAGAATATAACATGTATTAGGCCTTTCTAGCATGAAGCTAATATAAAAGAGAATATATAGTATTAAGAACTTTATCCCCTTTGGGCAGATAAGTCTCTCAAACGACATATCTTTATCCTACAAGAAAGGTTATAGTTGAGAAAATTCATCCCCTTTGGACAAATAAATTCTCTTAACTACTTACTTTCACTAGCACACTTCATGCCATATCAAAGTTAGTATATATAATAACCCCTTTTGGGTAGGTAACTATATATAGTAACTCAATTACTATCAACAAGGGAATTAAGTGATTTTGTGTATTTTGATGGATAAATATCTTTGGTCACAAATATCTACAAAATGTACAAAATAATATCCCCAGACTAGAACTAAGGAAATTACCTTACCTCCTATCAACAAAAGGAACTAAACGGTTTTAATAACTTTGATGAATGAATCACTTTGGTGATTTATTCGCAACAGTTTATTAAAACAAAATTCTTAGACTAGGAGAAAATTCATATCCCATTAAGATACTTTTACCATATGTATCCTAAAAGCCCAATTATGAACCATGTTTGCAAGAAAATTATGAACAACAACAATTTAACTTAAATAAGGTTTAAATATTAATATTTTATGCCTCAACTTGAGAGTATAAATATTCCATGTATATCTAGGGAAAGTATGCCTTAATTACATTCTCTAGATATATTAAAATAAATTTCCAATTTTTTTGTAATTTTCTAAGGTCGTTTAGTAGTTTAAAATAATAAAAATATTTATTTTTCAATCTAAAAATTTAAATAATTTTTATAAGTCCCAAAAAATAAATTAAAAATCACATAAAATTAAAGAATTCTTTAATTTAAAAAATGAAAGAAGAAGCACACCAATCGAAGATAAGGGTGGCCCACACGCGGCACCCCCACTAATGCCTGGCGTGGGGGTTGTTTGGACCTGGATGGAGGTTGTCTTCAACCTCCAGCTGGGTCACCTATAGGTTTGAGATGGGTTTTCAGACCCGTATGTGATCTAAAGTTTTTTATCTCATTTTTCATAGCTTTTTGACTCATTTTATTCATGGTTTTTGAGGAAATTGATGTTTCTATGCTATCTAAACCATCAATTGCACAATTAAACAAATAAGAGACGCGAATTTGTGAATTCCTTTTCATGGTGTCGAAAATATGGACCCCAAGAATGTAACATGCAATCCGAAGCATTTTGACACTGAAAATCATGGGGTTTTTATGTAAAACAAGATTTATAATATGTATGGATATTTAATTGAACATATTAATAAAGGAATTCGACGAATTTCTTGAATTTCTGTATAGATTTCGAAACATGAACCCTAAAACCTCAATGTGCAATCTAAAGCATTTGAACATTGAAAATAATAGGGATTTTATATAAAACAACGTTTGTAATGTGTCCGGATCATCAATTGAGCAAACAAATACGAGAATCAAAGAAATTTTGCATTTGATCATATACAATTTGAACAAGAACCCTAACTTCTCCCTCTTCGAATTTTCAACTAATTGAATGAATTTTAATGCAATTAATTGTTACAGAAGGGTCTACAAACATGAGATGAAGGTTTCCCATAGAACAATTCAAGCAAAAAATGTCAATTTAAAAGAAATCAAAAATAAGATGAACATGTATAATTCAATTTTTTTTGAACTTTAAATTCTCTTTACCCAATTGGAATTAAGAAGCAAATAGCATATCATATGAAAGCTTGTGATCCAGAGAACAAAAGCCCTAAACTTATTTGCCCAATTAACTAGCAATCATAGAAGAATTAAGGGCTAAATATTAGTTCTAATACATATAAAATCCATATCAAAATTATGAAATTTTTTGTTCTAAATTTCATACATAAACCTAAGGCTCTGATACCACTATTAGAATTGTAGGATCTTGTATGAAATTAGAACACAAATTGTGATGTTAGAGTAAAGATCATACCTGTGGTTGCCATAGCAGCAATCTAGAAGTTGGATCTTCCTCTCTATCATCCTATGCTTAGATGAATGACTTTCAATAGGACTAGCACACCTAATTAGGATTAGTGAGGGGACCTAACTCTATTTAAAGTTGTTTTATAGAGCCTTCCCATCATAAGCTTCAATAAAATTGTTGGCCCACACTTTAATCCACTCACTAGATCTTTAATTTGAATATGTGCCAAAACCCACTAACTTTATAATCACTTAACTTTAATTGAGTTTAGAATAATTCTTAATGGACCATGGTCAACCCAAATTTTAAAAAACATTAAAAGAATTAATGTGAGCCCACATAAAATTTTTCAACAAGGACGACCTTTGTAACCTAAAATAGTTGACAACTATGTCCACTACCAAATGCTAAAGTAACAATGTATTCATTATCTTCTCATTAACACATTATCTTTAAATCACAGTTTACCAAATCCTATAAGAAAGTATTGTAAAATAAGAAATATCATAATTTAAAAGGATATGCCATATCTTCTTTCAATACCTCAAGTGTCACTAGATCAAGGGGTTAAAAAGGAACTCAACTTTGGACATTCGCTCCAAAATCAACTCTGGTATGGACCTTTTAAAAGAAGACAAAAGAAAGTGACCTAGGGAAATCTCCCCATGAATAAACAGCCAAACGAATGCATTGTCTTTCTTAAGATCAAATGAAAAATGCACTAACAGTAATAATACTGATGATGGACAGTACACGGATGGAAAAGAATATGGTAATAATATTGATCACAAAGAATACACGTATAGACATTGAACTACAATTCCCTTATTTATTCTTCGATTGATTTACGGTCTTAACTAATAAGAGTACTTTGTCGGATATATATATATATAACAAAAGCTTTTACAAATTACTTAAATTTTTAAATCCCGCAATGTACATTTTCAAGATTGCGCCAAAGACAGCGGTAGAACTTAGAAGAATACATAGATGGAATGGGAATTAAACTAACGTTTTAAAAATTAAATTGATTATTGAATTAAAATAAAAAGTTTTTATTATTTAATAATTTGATTCTAATTGAATTGGGGTTGAATTATATATATACACACACACATTACAACTAAGTTAATATATATTATAAAATAATATTTAAAAGTATAAAAAGTAGTTAATGTATTTTATAATATTTTAAAAACCATAACAATTATTGAATTGAAATAGATGCAACTCAAGGTTTAATAATCCCACCGTAATCAAATTGGAATTGAACTATTTTTATTTTTAAAAATATATTTTTATTAAATATATACATGTATAAATAGTATTTTGCAATTAAGTAATATATGTGTTATACTTAAGGGATGTTTAATTTTTTTAAAGAAATATTAATAAATTATTATATTTTATTAAATTATATGATTATATTTAAAATTAATATATTTTAGTTTAATAAAAAATTGTTTTCATCGTAATATATGTGTTTGGTTGATATCATATCAAACATATTATACTTCAAATCAACAAGAAGTAATAAATGTTGGCAAAAAAAAAAGGGTAGGTAATCAATGTCTACACTTTGCTATATGTAATGCAGATAGTTGTAATCAAATCTAATGATGGGTTAGAAAAATCCATCTAACTTGATAAGTTTGACCCTAAAAAAATAGATATAAAGTTAAAAAAAATTTTAAAAAATATAGGCTAGACTTGAATTTTTTTAAAACTGATCCATCCTTTTTTAATTTTTATATTATCAATCTATATTTCACTAATCCTTCCTTTTATTTTTTTTAATTCTTACCTTTTTATTTACTTTTAAATATTGAAATAGTAATGTTTAATATAAAAGTAAAAAAATTGTAATAACCTAGCAAAAATAATAATAATAGTAAATTAATTAATTAATTAAATATATTTGTTTTAGGACAAATATAAGATTTAGATAATCTTAAAATAATTATAGAGTTTTAAAATTATTTTAAAAAATTATTTTGATATCTATCTTGCACCTATCAAGATATGTTTGTCTCAAAATTTTAAAATAAATTGACATAAAAACTTTAAATAATTGTGGAATTCTTTTTTTACTTTTAAGCACCTAAAAATAATTTTTTTTATGAATCTTATATAAATCTTATTAGAAAACGAGGGTACCTTTTATATTTTTTACTTTTTTTCTTTATAATATAATTTATTTCTTTTCTTCCTCACCTTTTTACCACTCTGCAACGCGGACCCCAATCTTTTCTTCTCTTTCTTCGAAAGATTCTTCTTCTTTTTTTGTAACTCCCAAAAACGTAACCCCTCCTTACTCTTTTTCTTCCATCTTTCTTTGTTTTGTTGCTTGCCAATTGCTCCCCATCCCAAAATGCTGTTGCCATCGTTCTACAGGTGACCTGAAGAAGATTAACAGTGTCCTTAGCTGGCTGATGCCTGGGAGGAAAACTATAGATGGTTAGCTTCTATTTTTACTCCATTTTGATCATTCTTTTTTCTCGTGTTTAGGTTGCTCTTTCCTTAATTCTAACTTTCATTCTTACTCCATTTTTATGCCAATGGTGATCCAAAATTTTAGTTACTTATTGCTTTTTCATTTTGGTCATGGGTGAAACTTCAAATTTTGACCTTTTGGTTTAAACCATTAAAGTACGAATTGATACTTTCAATATGTTCATTTAAGTTCCTTAATATGTATTCTAGGATCAAATTAAATTTTAAAAGTTTAAATTAAATTATGATAATTTGTGAAGTACAAGCTTAAAATTAGTAGTAATATTAAAAAATTTAAGCTATAATTATAGGTTTAGACGCTAGGGGGTAAAATAAATTATATTGAACATACTAAAAGTCATTTGAGGAATTAAAGTGATATTTTTATATTTAGTGTAATTATAAGTGATATTATAAGGTTACTCATTCAATTAAGAAATCTTGTCAAAATTTTAGAAATTTGGGACCTCTATGATTTGCTCCTACATATGATTGTGTAAATAGTAAGGTAACAATCTCTTTTATTCTATGTTTATATATTGTTAGCCCAAACTTCACATTTTGTGAATTACCTTATCTATGTTGTCGGGAAAATAAATCTTATATTTTAAGCTTTATGTGGGTCATAAAATAGATGTGGAAGTATATATATATATATATATATATGGTTATGATGCTGAATAGAGAATGAATGAGTTTTATTTATAATTATATAATCTTGTTGATTCATTATTATTTTTATTCAATCTAAATTATTTCTTTTACTTTATTTAAATTATTATTTGCCAATATTTAATTAAATTAAATGATTTCATTTCAAAATTGTAAACAAGAATCTAGTTAGAACCCCATAGCCATTAACGAAGGTAATAGTTTAAGTGCATATAGTTAGAATAATGAATAATCACTATATGGTGACACTCAGTGATAACTATACTAAATACATTGTGAAATGTACACCATATAGCGGCACTCAATGATAGTAATGATATTGTGATACTATGCAATGACATCAATGGTAGTATTGAATCTTATGTGGTAACACTCAAGGTTGATTATAACTCTTTCTTATGATACACATTCCATTTTATTTCCTTTAATTTTAAATTATGTTTTTGCTAATAACTTGCAATATAATTGAATTGTTGTTAATATATATATATTAATCAATTATTTGTCCAAATAATTTATTGTGAAAGACTCTAAACCTATTTGTTTTCCTTTTTACTCGTTTTGGTTGTATATACATTTACTAACCCGATGGTAGGCTTACCACTTTTCCTTGTATATTTTTAGATCAGCATAAAGTAAATTGAGGTACTCTGAGATTTGCGTACATCCTAAACATAAATGGTATGATATTTTGGTCAATTGATTTGCATAGACACTTCAAGACATATTGGCTACTAGGTGCTGCATTATTTTGAATCATGTTAATGTTATATTTCTTTTGTAGATCATATAATGGCCCTTGTAATGATATTTGATTATATTTTGAAAAACTTATGTACATGTTATATTGTGTGGCAAGAATTGAGAGGTATAAGATATTGGTGAAATTTATGAAAATAAATGTATTAGACTGTACTAATATGGCAATGTTAGGATGTTCAATTTTTAGAGAAGGTGTTGCCAAATTTTCAACAACCTCTAATTATTTGTATGTATGTTTATATAAAACTATAAGCATTGAATAAGTTACCAAACTTACTAGATTGGGTTAATCTTGTTTGGCTTAGTCTAGACATCGATTATGACTCAAAGTTTGGGTTGTGACAAAAACAAATTATAATATTATGTGATAAAACTTACTAATATTTGAATGAAAAGTAAATTGATGGAAAAATGGCATATTATATAATACAAAAAATCACAATATCCTATCAAAAATAGATTTTAAATCAATATTATACAATGTCTTACAATTTTTTAATCAAAACATCAAGTTTATTTTTTTATAAAAAAATTTTGCAACCCAAACAAGGCTCAACCTATTTTTAATTAGGTTGAATTGAGGCTTGAATTATGATAAATAGTATCAAGTCAGTTTAAGCTTAGGCTCTATTTTTGAGCTATTTTTTATGGGTTTAGTATGTTTTTATATGAACTCAACCCGTAATTAAATCTAGTTAAAATTTAAAAATATAATATAAAAAGCATAATTCATTAGAATAGCCATTAAATCAATCAAATTACTTGTGCATTCATACTCATCTTCTCAAATGACACTCACTTTCCTTAACTTCTTTCTCGAGTATCCGTTGACTTTAACTTCTCAATAAATGTTACAAAACAAGCATTTCTTTGCCCCAGTTGAGGTGTAAGACAAGATAAGTTATAACAACTCCATGAAATACAAATTTTTAGCAAGATTTGGATATTCTTTTTTTTTTATTTTCTTCCTTTTTTGTCTAGTCCTTTTCTCCATCTCTGTAGTTAACTGACAATAAAGCTACCAATATCTTTTCTTATTGTTCTTACCTTTCTTTCTTAGATAGACTTAGTGTAAAACCAGTTTTTCAACAAACCAACTAATTTAGTAAGGCTTTCTTGATTTTCAGCCAGTTCAAAGTTAACAGCTTTAGATGAATCCAGAGTTAGCCTTACTAGCTTATTTATCCTTTAGTTTTATAGGTCATTTAAACTGAAGTACTAGCTATTTTACCAATTTTTTGATTAAACCAATTAGTCTAATTTGATTTTCAAAATGTTAATATTTTATATATGACAATAAATCTAAGTAAAATAGATTGAGTAAAATCTAACAAATATAATAAATCTTTATTGTACAGAACCAAAACTTTAATTAAGGCTAAAAAAAAATTCAAAAACTAGTTTTTGACCAATTCTATGTAAAACTACGTAGTATTTACAGTTTTTGATTAATTTAACTAATTTTTTATTAATTTTTTGCACAATTAGTTTTTAAGATCAATTGGACTAAAATCATAATTAATTTATCGATTTTTTTAGTTTGATCGACCTGTTCAATTTGATTGCTTAAACCATAAGTTAAATTCACACATGAAATTTAATCATTGAATATTAATTTTATCCACTCAAAATATAATGAAAATGACAAAATATAATTTTGCATTTAGTAACTTATTATGTTATAATTAGTTTATTATGTTATAATCAGTTTATGAACGACTTTGCATATTGTCAAGTGCAGCATGTTGTGTAGCCAATTTTTGTTCTAACTATTGTTAGAGGAGTAATGTTGAACTTAGGCCACATAAACTTCCAGAATTCATGTCAGAAAATTCATTTAAATGCACATGTCAATGAATACCTAATACATGGTAACAAAAAAATAATGAACTATAATGGAATTTTTTTTTTTTAACTTCCATCAACTCAAGAATCCAATATGAAGTGATTTGGTGCTAAATCTATTGACAACACGTCCTTGGATTACGTCATTTGAATGCCCATTTCTATAAATAGTCCTTTAATCTCAATCAGTAAAGCTATGCATAATACTTACTTGACCAGTTATTCACTAATCATACGTGATATGCACTTGCTCATTATTGAAATAGCCATCTTTTATGAAAAATTCAGAGCTTTAGAATATTCCTCATAAAAAAAAGATCTTAAATGAGCCCACTGCGATGAACTTAGCTTTCATGTTTTGTAGAGGTGATACCGGGTTGAAGGTTCGATTTTTTTTTAAATTCTTTTTTCAATCACCAAGATCTGTTTCTTGTTCTTTAGAGCCCAAGGGCGTGGGCCAGAATGAAGTGGAACTCTGAAGGAAGACCTTTTCTGTTCGGGTCATGTTGGAAAACAAAAATTCTATAGTTACGTTGGAGACTTGGCGTGGGTTTAACAATTGAAGAAAGATAAAATCACGTCTGCAAATCTCTTTTAAGAAAAAACAATAATTTGATGCTTCTGTCAAAACCTTGTTTTCATCTTCTTCAACCTGCAAACAAACACACATTTGGACAAGCTCGTCAATTGATTGCAAGCGCTTTCTCTTCCTTTTTGGTGAAATAGACGCTCATTTCCCAATTTTCACTGTCCATCAGGTCCCACACAGAGAACCCTCTTTCCATGAACTTGTCCCTTCTCTTCCTTTCCCCTTTCTCATATACCCAAAGTTCACTATCCATCGGGTCCCACACGGAGAACCCTCTTTCCATGAACCTGTCCCTCCTCTTCCTTTCCTCTTTCTCACATACCCAAAGTTTCCTGACCTGCCTTACAAAAATTCTTCATAAATTTCGACCTTCCCGGTCCAATCTCAAGCCTCCCCTGATCTATAATGCCAATCACAATTTCAAAACTCCTCATCCAGCCATTGTTATGGAGAATTCTGGGCTTTGGGTCAAGTATAGTTGGATTTACCTGTTATGCCCTGAGCCCCTCTTTTTTTGACTTGTTTGGCAAGCTGAGCTTGCTCAAAATTGTCATCTACAGTGTCATAAGTTTGATCTTATGTACCTTGATGCTCTTTGTTAAGAAATGCAGGGGATTCACAAGGAATGTTCTAGTGAGAGCACATGTGGGTTTTCTGGTTTTAATGCTGACCTCCCTCTATTCCTATTGGGAAGACCGAGCTAGCCAGCAAGGGAACGAGGAAAAGGGATCACATGGAAGAATCTTAAACCTGTGTTCGTGTGGGGCGTTTGGGCTGATGTCACTGAGCTTGTCAAGACAGCTGGAGCTTGGATTCGAAGTGGGTATCTTCAATTTTTTCGTTGGGTGTTTCTTGGTGACGCTGATGAAGATGAACTTCAAATTGGCCCCAGTTGCGGCATGCTTGTGTTATGTGCTTGTAAATATCCGATCCTTCTCCGATTTTCTGCTGGAAATGCGTAGGCGACGTGAGTCTGGTAACACATTGGCTAGAGATATCGAGAGTGGTTCCCGCGACATACGTGATTTGCAAGATTCGGATTCCGATAGCAACAAAACAGATGGTTATAACACTGATGACGACAAAGATATTGGGGATGGAAGAGATGGTTATAATACGGACGAAGGCTTGCTGGAAATGAGCAGGCGAGCTGAGTCTAGTGAGCCGGTAGATGGAGATATGGAGGGTGGTTCCCGCGACATAGATCTGGATTACGACAGGCCTGTGATAAGTAAATCAGCAAAGATTCGTTACGCATTCAATGCATATGGGGCGTTGGTCCCGGTAATAACCCGATTGGCTGCTGCAGTGAATCATTTGATGTAGTTATTTTTTTTAATTTTATTATAAGTATCAATTTATTAAAAAATAAAAAAAATTTAGACAATCTTAGCTCGTCTCAATTTAATATAAAATTAGATTTGTTTGGGTTAAAAAATATAAAAATAAGTTTGATATTTTAATCAGATAAGATATCAGACCTACTAGATGTCCAATCCGATTCTGTCTATATACAATCTTATAATGCATGAATGAAAAAGTGATTTTCTAAATAAAAATTATTTATAACATTTTTATTTTTAATTGTTGAATAATAATTATTAAAAATTATTAAATAATAATTAAATAATAAATATAAGAATAAAATTAACATTTTTTTTCTCAATTCTTACTACCGAATAAGTCCTTAAATATACAAATATAATAAATATTATATAAATGATGTAAATATATTATACGTACATATTCTCATAAACCAAATATTGATATTGAATTACAATTCTTTTATTATCTTAATTTATTGTACTTTGTAGCAAATTTATGTTTTCTTTTTTTTTTCACCGAAGTTTTTACAAATTACTTGAACTTAAATCCGCGATATACATTTGCATGATTGGACGTACGATAACGATAGAAGAATATATATAGCTGAAATGGGTATTAATTCAAGGTTTTAAACTTGAATCCGATATTGAATTAGTTTATTGTTTAATAATTTGATCATAATCCAATTATTTCTTAGTATATACATAAAATATAAAAATATATAATATTTTATAATTAAATTAATCTACATTGTAAAATAATATTTAAAATCGATATAAATATCTAAAAATATAAAAATTAATCAAAATATTTTTATGATGCTTTAAAAATAAAAATGATTATTTATTCAAAATAGATAATCGATTGTGATTGAACTATTTTAATTTTTAAATATATATTTGTATTAAATATATACATGTATAAATAATATTTTGAACTTAAGTTAATATATGTAATATCATTAAAGGATATTTAAATTTCTTAAAGAAATATTAATAAATTATTATATTTTATTGAATTATGTAATTATATTTAAGATTGATATATTTTAGTTTAATAAAAATTTATTTTCATCGTAAGATATATCTTTGGCCAACATTATATCATATATTTCAAATAAACAAATGATAAATGTTAGCATAAAAAAGATAATAAATGTTTGCTCTTTGCTATATGGAATGCAAAATGATAGAACTTGAAAATATAATATAAAAAAGTTAATTTATTTGAACAACTATTAAATCAATCAAATTTACCATGCATACTCATTTTGGATGATTCTCACTCCTTTCAACTTTCTTGAACTTTCATTCATTGCTAAACAAGGGTATTTCTTTGCTTAAGCTGAAGTGCAACAACAATAAATAATAATTATTTTTTTAAAATTAGATTGAAATCAACTGACTCAATTAAAAATCAATAAACTAGTTATTGAATTGATTTAATTAACCTATAAAATTAACTTATCAAAAGAACTGGTCAAAAATTGATTGAATCAGCAAAAATTGAATTGATTAAAGGTTTAATCAATTTTAATTTTTTTAAAAAAAAATTATTGTTTTATCTTGAAGATATTTAAAAATAAAAGGTAATAGGAAAAAAGGGGGTTGAGAAGGGAAATGTAAAAAAAAAAAAAAAAAAAGAATATAAGAGAAATTAAAAACATACACTTGACCATTTTTAGTATTTATTCTCTATGCTCCATTTCTTAGCAATATCTCTTTGTTATCAAAGTGTTTGATCAAAATTGCTCCTTCCTTTTCATTAATATTTAATATGAACAATTAGTAATATTTAAAATTTATTAGTATTTATTTGTTATATTAGAATTTTAATAAATAAAATTAATATATATAATTATTACCAGTTCGACTATAATTAAACAATGAATTATAAACTAGTACTTCTATTAGTTCAATGACATGCTTGATTTTAAAAATATTGATTATAACAACTCTACAAACTACAAATTTTTAGCAAGTTCTTCATATTCTTGTATATTTTCTGTTTCTTTGTCTAGTTTATTTCTCCATCTCCATTGGTAACCAACAACAAAATTGCAATTTTCTTTTCTTCTTGTTCTTACCATTTTTTCCTATATAGGCTCAATGTAAAAACACTTTTTCAACAAAATCGACTAGTTTAGTATAGTTTTCATAATTTTTGGCCAATTCATAGTTAATGGTTTTTAGACAATTTAGAGTTAAATTGACCAATTTATTTACTTTCCAGTTTTATGGGTCATCTAGACCAGAATGCTTGTTGGTTCACAGGTTTCTCAGTGAATTGGTCAATGTGGTTTAATTTTAAAAACTATGGTATTTTATATATGAGAATAAATCTATATGAAATTGATTAAATAACGTCCAATAAACATCATAAGTATTTTTAACATAATGGAAAAACTCTAATTTAAACCCAAAAAAAAAATCAAAACTCAATTTTTGATTGGTTCAATGCAAAACTATTGAGTTTTTATAATTTTGTTATCAATTTAATTGATTTTTAACTAATTTTTTGCCCAATCAACTTTTAGAATCAACTAAATTAAGACCACAATCAATTCATCAATTTTCTAATCTGAACAACTTGTTCGATTTAGTTCTTTGAACCATAAGTCAAATTCATACATAAAATTGATCATCGACTATTAATCTTTTTCCATTGAACAACAATTTATATTTAGTTATAAAGATGATGAAAATAACAAAATATTACTTTGTATTAACTAAACTTATTATATCATAATTAGTTTATGATAAACTGAGTTCATAGTATCATAACTATTTTTTAAGAAAAATATTTTAAAAATTACTTAAATCTTTAATTATTAAATCATACCTAACCTAATGACTTTAGTGCTCTTCATTAGTAAATGAGCTCTTTTAATCCCAAAAAAAAAACTATTTTAGTTCTTGGAATGAATTAAAAATTTGGATGTGGTCTCCAATATTTAATTTTACATCTTTTCAAAATATTACACTACTTTTCTAATGACTAATTCTATCTACATGACTGACAATAAATGCTGATATGATAAAAATGAATTTAATGAGATTGATTGTTAGAACTTCAATATACTTTGGTGCCTAGACTTACAACTTTCCCTGACTTTTCATTGAAACTCAATACACTCTCTTGAGCATTGCTTTTGATGACATGGATTGCTAACAAAGGCCCTTAATTATCAGTAAATATCTTTCAAATTACTTATAAACTAAACACTTAAGCTAATTGCTTCCACTAATTAATTATGTAAAAATTAAAATCTTGATTATGAGAGAAGTCAAATTAAAATAAAATTCTTATTTTCATAGTAAGCAAAAGAACTATCATATTTTAGAACACCCCTATAAAAGCACTAAAAAAAAAATTTGGGCTAAACCAAGTTTTGAGCTATACTTTGGGTCACTCTTGGTTGAACCATTGAAAAATATTAGCTAGATTGAGCTATATTTGTTGGATAAGTTAGTTGCCTTGGGCTTTTAAGGTTAAAATGGACTATAACATCTTTGGGGCATGCATGTAATTCATTGGATTTTGTAAAATACTTATAAAAATTATAGCCCAATAACATGCAACTGAAATATAGGAAAATGCTTAGATAGTCCTATATAGTTTTTAGTCATTTAATCACCTAGATTGAACCTTTAGAATTTTTTGAAGGTAGTTAACCTGATCAATAGGAAACAAAAGAAGATTCTTAAATCAACCAAGTCAAGGGAAAGTGCAAAATACACTTAAAACCTATTCTCTTAAATTTTAAGAATATGGGTGTTATGGTTAGTTGACGAGATAATTAGTCAACAAATAAATATATTATTTTAATATTTAAGAAATTTAATGTAGCACCTACTTATATTGAAATTGTTAGCCACAATTCCACATTATTACTAATATGGGCAAAAAATTCGAAAAAAGTGACTAATAGTTTTAGTGGGATTAATAATTAGTTTTATGCTTATAAATACTTGTTATACAATTATTTTGAATATACACATCGAATCAATGAAATACAAGCCTTTCAATTTTATATCTAACTTTTATGCCTTTAAATTTCAAATTTTGTTACTTTATTTATAGTTTTATTTATTACATGTTATGTCTTTACTTTTCTTTATTACAATTTTCAACTACAAATATTAGTCGCACTTAGTCATTTTTTGAACTAAGGGTTTCATTTAATAACCTAGGAACCTAAAGCTAAGAAACAGTGTCCCTTAACATATCACTTAAATGTGGGAATCAAAAGCACATGTTAGATGATTAATTCAACTAATCAATCTAATTAGCAAGGAACAATTTTAGCATGCTTATGGAACTAGAAGAAAAGCTTTTAGTGAACTTCTTATCACTAGGTCATGATTACAAGTTAAGTATGCACTTGCAGTCAAGAAAAAGTTGAAGTGACATAGATATTATGCAATTAACTATAAAAAAGAATGGTGGCTAAAAAACTTCTAACCCTCAAGCTTCTCAGCCTGTTGTTATGCCAAGTTCATGCATGCCATCTTCGTCAACTATGATATTAATAACTATGAAACAACTTGTTACAATAACTCTACCATCAACTGTAGGTTAAGCAATTCCAACCATGGAAGAAATAGCCAAATAGAGCTAACCCCTGGTGATAACAACATCTTTCATCCATCAGGAGATTGACATTGGATTCAATGATCTTATGTATCAAATGTTTCATGAATTTATTGAGATTGTTAAGTCAATGGTACATAATGAAGTGTATGATGTTTAGGTGCAAAGGCAAGTACATATCAAAGAGCATTTTTGTATCATCCTTTGGTGTTGATCAATCAATTGAGCATTCGATTCTAGTTTTAAATGCCCTATGGTCATGAATCCAGTTAATCTTAGGGGTAAACATTGAATGAATCAGTATTATTACTTGTTTTGTATTATGGGCAAGTATATATGGCTAGATGACCACCTAACACACTAGGTAACCTTGGTCTACCTTATATTTTGCCTAATCATTTGATTGTTAGTACCATCCTATAAGTGAATGTGCAAAACACTATAATTTATCTTACAATTAGTTATAAGGTATTTCCTTCTAGGGGATAAAAAAATTACATTGAAGAGTAACAATGGAATTTACTTTCACCTTAAATAGCTAATCAATTAGTTCGCCTAGTAACCCCAAAGTAGCTAATTTTTCAGCAGGCAAATCCAATTCCTCCACTAAGAGGAACTATATATAGGGTATTTAGAGATTTAGTTGGGGAATAGCTAGAGAATCCAATTCCACTTCTTATAATTAATCAAATTGCAAATCAATACATGCCAAAGCAACTGAATGGTCATCAGTTAATTCAAGCTCCTCTTGCACCACTAAGACAAACAGTCCAATTTTAGTATAATTGTTAAACCATAATAAGTCAGTGATTGTTTAAGCTAGACTTGCTATGTCTTAATTGATTGACCCTAGCATAATTGTTGAAACAATAAGAAAACACTTTGGCATATAACTAAGGCCATTTGATAGATCTATTTACAAGAAATCATATTTTAACTAGGCAGACATAATGATGCCCCTATTAAGAGATTTTTGAACTCCTAGTTTTACTACATTCTCAAGTTAGGTTGATAAGTTTACCATGAAATATACAAGTAGATTTACTGCCCATATGGTAAAACAAATCAAAATGAGTACTATAAACTTTACTTAATCCCTTAATCATTAACTAAAACTGCTTTCATTTGGTATTCGTTTTTGCCACCTAACTCTATGTATAATTGGGTAGATATAGAAAAACTTTTCTATAACAAGTTTTACAAGTCATAGCCAAAAGTGACTATACTTGATGTCATGAATTGAAATAGCAAGTAGATAAGCTTGTAATCAATTTCCTAGAAGGGATTAGAAAGCTAAAAACTATATATCGTGTGCAATTCCAAGAAATATAATATGCCACCATAGCTATTTGTAATATACATCCTTAGTAGGGGTGTACATGGGCAGGGTCGGGTTAAGGAGATGCTTGGCTCGAAGTCCGGCCCGATTAGGGTATTGGGCGTATTTTTATGCCCATGGCCTGGTTCGGCCCGGAGAAGGCCGATTTTAGGGCGGGTTAGGGCGGCCTTAATAAATAGAGCTGTATATGGACATAACCAAACTGAACATCTAGTATGTCTGATACCTGACCCGATTAAGACATGAAGCTTGTTTTTATACACGTGGCCTTACTCAATTCTAATAAGTCTGATTTATGTTGGGATAGGGCGGGTTAGGGTCGCCCAAACTAATTTTTTTTAATGAATTGATATTTGTAATATAAAAATATTTTTACACAAATTTATAGGCATATATTTCAAAACAATAGACTTTTAGAACTCTTATATTTGTATTAGTAATAAAAAAATAATCTAGTATTATCAAGTAAAATATAAGATATACTAACATAATTAGTTTTAAGTAAATATATAATTTTTTCATTATTTAACAAAAGAAATATTAGTAAAGATTCACATCAATGATAAAAATAATTAAGAAGTAAAGAATATTTGCGTAAGTAATAAAAATTACAGTATGCAGAGATAATTAAATGAAATAAAAAAATAAGATGACAATATATTAATAACTAAAAAAAAGTAATTATTAGGACGAGTTGGGCGGAACATACTTTCGCTCGTGGCCCAGCCCGGCCCGAAATAGTTTTGTTTAAAGTTATGCCCATTTATACTTTTAGCCCGACCCGACCTGGCCCGATTAGACCGGGTTAGGACAGGCCCCTAAGGCCAATCGGGCCGATGAACACCCTTAATCCTTAGTTAAGAGAAAAGTTGATAGCTCAAGAATATTTAGACTTGACTCAGTTATCAACTAAAACCATTCAAATTGAGTAATTCACTTTGAAAAAAGAGCATATGAGAGCCAATCAAGGAAGAAAAAGTTTATACATAATTTTTATAGTAGTGTCACACTTATAACATGACAACAAGGCGCTATAAATTTTTAAAAAAAATTCAATTTTCAAAAATAAAAACCAATTGAAGTTGAGTCATTACCAAAATTTTTGTTTTAAAAGACAAAATTTTTTTAAAAAAATTTTATAAGAAAAATGATTTGTGAATCAGAAATAGATTTGAAAGTCAATTGGATGTGAAGAATGTGTTAAACACTCCACAACATTCGTTCTTAAAAACATTTATCTTAATTAATTATATAAAATTAATATAATCTTAATCTTATTTTAATTACCTTAAAATCACATGTAGAAATAAAAAGAAAAGAAATTAAGAAAATAAAATTTAAAAAAATATTTATTTACAAATGTAGACTTGACCTAAGATAAAAAGTTAGAACCTATATCTCCTACAAAAGAGATCAAAATTTACGTAATTTAACCAAATAGAAAAATGTGCTTGTGTGTGTGTGTGTGTGTGTTTTTTTTTTTTTTAATAAGAGATTTTTATATTTTAGCTAACTTTTTTTTCTTGATTTCTTTCTCTCTCTCTTTTTTTTGTCTCTTTGATTTTTCTTTAATTTTTTTGACTTGATTTTGGATTTGATTCTTTTTTATTCTTTTTGTATTTTTGATTTTTAAAATTTTTATATTTTTGATTAAATTTTATTTTTTATTTTGATTTCATTTATTTTTTTATTATTTTTTGGATTTTTGTTTTTTGACAGATTTTTTGTTTTGATCTTTTAATATTTGTTTATTTCTTATTGTTACTTTTTTTCATGACTCTCTTTTTTTAATTTTTTAATATTTTTTTATTTTCTATATTTTTGTTTTGGTGTTTATTTTTTTAATTATTACTTTATATTTATTTTTTTGACTTTTTATGCTTTTTTATTTTGATTTTTATGATTTTTCCTAAAAAAAATTTTATCATTATTATTATTTTTGGAACCTTTTTAGAGTATTTTATTTTTCCTTGAAAATTTTTTTCAAAAAGACTCTTAATCGAACATGGGCTATTGGAACCCAAATAAAATAAAGATCAAAAGGCAAGTGCAAAAACCTGAACAATATAGACATTCATGGAGAATTATTGCCACACGTAACAACATCTTCCGTGCCTAAGGAAACAAGGCATCTCACACGATAAAATTCTTAAAAAGGTTAAAATGAAATAAAGTGAACGTGACACAAAAGTATTTACAAATACGATGACTTGCAACTCTGTGTGCCTTTGTGTATCCAATCAAAGATCATAGCACAAGTTACATCTTATTCAAAATGCATGGAGAGAATAGGAGAAAAACCCATGGAGCATCTTGTCTTGCAACCACCTAATCCTTCTCCCATTACTTTACTTCACCAATTCATGGGCCTCACACACAACAGAAGCAAAGAGTCATATTAGTTTTAATTATTTTTTGCAAATGATTAAGCAATAAATGCATCAATACTTAAGCAAAAACCAACATGTAAAAGAGAAGTCCTGAAAGCCAATGAACACGTATATGATTCGCCTACACGGCAAGTGATTCAGAGAAATATAACTGATCAAAAAGTTATGCTCGGGTACTTATAGCAGGTATACATGGTTTCTATATCACTCTAGACAGTATTTACACAAGCTATGAAATCAAGTTTATACGCAGCCAATGGGAATCCAAAGCAACACCAAAATGTATCAAAATATTGGAAGAATTTATTCAAATCACATACGGAAATTCGTAGTTTGGTAACCTTACCCCATGAAGCAGAGACGTCCAACATGAAATTATGCAGAAACTTTCAAATTCAAACCACACTTTTCAAATGAGAACTATAGCAAGGAAACTTAAACCAAATTTCTATCTAAAAAGCTTGAATATGATTGATTTCTCAAATTCAAATAATGAATTGAAATAGGTGATGGGAATCTCCAGCCAAATATTAAACTTATCCGAAATACAAAAACAAAACAGCAAACATCCAGATTCATTCTAACTCCTCCCACGTACAAGGTGCCCAAAACCCAGGACCATTAACAAGAATCCTCCACGAACCAGAGGAAAATGGCTGAATCATTCAAATACTTAAACTCCTTACATCATATCAGGACTTAGCCCTATCACATATGAATCGTACTTACAGAGACACATTCGGGATTTCAGAATGCAACATCTCATTTCCAGAGGACGAATCATCAAACCGATAGCTTATGGAATGAAGATTTAATCGGACAAAAATTTTACCTGTTCCGGTGACTCGAACTCAAGTGCTTCTATCATCTTATTCCTCTCTTTTCAATTCTTCTCCCTCTAATCTCTCCCTCAGTCTCCTCTTCTTCCTTCAATTTCTTTGTCTCCTCCCTCTTTCGCACTCTCTGCTCTATAATCACTCTTTCGGTCTTTCTTGTTTCTGTAAGAACTCCAACAGAATCCCCAGCCAAAGGAAGAAAACAAATCCCCCAATTTCTGTCGCCTCCCCCAAACCTCCAACCGAGAAGAAAGCTTGAAAACCCAGGGTCTCTCTACTCCAAATCCATCTCGGTCTCTCCCCTTATCTCTTTCTCTCGCGTGACCTTTAACTGAGACAAGATCAAAAACTTCTCTCTCGGCCTCTCTCGCTGAATCTCAGGTCCCTCCTCCTCTCTCGTTTTATGACGGACTCATCCTCCTCTGTGCCTCCCTGCTCCACCAATTTGTAATGTTATTGCGCGTTCTACCTCTCCTGTCCTATAAGAGCTGGCGTCCTTGTTCGCGCTTCCTTTCTGGCTGCTGAGAGTCGTGCGTGTGGCTGGCAGTCGCAGCTTTGTGGTTCCTTGTTTTTTTTAAGTGAGCATTGGGCTCCTAGAGTTTTGGGCATTGGGCTTCAAGCTGGAGGGATCTATTCGGCTAGGGGCTTTTCATTTGTTTCTGCTCTTCCCATTCCTTCTTTTTGGTTTTGGTTGGACTATTGGGCAACTGTTGAATAGGTGACCTGGCCCAAAAGAAAACTTAGGCTTTAGACTCTGCTTTGGGCCTTTTCTTTATTATTTTATATTTTCATATTATTATTATTATATTATTTTTTAAGCATTTTTATTTATCTTTAATTTTAAAATTTTTTTAAGCAAGTGTCTCAGTAAAATATAATGTTCACAAGGGGATTACGTTAATGATCCAGAGTTAGCTAAATATCAAGAAGATTAGTCAATTGATGTCCTTGCAACAAAAATTTTAAGAGGAAAGTCGTATTCATTTCCATCTTTAAAGCTTTGGAAAGATAAAGAAATCATAAAATTACAAAAATAGACAAAAAAAAACTACCTATTGAATATCTTTAAAGTTGTTCAAATTTTTGACTATTTACTCAAAGATCAATAAATTAACTACCTGATGGATACAAAATTCCATCCATTGAGAAGTTGAAGAAATAAAAATATTATAATTGGCATTACTCATATAATCATGTTACCATTACTTGCATCATTTTTAAGAATGTAATCTAAAAAGCTTTGAAGAGGGGAGTTTTAAGCTAGCTAATAAAAGCGTGGCTAAGATGATAGTAGATACAAATTTCTTTCCAACAGTATTTACAAACATGATTTTAGCATCAAGCTTACCATTTCAGTCACCAAAATATAAATAGAAATAACTAATGTAAAAATAATGGAGAGTGAAGGAAAGAGCATTATAATTTAACAAAGATTATGGACAAGAAGTTATGTAACTCAAGTAGTTAAAGGTTACCATTTATAGGCCTAGCATTTTTGGCAAGCTACAATATCTAAGATGAAAGGAGAACAACAATGTATTCGAGAGATTCCAAACTTTAAGAGTGGACTAAGAACTAGTTCTAAAAAGAAAAAGACAAGTAGCTAAATTCAATATTGAAAAAAGAAAATAACTATACGGAAGGATGAGTAGTTGAAGTCACAAGCCAAAAGCTAACGTTGAAAAAGGATAATAGTTCCTTAACAAATATATTGAAAAATGTCACAATAGCTATACTAATTAGTTGCTTTAACTCATACTCAGAAGAAGAGGAGATAGAAGTAATGATCTACCCATAAGCAAAGGCAAACGCTTAAGATACTAGAAGAGGCTAAAGACGTGGTAAAAAAAAAATACAGTCACCCAAAAAGAATAACACACTTGAACCAAAATTAAATCATAAGCCATCAAAGGAGAAAATCATCGTAGGAAAAGATGACCTTTTGAATAAGCATAATGTTAAGTTATTTTTAGCAAATATTGATGTCATTGATATTATCTCAAGTGAGTTTTAAGCAGATGTAGGATAACTAGAAGGTTTGGAAGGCAATATTTTCACTGAGGAAGCTAAATGGGCAGCCTTGTCCGCCATTGTTTAGGTTGAAAAACCCTTAAAAGCTATGACTTCACATTAAAGCCTTTATACATTAAAACTTACATCAATGACAAGACAATCACCAAAGTATTCACAAATATGAGAGCTGTGCTGAATGTAATCTAACTATCACACTAAAGATGACCAACTTCATAAGAGAAGTAATAACTGCTATTGGACTATTAATAGCTGATACAACAATAGGATCTGAAATAGCTAATGTAGCATTTTTTGTTGTAGATGCCAAACCTACATATTCAGTGCTATTATGTAGGGATTTGATCAAATTCTAATTAATGCATTCCTTTTACGTTGCATCAGCAGCTCATGTTCGAGGAAGGTGAAAAAGTTAAAATGGTATTAATTGACAATAATCCATTTGCAACTAATGTAAAAATAGCATAAGCTATATTTTACTCACCAAGGGCTTATCCAATTATTAGGAGACTACAAAGAAAGGTTATTAGAGTTATCCAACCCTAATCACAGGGCTTCAAAATGGAGATACAAACCAAAAGGGCCAATCCATGGCTTTCCACACAATTGATTTATGGATTAACAATGTAAACTTATCAAAGACATTCTGTGATGACTAACTTTATTCACAACGGAAGCTAGAATTAAATAATTAACCCTTAACACACTTGAAGGTAAGAAGAAAACTTGGAGCCATTTACAAGCTAGTGATTAGAAGAAGAATTAGAGTCCCTAATCAAGAAGTAGGTCTCCAGTTTTAAGGCCTAAGACCCTTTGATTGATGTTAACTTTGATATTGATGAAAAGTCCAAGTTAACTAGAATTAGTAATTTTTAAAGAAGGAAGAATAAAATTAGCTAATTAATCTCATCAAATAGTACAAGAATTGTTTCTCTTGGAAATACTATGAAATGCCTAGGCTAGCTAAAGATTTGGTCAAGCATTAATTGTCGATTAAAGAAAGATTTAGACTATACAAGTAGCCAACTAGAAGATTCAATCTAAGACTACTACTAAAGATTAAGGAAGAAATAAAAATGTTGCTAAAGGTCGATTTTGTATATACAGTAAGGTATGTGGAATGGCTTTTCCTGTTGTAAAGAAAAACGCGCAAGTCAAGATTTGTGTAGGTTTTTAGAACCTAAATCTGGTTACTCTCAAAGATGAATCTATCATACCTAAGTAGATATATTATTTCATGTAGTGGCCAGCCATGAGATTCTTACTTTTATAATCAAATCTTTGTAACCAAAGAAGACATCCATAAAACTGCACTGTATTACCCTGGGGCATTAGGTGCCATTCAGCTTAAAAAATACTAGAACCATCTGCCAACGTGCAATGAATGTTATTTCCTATAACTTAATTAGTAACAATATTGAGATTTATATAGAAGATGTGATAGTAAAATTTAAGAATTTTGATCAATATTTAGCTAATATAATGTAGAAATTCAAGAAGATGGGATTCCATGATCTCAAAATGAATCTAGCTAAATGCGTATTTAAAGTCTCAACTAAAAGCTTTGTTATTTTTCTTGTATATCGACGGGGAATTGAAGTAAACAAAAACAAGGTCAAAATAGTTTTAGATGCAACACCACTACAAAATAAGAAAGAGTTATAAAACTTAATTGGTAAGATAAACTTCCTATAAAGGTTCATTGCCAACTCAATTGAAAAATTAAAATCTTCACTACTTGTGCGAAAGTTGAAAGATACTGTTAAATTAATCTAGGGAGAAAAATAATAAATAGCTTTCAAACAAATCAAACAAAGCTTAGCTAATCAGTCTTAATGCCTCACTTGTTGGGTAAACTACTAAAGCTCTACATCTCAACTGCTAAGGAATCCATTGGTTGCCTTTTTGTACAAGATGTCAAGAGTGCAACTAAAAGAGCTATTTACTATTCTAGTTGATTGTTAAATAATGCTGAAACTAGATATACTCTAGTGAAAAAACTATGTCTTTCTTTATACCATGCATGTGTAAAACTTAAGTATTACCTTTCACCTAGAAGACTTCTAGTCATATGCAAAATTGATGTAGTAAAATATTTACTTAATAGACCTATCTTACAAGAAAGACTAATGAAAAAGGCCATTAAGTTAAATACATTTGCTTTAAAATATATTATACTTAGGGCCATCAAGGGACAAGCTTGAGTTGATTTCTTTGTTCAACATTCATATCTCGATATTAAAGATCATTTAATAAAAGTTAACAATTATTTGCCACTTAAATCATGGTTATTAGCATTTGATGGATTCAAAACTTGAAAAGTTACTAGGTAGGAGTTACTATCACTAATCCAACTAGTTATGTTGGGAAATTCATGTTCCAATTGAAACTAAATTGTTTAAATAACCAAGTTAAATATGAGCCCTTAATTATTAGGCTAAGATTATTAATATCCACGAAGGCTCAATTCATTCAGATAATAAGAGATTCTTAGCTAATCATTAAACATCTTACTAGAAAATATAATTCCAGTAATTTGAACTTATCACATTACTATAAAATAGCTAATGCTCTCTTTTAGTAGTTTGTTGATGTAATAGTTATGTATATATCCAAAGAAAAAAATGTGGAAGCTAACGACTTAGCCTAACAAGCTTCTGTGTTCAAGCTTGTGGATTTTAAAAGAAATCAAGAAATCTTTTGGATATATAAAATTATAACTATTGTCTAACAACTAGTTATTAATGATTAAAGAACATAATTAATCAACTATCTAAAGAATTCCTCATCTAGAAATGATTTTAAGCTCAAAGAAAGAACCCTGAGATATGTCTTAACTGATGATGAATTATACAAAAGATGGCATGATGGCTTATTGCTAAAATGTTTGAGCAAAATAGAAGCTTTGCATGCTGTAGGGGCAAGTTCATGAAAGAGTTTATAGATATCACATATTAGGGCCCAATATGAGATGGCTGATTCATAAACATAACTATTATTGGCCAATAATAAGAGCTAATTGCTTCAACTGTGTTAAAGGATATGAAGTTGGTCGATTGCATGGTCCCATTTAAAAATTGCCAATTGATGAATTACATACAGTTATCAAACTAAAACTATTTAGAGGTTAGGCTATAGATTTAATAGGTAAAATTTATCCTCCTTTATCAACACAGTATTTGTAGCAACATATTACTTTACGAAAAGGGTATAGACATAATCAATGGTGAATGTCAAACAAACTGATGTGATCAGATTTATTTAGTAACAAATCATCTATAGGCTTGGCATTCCTCAAACCTTAATAGCCGACCAAGGTATAGTATTCATAGGAGATAAAATAGTAGCATTTGCTCAAGAATATGGCATCAAAATAATTCATTCTACTTTATACTGTGCTCAAGCCAATAGGTAAGTTGAGACTACCAACAAAATCCTAATCGACATGGTTAATAAAGCTTTGGAAGACAAGCCTAAACGGTGGCATGAAGTTTTATTTGAATTACTTTAGGCATACAAAATGCTAAATGTACCATAATTAGTCTTAATCCATTTTAGTTAACTTATAGCCAAGATGTTATTTTGCTTCTAGCGATTATTGCATGGGAAATTCTATTTCAAATACATCATTATAGCTTTCTCTTATTATTATTGTCATCAGCTAAAAAGATGTAAGGGGTAAAACGTTAGCACTAAGAAATAATTTGGCTAAACCACGCTTTGGGCCTATAATTTGGTCACTTTTGACTAAGTCATAGGATAATATTTGTTGGATTGAATCATATTTGTTGGATAAGTTAGTTAAATTGGGCTTTTTTTGAATTAAAATAGACTATAATATTTTTGGGCCATGTATGTAATCCATTGGATTTTTTAAGATATTTAAGGTATATATAGCCCAATAACATGTAAATGAAATATAGCAGAATATTCAGATATTTGTAGATAATTTTTAGCCATTTAACTACCTTTTTACAAATTAAGGATTGAGTTTATGAAATATGTTCAAGGTAATTATCCAAATTAGTTGAAAACAAGGGAAGATTTGTAAGTTGACCAAGTCAAAGGGAAATGCATAATACATTTGAAGACTCGTTCTCTTAAATTTTAGAGATATGGATGCTATGGTTAGTTGATGAGATAGTTATTTAGTAAATAAATATATTATTTTAACCTTCAAAAAAGCTAATATGACACATACTTATATTGAGATTGTTGGCCACTATTCTACATTATTGCTAATATGGGCAAAAAATTAAGAAGTAATATATGGTTTTAGTGGGTTTAACTGATAGTTTAGGCTCATACATACTCATTATACATTTATTTTGAACATACATCTAATTAATCAAATACAAGATTTTCAATTTTATTTTTTACTTTCATGCCTTAAAACTTCAGAATTTTTTGCCATATTTTTAACTTTTTTTAATTGTATTTCAAGCTTTTGCTTTTCTTTATTACAACTTCCAACCATATGTGTTAATTACTCTTAATTATTCTTCAAATTAGACACTTCCTTTAGTAGCCGACAAATCCAAAGCTCAAGGATAATGTCCCTTTCTTAGCATATCTATTGAACATGAGAATCAAAAGTGCAAGTTAGTTTATCAGTTCAACTAATCAATCTAAATTTGCAAACAACAATTCCTTTTTAAAGAGATGGGGAAAAAGGAGGATAAAAAATGAATAGAAGAACTAATATAAGTTGAGACTTTGGTCTTAAAATTTCACCACGTTCTGAAGTCATGGTGTCCAAATAGATTGGTCTTGTCCTAATTTTCTAGTCCCCAGCAAACATCTACACCAAAAGATTACAATGCCTTAAGATTATCCAAGTTGCAAGTTTAAATAAATTCATAAGAAACAAGTAAATTTGACTCATAAACTTGGCTCCTAAACTTGTAAGAGTTTATGTAACATACTTAAGCTTTGAATCCTTATAATACTTTTTACTAATATATTGTCCCTTTAATTGAAAATTATGAATTAAGAGACATATGCTAGAGGTAGTCAAATGAGCTTCTTTTTTATATTATATGAATGTAGGATTTCAAAAACATAATATCCATAAAATACATATACACCAAAAAAATTTGTGGAAATACTTTTACAGAAGTAAAAAAATTCCTTTCATCTACTATCTAATCTAATTTATAATCCATCATGCTATTATTTACAAATCTTGAATTACTGACTTATAAAAGGTATGTTTTATCCACACAATCTTAACCTTAAATGTAAGTTGGAGGGCTCTTAATTTGGAACATTATGGGAATAGTATGAACATAAAATTCTAATAAATAGTAACAATTGGTAAAAACTCATGATGGTACCATTTGTATCTAGATACAATAATTACTTTTATGGCTATACTGCATTTATAGTAATTAAATATATAAGCTGTTAAAGGATATCTTATAATAAGACATGCATATTAATGGCAAATAATATCATCCCATATATCATACTTATGGAAGAATAATATGCATTCTAATGATAGGGTAATATAATCTCATATTACATGTATACTCATTTCTTTTTGAATATATTTACTAATTTTTATTTATTTATGTAAACTGGAACCAAATTATTGAATGCTTTTTCTTAACTAGAGTATTCCTTAGAGTAGATTTATAGCAAAGAATTAAGCACTTAGAAGTCAACTCCTTTACTATTCTCTTTGAAGATCATCCTCGTAGTTTCTAAGATCTTCTCCTTTTATTCTTTTTCTAAGATCATCTTGTTTCACATTGCCTTATAGGCATTATTTTTCTTTTTCTAATAATCTCATAAAAAGTCTAAATGTAGACTTTGTTATAGAATAATCCACATACAATGTTTCTCTTTTCAAAGATTATTCTTAATCACATGGACAATTAACTATAATTCACGAAGATTTTTTAGAGCACATAAAATGGATAATGCAACATAAAAATTAACTTACATTACTTTAGCATGGATATCATATTCTAATTTGAACATTTAATAATAAAATGCATAACTTATTGATCCCATTTATTTTAATTTATGCATGTAAAATTCTAAATTAACTCAATATTATAAATTAACTCTAAATTAAATTAGATATAATATTGTCATATTCTAAATTAAAAGAGAAGAATTATTTCACAGAGACACCCTAATTAATTTGGCATAATTACTTTGGTTTATTCAAAATTCTAGACTAATTTATATAAAAATTACTATAATCATGAATTAAAATATGTCAGCAGCAAAATGCGCAAAGAGAAGCTTAATTAATTTGGAGATTATTACTTGTTAATTTATACATTTAAAACCTTAAATTAATTCAAACACATTACTAAAAGAGAATAAAATCCTAAATTAACTCAGATATAAAAATTACTATAATCACACTATAACTATAAATTTAAAATACTAAAAAAATTGTTATTTCCACCTTAGATCTTAGATTTTTTTTTTTTTGGGGTCTCTCACTGTTTCTTTCTCGCCTCTTTCTCAAGTTTCTTCTCTTCTATTGCAGCTTCAGTTTGGTGCAGAAGTGTAGGGTAGGAAGGACCTGAGGTGTCCACACCTCAAGCATAGCAGCACACTTTTGCTGCTCAATAAACATCCTAGTATCGGCTCCTAAATGCTTCTGTTTTATTATTATTATTATTATTATTATTATTATTATTATTAAATGACTAGTTCTAAGGCTACATAGCTCCTGAGCTGTGCAGTAGAAAACACTCTCCCAAGGAAGGAAGGCATTTATTTATAGTGGAAGGTCGGAAATGAGATTATGCCACGATTTTAGTTCAATATTGAAAAAATTATACTCAAAGATTTAAGTTTCACAAAATTTATAATAAAAAAATCTAAGAAATTAAAATTATTTTTAAAGATTAAAGTTATTAAAACTTATTATTAAGATTTAAAAAAATTATAGTTTAAATAGCTTTAATAATACTTTTTTAAAATTTGATAATAATTTTTTTAAAATCTTAATAATAAATTTCTTAAATTTAATAATAATTTTAATTATTAGAAATAATTTTAATTTAAAAAAATTTTATTATACATTTTACAGAACTTGGATTGTTAAATGTAATTTTCCTTTTCATATTTCCTTCCCTTAAATGCCCATCTACGTTGGGGGTATGGGGTGTGCATTTTCATTACATCGAGCGTATTGCATCATGATACACTTGGCGCCATCTTTATGGCTAATGCATGAGATCATATTCCAATTGCTTCATATGTACGCTGCACGCATCATATTTTCATATTTACAATTTTAAAGACATTACGTTATTTTATTTTAGTTTAGTTCATTTTTATTTTCATTATACTTTTCTAAAATTATTTAAATATATGCATATTTTGCTTTATTTTTCTTTTAGACATATATTATTAATTAAGATATGCATGTTATTTATTTATTTTTAAAATCTCTAAGTAAAAATATTTTTTAATGTAAATTTTATTGGAGTCTATTTCTCATTTAGAAAGATACTAAATTAATTCTAATTTTACTAAATATCATTATTTAGTGCATTCTACTTAATACATATATCTATTTAAATTTTAACTAAGTACAAAATGTCATAAATCAAATAATTATATTTATTAAAATTTTACCTTATTGTCACATATTAAAAATTTACATGCTTCAATTTAACAGTGATTATTAATTAAACATATAAGGTATCATAATTAAATAGCTACCTCAAATCACATATCTTAACTTATGTCAGATTTAATTAACATCTTATTTATACATTTACTTATCCTAATTAGAAGAGGATGTTACAATTTATATCCTCCAATATATGGCTATATATACAATATTATGAAAGTTAGATGGAATTTATAGATATTAAGTGAATTTTTGAAAAATCAGAACAATATAATCTTAATTTAAAACATATTTCTAACGACACATATATGAAAATTTTTAGTATACATTATAATGTATAAATACTAATTGACAATATGAAGTCCAAAATGCAAACAAATAGTTGGGATTTCTATGTTGTTTTTATGTCAACTAGTCAAGAAACAATTCTTTCCAATATGAGAATGTGCCAGTTATATGAATTTAGGGTTTTAAATATATTAAATCCTCAAAATAGTTAACAAAAGCCTAAGGCAAAATCCCTCATCCTTTATGTTATTGACAGTAATGCAGTTCCTAAATAAATAATAACATCCGTATTGAACATAATCAGGTAAAACTTGACATGGGCATTTAAATTTGTAAAAACTTGTAATTGTACTTAAAACTGTGAATAAAAAGTGGAGCATGTTATGTATCAAATTTTTGTTCTAACTATTGCAAGAGATTAGAGGAGCAATGCTAAACTTAGGCCATATAAATTTTCAAAATTCATGTCAGAAAATTTATTAAATGCAGATGAATACCTAATACAAGGTAACAAAAAAGAATGAACTCCCATGGAATTTTTTTCACTACCATCAACTCAAGAATCCAATATGAAGAGATTTGGTGCTAAATCTATTGACCTCTACTTCTTGACTGTTTCAAAAGCTCAACAATAATAATATAGTTGAAATTGAAGAAACATATATACCAAAATATTATTTTGTATTTAGTAACTTATTATGTTATAATTAGTTTATGATAAATTGAGTTTATAGTATCATAACTATTTTTTAAAGATTTTTTACAAATTACTTAAATCTTTAATTATTAAATCATACCCAACCTAGTGACTTACATGCTCTTCATTAGTAAATGAGCCTTTTTTATCCCAAAAAACAAAAGCTCTTTGTTCTTTAAATTTGGAATGAGTTAAAAAGTTGAATGTGGTCTTAAAAAATTTATTTTACACATTTTTAAAATGCCACAATACTTTTCTAATGACTAATTCCATATAAATGAATGACAATAAGTTCTGACATGATAAAAAAGAATTTAATAAGATTATTATTGGGACTTAAATACACTTTGGTCCCTAATTTTATAAAAAGATTCTATTTGGTTTCAAATTTAGAAGTAGACATTATGGCCTTTCTATTTTTAAAAAATGATTCAATTTTTTCCTTTTGACATGTTATTATTGCCACGAAAGTATATATGTAAGTATACATATTGTACAAACAATAAAACAATAAATAGACAATCATTTTCACAAGGAATTAACATGAAAGTAGTTGTTAAGTATTAAAATTCATACTTTGATCTAAATCAAACCAACAATAATAAATATGAAAATGAAAAAAAAATAACAAAATAAAAGTGGAAGTTCTCTTCTAGATTGCAAAGATAAGAGGTGCTTATACTTACAACTTTCCTTTACATTTCATTGATACTTAATACACTTCCTCTGACATTGCTTTTGATGACATGGATTGCTAACCTTGACTCTTAATTATCAATAAGTATCTTTCACATTACTTATAGACTTACCACTTAATCTAATTGCTTTTACTAATTAATTAATTAATTAAAAATTAAAATTTTGACTATGCAAGAAGTGAAACTAAAATAAAAATATTCTTTTCATAGTTAGAAAAAGAATTATCATAATTTAGAATATCCTTTTTTAAAAAAGTAGGGGAAAAATGCAAGACAAAAATGAATAGAAAAACTAATATGACTTAGCACTTTGGCCTTAAAATTTCACAACATTCTACAATCATAATGTTTAAATAGGTTGGTTTTGTCCTGATTTTCTAGTCCTCAAACAACATTTACATTGAAAGATTACAATGCCTCAAGGTTGTCCAACTCACAAGTTTAAATAAATTTGTAAGAAACAAGTAAACTTGACCCATGAACTTGTCTCATAAACTCATAAGAGTTTATGTAACATCCCTAGCTTTAAATCCTTATAATACTTTTATTAATATATTATTCCTTTAATTAAAAATTATGAAGTAAGAGATATATGCTAGAGGTAGGGGTGTACATGGGCAGGGCCGGATCAGGGCGATGCTTGGCCCAGAGCTCGGCCCGATTAGGGTCTTGGGCGTATTTTTATGCCCGTAGCCCTGCCCGACCCGGAGAAGCCCGATTTTAGGGCGGCCCGGGACGGCCCGAATAAGTAGGGCTGTACATGGATAAAACCAAACTGAACATATAGTATATCCGATACCTGACCCGATTAAGACATGAAACTTATTTTTATACCTGTGGCCTTATTCAACTCTAATAAGTCTGATTTATGTTGGGATAGGGCGGGTTAGGGCCACCCAAATTAATTTTTTTTAATGAATTGATACTTGTAATATAAAAATATTTTTACACAAACTTATAGGCATATATTTCAAAACAATGGACTTTTAGAACTCTTATATTTGTATCAGTGATAAAAAAATAATCTAGTATTATCAAATAAAATATAAGATATACTAACATAATTAGTCTTAGGTAAATATATATTTTTTCATTATTTAACAAAAAAAATATCAGTAAGGATTCACATCAATGATAAAAATAATTAAGAAGTAAAGAATATTTGAATAAATAATAAAAATTGCAGTATACAGAGATAATTAAATGAAATAAAAAAAATAAGATGACAAGATATTAATAACTAAAAAAAAAGAAGTAACTATTAGGGCAAGTTGGGCGGAACATACCTTCGCCCGTGACCCGACTCGACCCGGAGCAGTCTTGTTTAAAGTTATGCCCATTTATACTTTTAGCCAGACCCGGCCCAGCCCGATTAGACCGGGCTAGGGCGGGCCCCTAGGGCTAACCGAGCCAATGTACACCCCTAGCTAGAGGTAGTCAGATAAACTCCTTTATACTATCTAAATGTAGGATTTTCAAAGTATAGTATCCACAAAACATGTACAAATGAAAAAAATGTGGAAATATTTTTAAAAAGATATAAAATTCTCTTAAGCTATTGTCTAGTCTAATCTATAGTATGCTAGGCTATTAATTGCAAACCCTAAATTATGGGGGCAAGATTAATGAAAGCTATATCTTATCTAGACAAATCCCAACCTTAAATATAAGTTCTAGAGCCATCTTCATCTAGACAAATAATGAGAATGGCAAGAGTGTAATCTTCTCAGTAGATACTAGTAAAAACTTATGATGGTACCAATTGTATCAAGATATAGAAATTACTTTCATAGGTATATTACATTTGTAGTAATTAAATTGATAAGTCATATGAGGGTATCTTATAGTAAGACATGCTTATTGATGGCAAAACAATATCATCTCATATAGCATACTTCTGGCCAATGTTTTTAAAGTTGGACTGATTATTGAATTGATAAAAATATTAATTCACAATTCATTAATCTAATTATGATTGAATCATAGTTAGATCAATAATAAATAAATAATTTTTAATTTTATATATTAAAAATATAATATAATACATAATAATAAACAAAATTAATAAATTTTAAACATTTCATTACTTATACAAATTCAAAACCACAATATATATCACAAAATATTCAAATTTTGTAAAAATTCTTATTTTTTTTATTTCTTATCATGCAAAAAAATTTAAATTTATTGTGTTATATATATATATATATATAGTCTATGTATAAGTGAATAACAAAAATAATATACTTATTTTTTTTAAAAAAAATTATCTCATCTCAAACATTAATATCATTCACACAATCCATTTTTCTCATCCCAAAGCCTAGATCACTTTTTTTTTTTTTAAATTTCCTATTCCTAATATGCCTTACATACATAACTATCTTCCATTAAAGCAAATTTTGAAAGTCCCTTAAAACCAGCTCTTCATTAACTCTAAAATGGATCTTGTTAATTGAGCATTTTAGTCAAGTGCTTAATTGCCAAAATGTGGATAATCCAGATTTTAATTGGATGATTCAAATTTTAAGTTTATTTATTTTTTTAAGTTCAATTATTATTCTTTTAAGTTTACAATTGGAAGACTATTTTTATTTTACGCTCTCTTTCCTTTATAAAAAATAATTATCAAGATAGATTGATCTAAATGATCTAGATTTTAGAAATTAAGCAATAGATGAATAAGGCAATAGAGAGGATCCAAGTTGCATTTACTCTGCCCATATAGGCATTGGCGCATTGCTCAACGCACATCCTCTTCTCTATGACTCTACGCACTTTTTCTTCTCCACAACTCCACCCACAAGCCATCTCTAGCACTAGCATGATTGCAAAGAGAGTACCCACCACTAGGGTCCCCATGGAAGAGGAAAAAGAAGGATGGTGATAGTGTGAGGAACAACTTGTTGAGGAGAGTCAAAGCATATTTGAACCTTGAAACTGATCTCATCTTTGCTCTTTAATCATCTTTAGATCTCATTTTTACTTTGATTTTCTTCTTCATTCTAATTTTTCCTAAAAAATAGAGAACCATTAATCGGTTGGTTTTTATCAATTTTACCAGTTTTTAACTAATTTTTTGATAAGTTGGTTTTAAGGGTTAACTGAACTAGCATCGTGTATGGTTCATTAGTTTTCTAGTTCTACTAGTCGATTTGGTCAAGTTTTCAAAATATTGCTCGTAGCAAAATAATATCATCTCACATTGTATACATACTTATGGTAGAAAGATATCATTATTTTTATTATTTCTTTCTGAATATATTTGCCAAATTTTACTTATTTGTGAACGGGAACCAAATTGTTGAACACTATTTCCCAACTAGGATGTCTCTTAGAATTTGGTCTATAACAAAGAATCAAGCAATTAAATGTCACCTCATTTATTTTTCTCTTTGAGAATCATTTCTACAATTCCCAAGATCTCCTCCTTTTAATCTTTTTCTTTTTGAAGAACATCTCTTGCTTCATATTGATTTATAGGCATTATTTTTCTTTATCATTCATAATGATCTCATAAACAGTCTAAATGCAAACTTAGTTATAGAATAATCCACATACATGATTTCTCTTTTCAAGAATTATTCTTAATCACTTGGATGATTAATCATAATTCAAGAAAATTTCTTAGAGCACATAAGATGGATAATATAACTTAAAAATTAACTTATAGTACTCTAACATGAATATAATATCATCATTTGAACATTTAATAATAAAATGTATAATTTATTAATCCCAATTAGTTTAATTTATGCATGTAAAATTCTAAATTAACTCAATATTCTAAGTTAACTCTAAATTAAATTACATGTAATATTGTCATATTCTAAATTAAAAGAGAAGAATTATTTCACATAGATAGCCAAATTAATTTGGGTATAATTACTTTAATTTATTCAAAATTCGAGACTAATTTATGTAAAAATTACTATAATCATAGATTGAAATATGTTAGTAGCGAAATGCTTAAAGAGAAGCTCAATTAATTTGGGTATTATTACTTTTTAATTTATACATTCAAAATTTTAAATTAATTTAAGCACAGTATCAAAAAAGAATAAAATCATAAATTAACTTAGATATAAAAATTATTATAATTGCACTATGACTATAAATTTAAATATTAAAAATATCTTAATATTTAAAATACTAAAAAAGAGGCTTATTGTTTTTACCTCAGAGCTTAGGATTTCTTCTTTCGTGTCTCACTATTTCTCTCTCGCCTTTCTCTCAAGTATCTTCTTTTCTATTGTAGCTTCCATTTGGTGCAAAGGTCGGGGGAAGGAAGGATCCCAGGCTGAGCAGCACACTTGAACTGCTTAGCAATTAGCACACACTCTTGTTTCAGTCTCCAGACACATCTATTTTTTATTATCATTTTTTATCATGAGTGTTTCTTAGGCTTCGTAGAAAGCACGCTTTCTGGAAAGAAGGCTTTTAAGAATAAGGGATGGTGGGAACCGCATTTTCAATTCATTATTTCCCTGCTTAAATGCATGTTGAGGGCTGCATTTTCATTAAGGAAAATTATAGTGATGGACTTTAAATTAAAAAAAAAATTCAAAAAGATTTAATTGTAACATTAAAAAGATTTAGTTATAATTTTAAAAAATTAAATTGTAAGAAATTATAAAGTGGTCATTGACTATCAATTTTATTAAGATCCTTCACTAGAATTTTCCCATCTTCATGGCTTATGCATAAGATTATATTCCAATTGCTTCATATGTACGCTGCCGGAATCTTAATTTACAATTTTAACACTCTATGTTATTTTATTTTGGTTTTCATTATACTTCTCTAAAATTATTTAAACATGTGCATCTCTTTCTTTATTATTCTTTTAGACATATACTATCAATTAAGATATGTATTTTATTCACTTATTTATTTATTTATTTTTAAAATCTCTAAATAAAAATATTTTTATGTAAATTTTACTAACGTTATGTCTTATTTAGCAAGATATTAAATTGATTCTAATTTCACTAAATTAATATCATTCTTTAGTGCATTCTACTTAATGCATATATCTATTTAAATTATAAATAAGTACAAAATGTCATTAAATCAAATAACTATATTTATTAAAATTGTAACTTATTATAACATATACAAAATTCATATAATTCATTTTAATAGTGATAATTAATTAAACATATAAGATATCATAATTAAATAGGTACATCAAATCACACATCTTAATTTATGTCACATTTAATTAACATATTATTTATATTTTTACATATCCTAATTAAAGGAGAATGTTACAGTCTACATCCTTTGGTTATATCTACAATATTATGAAAGTTAGATGGAATTTTATAGATATTAAGTGAATTTTTGAAAAATCATAGCAATAAAATCTTAATTTCAAACAAATCTCTAATGATACATATATTAAAATTTTTAGTATAGATTATGAATGTATAAATACTAATTGACAATATGAAGTCCAAAATGGAAATAAATGGTTCACAATGCAGATTATTAATATTTTTAAAAGATAAAAATTCATTACAGATTTTTTAATATTGTACAGAAAAGTTTTGTTTTAAAAATTATCAATACCTCAAGCTGCTCTTCCAATTTCTGTTGAAAGTTTAATCTGATGCCTAAGAGCCTCTGTTATTGGGATTTCTATGTTTTTTTTTTTTAATGTCAACTAGTCAAGAAAAAAAATTTTCCAATCTGAAAATATGCCAGTTTTATGAATTTAGGGTCTTGGATATATTAAGTACTCAAAATAGTAAACAAAGGCTTAAGGCAAAATCCTTCATCCTTTATGTTATTGACAGTAATGCAGCCCATAAATAAATAATAACATCTCTATTGAAGAAGTTTGTTAATATTCAGGTATAACTTGACACAGACATTTAAATTTGTGAAAACTTGTGATGGGAATGGACTCGCTGGTATTGTTCACTTTGTGTCGTCCTTAATTTTTTATTTTTAGGCAGCTTTACTGTCTAAATCTATACTTCTACACATTGACAAGTCATACATAAATTTAGTATCCAAATGGCAAAATTATGACAATGGCGAGGCAAGACAGGATAACGAAGGACAGAAAGGAAGACATGAGTTAAAATGGCCATTAAAAGTGATGCTGCCAACATGTTACTACACCTAGGGCTCCAAAGAATCATTATATTATATTATATCAACTTTGTACCTGTGAGTTGAATAAGAATTCTATTTTGGTGAACTGAATACCATCCATTTCCAAGCTCTGTTATTAGCTAATCAAATAAATGGCATGTTGATTTTCCATATTGAAGAATTGCATGAAATAAATTCTAGTTTTTTTTTTCTCGATAACTGTTCTCATTATTCCTATCATTACCATTCTCTAGATTCTAGACATTATCTGAAAAGTCCGTAAAATAATTTTTTGGAAGGGCAAAAGAGAAATAATCATGGGCAGATATCAAATAAGACAAGAGGTTAATTGCTGGTATATCTCACTTGGATCAAACCTATGGTTACCAGGAAAGCATTGCAAGTATAAGATAAGTGGACTCAAAGAAATCGCTTCAATGGAGCTTTGGATACTAGAGTAAATTCGATTATCAAACAGCTAAAGAGATGAAAGTGGATAGAAAATGGTGGCTACGGAATCCAAGATTACTGCTACCCCTGCTGCAAATTAAGACAGAACAAAGGCGCTATGGAGTGTAATGCAACTAGCTAAGGAGAAAGAGCCAATGAAAGACTTTGCATAATGTCAAGTGCAGCATGTTATGTAGCAAATTTTTGTTCTAACTATTGTTAGAGATTAGAGGAGTAATGTTAAACTTAGACCATATAAACTTCCAGAATTCATATCAGAAAATTCATTTAAATGTACATGAATACCTAATAGATGGTAACAAAAAATAATGAACTCCAATGGATTTTTTTTTTTTTCATTTGCATCAACTCAAGAATCCAATATGAAGAGATTTGGTGCTAAATTAAATCTATTAACATCTCTTTGGATTACGTAATTTGAATGCCCCGTTTCTATAAATAGTCCCCTACTTGTCTCAATCAGTAAAGCTAAGCACAATACTCACTTGACCAGTTATTCACTAATCATACATGATATGCACTTGCTCATTACTGAAATAGCCATCTTTTATGAAAAATTCAGAGCTTTAGAATATTCCTCATAAAAAAAGATCTTAAATGAGCCCACTGCGATGAACTTAGCTTTCATGTTTTGTAGAGGTGATGCCGGGTTGAAGGTTCGATTTTTTTTTTTTAATTCTTTTTTCAATCACCAAGATCTGGTTCTTGTTCTTTAGAGCCCAAGGGCTTGGGCCAGAATGAAGTGGAACTTTGAAGGAAGACCTTTTTCTGTTCGGGTCATGTTGGAAAACAAAAATTGTGTAGTTATGTTGGAGACTTGGACAAGCTCGTCAATTGATTGCAAGCGATTTCTCTCCCTTTTTGGTGGAAAGTAGACGCTCATTTCCCAATTTTCACTGTCCATCAGGTCCCACACCCTCTTTTCATGAACTTGTCCTTTCTCTTGCTTTCTCCTTTTTCACATGAGAAATTCTTTCATACACTAAGAGCGCTGCGTCATTTATATATTCAATAATTAAAATTTACTTTACATATAAACTCTATTTATATAAATTAAATTTTTACCATTGATTTTACTTTGGGCATGATGCACTAAGTGCATCCAACAAATTTTCTTCTCATATACCCAAAGTTCACTATCCATCGGGTCCCACACGGAGAACCCTCTTTCCATGAACCTGTCCCTCCTCTTCCTTCCCTCTTTCTCACATACCCAAAGTTTCCTGACTTGCCTTACAAAAATTCTTCATAAATTTCGACCTTCCCTGTCCAATCTCAAGCCTCCCCTGATCTATAATGCCAATCACAATTTCAAAACTCCTCATCCACCCATTGTTATGGAGAATTCTGGGCTTTGGGTCAAGTATAGTTGGATTTACCTGTTATGCCCTGAGCCCCTCTTTTTTTGACTTGTTTGGCAAGTTGAGCTTGCTCAAAATTGTCATCTACAGTATCATAAGTTTGATCTTATGTACCTTGATGCTCTTTGTTAAGAAATGCAGGGGATTCACAAGGAATGTTCTAGTGAGAGCACATGTGGGTTTTCTGGTTTTAATGCTGACCTCCCTCTATTCCTATTGGGAAGACCGAGCTAGCCAGCAAGGGAACGAGGAAAAGGGATCACATGGAAGAATCTTAAACCTGTGTTCGTGTGGGGCGTTTGGGCTGATGTCACTGAGCTTGTCAAGACAGCTGGAGCTTGGATTCGAAGTGGGTATCTTCAATTTTTTCGTTGGGTGTTTCTTGGTGACGCTGATGAAGATGAACTTCAAATTGGCCCCAGTTGCGGCATGCTTGTGTTATGTGCTTGTAAATATCCGATCCTTCTCCGATTTTCTGCTGGAAATGCGTAGGCGACGTGAGTCTGGTAACACATTGGCTAGAGATATCGAGAGTGGTTCCCGCGACATACGTGATTTCCAAGATTCGGATTCCGATAGCAACAAAACAGATGGTTATAACACTGATGACGACAAAGATACTGGGGATGGAAGAGATGGTTATAATAAGGACAAAGGCTTGCTGGAAATGCGCAGGCGAGCTGCGCCTAGTGAGCCGGTAGATGGAGATATGGAGGGTGGTTCCCGCGACATAGATCTGGATTACGACAGGCCTGTGATTCGTTCCGCATTGAATGCATTTATGTACTTCATGCTCGGTCTCTAACATAAGTAATTTATGTTTTGATTCAAAATATAAATTATTTTTTAAAATTATCTTGATCATTAAATAATTTTTTTTAAATATTTTTAATTAAATAGAAAATCATTAAAGTTAATATAATTTATTAAGAATAAAGGTAGACTCTTTAATTAGAGACAAATATAAAAAAAAAATTTTGTTTTGATATAAATTTAATTAGTTAAATTATTTTTAATTAATTTTTTTAATATCTATAAGGTAAGTATTGGTGACTTATATTTGAAACTGGAATGAGTAGTTATTTTTTTTAATTATATTACAAATATTAATTTATTAAAAAATAAAAAAAAAATCTAGACGATCTTAACCTGTTCTAATTTAATATAAAATCAGATTTGTTTGGGTCGAGTAGGATCATGAGTATAAAAATAAATTTGATATCTTAATTGAGTAGGACATCATACCTACTATGGTATGATCCTATCTATGTACAATCCTATAATGCATGAATGAAAAGGTGATTTTCTAAATAAACATTATTTATAACATTTTTATTTTTAATTGTTGAATAATAATTATTAAAAATAATTAAATAATAATTAAATAATAAATATAAAAATAAAATTAACACTTTTTATTTTTTCTCATTTCTCACTACCGAATAAGTCCTTAAATATATAAATATAATAAATATTATATAAATTATGTATACCTACATATTCTCATAAACCAAATGTTGATATTGAATTACAATTCTTTTATTATCTTAATTTATTGTACTTTGTAGCAAATTTATGTTTTCTTTTTTTTTTTTTCACCGAAGATTTTACAAATTACTTGAACTTTAAATCCGCGATATACATTTGCATGATTGGACGTATGATAGCGATAGAAGAATATATATAGCTGAAATGGGTATTAATTCAAGGTTTTAAACTTGAATCCGATATTGAATTAGTTTATTGTTTAATAATTTGATCATAATCCAATTATTTCTTAGTATATACATAAAATATAAAAATATATAATATTTTATAATTAAATTAATCTACATTGTAAAATAATATTTAAAATCGATATAAATATCTAAAAATGTAAAAATTAATCAAAATATTTTTATGATGCGTTAAAAATAAAAATGATTATTTATTCAAAATAGATAATCGATTGTGATTGAACTATTTTAATTTTTAAATATATATTTTTATTAAATATATACATGTATAAATAATATTTTGTACTTAAGTTAATATATGTAATATCATTAAAGGATATTTAAATTTCTTAAATAAATATTAATAATTTATTATATTTTATTAAATTATGTAATTATATTTAAGATTGATATATTTTAGTTTAATAAAAATTTATTTTCATCGTAAGATATATCTTTGGCCAACATTATATCATATATTTCAAATAAACAGATGATAAATGTTAGCATAAAAAAGATAATAAATGTTTGCTCTTTGCTATATGGAATGCAAAATGATAGAACTTGAAAATATAATATAAAAAAGTTAATTTATTTGAACAACTATTAAATCAATCAAATTTACCATGCATACTCATTTTGGATGATTCTCACTCTCTTCAACTTTCCTGAACTTTCAGTCATTGTTGAAAGTCATTGCTAAATAAAGGCATTTCTTTGCTTAAGCTGAAGTGCAACAACAATAAATTATAATTATTGATTTTAAAATTAGATTGAAATCAACTGACTCAATTAAAAATCAATAAACTAGTTATTGAATTGATTTAATTAACCTATAAAATTAACTTATCAAAAGAATTTGTCAAAAATCGATTGAATCAGCAAAAATTGAATTGATTAAAGGTTTAATCAATTTTAAATTTTTTTAAAAAAAATTTATTGTTTTACCTTGAAGATATTTAAAAATAAAAGGTAATAGAAAAAAAGGGGATTGAGAAGGGAAATGTACCAAAAAAAAAAAAAGAATATAAGAGAAATTAAAAGCATGCACTTGACCATTTTTAATATTTATTCTCTATGCTCCATTTCTTAGCAATATCTCTTTGTTATCAAAGTGTTTGATCAAAATTGCTCCTTCCTTTTCATTAATATTTAATATGAACAATTAGTAATATTTAAAATTTATTAGTATTTATTTTTTATATTAGAATTTTAATAAATAAAATTAATATATATATAATTATTACCATTTCGACTATAATTTAACTATAATTAAACTAATGAACTATAAACTAGTACTTCTATTAGTTCAATAATATGCTTAATTTTAAAAATATTGATTATAACAACTCTACAAACTACAAATTTTTAGCAAGTTCTTCATATTCTTGTATATTTTTTGTTTCTTTGTCTAGTTTATTTCTCCATCTCCATTGGTAACCAACAACAAAATTGCAATTTTCTTTTCTTCTTGTTCTTACCATTTTTTCCTATATAGGCTCAATGTAAAAACACTTTTTCAACAAAATTGACTAGTTTAGTATAGTTTTCATAATTTTTGGCCAATTCATAGTTAATGGTTTTTAGACAATTTAGAGTTAAATTGACCAATTTATTTACTTTCCAGTTTTATGGGTCATCTCGACCAGAATGCTTGTTGGTTCACAGGTTTCTCAATGAATTGGTCAATGTGGTTTAATTTTAAAAACTATGGTATTTTATATATGAGAATAAATCTATATGAAATTGATTAAATAACATCCAATAAACATCATAAGTATTTTTAACATAATGGAAAAACTCTAATTTAAACCAAAAAAAAAAATCAAAACTCAATTTTTGATTGGTTCAATGCAAAACTATTGAGTTTTTATAATTTTGTTATCAATTTAATTGATTTTTAACTAATTTTTTGCCCAATCAACTTTTAGAATCAACTAAATTAAGACCACAATCAATTCATCAATTTTCTAATATGAACAACTTGTTCGATTTAATTCTTTGAACCATAAGTCAAATTCATACATAAAATTGATCATCAACTATTAATCTTTTTTCACTGAACAACAATTTATATTTAGTTATGAAGATGATGAAAATAATAAAATATTACTTTGTATTAACTAAACTTATTATATCATAATTAGTTTATGATAAACTGAGTTCATAGTATCATAACTATTTTTTTAAGAAAAATATTTTAAAAATTACTTAAATCTTTAATTATTAAATCATACCTAACCTAATGACTTGAGTGCTCTTCATTAGTAAATGAGCTCTTTTAATCCAAAAAAAAAACTATTTTAGTTCTCAAATTTGGAATGAATTAAAATTTGGACGTGGTCTCCAATATTTTATTTTACATCTTTTCAAAATATTACACTACTTTTCTAATGACTAATTCTATCTACATGACTGACAATAAATGCTGATATGATAAAAAAGAATTTAATGAGATTGATTGTTAGAACTTCAATATACTTTGGTGCCTAGACTTACAACTTTCCCTGACTTTTCATTGAAACTCAATACACTCTCTTGAGCATTGCTTTTGATGACATGGATTGCTAACAAAGGCCCTTGATTATCAATAAATATCTTTCAAATTACTTATAAACTAAACACTTAAGCTAAATGCTTCCACTAATTAATTATGTAAAAATTAAAATCTTGATTATGAGAGAAGTCAAATTAAAATAAAATTCTTATTTTCATAGTTAGAAAAAGACCTATCATATTTTACAACACCCCTATTAGCACTAAAAAAAAAATTTGGGCTAAACCAAATTTTGAGCTATACTTTGAGTCACTCTTGGTTGAACCATTGGAAAATATTAGTTAGATTGAGCTATATTTGCTGGATAAGTTAGTTGCCTTGGGCTTTTGAGGTTAAAATGGACTATAATATCTTTGGGGCATGTATGTAATTCATTGGATTTTGTAAAATACTTATAAAAATTATAGCCCAATAACATGCAGCTGAAAATATAAGAAAATATTTAGATAGTCCTATATAGTTTTAAGTCATTTAATCACCTAGATTGAACCTTTAGAATTTTTTGAAGGTAGTTAACCTGATCAACAGGAAACAAAGGAAGATTCTTAAGTCAATCAAGTCAAGGGAAAGTGCAAAATACACTTTAAATTTTAAGAATATGGGTGTTATGGTTAGTTGACGAGATAATTAGTCAACAAATAAATATATTATTTTAATATTTAAGAAATTTAATGTAGCACCTACTTATATTGAAATTGTTAGCCACAATTCCACATTATTACTAATATGGGCCAAAAAATCGAAAAAAGTGACTAATAGTTTTAGTGGGATTAATAACTAGTTTTATGCTTATAAATACTTGTTATACAATTATTTTGAATATACACATCGAATCAATGAAATACAAGCCTTTCAATTTTATATCTAACTTTTATGCCTTTAAATTTCAAATTTTGTTACTTTATTTATAGTTTTATTTATTACATGTTATGTCTTTACTTTTCTTTATTACAATTTTGAACTACAAATGTTAGTCACACTTAGTCATTTTTTGAACTAAGGGTTTCATTTAATAACCTAGGAACCTAAAACTAAGAAACAGAGTCCCTTAGCATATCACTTAAATGTGGGAATCAAAAGCACATGTTAGATGATTAATTCAACTAATCAATCTAATTAGCAAGAAACAATTTTAGCATGCTTATGGAACTAGAAGAAAAGCTTCTAGTAAACTTCTTATCACTAGGTCATGATTACAAGTTAAGTATGCACTTGCAGTCAAGAAAATGTTAAAGTGACATAGATATTATGCAATCAACTATAAAAAAGAATGGTGGCTGAAAAACTTCTAACCCTCGAGCTTCTCAGCCTGTTGTTATGCCAAGTTCATGCATGCCATCTTCGTCAACTATGACATTAATAACTATGAAACAACTTGTTACAATAACTCTACCATCAACTGTAGGTTAAGCAATTCCAACCATGGAAGAGATAGCCAAATAGAGCTAACCCCTGGTGATAACAACATCTTTCATCCATCAGGAGATTGACATTGGATTCAATGATCTTATGTATCAAATGTTTCATGAATTTATTGAGATTGTTAAGTCAATGGTACATAATGAAGTGTATGATGCTTAGGTGCAAAGGCAAGTACATATCAAAGAGCATTTTTGTATCATCCTTTAGTGTTGATCAATCAATTGAGCATTCGATTCCAGTTTTAAATGCCCTATGGTCATGAATCCAATTAATCTTAGGGGCAAACATTGAATGAATCAGTATTACTACTTGTTTTATTTATGGGCAAGTATATATGGCTAGATGACCACCTAACACACTAGGTAACCTTGGTCTACCTTATATTTTACCTAATCATTTGATTGTTAATACCATCCCATAAGTGAATGTGCAAAGCACTATAATTTATCTTACAATTAGTTATAAGGTATTTCCTTTTAGGGGATAAAAAAATTATGTTGAAGAGTAACAATGGAATTTACTTCCACCTTAAATAGCTAATCAACTAGTTCGCCTAGTAACCCCAAAGTAGCTAATCTTTCAGCAAGCAAATCCAGTTCCTCCACTAAGAGGAACTATATATAGGGTATTTGGAGATTTAGGTGGGGAATAGCTAAAGAATCCAATTCCACTTTTTATAATTAATCAAATTGCATATCTATACATGCCAAAGCAACTGAATGGTCATCAGTTAATTCAAGCTCCTCTTGCACCACTAAGACAAACAGTCCAATTTTAGTATAATTGTTAAACCATAATAAGTCAGTGATTGCTTAAGCTAAACTTGCTATGTCTTAATTGATTGACCCTAGCATAATTGTTGAAATAATAAGAAAACACTTTGGCATATAACTAAGGCCATTTGATAGATTTATTTACAAGAAATCATATTTTAACTAGGCAGACATAATGATGCCCCTATTAAGAGATTTTTGAACTCCTAGTTTTACTACATTCTCAAGTTAGGTTGATAAGTTTACCATGAAATATACAAGTAGATTTACTGCCCATATGGTAAAACAAATCAAAACGAGTATTATAAACTTTACTTAATCCCTTAATCATTAACTAAAACTGCTTTCAATTGGTATTCGCTTTTGCCACCTAACTCTATGTATAATTGGGTAGATATAGAAAAACTTTTCTATAACAAGTTTTACAAGTCATAGCCAAAAGTGACTATACTTGATGTCATGAATTGAAATAGCAAGTAGATGAGTTTGTAGTCAATTTCCTAAAAGGATTTAGAAAGCTAAAAACTATATATCGTGTGCAATTCCAAGAAATATAATATGCCACCATAGCTATTTGTAATATACATCCTTAGTTAAGAGAAAAGTTGATAGCTCAAGAATATTTAGACTTGACTCAATTATCAACTAAAACCATTCGAATTCAACAATTCACTTTGAAAAAAGAGCATATGAGAGCCAATCAAAGAAGAAAAAGTTTATACATAATTTTTATAGTGGTGTCACACTTATAACATGACAACAAGGCACTATCAATTTTTTAAAAAAAATTCAATTTTCAAAAATAAAAACTAATTGAAGTTGAGTCACTACCAAAATTTTTGTTTTAAAAGACAAAATTTTTTTTAAAAAAAATTTATAAGAAAAATGATTTGTGAACCAAAAATAGATTTGAAAGTCAATTGTATGTGAAGAAGGTGTTAAACACTCCGCAACATTCGTTCTTAAAAATAGTTACCTTAATTAATTATATAAAATTAATATAATCTTAATCTTATTTTAATTACCCTAAAATCACATGTAGAAATAAAAAGAAAAGAAATTAAGAAAATAAAATTTTAAAAAAATATTTATTTACAAATGTAGACTTGACCTAAGATAAAAAGTTAGAACCTATATATCCTACGAAAGAGATCAAAATTTACATAATTTAACCAAATAGAAAATTGTGCGCGCGCGTGTGTGTGTGTTTTTAAAAGATTTTTATATTTTAGCTAACTTTTTTTTCTTGATTTCTTTCTCTCTCTCTCTCTCTTTTTGTCTCTTTGATTTTTCTCTAATCTTTTTTACTTGATTTTGGATTTGATTCTTTTTTATTCTTTTTGTATTTTTGATTTTTAAAATTTTTATATTTTCAATTAAATTGTATTTTTTATTTTGATTTCATTTATTTTCTTATTATTTTTTGAATTTTTGTTTTTTGACAGATTTTTTGTTTTGATCTTTTAATATTTGTTTATTTCTTATTGTTACTTTTTTTCATGACTCTCTTTTTTTAATTTTTTAATATTTTTTTATTTTCTATATTTTTGTTTTGGTGTTTATTTTTTTAATTATTACTTTATATTAATTTTTTTGACTTTTTATGATTTTCTATTTTGATTTTTATGATTTTTCCTTAAAAAAATTTTATCATTATTATTATTATTTTTGGAACCTTTTTAGAGTATTTTATTTTTCCTTGAAATTTTTTTTCAAAAAGACTCTTAATCGAACATGGGCTATTGGAACCCAAATAAAATAAAGATCAAAAGGCAAGTGCAAAAACCTGAACAATATAGACATTCATGGAGAATTATTGCCACACGCAACAACATCTTCCGTGCCTAAGGAAACAAGGCATCTCACACGATAAAATTCTTAAAAAGGTTAAAATGAAATAAAGTGAAGGTGACACAAAAGTATTTACAAATACGATGACTTGCAACTCTGTGTGCCTTTGTGTATCCAATCAAAGATCATAGCACAAGTTACATCTTATTCAAAATGCATGGAGAGAATAGGAGAAAAACCCATGGAGCATCTTGTCTTGCAACCACCTAATCCTTCTCCCATTACTTTACTTCACCAATTCATGGGTCTCACACACAACAGAAGCAAAGAGGCATATTAGTTTTAATTATTTTTTGCAAATGATTAAGCAATAAATGCATCAATACTTAAGCAAAAACCAAAATGTAAAAGAGAAGTCCTGAAAGCCAATGAACACGTATATGATTCGCCTACACGGCAAGTGATTCAGAGAAATATACCTGATCAAAAAGTTATGCTCGGGTACTTATAGCAGGTATACATGGTTTCTATATCACTCTAGACAGTATTTACACAAGCTATGAAATCAAGTTTATACGCAGCCAATGGGAATGCAAAGCAACACCAAAATGTAGCAAAATATTGGAAGAATTTATTCAAATCACATACGGAAATTCGTAGTTTGGTAACCTTACCCCATGAAGCAGAGACGTCCAACATGAAATTATGCAGAAACTTTCAAATTCAAACCACACTTTTCAAATGAGAACTATAGCAAGGAAACTTAAACCAAATTTCTATCTAAAAAGCTTGAATATGATTGATTTCTCAAATTCAAATAATGAATTGAAATAGGTGATGGGAATCTCCAGCCAAATATTAAACTTATCCGAAATACAAAAACAAAACAGCAAACATCCAGATTCATTCTAACTCCTCCCATGTACAAGGTGCCCAAAACCCAGGACCATTAACAAGAATCCTCCACGAACCAGAGGAAAATGGCTGAATCATTCAAATACTTAAACTCCTTACATCATATCAGGACTTAGCCCTATCACATATGAATCGTACTTACAGAGACACATTCGGGATTTCAGAATGCAACATCTCATTTCCAGAGGACGAATCATCAAACCGATAGCTTATGGAATGAAGATTTAATCGGACAAAAATTTTACCTGTTCCGGTGACTCGAACTCAAGTGCTTCTATCATCTTATTCCTCTCTTTTCAATTCTTCTCCCTCTAATCTCTCCCTCAGTCTCCTCTTCTTCCTTCATTTTCTTGGTCTCCTCCTCTATAATCACTCTTTCGGTCTTTCTTGTTTCGGTAAGAACTCCAACTGAATCCCCAGCCAAAAGAAGAAAAAAAATCCCCCAATTTCTGTCGCCTCTCCCAAACCTCCAACCGAGAAGAAAGCTTTAAAACCCAGGGTCTCTCTACTCCAAATCCATCTCGGTCTCTCCCCTTATCTCTTTCTCTCGCGTGACCTTTAACTGAGACAAGATCAAAAACTTCTCTCTCAGCCTCTCTCGCTGAATCTCAGGTCCCTCCTCCTCTCTCGTTTTATAACGGACTCATCCTCCTCTGTGCCTCTCTGCTCCACCAATTTGCAATGTTATTGCGCGTTCTACCTCTCGTGTCCTATAAGAGCTGGCGTCCTTGTTTGCGCTTCCTTTCTGGCTGCTGAGAGCCGTGCGTGTGGCTGGCAGTCGCAGCTCTGTGGTTCCTTTTTTTTTTAGTGAGCATTGGGCTCCTAGAGTTTTGGGCATTGGGCTTCAAGCTGGAGGGATCTATTCGGCTAGGGGCTTTTCATTTGTTTCTGCTCTTCCCATTCCTTCTTTTTGGTTTTTGGTTGGACTATTGGGCAACTGTTGAATGGGTGACCTGGCCCAAAAGAAAACTTAGGCTTTAGACTCTGCTTTGGGCCTTTTCTTTATTATTTTATATTTTTATTATTATATTATTTTTTAAGCATTTTTATTTATCTTTAATTTTAAAATTTTTTTAAACAAGTGTCTCAGTAAAATATAATGTTCACAAGAGGATTACGTTAATGATCCAGAGTTAGCTAAATATCAAGAAGATTAGTCAATTGATGTCCTTGCAACAAAAATCTTAAAAGAAAAGTCGTATTCATATCCATCTTTAAGGCTTTGGAAAGATAAAGAAATTACAAAACAGACAAAAAAAAACTACTTATTGAATATCTTTAAAGTTGTTCAAATTTTTGACTATTTACTCAAAGATCAATAAATTAACTACCTGATGGATACAAAATTCCATCCATTGAGAAGTTGAAGAAATAAAAATATTATAATTGGCATTACTTATATAATCATGTTACCATTACTTGCATCATTTTTAAGAATGTAATCTAAAAAGCTTTGAAGAGGGGAGTTTTAAGCTAGCTAATAAAGGCGTGGCTAAGATGATAGTAGATACAAATTTCTTTCCAACAGTGTTTACAAACATGATTTTAGCATCAAGCTTACCATTTCAGTCACTAAAATATAAATAAAAATAACTAATGCAAAAATAATGGAGAGTGAAGGAAAGAGCATTATAACTTAACAAAGATTATGGACAAGAAGTTATGTAACTCAAGTAGTTAAAGGTTACCATTTATAGGCCTAGCATTTTTGGCAAACTACAATATCTAAGATGAAAGGAGAACAACAACGTATTTGAGAGATTCCAAACTTTAAGAGTGGACTAAGAACTAGTTCTAAAAAGAAAAAGACAAGTAGCTAAATTAAATATTGAAAAAAGAAAATAACTATATGTAATGATGAGTAGTTGAAGTCAAAAGCCAAAAGCTAACGTTGAAAAAGGATAATAGTTCCTTAACAAATATATTGAAAAATGTCACAATAGCTATACTGATTAGTTGCTTTAACTCATACTCAGAAGAAGAGGAGATAGAAGTAATGATCTACCCATAAGCAAAGGCAAACGCTTAAGATACTAGAAGAGGCTAAAGACGTGGTAAAAAAAAAATACAGTCACCTAAAAGGAAAAACACACTTGAACCAAAATTAAATCATAAGCCATCAAAGGAGAAAATTATCCTAGGAAAAGATGACCTTTTGAATAAGGATAATGTTAAGTTATTTTTAGCAAATATTGATGTCATTGATATTATCTCAAGTGAGTTTTGGGCAGATGTAGGATAGCTAGAAGGTTTGGAAGGCAATATTTTCACTGAGGAAGCTAAATGGGCAGCCTTGTTGGCCATTGTTTAGGTTGAAAAACCCTTAAAAGCTATGACTTCACATTAAAGCCTTTATACATTAAAACTTACATCAATGACAAGACAATCACCAAAGTATTCACAAATATGAGAGCTGTGCTGAATGTAATCTAACTATCACACTAAAGATGACCAACTTCATAAGAGAAGTAATAACTGCTATTGGACTATTAATAGCTGATACAACAATAGGATTTGAAATAGCTAATGTAGCATTTTTTGTTGTAGATGTCAAACCTACATATTCAGTGCTATTATGTAGGGATTTGATCAATTCTAATTAATGCATTCCTTTTACGTTGCATCAATAGCTCATGTTTGAGGAAGGTGAAAAAGTTAAAATGGTATTAGTTGACAATAATCCATTTGCAACTAATGTAAAAATAGCATAAGCTATATTTTACTCACCAAGGGCTTATCCAATTACTAGGAGACTACAAAGAAAGGTTATTAGAGTTATCCAACCTTAATCACAGGGCTTCAAAATGGAGATACAAACCAAAAGGGCTAATCCATGGCTTTCCACACAATTGATTTATGGATTAACAATGTAAACTTATCAAAGACATTTTGTGATGACTAACTTTATTCACAACGGAAGCTAGAATTAAATAATTAACCCTTAACACACTTAAAGGTAAGAAGAAAACTTGGAGCCATTTACAAGCTAGTGATTAGAAGAAGAATTAGAGTCCCTAATCAAGAAGTAGGTCTCCAGTTTTAAGGCCTAAGACCCCTTGATCGATTTTAACTTTGATATTGATGAAAAGCCCAAGTTAATTAGAATTAGTAGTTTTTAAAGAAGGGAGAATAAAATTAGCTAATTAATCTCATCAAATAGTACAAGAATTGTTTCGCTTGGAAATACTATGAAATGCTTAGGCTAGCTAAAGATTTGGTCAAGCATTGATTGTTGATTAAAGAAAGATTTAGACTATACAAGTAGCCAACTAGAAGATTCAATCTAAGACTACTACCAAAGATTAAGGAAGAAATAAAGATGTTGCTAAAGGCCGATTTTGTATATACAGTAAGGTATGTGGAGTGGCTTTTGAACATAATTTCCTGTTGTAAAGAAAAACGCGCAAGTCAAGATTTGTGTAGGTTTTTAGAACCTAAATCTGGCTACTCTCAAAGATGAATCTATCATGCCTAAGTAGATATATTATTTGATGTAGTGGCCAGCCATGAGACTCTTACTTTTATAATCAAGTTATAATCAAATCTTTGTAACCAAAGAAGACATCCACAAAACTGCATCGTATTACCCTAGGGCATTAGGTGCCATTCAGCTTAAAAAATACTAGAACCATCTGCCAACGTGCAATGAATGTTATTTCCTATAACTTAATTAGTAACAATATTGAGATTTATATAGAAGATGTGATAGTAAAATTTAAGAATTTTGATCAATGTTTAGCTAATATAATGTAGAAATTCAAGAAGATGAGATTCCATGATCTCAAAATGAATCTAGCTAAATGCGTATTTAGAGTCTCAACTAAAAGCTTTGTTAATTTTCTTGTATATCGACAGGGAATTGAAGTAAACAAAAACAAGGTCAAAATAGTTTTAGATGCAACACCACTACAAAATAAGAAAGAGTTATAAAACTTAATTGGTAAGATAAACTTCCTATGAAGGTTCATTGCCAACTCAATTGAAAAATTAAAATCTTCCTTACTTGTGCGAAAGTTGAAAGATACTGTTAAATTAATATGGGGAGAAAAATAATAAATAGCTTTCAAACAAATCAAACAAAGCTTAGCTAATCAGTCTTAGTACCTCACTTGTTGGGTAAACTACTAAAGCTCTACATCTCAACTGCTAAGGAATCTATTGGTTGCCTCTTTGTACAAGATGTCAAGAGTGCAACTAAAAGAGCTATTTACTATTCTAGTTGATTATTAAATAATGCTGAGACTAGATATACTCCAGTGAAAAAATTATGTCTTTCTTTATACCATGTATGTGTAAAACTTAAGTATTACCTTTCACCTAGAAGACTTCTAGTCATATGCAAAATTGATGTAGTAAAATATTTATTTAATAGACCTATCTTACAAGAAAGACTAATGAAAAAGGCCATTAAGTTAAATACATTTGCTTTAAAATATATTATACTTAGGGCCATCAAGGGACAAGCTTGAGTTGATTTCTTGGTTCAACATTCATATCTCGATATTAAAGATCATTTAATAAAAGTTAACAATTATTTGCCACTTAAATCATGGTTATTAGCATTTGATGGATCCAAAACTCGAAAAGTTACTAGGTAGGAGTTACTATCACTAATCCAACTAGTTATGTTAGGAAATTCATGTTCCAATTGAAACTAAATTGTTTAAATAACCAAGTTAAATATGAGCCCTTAATTATTAGGCTAAGATTATTAATATCCACGAAGGCTCAAATCATTCAGATAATAAGAGATTCTTAGCTAATCATTAAACATCTTACTAGAAAATATAATTGCAGTAATCTGAACTTATCACATTACTATAAAATAGCTAATGCTCTCTTTTAGTAGTTTGTTGATGTAATAGTTATGTACATATCCAAAGAAAAAAATGTGGAAGCTAACGACTTAGCCTAACAAGCTTCTGTGTTCAAGCTTGTGGATTTTAAAAGAAATCAAGAAATCTTTTGGATATATAAAATTATAACTATTGTCTAACAACTAGTTATTAATGATTAAAGAACATAATTAATCAACTATCTAAAGAATTCCTCATCTAGAAATGATTTTAAGCTCAAAGAAAGAACCTTGAGATATGTCTTAACTAATGATGAATTATACAAAAGATGGCATGATGGCTTATTGCTAAAATGTTTGAGCAAAATGGAAGCTTTGCAGGCTGTAGGGGCAAGTTCATGAAAGAGTTTATAGATATCACATATTAGGGTCCAATATGAGATAGCTGATTCACAAACATAACTATTATTGGCCAATAATAAGAGCTAATTGCTTCAACTGTGTTAAAGGATATGAAGTTAGTCGATTGCATGGTCCCATTTAAAGATTGCCAGTTGATGAATTACATACAGTTATCAAACTAAAACTATTTAGAGGTTAGGCCATAGATTTAATAGGTAAAATTTATCCTCCTTTATCAACACAGTATTTGTAGCAACATATTACTTTACAAAAAGGGTATAGACATAATCAATGGTGAATGTCAAACAAACTGATGTGATCATATTTATTTAGTAACAAATCATCTATAGGCTTGGCATTCCTCAAACCTTAATAGCCAACCAAGGTATAGTATTCATAGGAGATAAAATAGTAGCATTTGCTCAAGAATATGGCATCAAAATAATTCATTCTACTTTATACTGTGCTCAAGCCAATAGGTAAGTTGAGGCTACCAACAAAATCCTAATCGACATGGTTAATAAAGCTTTGGAAGACAAGCCTAAACGGTGGTATGAAGTTTTATTTGAATTACTTTAGGCATACAGAATGCTGAATGTACCATAATTAGTCTTAGTCCATTTTAGTTAACTTATAGCCAAGATGTTGTTTTGCTTCTAGCGATTATTGCATGGGAAATTCTTTTTCAAATACATCATTATAGCTTTCTCTTATTATTATTGTCATCAGCTAAAAAGATGTAAGGGGTAAACCATTAACACTAAGAAATAATTTGGCTAAACCATGCTTTGGGCCTATAATTTAGTCACTTTTGACTAAGTCATAGGATAATATTTGTTGGATTGAATCATATTTGTTGGATAAGTTAGTTAAATCGGGATTTTTTTGAATTAAAATAGACTATAATGTTTTTGGGCCATGTATGTAATCCATTGGATTTTTTAAGATATTTAAGGTATATATAACCCAATAACATGTAGATGAAATATAGCAGAATATTCAGATATTTGTAGATAGTTTTTAGCCATTTAACTACCTTTTTACAAATTAAAGATTGAGTTTATGAAATATGTTCAAGGTAGTTATCCAAATTAGTTGAAAACAAGGGAAGATTTGTAAGTTGACCAAGTCAAAGGGAAATGCATAATACATTTGAAGACTCGTTCTCTTAAATTTTAAAGATATGGATGCTATGATTAGCTAATGAGATAGTTATTTAGTAAATAAATATATTATTTTAATCTTCAAAAAAGCTAATATGACACTTACTTATATTGAGATTGTTGGCCACTATTCTACATTATTGCTAATATGGGCAAAAAATTAAGAAGTAATATATGGTTTTAGTGGGTTTAACTGATAGTTTAGGCTCATACATACTCATTATACATTTATTTTGAACATACATCTAATTAATCAAATACAAGATTTTTAATTTTATTTTTTGCTTTCATGCCTTAAAACTTCAGAATTTATTGCCATATTTTTAACTTTTTTTAATTGTATTTCAAGCTTTTGCTTTTTATTATTATTACAATTTCTAACCATATGTGTTAATTACTCTTAATTATTCTTCAAATTAGACACTTCCTTTAGTAGCCGACAAATCCAAAGCTCAGGGATAATGTCCCTTTCTTAGCATATCTGTTGAACGTGAGAATCAAAAGTGCAAGTTAGTTTATCAGTTCAACTAATCAATCTAAATTTGCAAACAACAATCCCTTTTTAAAGAGATGGGGAAAAAAGTAGGATAAAAAATGAATAGAACTAATATGAGTTGAGACTTTGGTCTTAAAATTTCACCACATTTTGGAGTCATGGTGTCCAAATAGATTGGTCTTGTCCTAATTTTCTAGTCCCCAACAAACATCTACACCAAAAGATTACAATGCCTTGAGATTATCCAAGTTGCAAGTTTAAATAAATTCATAAGAAACAAGTAAATTTGACTCATAAACTTGGCTCCTAAACTTGTAAGAGTTTATGTAATATACTTAAGCCTTGAATTCTTATAATACTTTTTACTAATATATTGTCCCTTTAATTGAAAATTATGAATTAAGAGACATATGCTAGAGGTAGTCAAATGAGCTTCTTTTTTATCTTATATGAATGTAGGATTTCAAAAACATAGTATCCATAAAATACATATACACCAAAAAAATTTGTGGAAATACTTTTACAGAAGTAAAAAAATTCCTTTCATCTACTATCTAATCTAATTTACAATCCATCATGCTATTATTTACAAATCTTGAATTATTGACTTATAAAAGGTATGTTTTATCCACACAATCTTAACCTTAAATGTAAGTTGGAAGGCTCTTAATTTGGAACATTATGGGAATAGTATGAACAGAAAATTCTAATAAATAGTAACAATTGGTAAAAACTCATGATGGTACCATTTGTATCTAGATACAATAATTACTTTTATGGCTATACTGCATTTATAGTAATTAAATACATAAGCTATTAAGGGATATCTTATAATAAGACATGCATATTAATGGCAAATAATATCATCCCATATATCATACTTATGGAAGAATAATATGCATTCTAATGATAGGATAATATAATCTCATATTACATGTATACTCATTTCTTTTTTAATATATTTACTAATTTTTATTTATTTATGTAAACTGGAACCAAATTATTGAATGCTTTTTCTTAACTAGAGTATTCCTTAGAGTAGATTTATAATAAAGAATTAAGCACTTAGAAGTCAACTCCTTTACTATTCTCTTTGAAGACCATCCTCGTAGTTTCTAAGATCTTCTCCTTTTATTCTTTTTCTAAGATCATCTTGTTTCACATTGCCTTATAGGCATTATTTTTCTTTTTCTAATAATCTCATAAAAAGTCTAAATGTAGACTTTGTTATAGAATAATCCACATACAATGTTTCTCTTTTCAAAGATTATTCTTAATCACATGGACAATTAACTATAATTCAAGAAGATTTTTAGAGCACATAAAATGGATAATGCAACATAAAAATTAACTTACATTACGTTAGCATGGATATCATATCCTAATTTGAACATTTAATAATAAAATGCATAACTTATTGATCCCATTTATTTTAATTTATGCATGTAAAATTCTAAATTAACTCAATATTATAAATTAACTCTAAATTAAATTAGATATAATATTTTCATATTCTAAATTAAAAGAGAAGAATTATTTCACAGAGACACCCTAATTAATTTGGCATAATTACTTTGGTTTATTCAAAATTCTAGACTAATTTATATAAAAATTACTATAATCATGAATTAAAATATGTCAGCAGCAAAATGCGCAAAGAGAAGCTTAATTAATTTGGAGATTATTACTTGTTAATTTATACATTAAAACCTTAAATTAATTCAAACACATTACTAAAAGAGAATAAAATCCTAAATTAACTCAAATATAAAAATTACTATAATCACACTATAACTATAAATTTAAAATACTAAAAAAATTGTTATTTCCACCTTAGATCTTAGATTTTTTTTTTTTGGGGTCTCTCACTGTTTCTTTCTCGCCTCTCTCTCAAGTTTCTTTTCTTCTATTACAGCTTTAGTTTGATGCAGAAGTGTAGGGTAGGAAGGACCTGAGGTGTCCACACCTCAAGCATAGCAGCACACTTTTGCTGCTCAATAAACATCCTAGTATCGGATCCTAAATGCTTCTGTTTTATTATTATTATTATTATTATTATTATTATTATTATTAAATGACTAGTTCTAAGGCTACATAACTCCTGAGCTGGGCAGTAGAAAACACTCTCCCAAGGAAGGAAGGCATTTATTTATAGTGGAAGGTCGGAAATGAGATTATGCCACGATTTTAGTTCAATATTGAAAAAATTATACTCAAAGATTTAAGTTTCACAAAATTTATAATAAAAAAATCTAAGAAATTAAAATTATTTTTAAAGATTAAAGTTATTAAAACTTATTATTAAGATTTAAAAAAATTATAGTTTAAATAGCTTTAATAATACTTTTTTTAAAATTTGATAATAATTTTTTTAAAATCTTAATAATAAATTTCTTAATTATTAGAAATAATTTTAATTTAAAAAATTTTTATTATAAATTTTACAGAACTTGAATTGTTAAATGTAATTTTCTTTTTCATATTTCATTCCCTTAAATGCCCATCTACGTGAGGGGTAGAGGGTGTGCATTTTCACTACATCGAGCGTACTGCATCATGATACACTTGGCGCTAGGGGTATTCATTGATTTGGTTCGATTCAGTTTTAGACTAAAATCAAACCGAACTAACTTTGTCGGTTCAACAATTTTTTGGACCTTTTCGGTTTTGAATTCTAATTAGTTTGGTTCAGTTTTTGTTCGGTTTAGTCCGGTTTGGTTCATGTTTTTTTGGCCAAAAATATTTTTTTAGGATTTTATTCTTTGTAATATATAGAATTTAATTTCTAATATTATGCATCTTATTAAATTTTAACCAATAATAATGTATTTATAATTTATTATTTTTATTTTTATTTTTAGTTTAGAAAACACCCATAAATTGACAAAAAGTTTTGAAAAGTAAAAAAAATAAAATAAAATAAGAGTAATATTTTATAATAAAATAGTATAGGCAACTTGTTAGTTTGGTTTGGTTTAACCGAACCAAACATGCCATGAACCGACAACCGAATCGAATTAATCAGTTTTAGATTTAAAAAAACCAAACCAAACCATTTGTTAATCAGTTTTTATTGGTTTGGTTCGGTTTGGTTCGATTTAAATGGTTTGGTTCGATTTTGTTCGGTTTTGTTCACCCCTTCTTGGCGCCATCTTTATGGCTAATGCATGAGATCATATTCCAATTGCTTCATATGTACGCTGCACGCATCATATTTTCATATTTACAATTTTAAAGACATTACGTTATTTTATTTTAGTTTAGCTCATTTTTATTTTCATTATACTTTTCTAAAATTATTTAAATATATGCATATTTTGCTTTATTTTTCTTTTAGACATATATTATTAATTAAGATATGCATGTTATTTATTTATTTTTAAAATCTCTAAGTAAAAATATTTTTTAATGTAAATTTTATTGGAGTCTATTTCTCATTTAGAAAGATACTAAATTAATTCTAATTTTACTAAATATCATTATTTAGTGCATTCTACTTAATACATATATCTATTTAAATTTTAACTAAGTACAAAATGTCATAAATCAAATAATTATATTTATTAAAATTTTAACTTATTGTCACATATTAAAAATTTACATGCTTCAATTTAACAGTGATTATTAATTAAACATATAAGGTATCATAATTAAATAGCTACCTCAAATCACATATCTTAACTTATGTCAGATTTAATTAACATCTTATTTATACATTTACTTATCCTAATTAGAAGAGGATGTTACAATTTATATCCTCCAATATATGGCTATATATACAATATTATGAAAGTTAGATGGAATTTATAGATATTAAGTGAATTTTTGAAAAATCAGAACAATATAATCTTAATTTAAAACATATTTCTAACGACACATATATGAAAATTTTTAGTATAGATTATAATGTATAAATACTAATTGACAATATGAAGTCCAAAATGCAAACAAATAGTTGGGATTTCTATGTTGTTTTTATGTCAACTAGTCAAGAAACAATTCTTTCCAATATGAGAATGTGCCAGTTATATGAATTTAGGGTTTTAAATATATTAAATCCTCAAAATAGTTAACAAAAGCCTAAGGCAAAATCCCTCATCCTTTATGTTATTGACAGTAATGCAGTTCCTAAATAAATAATAACATCCGTATTGAACAAACTTGTTAATAATCAGGTAAAACTTGACATGGGCATTTAAATTTGTAAAAACTTGTAATTGTACTTAAAACTGTGAATAAAAAGTGGAGCATGTTATGTATCAAATTTTTGTTCTAACTATTGCAAGAGATTAGAGGAGCAATGCTAAACTTAGGCCATATAAATTTTCAGAATTCATGTCAGAAAATTTATTAAATGCAGATGAATACCTAATACAAGGTAACAAAAAAGAATGAACTCCAATGGAATTTTTTTCACTACCATCAACTCAAGAATCCAATATGAAGAGATTTGGTGCTAAATCTATTGACCTCTATTTCTTGACTTTTTCAAAAGCTCAACAATAATAATATAGTTGAAATTGAAGAAACATATATACCAAAATATTATTTTGTATTTAGTAACTTATTATGTTATAATTAGTTTATGATAAATTGAGTTTATAGTATCATAACTATTTTTCAAAGATTTTTTACAAATTACTTAAATCTTTAATTATTAAATCATACCCAACCTAGTGACTTACGTGCTCTTCATTAGTAAATGAGCCTTTTTTTATCCCAAAAAACAAAAGCTCTTTGTTCTTTAAATTTGGAATGAGTTAGAAAGTTGAATGTGGTCTTAAAAAATTTATTTTACACATTTTTAAAATGCCACAATACTTTTCTAATGACTAATTCCATATAAATGAATGACAATAAGTTCTGACATGATAAAAAAGAATTTAATAAGATTATTATTGGGACTTAAATACACTTTGGTCCCTAATTTCATAAAAAGATTCTATTTGGTTTCAAATTTAGACATTATGGCCTTTCTATTTTTCAAAAATGATTCAATTTTTTCCTTTTGACATGTTATTATTGCCACGAAAGTATATATGTAAGTATACATATTGTACAAGTAATAAAACAATAAATAGACAATCATTTTTACAAGGAATTAACATGAAAGTAGTTGTTAAGTATTAAAATTCATACTTCGATCTAAATCAAACCAACAATAATAAATATGAAAATGAAAAAAAATAACAAAATAAAAGTGGAAGTTCTCTTCTAGATTGCAAAGATAAGAGGTGCCTATACTTACAACTTTCCTTTACATTTCATTGATACTTAATACACTTCCTCTGACATTGCTTTTGATGACATGGATTGCTAACCTTGACTCTTAATTATCAATAAGTATCTTTCACATTACTTATAGACTTACCACTTAATCTAATTGCTTTTACTAATTAATTAATTAATTAAAAATTAAAATTTTGACTATGCAAGAAGTGAAACTAAAATAAAAATATTCTTTTCATAGTTAAAAAAAGAATTATCATAATTTAGAACATCCTTTTTTAAAAAAGTAGGGGGAAAATGCAAGACAAAAATGAATAGAAAAACTAATATGACTTAGCAATTTGGCCTTAAAATTTCACAACATTCTACAATCATAATGTTTAAATAGGTTGGTTTTGTCCTAATTTTCTAGTCCTCAAACAACATTTACATTGAAAGATTACAATGCCTCAAGGTTGTCCAACTCACAAGTTTAAACAAATTTGTGAGAAACAAGTAAACTTGACCCATGAACTTGTCTCATAAACTCATAAGAGTTTATGTAACATCCCTAGCTTTAAATCCTTATAATACTTTTATTAATATATTATCCCTTTAATTAAAAATTATGAAGTAAGAGATATATGCTAGAGGTAGTTAGATAAACTCCTTCTTTATACTATCTAAATGTAGGATTTTCAAAGTATAGTATCCACAAAACATGTACAAATGAAAAAAAATGTGGAAATATTTTTAAAAAGATATAAAATTCTCTTAAGCTATTGTCTAGTCTAATCTATAGTATGCCAGGCTATTAATTGCAAACCCTAAATTATGGGGGCAAGATTAATGAAAGGTATATCTTATCCACACAAATCCCAACCCTAAATATAAGTTCTAGAGCCATCTTCATCTAGACAAATCATGAGAATGGCAAGAGTGTAATCTTCTCAGTAGATACTAGTAAAATCTTATGATGGTACCAATTGTATCAAGATATAGAAATTACTTTCTAGCTATATTACATTTGTAGTAATTAAATACATAAGTCATATGAGGATATCTTATAGTAATACATGCATATTGATGGCAAAACAATATCATCTAATATAGCATACTTCTGGCCAATATTTTTAAAGTTGGACTGATTATTGAATTAATGGAAATATTAATTCACTATTCATTAGTTTAATTATGATTGAATCATAGTTAGATCAATAATAAATAAATAAATTTTAATTTTATATATTAAAAATATAATATAATACATAATAATAAACAAAAATTAATAATTTTTAAACATTTCATTACTTATACAAATTCGAAACCACAATATATATCACAAAATATTCAAATTTTGTAAAAATTCTTCCTTGTTAGTAAAATGATTTATTTTTTTATTTCTTATCATGCAAAAAATTTAAATTTATTGTGTTATATATATATATATATATAGTCTATGTATAAGTGAATAACAAAAATAATATACTTATTTTTTTAAAAAAAAATTATCTCATCTCAAACATTAATATCATTCACACAATCCATTTTTCTCATTCCAAAGCCTAGATCACTTTTTTTTAAAAAAAAAAAAATTCCTATTCCTAATATGCCTTACATACATAACTATCTTCCATTAAAGTAAAATTTGAAAGTCCCTTAAAACCAGCTCTTCATTTACTCTAAAATGGATCTTGTTAATTGAGCATTTTAGTCAAGTGCTTAATTGCCAAAATGTGGATAATCCAGATTTTAATTGGATGATTCAAATTTTAAGTTTATTTATTTTTTTAAGTTCAATTATTATTCTTTTAAGTTTACAATTGGAAGACTATTTTTATTTTACGCTCTCTTTCCTTTATAAAAAATAATTATTAAGATAGATTGATCTAAATGATCTAGATTTTAGAAATTAAGCAATAGATGAATAAGGCAATAGAGAGGATCCAAGTTGCATTTACTCTGCCCATATAGGCATTGGCGCATTGCTCAACGCACATCCTCTTCTCTATGACTCTATGCACTTTTTCTCCTCCACAACTCCACCCACAAGCCATCTCTAGCACCAGTATGATTGCAAAGAGAGTACCCACCACTAGGGTCCCCATGGAAGAGGAAAAAGAAGGATGGTGATAGTGTGAGGAACAACTTGTTGAAGAGAGTCAAAGCATATTTGAGTCTTGAAACTGATCTCATCTTTGCTCTTTAATCATCTTTAGATTTCATTTTTACTTTGATTTTCTTCTTCATTCTAATTTTTCCTAAAAAATAAAGAACCATTAATCGGTTGGTTTTTATCAATTTTACCAATTTTTAACTAATTTTTTGATAAGTTGGTTTTAAGGGTTAACTGAACTAGCATTGTGTATAGTTCATTAGTTTTCTAGTTCTACTAGTCGATTTGGTCAAGTTTTCAAAAATATTGCTCGTAGCAAAATAATATCATCTCACATTGTATACATACTTATGGTAGAAAGATATCATTATTTTTATCATTTCTTTTTGAATATATTTGCCAAATTTTACTTATTTATGAACGGGAACCAAATTGTTGAACACTATTTCCCAACTAGGATGTCTCTTAGAATTTGGTCTATAACAAAGAATCAAGCAATTAAATGTCACCTCATTTATTTTTCTCTTTGAGAATCATTTCTACAATTCCCAAGATCTCCTCCTTTTAATCTTTTTCTTTTTGAAGAACATCTCTTGCTTCATATTGATTTATAGGCATTATTTTTCTTTATCATTCATAATGATCTCATAAATAGTCTAAATGCAAACTTAGTTATAGAATAATCCACATACATGATTTCTCTTTTCAAGAATTATTCTTAATCACTTGGATGATTAATCATAATTCAAGAAAATTTCTTAGAGCACATAAGATGGATAATATAACTTAAAAATTAACTTATAGTACTCTAACATGAATATAATATCATCATTTGAACATTTAATAATAAAATGTATAATTTATTAATCCCAATTAGTTTAATTTATCAATGTAAAATTCTAAATTAACTCAATATTCTAAGTTAACTCTAAATTAAATTACATGTAATATTGTCATATTCTAAATTAAAAGAGAAGAATTATTTCACATAGATAGCCAAATTAATTTGGGTATAATTACTTTAATTTATTCAAAATTCGAGACTAATTTATGTAAAAATTACTATAATCATGATTGAAATATGTTAGTAGCGAAATGCTTAAAGAGAAGCTCAATTAATTTGGGTATTATTACTTTTTAATTTATACATTCAAAATTTTAAATTAATTTAAGCACATTATCAAAAAAGAATAAAATCATAAATTAACTTAGATATAAAAATTACTATAATTGCACTATGACTATAAATTTAAATATTAAAAATATCTTAATATTTAAAATACTAAAAAAGAGGCTTATTGTTTTTACCTCAGAGCTTAGGATTTCTTCTTTCGTGTCTCACTATTTCTCTCTCGCCTTTCTCTCAAGTATCTTCTTTTCTATTGCAGCTTCCATTTGGTGCAAAGGTCGGGGAAGGAAGGATCCCAGGCTGAGCAGCACACTTGAACTGCTTAGCAATTAGCAGACACTCTTGTTTCAGTCTCCAGACACATCTATTTTTTATTATCATTTTTTAACATGGGTGTTTCTTAGGCTTCGTAGAAAGCACGCTTTCTGGAAAGAAGGCTTTTAAGAATAGGGGATGGTGGGAACCGCATTTTCAATTCATTATTTCCCTGCTTAAATGCATGTTGAGGGCTGCATTTTCATTAAGGAAAATTATAGTGATGGACTTTAAATTAAAAAAAAATTTCAAAAAGATTTAATTGTAACATTAAAAAGATTTAGTTATAATTTTCAAAAACTAAATTGTAAGAAATTATAAAATGGTCATTGACTATCAATTTTATTAAGATCCTTCACTAGAATTTTCCCATCTTCATGGCTTATGCATAAGATTATATTCCAATTGCTTCATATGTACGCTGCCGGAATCTTGATTTACAATTTTAACACTTTATGTTATTTTATTTTGGTTTTCATTATACTTCTCTAAAATTATTTAAACATATGCATCTCTTTCTTTATTATTCTTTTAGACATATACTATCAATTAAGATATGTATTTTATTCACTTATTTATTTATTTATTTTTAAAATCTCTAAATAAAAATATTTTTTGTGTAAATTTTACTAACGTTATGTCTTATTTAGCAAGATATTAAATTGATTCTAATTTCACTAAATGAATATCATTCTTTAGTGCATTCTACTTAATGCATATATCTATTTAAATTATAACTAAGTACAAAATGTCATTAAATCAAATAACTATATTTATTAAAATTGTAACTTATTATAACATATACAAAATTCATATAATTCATTTTAATAGTGATAATTAATTAAACATATAAGATATCATAATTAAATAGGTACATCAAATCACACATCTTAATTTATGTCACATTTAATTAACATATTATTTATATTTTTACATATCCTAATTAAAGGAGAATGTTACAGTTTACATCCTTTGGTTATATCTACAATATTATGAAAGTTAGATGGAATTTTATAGATATTAAGTGAATTTTTGAAAAATCATAGCAATAAAATCTTAATTTCATACAAATCTCTAACGATACATATATTAAAATTTTTAGTAAAGATCATAAATGTATAAATACTAATTGACAATATGAAGTCCAAAATGCAAACAAATGGTTCACAATGCAGAGTATTATTTTTTTAAAAGAAAAAAATTTCATTACAGATTTTTGAGTATTGTGCCGCAAAGTTTAGTTAAAAAAAAAAGTTATCAATACCTCAAGCTGCTCTGCCAATTTCTATTGAAGTTTAATCTGATGCCTCAGAGCCTCTGCTATTGGGATTTCTACGTCGTTTGGGAAAAAATTTTTTCCAATCTGAAAATGTGCCAGTTATATGAATTTAGGGTCTTAAATATATTAAGTACTCAAAATAGTCAACAAGAGCTTAAGGCAAAATCCTTCATCCATTATTTATTGGCAGTAATGCAGCCCATAAATAAATAACAACATCTCTATTGAATATGTTTGTTAATATTCAGGTAAAACATGACATGGGCTTTATATTTGTAAAAACTTGTAATGGGGATGGACTCATTGGTATTGTTCTCTTTGTGTTGTCTCTTGGTGTCTTATTTCGAGCTTTGTTGTCCAAATCTGTACTTCTACACATTGACAAGTCATGCATAAATTTGGTATCCAAATGGCAAAATTATGATAATGGCGAGGCAAGACAGGATAATGAAGGATAGAAAGGAAGACATGAGTTAAAATGGCCATTAAAAGTGATGCTGCCAACATGTTACTACACCTAGGGCTCCAAAGAATCATTGTATTATATTATATCAACTTTGTACCTGTGAGTTGAATAAGAATTCTATTTTGGTGAACTGAATACCATCTGTTTCCAAGCTCTGTTATTAGCTAATCAAATAAATGGCATGTTGATTTTCCAAATTGAAGAATTGCATGAAATATTTTCTAGTTTTTTTTTTTTCTCGATAACTATTCTCATTATTCCTATCATTACCATTCTCTAGATTCTAGACATTATCTGGAAAGTCCTTAAAATAATTTTTTGGAAGGGCAAAGAGAAATAATCATGGGCTTCAAATAACTATGGTAAGATTTTTGTAGCAGATTTTTGTTCTAACTATAGTAAGAGGTTAGAGGAATCACGTTATACTTGGGCCATATGAACTTTACCAGAATTCATATCAGATGATTACCTAGTATATAGGAAAACGAAAATAATGAAGTCCAATGGAATTTAGTTTTGTTTTCTACTTTCATCAACTCAAGAATCCAATATATATGAAGAGATTCTGTGCTAAATCTATTGACCTCTATTTCTTGACTCTTTCAAAAACTCAACAATAATAATACAGTTGAAACTGAAGAAACATATATAAAGAAGTTAAAATATACTTCAATACAATGTCTTCAATGGCTATTATGAGAGATAAAAGAAAAACTTTTCCTTCAATTGGAATGAGGGTGTTATCAGAATGAACCCCTTGGCAGTCTTTCAAATAAAACCATGTCCATGACTTGGAGAGAGAGAGAGAAAAGCAAAATAGTTGTGCTAAACAAAAGTGCTAAGACAGCTCTAACTAATTTTTATGTTGCGCTGACATGTTTTGAATTGGAACTTGGACATTTGCAAATACGAGTTATTAAACAGTGAACACTTCAGGCCAGGTCTATGTAAATAGTGAATTCGTCAGGTAGCCAAACCATGTATGTAGGGAAATAGTTCCAATTTAGATATTAAACTTCAAATTTACCAAAACAACTGTGTAAATTAAGAGTTTCTACGGAAGCTTTATTCCATATTATTTTGCTAGCCACAACCATGTGGCTACCTAAATCTTTGCACTCCCATTGAATCCATGAACCATTGATAGAGGTGCCTTCTACGGTACACAACCTTTGGTAATCTAACTAACCGCCACTTGAGAGTCAGTCTTCAGTCTCCACTATAACACGCCTGTACCCTGATTCCCACGCTGTCTGCATGCCCCAGAGTTCTGCATTCGCGATGCAACATCGACCCAGATTACGAGCAAAGCCTAGAATCCACATTCCTGAAGAATCTCGAATGAGAGCCCACCTCGATGAACTTGGCTTTGGTGTATGGGTAAAGGGGGTATCTGGCGGAAGGTTGGAGTTTTTTTTTTCAATTACCAAGATCTGTTTTTATTCTTTAGAGCACAAGGGCTTGGGCCAGAATGAAGCTGAACTCGAAACCAAGACCTTTTTCCGTTCCGGTTATATTCAAAAACAGCAATCTTGTACTTAACTAGTCATGTTGGAGACTTGGACGAGCTTGTCAATAGGTTGCAAGCACTTGCTTTTCCTTTTTGGTCCAAAATAGACACTCACTTTCCAATTTCATCGTCGATCCAGTCCCACACGGAGAACCTCTTTCCATGAAACTGTCCCTCCCCTTCCTTTCCTCTTTCTCATTTACCCACAGTTCATTATCTTCTCCTCCTAACTTGCCTTACAATATTCTTCACAAATTTCTACCTTCCCCGTCCAATCTCAAGCCTCCCCTGATCTACAATGCCAATTACAATTTCAAAACTCCTCATCCACCCATCGTTATGGAGAATTCTGGGCTTTGGGTCGAGTGTTGTAGGATTTACCTGTTATGCCATGAGTCCCTCTTTCTATGACTTGTTTGGCAAGTTGAACTTGCTCAAAATTGTCATCTACAGCGTCCCTAGTTTGATCTTATGCACCTTGATGCTACTTGTTAAGAAATGCAGGGGATTTACAAGGAATGTTTTAGTGAGAGCACATGTGGGTTTTCTGGTTTTATTGCTAACCTCTCTCTATTCCTTTTGCGAAGACCGAGTTAGCCAACAAGAGTACGAGGAAAAGGGATCACACGGGAGAATCTTAGACCTGTGTTCGTGTGGGGCATTTGGGTTGATGTCACTGAGCTTGTCAAGACAGTTGGAGCTAGGATTCGAAGTGGGCATCTCCAATTTTTTCGTTGGGTGTTTCTTGGTGATGCTGATGAAGATGAACTTCAAATTGGCCCCAGTTGCGGCAATCTTGTGCTACGTACTTATAAATATCCGATACATCTCCGATTTTTTGCTGGAAATGCGTGATCGAGTTCACTCTGGTGATACAGTACATGAAGATGTAGAGAGCGGTTCCCGCTATATTCATAGTCATACTGATAACGAATCTTACATGGAATGGTATTGAGTCACAATTTCCCTATTTATTCTTAGAATTGAATTTTAGCCTCCACAGGGAACAATATATATTTATATATATACATTCTTTGTGCAACCACTTTGCGTGTTCCAACCGCGTGGGACACGTGGCAAGTTTCGCTAACTAGATGACAAACTACTAGTAGTTGTAATATTTATATTTTAGTCGGGCTTGTTTTTCTATCTTAAAATTTTACTCTGTAGTATTTACCTTTTAGCCTCAAATCCCTTTGTTTTTGGTTGACTCAAATCCCTTTGTTAATTATATTGATTTTAGCCACTCTAGATTGGATATTTTTCCGATAACCCAAATCCCTCCCAAATAGATTCTGTAATCTAGTCTCCTCCCATGCCCATGCTACTCCATGCCTCCTTCAGCCTCAGTGCCCCATGTTCCCATTTCCATTTAGGTCCATAATCTTCTCCCAAATTTCATCTTGTATCCTGATCTTCCCCCATTATTAATCTTCTTTCTCTTGCAACTTTCCAGCGCCTCTCTCGTCTCTTCTTCCCTCTGTTCACGGTCTGGGGATGCGAGTCCGAATCACGAGTCTGAAGCACAGTTGTTTGAGTCGACGCCGACACTCGGTACGTCCCAATTCTTCGTTTTTCTTCTTATAATTTCTTGAGATGCTAAGTATTAATTTCACTGAGTTTGGGTTTCTATTGCTTGGAACTGGAATGAGGAGTTGTTGACTGAGTTAGGGCTCGACCAGCCGACTGGTCTGCCTCTTTTTTTTTTTTTGATCTTTTGAAAAACACTGCCTCCAGTCTAGAAATGGACTGCTAGCCCTCTGTCCTGGAGCCGAGAGCAAGCAGTCGACTGCTAACATTGAACAGTAGACTGTTCATTTCCCTCATCAATCTAATAATATCTAATAATAATATAAAAAGAAAAACGAATGTAAAATAGAACAATTAGAATAGGAAAATGATTTTGTAGTCGTGTGATTTAATGGTTGAAATAATATTTTAATTTAACGGTTAAAATGATAATATGATGAATAAAGTAATAATTATAAAAGTATAATAGATATTTTTTTAGCGAATCAAACATAGCCTGATAGCTGATAGTTGTTAGGACTGTGATAGAAGATCCTCCTGACTTACATCGGACTAAACGCCAACTAAGGAAGGAAAATCTTGAATTAATAAGAAATCCTACCTGAACCAAATTCTGAAATTGACATGCACTAACGGTGTCTGATTCTAGAAGCATGAGTGACCTGATAACTGCTGTTCTTAAATAAGATCCTTTTGTGCCTTCAAATATTTTATAACTTGTACCCATACTTGGTCTACTGAATGCTTACCATTTTCACACTTTAGCTTAGCATATTACAATTTTAGCTGGCTTCTATGGAGACTTTTAACTCATAAAAGATCTTTAATCTTGTGCATTGTTAATTGGTCTCAACAGGTGTTCCAGAACATTTGATACACAAAAATCGGTTACAAGAGCATGCTCAAAGGTCACACATACCACTTCCCATTTATGAAACTGTCAATGAGGGACTTGCACATGCCCCACGGTTTAGGTCAACGGTGTGGGTTGATGGAAAGAGCTATACTTCTGAAAACGTTTTTCCCATTCTAAAAGCTGCTGAACAGGATGCAGCGAAACTTGCTTTCGAGCGCATATTGACAGGGGTCAAAGATGAAGGACGTCTTCTTACTCCTGAGGTTTGTTGGCATAGGGTTGTATTTTCAATAGGTGCTTCTCAAGTTGATCGGTGCATTTTTCACGTGTCAACTAATTAGTATACATAATAACAATGCCCTTCTGTTTATTTTGCCTGGAGCGATTTGATTTTGGTTGATATGTTTGTTAATCATATGTTTTCCAAGGTCGAAAATCTCTATAGTTGTTTGTAAGTTTATTAAGTATTAATTAAATAACACACTATTGAGAGAAATAGAGGGAGATAGAGAAAGTCTCATTTATCCTTCAAATCGTATATCATGTATAATGCTATAACATAGTCCACTCCACAATGTGTGGAGACTGAGTTCTGCTATACATTCTTAGGATTGTTTCTATTAACTCCTAGTCTGGCAATTCAACTTTTGTTATCCACTTGTCTGGCATAAAAGGTATTTCATGGAAAACGTTCAATTTTAGTCGTTTGCTTGATTGGATACTTTTAGTGTGCTTGGTATGATATACTGCATAAAATCTATTTCCTACCACCGTATTTATCATTCTAGAATTCTTGTTTCATCAAATAGTTGTATGAGAGTGCAGCTGTTAAATCATAAATGTCCACTCTTGGTTATTCAAAGTATTGCTTGCATTTCTTGTTGTGCCACGTATCGGCATGACCTGCTAACCTATTGAAGATATTCTTGTCCAACTTGCCCATTTGTGTTGCTGTGGATGCATGATGAGGGACAGAACCAACCTTTGTCTTCAGTCTAAAATACTGGTAGTTTGGGCCTACAATTGTCCTTTTCTTTTTATTGTTGTAGAACTGTTAATTTGTCCATTTTTGGACTTAGTGTAGATTCAGTTTCACATATCCTTAAGTTTGATGTAATTGCTTATTTTTGTTCCGCCCAAGGCATCTTCCAGATTATTGGTTAATAATACTCTAACGTTGTATTTAATATTATTAATCTTTATATTACTTCTCCTTGTGATTATTTTCCAGAAGACAACTCCTTTCAAGTCTATCTTGAATGAATATGCTGCCAAGATGAATCTAGATAAAATTACATACGACACTGATAAGCAGGAAGGGCTTCCTGTTTTCGTATCGTCTCTGGTTTTCAATGGTAAACGCTACACTGGTGAGCCGGCGAAAAGCAAAAAGGAGGCTGAGCAATTGGCAGCACGTGCTGCTGTTCTTTCAAATCGAGGTGGGTACCCTTTTAGTAAATACTTAATTGCATGTCTCAAATACATTCTCTGTAACTATGGGGTGGTCAATTCATTAATTTTATAATGCAGGCAATTTTGGGTTCGGCACTTCTTTCTGAGATAATGGAGTCAAAATTCGAATTCTGTGCTGCAATCAACAACGTGAAGGCCTCCCAACATCCTACACTTATACTGCCTATAGCAAATACTGGACATACCTACGAAAACTATAAACTTCCAAATATGTCTCTGTAAGCAGGTGCCCAGCGGCATATTGATGATAGTTCAAGTTTGAAAAATCGGAAAAAGAACAAGAAAGAGGCTAATAAGAAGTCTTGGCAATGCTCTGTAAGGCTCCTTGATATGTGGATCCTGTTATTTAATATATTGCGCTATCTTTTTTCTCATCTGCGCTATATTTCTCAGCTGGATTTTTTGTCACTTCTCCATTTACAACAGGCATGATTTAAAGAAAAGTATAGAGAAAAAGAACAAGGGTTGCGAGATGAAACTAACTCAATGAGGGTTTTGGAAATTCTGCATCCATGGATAAGGCCAGTGTTTCAACAATTTAGATTTAAACAGAGAGCAAAGTACATGACACTTCCTAGATTTAAACAGACAGCAAAGCACATGACACTTTCAGGAACCATGTCTAGGAGGAATTAATGCGCAGCATACATCTTGGGGCTTCAACCCTTTTTGGTTTTTTTTGGGTCCAGCCTGTCCAGCTTATTAAAAATGAAACTGAGTCGTTATGAGGAAACCTGCCATTAAGTGTCTGGCTCGGGCCTGTCATAAGGTATGTGAATTGAGCTGGTACACAAAATATTAAATATAAAAACAAAATTAAAGTTAAAAAATGAATAAAATAGATAAAAAATAAATTTTGTATTCTTATTTTACAAAATTATAAAAATAGATAAAAACTATTGAGTAATAATTACAGTTATATAATAAAAGGAAAGGGCCGGATAGTAAATAGGCTGTGCAAATCGCAGTAATGATCACCTGCGTGTTTCCAGACCGTCACAATATATCCATTTGTATTTATTCTATAGTTCACCGGTGTCAGTATTTCATACCCATATAGTCTTTCCTTCTTTCAACATCCAGCATGCTATCTGCCTAAGACTTTTAATAATAATAATAATAATAACAATAATAATTTAGTATGATAGTCTAACACTAATTGTTGCCATATGTCAAGCTGTGTAAAGGTAAGGCTGAGACCTAAATGAATCCGTTTCAAGTTCAACTTACAGCTTGTTTGTTGTTCTCCTGCAAACAGAATTTATTTGCATAATTCTTATATAGTGTTTATTATTATTATTATTATTATTATTATTATTATTATTATTTAATTTTTTATTATTTTTTAAAGTAGGTGTATAAAAATTATTTTTATCTTTAAAATTATTTTTTTCTCAAACATATTCTCTTTATATTCTGCATGAGCTCAGTGTAATAATAGTAACTTCTTGTGAATGCAAGAAATTCATGTATACTTGTAATATTAACAAATTGCTCCCTTTCTGTGCATAGCAAATTGCCTTCCTATCCAAGGCTCGCTAGACAACATATCAACCTGGAGAAAACAAATGTAAGCATCTTAGCGTACCCCTTTGTCTGAAGTTCGAATTCCCATAGGCTTGGGTTGGGTGACGTGTATCCCTTGTTATGTAGCCCAAGTTGCAGTAGGGCCAAAACTAAATAAAAATTATAGCAGTGTCCAAAATCCACAATAACACGTTAAAATTTATTGAAGATATCTGAATAGACCGAAGGAAGCACATAAATAACACAGGTATGTTAGTGTGTGGCACCTCAAGTAGCGAAATAGCGAGCATCACTATCTATTACGAACATTAAAATGTCAAAATTTTATGTGCAACATGTCAGTATAGGATACTTTACACTCAAAATTGTCTGAACAAGAGATTTAATCCCATACAAAATCATCCGAGAAACCCACGACTCAAAAAAAAATAAAAATTCAAGTGCTCAAATTTAGAGATGCTCATTGTTTAATGGTGAGGGTGATGGTGGAACCATGCACTCCCCACCCAGCTATTTCTGAGCTGTCCCTCCTCTGCATATCAAAATACTTTTGATTTCTTCATATTAAGGTGTCATGGCCATCTCTCATCCAAACTACAAGGAGCGTCCGTAGTGACTGCCAGAGTTGCTGATTAAGGAAACAGAACCTCTCCATTCTCCTAATTCACGACCAAAGCCGCTGCGTTTAATGCCTCCCCATGGTGCCTGAGTCAAGCATGGCCGATAGCAATTGATCCAAACATTCCCCATGGTTAGCTTGCAGAGAAGCAAGATAATATATTCAATAACAGATCTAATCCAGTTACTTTGTCACTCCAATGACAACCTAGGATCAGACTAACAAAAAATTTTCACTGAACACCAAAAAAAAAAAGAAAAAAAAAAGAGGTTATCCGAAACATTATCTTAGATCATATTTCTGTACCACAAAGGTTGGGAAGAAGCTCATTGGTCAATAAATCTCAATTAAACCTGTATTTCTGTGCTTATTTTGAGGATTTATAATATGTTGTCAATAGTTTTTCTGGGATTTTCATTAAATTTCCTATTAGTTTGATATTTCATGTAAATATTACATAAAAATAATATTTCACGTAAATAATATCGCAACTATGATAGAATGTGTATCGCAATTGAGACATTAGTTAGTGCCCCTAGAAGCTTGAGACATGGGATTTATGCAGTTGCGGATCATCATATTGCAACTGTGATACGACTTTTATGTAGAAAATGACATAGCTTTAGTTTTTAGCCCGTTTGTTTTCCTATTTATACCCCAGATGACGACAAATGATGGGAGAGAGACATTAGTTTCAGCCCTAGAGCATGTTTGAGAGTAGCTTTGAGGTATTGGGTGTTGCTGATCCTAAGGGACTATTAGGAGTGGAGCCAAACTGAAGATTTAGATTTTTTGCTTCGGTCCTGAGCAATGTTCCCTCGCTTTCTTCATTGTTATCTTTTGATTTTGTTGTATTAATTTAGGATTAGATGGATTATACTGAGTTATTATTTGGATTGTAGTAATAATATATATCTATATATTTTATTCCCTGATGGAACATACATTTTGTGTTTCATGCTTTTGTATTATTATTATTCATGATTCAGATTGATGTTTATGATCTAAAGTTGTTAGATAATAATGTTGACTTTAGTATTATGAATGATGATGCAATTGAGTTCTTACATGATTCTGTCTAACTAGAGTTGTGACATAAGGATATTAGATTATGAATGTACGCTGTTTCATAGTTCAATTGGCAAGTGTTCAATGACATGTAGCTTTAAATGATTGTATATGAATTTGCTAATCTGGAGTCTAATCGTTGCAATTATTCTTGAATTCAATAATCGGCAATGCATCTTTTGAATAGTTGAGTTTAGATATGCCTTGCTTAGGGTGCTTAGATGAAATTAGAATTAAGATAGATTAATCGCTTAGTTTAGGAGCTGATTACATTAGGATTTTTTTGTCTATAATGGAGAGATATGTGGATGTGGTATTGAGCATTGCGTCAATTCAGAAACTCAGTATAATTTGTTTACTTTGCCTTTAAAGTGTTTTCACTTTGAGTTAGAGTCTTGAATCTTTTATTTTATTTTGTTTTTATATTTGTTACACTCCAATATTCCTTTGCTAGTAATTAAGGAAATTTGAGTTATTGATATGAAAACTTAAGATACTAATAATTACATATGTTCTCTACTTCATTTATTTTTTCCTCATGTCAAATCCTCTTTATTATATAATCATTTCTCAAGTGATTAATATTTAGATTTATATTTGTTTTATTACTTGTACAACTAGTACACTTACTAATTAATACGTATAAATTAATTATATTATTGGTCAGTCAATCTAAATTAAGTATACATATTTATCTGTGTTAAAAGGTTAAAAATTCATTTCTTCTAAATAAAGAATCAACATATATTTTCAAATTAGAACTGAATTCTCCCTAGTTACTTCACATTGTGCATATGAGAGAGAGAGAGAAAGAGGAGGATGAAATTCACATAAACCCCACTTGAATGAGGCCATCACCTCTCTTCCTCTCTCACTCTTATTGCACCATACAGTAAGGGGAGAGAATCCTTGCCTGCTCAGCTAGAGAAAATCTAACGAATGGATCCTTTGAACTCATATCCCTTTAAAGTGCGATAAAGTCTCTCACATTTCCATTTTTTTTTAAATGTAATTTCTTTTTTTTTTTAAGAGAGAGAAATTTTATGTGTGAGAAATTTCACCAACCTCAAAGAATCGTAACTTCAAACGATCTGTATCCAAAAATCTAATGGCACAAAATCATATTCAAGGGCCCCACAAATATTCATCTCACGAACCAAGAACTTGTTCCTTAAGAGTGACAGACAAGACAAGGAATTTATTGAGTAGTGCATGATTAGATCACTCTATACCCTGAAACAAACAAAAAGGTCACAAGCCTCAAGTAACTATAGATAAAATTGACAGATTCTTATTAAAACAAAACAGCAAACCAGAAAGTGAGATGAGACTGAAAGAAAATGCAAAATTGAAATGGTTTGCGTAACTAACACAATAGGGAGAACAGCTTAATAAATAGTTGATAATTCAAGAACCAATTCAGCCTTGTCAAGGCAAATATGAGAAGTAAATAGTTAAGAAGTCACTTGTAGATTGATAAGAGAACGGAAGGGGTCGTGCCTGTTTTAAATCATAGAATTTTGGTGCTCGGGTAGCAACTTGCCAGCGATGAGAATCAAAGGAATGTTGCAAGATTCAACCATGTGTATGAGCCTATGAACTAATCAAATCAATATAATATAGGCAGGGGAAGAGAAAAAACTGAAACAAAGAAAATACAAAATATTTAAACAAAAGAGAAAAAATACGGAATGAATTTTAAAATACTTGATACAAAGTTGAGTAAAATACACAGAATGGCTTAACAAGAAAAGAAGAAGTTTACCTACAAGGCCAGTTCAAGTCAAATCCTCTAAACTATGACCAATTTCAAGAAAGAAAAAGGGAAAAATAAGTGAACCTAGGTGGAGTTGCTCAGGTTCAACATTATTGCAGAAGTCTCATCGAAAATCTTATGAATGCCATCAATCACCTATAGTTGAATTAAAGTTTCTTATATGCTAATGTTGGACCCCGATCTTCTCCTGGATGCCGTTCAGTATTGGAGATGATCCAGTTTAACTGATATTGGATCCGATATGTTTATTCACTAAATAATAATGGCTTAAAAACTTGGAGGTGTGCGCTTTCAAATCTGATTACTGGAGGAGCATATGCTCAAGCATTTAAAATCTGAATAAACTCTTTTTTTCTTTTTTCATTCTTCCCTCACATCCCACAGAACTAAATAATAAAACCAGAAATAGCTAATTGAGAGATGGTAAAATTATGATGTTAATTTCATCCAAATTTTGTCCAAGGAAAAGAGTCAAAGCATTAAAATCGTACCTCTGGCTGTCAGTGTTACCACACAAAGCATTAAAATTCCTTCCTCACTTTAGCCCTGTTTTCTCCAATTGCTTCATCAAAGGCTCCTTGATTATCGGGTAATTATATACAAGGAATCTTAACCTTACTCGTGGATTCTTCTTCTGGACTGTGTAGTTAGTTGACATTCGATTGTTTAATATGTGAGAGGGAGCTACGAATTTGATCATAAATGTTAAGTGAAAATGGTTCTTAAATGCTTGATGTTTAGAGACTTTTGATTGTTTAAACCAAGCTGGGTTTTTTACTTTAGGGTACAACTGGGGGCAATAAAAAGCAAGATTTTTGATTGTTAGGAGACTTATTGGACGAGCTCGTCTTCATCAATAGATGCCATGTAGTTTCTTTGATCCTTTCTGGTACATAAATATTTTCCCATCACTTTCATTATTTCACAGTATCACTGTCCATCCATTCCAGTGGAGGCCACCCTTTGGCCTTTTCCATGAAGGTGGGTGCCCCCTCTTTCTCATTTACCCAAACTCCATCTCCTCCTTCTAACTTGCCTTACACTATTTTTCGTTGGAAGGAATTTACAAACACCTCAGTGGATTAGTGTCGTGGAATTCAACTGATAGTAACATGTTGAAAAGATATTATTATCAACACGTTAAGAAGAACGTACCTGCAATTGTAACGATGCACATAGAACATAAATTTGCACAATGCACTATCTAGACAGAATTCTCGGGAGAGAATTCGTAAATTTGGATATGCTAGCTAGAGACAGTAGATCAAATGAGCAGGAAAACTCCAAGCACGTGTAACGACTGGCCTGGGCGAGTGGTTTCCAGGGTTAGAAGATAAGGCCTTCGAGATGAGAGGGTTCGCTAAGTGGACCAACTGATCCAAATCTTGATCCATCAAAATTTTTCTAATTTTTATATCCAAATTCAAATAAAACTTACAAATACTTATCTCGTAAAATCATGATGTTATTACTAGGATATGATTTGGACCCAAGAAAAAGATGAAATACATCTCTTTTCATGTGACCGCGCAAAGCATTAAAATTTAAAAGATTCTCAAGAGCCATATATATAATTTTTAACTAATTAGTGTAAAGAGTTCATTAATAAAAAAAGTAAACAATGTATGTTAGTGGACTCTACTATCACTTTAATAAATTAGGTTAAAATAATGTTGCGATCTTCTAACTTTATTTATGTTTCAAAATAATTTTTGAAATTTAATGTGTTTTAAAATAATTTCTTAAATTTAAAATTTATTTCATAAACATTTTTTGTAATATGTTAAGTTTTGACTGACATAGAGTTCACGCATTACTATTCATATTTTTTAATAATGAAATGGTGGACCCAATAAGCATTTATAAGAATAAAAAGAAAAATAAAACCAAAAAAATATTGAAATAAAGCAATATTAAACGTCCCTGTTCAACGTATGCATCCATTTGAAATCCCCCGATCAGCATCTTCCCACTACATCTGTTCAGAGGCGTGTTTTATCTTTTACCTTTTGTGCTCTGGTGGTGCCTCTATAATTCGAGTGACCCCCTTGCTCATTAGCTATGATTTAGAAAACTATGAGACTGTATAAGAAATACACGCGGCGAATGGGATGTGTATATACCATAGACAATCTCACATGGACCTTTGGAAGAACGCAGAGTTATAGCCGGTGCTGCCTCTTGAAAATCGAAGCTTATAAACAGTTTCATACTAATATTATAATATAAACATAGCCTCAAAAGTACGCTAACCCATCTCTTCCTTTCACAGATTCAATTGGAAATTTTTCTTCTTTTTTATTTGTCTTGCTTTCTTCTTCTCCATGAAAGTTTCTTTAATTTCTATAGTTCGTAGTTCATACTATTATGTAGAATTCATTCTGATAATGTGTGAGTAGTCTAAGAGCGAGGTTACGGCCGAGACCGATGTCGTTGAATATATTTCAAGACCTTGATGGAATACCTCGTATTCGATTGACTGAGCCTACTGGTTCATCAGCAAAGGTAATTGGTTTTCACTTTTCACCATCTCTGTTTTTCTCGTACTCAAATTTCTACATTTTAGGAAAACCAACATCAAATAATTTAAGGTGCCCCGATCATCAGCTTTGTCAGATAGTAAAGCAGGTATAGGAATTCCTGTAGTATGAGCTTGGATGGCCTCTTCTCTTCAAAATCTCCTTCCTTCAGAACGCCCAAAATCTTAAGGTCTGTTTGGTAAACAGAAGGAAACAGAGATGGCAAAGGAAAATTTAGTAAAATATCAATTTTATTTTTATAATTATTATTTAATATTATTTAATGATTATTATCTAATTATTAAAAGTAAAAGTCATTCAAATTATTTTCTATCTTTTTTTTTTACCTAATTTTTTAGTTACCAAATAAGTCCTAAAATACAAAGGCACCATCATCGTCTTCACTCTAGGGCACGCAAGGTAGAGCACGTCTGAACAGATACAGAATAGAGACGCTACATAGGGAAGCTTTGAATGGATGCAAAGCTCTGAATAGAGACGCTTTTCGTTTTGTTTTATTTTAGTTTTTTCTAAAAACTTATGCTTTTAATCGTTAGAGTTTCACTTAATTTTTAATTTAATTTTTATAATTTAAAAATTTATAATTAAGTTTAGCTTAAATAATTTTTTATTTAATCTATGTCATTATATTTTTATTGATATTTTATCATATATATAAGTTTATTTTATTTTATTCTCTATACTTTTAATTTAATTTTATTATTTATACTTTTATCTCTTTTATTAATATAAATTATATATATTCAAAATATTAAAATATTATATAATTAATTATATTAACAAAATTTAACAAATACTTATAAAATTTTAGAGACTAAATTAAAAAATTTATAACTTATAATGATCTAATTACAAAATTTTAAATTATAAAAACTAAATTAAAAATTGAACATATTTGTTAAATTATAAAAACTAAATTAAAAATTGAACATATTTGTCAAACATATTCATAATTTTTTTCAATTTTCTTGTTCTATTTTTTATTTTTTCCAAATAAATGCCTTTGGGGTTTGTCATTTCATCATTAAAAAACATGAATAATAAAACATGGACTCTACATGAGTTAAGACTTAACAAACTTTATTAGAAAAGATTTTTGTGAGATGAATTTGAAATTTAAAAAATCATTTTAAAATATTTTAAATTTAATGAACCAATTTGAACTATAAATAAAATTAAAGAACCAAAATATTATTTTAACCAATGAAATTTTTTTGCCTATTGTAGAATCATTTGGTATATTATGTACTTGGAAAATTTTCTTAAATTTCCGTTTTAGCCATGCTTACCCTAAACCCTAATTGCTTCCTCGAAGGCTACTTGATATGGTTAAATATATTTACGTGGAATCTTCTTATGGATGTTTAAATAATTTGACATTTTCCAGTTTCTAGGATGAGAGGTAGCCATGATTGAAATTTTTTATACTAATTCATCGCTGCTTGCTAAAATATAAACACAATGTAAAAGCTAAGAGGCAATATAAGATGGAAGGAAGATACTTCTATTCAATAAGTCTATTTACAGGCACCTACCTACTATGGACATTTTATATTACATGAAAAGGACCTGTTTATCTTTTCTCAGCCAAAGAGTTATCATATTGTATCCTCCTAATGTACATAACTAAGCAATTACATTAAATAGATGTCATTGTTAGTGCAGAAGTCCAGAAAAGTGGGTAGGAGTCATCTTGCTTATCATTGTTCAGCGTCATTTTTACTTGGGTCATGATCGATCGAAAGCAAGACCATGTAGTCGTGCTACAAACTCGGACAAGGTCGTCAATGGATTCATGCCCTTTATTTTTCTATCGGCACATGATCATCCTCCTCCTATTTTCATTATTTTAAATTTTGACAGTCCATACATTTCAGTACTACACGAAAGACCCCTTTTTCCACGAAGGTGTGCCGCTCTTCCTTCGCTCTTTCCCATTTACCCAAAACTCCACCATCTCCTCCTCCCATATGTATAATTAACTTGTCTTGCAATAATCTTCCATAAATTTCGACCTTCATAGCTAGACCCATCCCCTTATCACTGTCCAATCTGAAGCGTTCTCACATCTATTAAGAATAAGATGCCAATCATAATTTAAAAAAAATTTCATCCACTCATTGTTATGAAGGCCTTTTTGAGGCAACTCTTATTTGTTAAAATAAAAATGTGTCAAATCCTTACCAAACCACAATATTACCTCCATATACTATACATAGGTGAACTTGGCTTCTATGAATCAGATTTTGAGGGAATGATCTCAGTTTGCACAGAATTTTTTGATGGAAAATGAGAGATATACTTAAAAGTTTGTTAGGTTAGTTATGTAATGAAAAGTTAGTTAAGTTAGTTATGATAATAAAAGTTTGTTGAGTTAGTTATGTGATGTGAAAGTTAGTTAGGCTAATTTTGTAAATTTTGGAAATTTTTTTAAAAAGTAACAAATGTCAATATTTTTGTTATAAACTTTTATAAATGTTTTACATTTTTTTAAATATCTGAAAAGTTCAAAATTTTCAAATCAATAAAACAAAATTTTTTTAAATTTTTAAGATTTTTTGTACAAAGATTAAAAAAATTGAAATTTCTTTAAATTTCTATTTTTTTCCAACAATCCCATCATTTTTAATTTTATCCCAACATATTATTTCCTTTTAAATTAAATTTTGTAGAAGTAATGCTTAAAAATAAATTTTCTATACATTAATTTAAAACTAAATTCATTTGCTGTCCAAAATTTTAAATAATGACATTTTTATAACCTTTCATTGATTTTGACAACACTACTATAACCTATATGTATAAATAAATTTAGTTATGAAACAAATATTATTTATATAATGATTGACTAATAAATTTAGTTATACAATAAATATTAATAATTTTAATAAAGTAATAATAATTAAAATAATTAATAATGCATAAAATAAATAAATAAAGATATAAAAAATGAAAAAAATTATATAAAAATATTGTCAAATATACAAAATAATGTGTAAAAGATTAAAGACAATATAAAGCACTTTTACAGGTGTGATAAATTGAAATAATATTATTGAAACTATTTTTTATTATATACAAAAAGTAATTTATTTGATTATATATTAAAAAAATAGTAGCTATTAGTGTCACAATGAACTTTTTATCTTTCATGCTATAATCACTCTTGGCCCATAGGTTCTTCATGTTCATGATATAATGGCTGAACGTAGAGTATTTAAATTGAATGTCGTGAAAGAAACTAGCTGAATCGATTGTTGTAAGGTAACAAATCACTAATGCAACGATCCCTCAGTTTCAAAAAATCGATCATGATACTCAGTATTAAAAACATTTAGATCATTAAAGAGTGATATGAATGACCTAACGTGGGAGAGATCAAAATATCCAAATTGCGACAATAGTTATGGCGGGCAAATAATAAAAGGGACCTACACCTCCAAAGTCAATATATTAACCAATTGGTATAGAAGAAGATGGATCGACAGTATCAATATTTTGTTGTGTCATTGCACCTCTGACTAGTATAAACAATGTCACTACACTGGTGCCAATATAATATGGTTCATCCTTTATAACAATGGGCAATTGAGCTGACATATAACTATCATGCCTTTTGTCTGCCTTATCCTCCAGAATTTTTTGCTATGGCAAATTATGTGTTGGTGGAGCAAGTTGGAAGACTATTGTGAAACATTGTTCCCCGAGAGCAAGTAAGATACTAATTTGGTCTCAGCTCACATTCTCTCAAAACTCATGATACTCCATTAGCAAATAGTCATAAATGTTCAACCTATAAAGATCATTAACGATATCAGCCTAGAAAGAAAGATATATTATTAAACGATGAGATATAATGTAGTAAGTAAAAGAAAATAACAATGACTACAAACATTTTAAATTTACTATAAAACCAGCGACACTAGTGGCAAGGTGGATTGCCATCCAGTATGTGTCCAATGTTATCACATATAATCAGAAGTGCAATCCATAAGTTTGTAGTAAAAGGCGTTTGAGCTAGACGATTTTTTTCATAGATTCCAAAACTCAACAAAGGTTAAGTGCTCTTCTGACCCATTCATAGCAATTTTTCTTTGCAATTAAAATATATGTAAGACTCTCAAATTGATTAAAGGTATTGGTATTAGTTGTTGTCAACCAAATTTATGTAATATACAATCTAGGTGGTGCCACTCAATGATATGAAAATAAATAAGTGATATCAAGGCTAACCAAATGTCTCAATCATCTAAGTAATGATGTAGGATAAGATCACGAACACTATCTGATTCATATAGTTGCCAAATTATCTGTGCACAAAATATTAAAATGTCATAATAATTACCACATATTCAAGAGGCAATTTACTAAAAATTTGTCCTTATAATCCAATTATACCTCATTATCTCGCATCACCTCTAATAATATCTAATATTGTCACAAGGCCATGTTCTACTAGCAGGGATGTTTACCGACATTCCTCCATTTGTGATTACAAGTAAGCATATCACAATATATTTGTAAAAAAAGAAACTATAATAGATTAAAACTAAATGAGTAAACCTATGCCATTATATAAATATTGTTAACTATTTGTATTAAGAATCTATTATATGCCTAAATGACCTGTGAAACATGCCTTGTCTAGAGGTACAAAAGCAAGTTATCCTCTAATCCTAACTAGATAACTTGTGAGGGGTTGCAATATCTTTAATGTGTCTGCACTATCAGATTAAGGTATAAATCCATCATAAAAAATTAAGCAATTTATAAACATATTAAATTCAAGTATAAGCAACATAAGCACAATCAACATAATAAAGTTACAAAAAAAAATTTAATATATAAAACTAAAGTACAAAGGTATGATAACATTCCTAACTATATTCAATTGTGGTACAAGTAATATATACATAATTAATTCAATCAATATTGTGCATTCTACTAGCCACACTAATTGTTCGGACAAGTAGAATGATTATGACTGACTTACTGATATAATCTACACTTGTTAAGTTGTCTTAGCTGTGTCCAATACATCTTATTCTAAATTCGAGATTAGCAAAGTCAATCTCTTGCTTAAATCATTGACAGATCAAGAATCAACTTTAGACCCATTTGTTGTGGCCAATGCACTTTGCCTCCAATAGGTTGAAACTCATTACTATAGACACCACATATTATTTCCAAATAAAAACTTGATCCATAAACTATTGTGCATCAAGGCCAATGTGGGTACAGGCTACAATAACATACTGGCATAAGAAGTGCTTAATCTAAAACTCACCATAATCACATTTACGCTCAAATAAGTTTACCTTGCAACACCGACCAAATTAACAATTTTATCATATTGTAGGGCTCTATAACCTCGAATGATGCAGCTCCCTATCAAACTAGTACACAACATACGCAGGAGCGACTTGTGCAACTGCATCTATCTCCTTCTTAGGTGTAGGACAAAATATCTGACTAGCTGTTATCTGTGCGTGTACTTGTTGAGCCTGTTCAACAAAATATCTATTTACCCTATATACGGTTGCTTTTGCAAAGTCGATAATGGACAAGCTCCTAACACTTTTAAGGATATCATTCATGGCCTTGGCTAAATTCATTATCATATGGTCATATCGACAACTCTTAATGTCGTATTCGCATGACCGTCACTCCTTCAAAATGTCGACTATCCAATTAGTTTCTTATTTATGTAAAATTACCAACTCAGTTAATTTTCCATCAGCCACATGACGCTCATATCGACATCCAATGATTATGAACTTCTCTTTTAGCCAATTGATCCCATGTGCTTTATGAAGGTTAGAAGCCATATGCTGAAAGCAAAATGCATTATGTTTATATTGTGGTTGCCACTTAAGTCATAAATCAGATAAAGCAACTAAAGTTGAAGGATGTTTATTTGACAACAAGTATACCCCATTTCTATTTTTAACTATATATGTCTGAAAATTGAAAAAAAATCATGACCAAGTCAATTGTGTCTCACCCTCTACTACAACAAATGCAAGGGCCATGACTTTTTTTCACCATTTTATGATATATCCATAAATAATATGCCTTTGTACTTCTCGTATAAGAACATCCCATTGACTTGGACGATTGGCTTAAGATTATCAAATGAATTAATACATAGTTTAAATATCTAGAAAACACAACAAAACATTTCTTAGGACTGTCCATCAAAACAACCTTACAAGCATTGTTTATTAGAAAATTATATGACTGAGCTAGATATGAAATGTTAAACTGCGGCTAAGTACCTTGGTAGTAAAGCATATAAACTTTCCAAGTTTCTAAAAATTATAACAAGGGCTTGATATTTGCCTTCCATGCCTTCTTTTAAGACATGTTGTAACTAAACATGCTTTGCATCCTTTCCATGATTAGGAAAACTTTAACCTTAGACTTATTGATCACTATTACCTTAATATAAGATGATATATGATATCATAATCTAATTTTGAGTAATCTTGGGATAATGACATATAAAGACACATATTGTAACATTATATATTTCTAGCTCATACCACAACATTTACATGTCTCACATGCATAATTTCCATGAAGGAGCAAGAAAAAGAGTTAAAATAATTCAATTTCTTGCGTTGTGTCATTTATAAAAATTTTGTTCGGTGTCGCGTGGATCATGTGAGCTCATACAATACATTCTCATATTTAATTATATGAATACAACTCATTTGGATTATAAAATGTGGCCTACAACTTATGGAACTCAAGGGAAAGCTTAAAATAGTCATGGGCATTTTTGGCTAGAATTGGCCCCTTTTCTAACCAAATTTTGAAAAATCATAATTAATTCTAAAAAAATTGAAAGCATGCATTCTTGGTTATTATGGGAAGCTATGGATGTCTGCTTTACACTACAAATATGTCCAGATCATAACATCCATCATAGAGGAAGTTTGACATCCGAAAAGGTCTAAAGGTCAAATTGCCTTCTAAAACTGTCACAGATTTCTACAGCAAACTTTGAAAATGTCTAATTAATTTCAAAAAAATCTAATTCATGAAAATAATACCAATATGAAAATCTATAGATATTAAATAGAGGGAAAAAATATTTCCAGACCAGTTCAGGCAGCCCAAACTTTGGAATTCAATAGAACAGTAACTCAGGTCGAGCAAAACTCCTTATATTGGACAGAATGTTCAAAAATCCATATCTCCCTCTCTAAACCTCCAATTGAGGTTCTTCTAGTTGATACAAGTCACTAGGAATATTTAGTTTCTCTGTATAAAATTTTGTAGCAATTGGACATCATTTGCCCTATGAGTGATAGAATTTAATTTTATACTAAATGAATAGTGTAGCAGACCAAAATCAAAAAAATTGTCAATTTTAAAAATTTGTCAAATATTTTGTAGATCTCTGAAAAATATGGTCTTTGGCTTTCCAAAAATCTTTCAGTGAGACCTAATTACATGACAAATCTCAAATCAAAAAAAGCTCGTTTAGACAAAAAGTGACATAAGGTTCTAAGATAACAAATGTATGCCTTATATAGGGTACTAAAATGTCCAAATGGCTTTTCTCAATGTTTGGCTCCTCTTGGGCAAGTCTAAAAGTATGAATATGACTTGTTTAAACTCCCCAACTTGGCCATGACACTTCCACATATACACTAGTGCATCAAACTTTCAAGAAGCAAAAATGACCATTTCATACTCATTTTACATTCTAGTATTCACATGCCACAATCTCTCATTCATACATGATACATCAACATATTTATACATATTCATGACCTTATAGAACATATACAATTATGGATTACAAAATTTTTCATTCATATGGCTTTAAAGTAGCCAATTCTATGGACTTTAATATCCTACTCTCTTCTCCCAAGGGGTTGGCTTCTATTACTTTGCTCTCTTGGTCCACCTAACATGTTAGAATATTAGAGAGGAGGGAATGAAATTCAAAGAATTCCAATAACTCATCTCCCATTCAATCATATATAATAGATGCAAACAAGTCTCATAAATGTATATATGGCCATGTTGATATGTGCAAACATTCAAGAGACATTTTCATCATTTGAAAAAGTCATACATAGCATACAAATGCTTGTCAAGTAAGTGGATTGGCCTCACTCAATTTTTTGTGATATTGAACTTGCCTCACCCATTCTTTAAAACATTCATGGACTCAACCATGCTCTTAGGAGTCTATTTTACTTTTGAGAGACTCAGTGCTTTGTCTCAACTAATCTTAAGAGTTCTTAGCTCATCCTCACTATGACTAAGTATTCTTAGCCTCACCACACTCAAGCAAATCTAAACACACATCATAAACATCATATAAAATATAATATGTCATCATAAAATCATGACATATGAATTCCTGCTAGCATATTTTTTATGGCTTAAAAATACACATACACACATTTTAAGATAAGCTAAGCACACATCTATACTTAATAAAAGGTAGAAAGAGCTACCTTGGAAGCAATTACACATTTTTTCCTTAAGCCTTGAGTCTTCTCTTTTGACCTCACACACCAAGAAGGTGGAAATCATTTCTTTTGGCCTAAACACTAAAAGAAATATGAATTACTCATGGAAACAAGCCTTTGCATTATACACACTTTACATGATGCTACTTTGGTTTATGGCTCTATTATGCTTCCATAAGGTACTTAATGAAGAAACTACAAAAATTCATGATCTTGACTCCCTTCTCTTCTTTAATCTATGATTCTTGACTCTATTTAGACCCCTTTGAGTCATCACAAAATTATTTTAAGAAACTTAGCTAGGAGTTGCTTCACTGTGCTACATTATGGAGCCTACACCTCCATCTCACTATCTATAGCTTCTAAATTTTTTCTAAGACTTCTTCTCATATTCTCCCATCATATATGATACAAAACTAAACTTGGAAGCAACTAAAACACTCCCTAAGTATTACTTCTGTCCTAGGCCGAGGCAAGGCTTCCTTACGGAGTCCATGGAGTTTCTTTGCTTTCTTGGATGGGAGGTGCATGTAGGAAGCTCTCTAGGGGTCTTAGGAACTCATATAAACATTCACATAGGCTTGGAAACTTTGAGATAAAATCAGATTTTTGGTTATGTTCACAAACCCCTGACTTTTCTATCTTATAAATTCATGGTTCTTTCTTTATTCTCTTTGCATATTCTTGTTTCTCATGCTTGAATATTCTTGTCTCTACCTTTTTTTGGCTTGAATTCCTTCCCCTATCTAGTTTCTCCCTCTATACCTAATATGGAAGCCATTGGAATTCAAAGAAAAACAAGTTTTTCTATTACACATCATACCTCATTTGAAAACTTGCTAAATGGTGATTCTCTTATTCTATTTGATTACTCAAAACCTCCACTTTTTCTCTTGAGGTTACCAACCAAATTTCTCCTTTTCAGAATCTAAAACCATCAAGAGAAGGAAAATGAAGAGATGAGAAAATTTTATAATTAACTTGTTGCAAAATTTCATGTATTTTCATACATTTTTGCCTTAGTTTTCTTTCTCTATCTTCTCCCAATTTTCACGTCATTTTTGGTCTATTTCTAAGCTCAAGAGACGTTCTTGGAAGGGTGGAGAAGCTACCTAGTTATTTAAAAAGGTGGAGAATGATTTTTATAACAATTCTCGAAATACCAATTATGTCCCTCCACTTCTGTTCTTCTGTTTGGGCTCGTTTTAGCTCCTTTTTTAGAACCGTCTTTTCCATCATAAAATTTAGGTTATCTAATTTATAAAATACTTAGAATCATTCAATTTGGATTTAAAATCATTCTGAACCATTTAGTCAAAGTTTTAATCAACTGACAATCGAAATCGCTCATTAGAAGGGTTTCAATCGTCCCGAGGATTCCCATGGTTTTCAGGGCCTCTAAGAACCTTAAAGAACTCAAAAATTTCATTTAAAAATCCCTCCTGTGAGTTTTTCAAAAAGTATCCATATTTACAAAAATACCACTGGCCTTTCGGTAAATTTTTTGAATTACTCCGACCTTGGTTTCTGGGCAACTCAAGACTCAAATCCTTATTTTCTATTATTTAGAATTTTATCCTAATTTTAGTTGGCTCCAATTCCTTCTATTTCAAGGATTTTCTTTTATATTTGGCCTATTTTTTACGTTTACAAAGAAACCAAACATCGCGTTTCTCATGTTTACTAAGGGATTGGATGTTACACATATATAATCTCTCTTATTTTGTAGTCTTCCAATGTATTCTATTTACCTTTTTGCATGCCCTTAAGCTGTCAACTACAACTGTGAATATAGTTAATACATCGATATTCTTTATTCTTTTTAAAAGAATAATATATGTGCAATGTGTGATGCACTCAAATGAAGTATAGCTTCACTACAAAATGTAATGCCTTTATATATGCATACTGTATGTTGATGTTCAACTCTAAGCTGTTACTTAGTTCTATAGACTCATCCCTTCTAGTGAACTCAAGACCACTTGCTACCTCTATATGACCCATGAAAAAAAGATGGCAATTGGCTTATCATATCCACTTATAATTCCATGAAAACTAGAATCTATCGAATCATCTCTACCAACATTGCTACCCTCATTGAACTCATTGTCATCGTCATCATCATGATTAGAATTCATAGCATAATCTTTTTCATCTTCATCCTCAAATTTATCTATTATGTCTTTTGTTGCCACAAGTGGAGATCGAGGTAAAGTATTGTTAACCATTTGATGGGATGAGCTTGACTATGACATGTGCGCCACATGAGAAATGTTATATTATGGAGAAATAGGTGAATATCTCCAACATAGAAATTGAATAAGGATACTTATTCAACTGACTCATGGATATTGCTTGTAGATAAGACTGTGTATGCAACATTTTTATCCACTGGTTGTAATTCAAGGTTCAGATCCAATTGATTAGTTGAGATACAAGCATATAACTTAGCACTTGCTAATTGGGACGAGTATCGCAAGTTCACTTACCATATCTCTTAAACATTTGAATTATTTTTTAAGTTACACACCTAGTACTGTGTTGGATTTAGAAAGACTGGGTATCTATATACTAGATTAGATACAAACTGATTTGATGAAAGCTGTAACTTTTGCCCAACCAATTGCTTAAATCGTTCTAATGTAATATTTGAATCAACCCTCATTACTTTTACTCTAAGACACTCAAGTGTCACACCATTTGAACCATAAATTTATCTGTTCGAATATATGTATACAATCTCATTTATATTGTTCATTATTTTTCTTACAATTTAGTTTATAAATAAGATCTTGTGGCAATACATAATTAATAGACTAAATAATAATATTCTAAACTATTTTTATATTTATTTATTTATGTTGGTTTAGTCTATAGAATTTTTTTGAATAAATTATTCTCTCTCTTTTTTTCCATATTTAAATGACTTATGTACAAAACCTTTTTTATTAGAAAAATCATATAATTTTTTTAAACTAAAAAAATGTGTCACAATTACACATTTTATGACATATCATTGTCATGGTATCATTATTTTTTAAAATTGAAAAACTAGCCTATTATATATAATGTGTTATCTTTATATTTAATTGTAGTATTATTTATCTATTGTTAAAAAATATTTCATTTACTAATGTAAAATTTTAATTTCTAATAACACTTGTATTGATTAAAATAATAATATTTTAATTGTTATAAAAAAATTTTCCTATTAATACATTATTTATATTTAATAGTTATTTATTATTATTATTGAATAATTTTAAATCCTATTAGGTGTCTGATTACTAGTTGTTTTATAATTTTTGTTTTGAAAAGTAGTTAGTTTAACATTATTTCATTATATTTTTCTTTTGATTCCATAAAATGGTACATGTTTATTTTTTTAATTAAATCTTTTAATTTGAGCTAACTCTTAAAAATATTTTTGATTAACATATTTGTTATTTAAACATTTAAAAAAAATAAAAAATATTGGTAAGAATGCAATTGATACCATCATAAACAAAATATATAAATATGACAAAAAATCATGCAAAAAAAAGAAAAAAACTTAAATGTAGTGCATATATATATACATCCAAAAAAAATGTTATTTATTTACAAATTTAAACAAAATTATGAAACATATTGATAAGAATAAAATTTGTACCAACATAAGCAGAACATATAAATATGACAACAAATTAAATAAAAGTAATAATTGCAAATATTATTTTTAAAAAATATACTCATAATTACACCAAAAAAAGTGTGCAAACATATAATTTAAAATACCAATATGTCCAAAAAAATAACATATTACTTATTTATAGATCTAGACAAAATTAAGAAACATATTGCCAAGAATGAAATTAATTCCGACATCATTAGAATATATAAATACAATAACAAAATAAATACAAACAAAATAATCACAAATATCACTAAAAAAATTAATTGTAACAATAATTTCACAAAAACAAGTGCAAATATATAATCTAATATATCAATATGTACAACAAAAATAATATATTAATAGAAAAATATATTTGATATAAATTATTTTAATTTACCTTTATCCTTTAAAATTTTAAAATTAATCCATAAAAAGAGAGGTGAAAGCTTGAATTAATAATGAAGGTAGAAGCTAAAATTATTTTTCCAACCCACTCCTTACGTAGATGAAAGAGAAAGGTTCAAATTTGTTGACCCAAATACTAAAGAACAACATAGCAACTCGCAATAATTTAATATAAGAAGCAAAGGAAATGAGCAGAAAGGGCAAAGAAGACATGAGCAACACTTATAGCATGAAACTTCCCATACTTGTGATGGAAGAATTTGCAAAATGTGTAGAATGATATGACCATACGTTGTGTGTTGCAGAATTTGCAACACTATTCAATAAAGTTAATTTGTCATGTTTTGAATTTAGTTTTTCTATTAAAAAATATTAATTTAAACTAAAATTGGAATCATAGATTCCAACTTCAGTTAATTTTTTAAAAAAAATTATTTAATTATAAGTTTCTATAATTTTGACTTTAATTTACTTTTTTTAAAAAAATAATTTTAACAATATGCCCTTTTTAGTTGATAAAGGTACAGCGTCATCACGTGAAGTCAAAATATGTGATTCTGACTTCAGGTGTTAATTAAAAGATATGTCATTATCAATTGACAGGAATACGATGATTAAAGCTCATTTCAATTTGAACTTTTATTTAACAAATAAAAAATTTGGTTTAAATAATTCCAATTCTTTTTAAAATTAAAAGTTATAGATCCAATTTTAAAGCTTCCTACAACATCTAAATATAATTCTTTTCACTAACATGGTTTTAACAAAATTTTTAATGGAAATCAAGTTTTTGGCTCAAAAACTGTTATGGAGAATTCTGGGCTTTAGGTCAAGTATAGTTGGATTCACCTATTATGTATTGAAGCCCTTTCAACCTGCTCAAATTGTCTTTTACAACGTCACTAGTTTGATCTTATCCACCTCGATGCTCTTTGTTAAGAAATGCCAAGGAATATCCTACATTTTTTTTCAAATGCTTTAAATTTTTTTAATGACTAACCCCATATAAATAAATGACAACAATAGGAATTTATAACCCATAGAAACGTTATCCTCTTCTTATTAAATGGAAGAAAACTCACACTAATGGCACTTTTTTTTAGTTGCTACAGTTATCAAACTTGTTGCATAAAGTCATTTCAACTTATTCAAAAAGAATTTATATCCCATAGAAATGCTTTTCTCTGAAAATTTCACCTCCGAACTTCTTTTGTTTTTTTCCAACTTTTCCTACTATACACAGTTTACATTTCATGCAACGAGCATAACTATGTTTCTTTTCAGCCAAAGATTAATCATCTTGTATCCTCTTAGTGTACATAACTAAATTATATTAAATAGGATATCATTCGTTGTTTCAAGAGTCAAGAAAAGTAAGTAAGATGTAACAAGGTTAATATCAATCATTTGTCATCTTGTTTATCTAGTTTGTCATATTGTCCAGCTAGCGTCATTTTTGATTTGGGTCATGATCAATCGAAAACCAGACCATCTAGATTGGAGACTTGGACAAAGTCCTCAATGGATTCATGCAGTTTATTTTTTCTATTGGCACAGGAACATCTTCCCTTTACTTTCATTATTTTAAATTTTCACTGTCCACATATTTCACTCCCACATGAACTTGAGGACCTTTTTTTCGCAAAGGTGTGCTCCCTCTTCCTTCCCTCTTTTCCATTTACCCAATCTACAACATCCCCTCCTCCTATATAATTAGCTTGCCTTGCAATATTCTTCCATAAGTTTCGACCTTGATAGCTAGACCCATCCCCTTATAACTGTCCAATCTCAAGCATTCTCATATCTATTAAGAATACGATGTTAATAACAATTCTAGAACTCTTCATCCACCCATTGTTTTAGAGAATTCTGGGCTTTGGGTCAAGCATAATTGGATTCACCTGTTATGCCCTGAGCCCCTCTTTCTATGACTTGTTTAGAAAGCTAAACCAACTCAAGATTGTTATCTACAACTTGATAAGTTTGGTTCTATCCATCTTGATTCTCTTTGTGAAGAAGTCTGGGGGATTCACAAGGAGCTTTTTATTGAGAGCACATGTGGGATTCCTTGTTATAATGTTGACCTCCCTCTATTCTTTTTGGGAAGATCGAGCTAGCCAACAAGGGAATGAGGAAAAGGGATTACACGGAAGAATCTTAAACCTATCTTTGTGTGGGGCATTTGGGTTGATATCACTAAGCTTGTCGAGACAGCTGCAACTTGGATATGAAGTGGGTATCTTTAATTTCTTCCTCGGATCATTCTTGGTGATGCTTATGAAGATGAACTTTAGATTGGCCCCAGTTGTAGCATTCTTGTGCTACGTGCTTGTAAATATCCGATCCTTCTCTGATTTTTTGTTGGAAAAGTGTAGGCATGGTGACTTTGGTTATGTAGTACGAGGAGATTGAGAGAGTGGTTGGTTTTGAGTTCCAGTGTTGCCAAATTGGTGGTATGTCACAGTAGGTGACAAGTACGGGATACGTTAGTTTATGTAATTATATAATTCACAATTTAAGAATAGGCTTAGTTGATATGTTATGTTAATAGATGTTTAAGTTGTTAAGTATGTTAGTTTATATAATTTAGCATAGTAATTACAACCAAATTAGATCAATTAGTTCAATCGATTATACTAGAAATTGAATCCTAATCCTATCTAGACAAATCTTAAAACTTGTACTTTCAAAAATCGGTCAAAGTTGATCAAAAATTAGATTTAATCTGTTGGTTTTAGGCAAGAACCAATACAAATAGACCAAATTGAACCAGCCCTCTTAAAAAATCTACAAACGTTAGCTACCAGATTCAAACTCGGTACCCCTATGCTTCCAAAATGCACATTAACTATCTTACCTACAATGTTTCTTCAATTCATTCGTCTCAATTATTATATAAATAGATTATTCAAGTGCTTTTTTTCAAAAACTCACCATTTGTCAGCGGCTAGATTCAAACCCGGTACCTCATCCTTCCAAAATGTTCATTTGTCATTTGACCTGCAATGAAGTATCAATTTATGTGTCTAAATTTTTATATAAATATAATATTTAAGTTGTTTGCATTTTCTATAAAAATAACTGTAGACAACATTGAACTAATGACTTTGAGAAAAAACTCTAATATGTTAACCACTGCACAACCTTGCTCTTTCTAATAAAATTGTGCATAATATTATATAATTATAATTATAATATTTTCTTTGAAATTTATATTTAACTTAAATATTTTATCAACTATTATTTTTTTACATTATATGTAAAATTTCTAAAACCAATTAAATTTTATTATACAAATTTTTTTAAATGTCATAATAAAAAATTAATATATTAAATAGTTGGTTCTTATAATTTCTTGATTCTAATACTTATTTCAACAAATTAGTATTGATTAATTTTATTTATTAATAAATAAGTTATCTTAAATTTAAATTTTAAAATTAGAAAGTCAACTAAATTTAAATATTATGTTATATTTGATTTATTTTTATACAGTTAATAATAAAATGTTTTAAATTTTATTAATATTTATTTATTATTTATTATATTATATGTTTAATATTAATATATATATAATTATTACTGTTTAACTACAGTTCCACGATAAAATTTATGAATTTTAAATCAATATTTTTATTGATTCAACGATCAATTTAATCTTAAAAATATTATAATTTTTATATAATTAATTAATTAATTAATTAAAAAAATCAATAACTATAATCTTATAATAAAAAATTCAATACTCCAAAACTTGAATTTTAAAAGAAGAATTTGTTAGTTTGTTATATAATTGAGTGGCACGCGCTTGTTATTCGTTCTGTTTTATGGCAATACAATTGTTATAAATAAAATAATCTATTTAAAATAATACGCATTTAAATAATATATTTTGAAATAATTTAGTTTATAATAATAATTCTAATAGATGTCCGGCATCAGACTTCCCATATATCCTTTTTTTTATAGTGATTAAAAAAAACACTCCCGTCTCTTGCTCTGTTGCCACCTCTTTGAACTTTGTAATCTCTGTAACCCAAAAAGATCCGCACAATCCATGTTTCCTTTTATGTCTCCTAATTCTTTCAATTATTTGAGAGAATTATAATAAAAAATTAAAAAATTTATTTTTTAAAATTTATTACCACTTATTTTAAAATAATTATTATTAAATTTAATAATAATAAATTAAATTTAATAATAAAAATCCTTAAAAATAAATTTTTTTAATTTTTAATTTTTAAATATAATTTTTTTCAATTATTTCTTCTTTCAAAACAAAAAAATCAAATCAAGTGCCAAAAATTTGAAGTCATCGTCTCGAAGCAGGAAGATCTGGACGCCCTCTTGCCTTTGTTCATTTTCCTCTGGACTCTGGAGCCCTTCTTCACCTTCTCCATTTTCCTCTGCGCATCAGGTTCGTGCATTGTCCATTTTAGTTTGCGAACGCACCCGTCTTGGTACAGACGAACCAGAACAGGATTCACAGGGGGGAGATCCGAATTTGGTTCCCACATCCTGCAAACGGCAGATTCAACGGATTTCAATATTGAATTGAGACCTTAGAAGTGGTTAATGATGAAGTTCTATATGTATTTTGTACTAATGGATATATTTTTAAAAAAAATTAATCATTTAATCTTTATAATTTATCTTTAATTTTAATTTAGTTCCCATAATTGATTTTTTAAAAATTAATTCTTGTAATTTTCAATTATCTCAATATTAGTCTCTACACGTTAAAATTTTACTCCTATTACATTTACGTGACTTATTGGGTGAAGTGCCTAATGGCTTATCTATGTGGCTACCACATGCGCAAAATGCAGGGCATGGGTGCATTTTGATCTTGGGCATGAAATGCAGCTTCAGAAATCGCAGAAGCGAGGGTTTTCTGAAATATTAGAGCAAAAAATGATGGCATCTTTCATGGTAAATTAGAAATCCAAGCACTCAATGGCCTCCAAACTCTTGTATCATTGACCCAAGCCACATCCAGTGCTCTAAGACGCCTCCACCGCAACCAGCGCATCTCAATAACCTTGTCGTCCTCAATTCTGCCAACAAGTTGCTCCCTCCCCAAACTCTGCATGCCATGCACTCACAGTCAACAATTCGTGTGTATCCCTCTCCCCATCGCCGCCTCTTAAGACCCCAGACACCACTCCATGCATCCCCATCACGACGTCTCTACCTTGCACGGATTTGTGCCCCGCATGCAGTATAAACTCTGGAGCACAGTTAAACCAAACAGGGCCTGTTCTTAAGCCTTTCCTCTCAGCAAGCGGGGATGAGATCTTTCCGGGTTGAGCGTGACGTACCATCACAGTGACAGGGTCATGATGTCGAAGGATGATGTGCGTGTGTTAGGTGGGTCATCATCTTCAATGTCTAGGGTGACCAATGGCATTTCAGGGATTCAAAATGTGCTTCTGGGCTCCAAGTACTAGAAGGCTGCGTAGGAACTGCTAGACAAGGTCGTGAATATGAAGGATGGGATTAAGAGCGAAATGGCAAAGGAAAGTAGCGAACATACAAAGGTGATCGGAAAGTCATCCCCAGCGGCAAGTGGAGATGGTTCAATTGGCAAGGATGGAAGCGCCCAGCCTAGATCTAAGCTCTCAATTGCGGCGAGACGAGAAATTTAGATGAAGAAGGAAAGGTTAATCAGCATGCTTAACGAGGTATGTCTCGCTAAGTGTGTTTTAAGTTTAAAAAATCGAGATTTTTGAATCAATTGGTTTTTAATTTACAAAGGGGTCAGGATTTAGCACATCTTCTATTAAAAAAAAAGAAAAGAAAAAGACCTTACAATTCAAGTAGAAATGACAAGTTTATTAATGGACTGATACATAAAAGATTAATTTTACAATTTGAATTTTCCACATTAGCACCATTTTATTTGGTTCAAAATTTGTCATTTTTTGTTATTATTGGTTGATGGTGGGGCAAAGGTACAGACCAGTATCACCATCAGATGCAAAGAGTGAGTTCTTCATTTGAACAAGCTGCGAGGATTGGGTCGGCGAGAACATGCACAGCACTAGCACTACAAACGATCTCCAAGCAATTTCAGTGTTTGAAAGATGTAATAAGGGGCCAAATTCGAGCTGGAAGGTTCAAGGCTCAAATATATGGACCATCATATACACCAACAGCGAGCTCTCCAACAGTCGGGAATGATCCAACACAAAAATGGAATAAAGGGCTTTTTGAAGCCTCTCTCCTGCGATTTCTGAAGTTGGGTTTCATGCCCAAGACCAAAACGCATCCATGGCTGGCATTTTTTGGATGATAGACATGTGAGATTTGCAGGGCACGAGCCTATTATCAAATCTCTCAACCGCGATAAATTCAGGTTTGAGCTATTACAGGCCCAAAACGGGGGAATCCCTTGAATTTTGCACATGTGGCAGTGAATAAGTCCGAAGTTTTTTTGCTCATGTGGCAGCCACAGAGACAAACTGTTAGCCACCTCAGCCAAAAAGTTATGTTATTAAGCCACGTGGACACGGTAAGGAATAGAATTAGTTTTTTTTTTAAATAAATTATAAAGACAAAATTAAAATTGAAGATAACCCATAAGAATCAAATGATTAATTTTCTTTTTATTTTTTGATGAATAGAAATAGGATGAAAATATGTGTTTATAGAATATTGATAGAGGTGTATTTTCCAATATATGAAAAGACAACAAATTTGGGATGAAGCCTCTTCTGTCAAAAACATATGATTAAGGCACAATTATTCTAAGTAGATATAATTATTTAGAAAAAAACTTCTCCTCAAAAATAAATACCTTTGTTCAAAAATATCTTTAAAATAACTATTTACTCAACATTAAAATAATTATTAGCAAATAATAATATTTGATAAATAGATAAAAAAAATCATTCGAGTCATGAAAGATATCCTAGCATTATATACACACACATAATCAGTGCTTGCATAGTTTAAGAAAAAGTGTGTTTCCTTAAAACAAAAGAAAATTTTAAATATTTGAAAAATTTTAAACAATATTAAATAGTTGTGATCTTGTAAATATAAAAGTTAGTAGTGGAACTTGCTAGACATGGATTGAATAACTCATAATTTTAATTTTTATTAAGGAATTTAAATATTTTTGTAAAGAATTGTATAAAAATATAAAATAATAAGTGACTGAGTTAGAAAAGATTAAAATAAAAATTTTGAGTACGTTTGAGAAATATAAATAAGAACTTAGTAAAAACAAAAAAACAAACTAGGGAAAAAAACCAATACCTTGAGTGAATTTAAGTATTTTTACTATTTGTATGAGATGAAGTGTGGCAAGAATTTTGGATTAATTTTAATAAAAAAATTTAAGAATAATGAAGAAGGACTGTTTTGAAAAAATTATAAGGACTAAATTGTTAAAAAAGATACAGTAGGGTCAAATTCTAATTTCAAAAAAATTGTGGAAAAATAAAATTTTAGCCAAATAAATATAAATAACAATAAAAAATCTTCCCTTATGTCATTTTATTCGTTCCTTATGCTAAAAATGTTTTTTTTGCTCCTTCATTTATGCTTCTTCATCGATCTTCCTTTCTTCCTTACGTCTTCACCTCAAGCTCCCATCAACATCATTGTTTGAGAATTTTATAATAAATAGGGAAATGATATAGTTGGGGCCAAACTAGATTGGGCTTTGAGTAACTCCAAGCTTTTCCACTCTCAAGATTTTTCAACCTTGTTCTCAGTGCATCAAAGCATGCTTTCATTCTGTTTAATATGGATGTATTGCCTCTTTATAAAGGTAGACCTTTTAGATTTGAGAATTTTCGTCTACTTTGATCATTGTAAAATTTTTGTTGATAATGTATGAATCAATAGGTCATATGCTTATAAAGTGCATAAAAACTTAGTTATCTTACATATAAGTCTTAAAAGATGAAATAAATCTCAAGTAGGTAATATTCAAACAAAAGTTAAATTCTTGGAGATGAAACTTCAGTCACAACTACAATCAAAGGAAGTTGCAAGTTTGGAAAGAGAAATTAGATAGGAATTGAAATTTTATTATAATTGTGAGGAAAGTTTATAAGTGCAAAAAGCTCATCAGACTTGATTAATAAGTGCAAATAGGAATACCATACATTTTCATGGCTTGATAAATAAAAGGAGAGTTAATGATATGATTTACCAAATTAAGACAAAACAAGGGCTTGGATGGATATTTCTAATTAAATTGAATTTAAAACATGTGATTATTTTCAAAAGTATTTTCACCCCATTCTAAATTATTAATTGATGATATTATCCAAGCACTTTAAGTATTATTAGATTCCTACACTTAAGACCAACATCAAAGACCTTAAGTCATCTAATTTGCATATAAGAAATTGAGGAGCTAGTGTTTCAATTGAAAATGATAGTGTTCTTGGGCTATATGGGTTCCATACTAAGTTTTATTATCATTTGTGGGACATTGATTGTAAGAGATGATGTCATTAATGGTGTTAATCTTTCTTTTCTCATGGTTATCTATTGAAAAATCGAAATAGAACATATATTACTTTAAATCTCAAATGTGAGTCACCTTAAACTTTCTAAGACTTCAAGCCAATTAGCTTATGCAATGTTTCATATAAGATTATTTTAAAGGTAATGTGTAATTGTCTGAAATTAATTTTATTAGATTATATGCTCTTAATTAAAATACTTTCTTAAACGGGTAGCTCATCTCAAATAATATAGTTCTAGCATTTGAGCTTTTTCATAAGTTTCGACAGGCTAAATCTACAATGAAAGGCTAGAGTACTTTTAAATTAAATATTGCAACAACTTATGATAAACTATCTTGGAATCTTTTAACAAGTATCTTTCATAAAATGGCTTTTCTTGCTCACTAGATCCAAATGCTTATGTATTGTGTAACTACAATTGGCTACCAAATGTTTTTAAATGGTTATTAATCTCATCCTTTTAAGCCTAGAAGAGGTCTTAAACAAAGAGATCTATTATCTCTTATTGGCAGTTTATGTTTATCTTTTATCCTTTTATATTTTTCTCATTTAATATTTTAGGATTTATCTTTTATTATTATCAGATAGTTTGTTATTTGTTTAAATAAAGAGATAAGAATGGTTGTTTCCTATTATCTCTAAGTAGTTTAAATTTCAAATTTATCCCTCACTTTAAGGGATGATTATTTTTTATAATTAACAAGAAATCTTGATAGAGTTACTATCAAGCTTCTCTATATAAGTTGTATCTTTCTTATGAATAATCATCTAAAAGAGAGAAATTTCTCTATCATTTTTTCTCTATATTTTCACATGGTATTAAAGCAAAATTCTAGTTATCATACTTCCTATTAACATTATTTTCTCTCTCTAATTTTTGCATCTCTATACTATCTATCTCTTATTTATGGCAAGCAAAACCCTATCATCTCCATGGGGAACAGACATGACTAGCACCAGAGGGAATAATAGTTTTGAAACTTTTGTTTCCTTACAACTAACCCTAATGAGGCTACCATAATGCATGTTCCTTATTCAAATAATCCTCTCTTCAAATCACATCTCACAAACTCAATGGAAAAAATTACCTACTATGGTCATGTTCTATAGACATGGTTATTAAAGGAAAAAAGTATATATGGCTACCTTGATGGATCTGCAAAGAGACTTGCAGAATCAAATCCAACTTTTCAAACTTGGGATGCTCAAAATTCAATGGCAATGGCATGGTTGATTAACTCCATGGATGAAAAAATCGATAACAATTTTATGTGCCACCCAACTGCCAAGACATGTGGGAGGCTACTAAGAGATAATATTCACACCTTGACAACTCATCTTAGTTGTTTGAGCTAAGAAACAAGGCTTGAGTTCTAGCCCAGGCTTAAATGGATGCGATAACCTGCTATAATGCTCTAAAAAAATTATGGCAATAAGTTAACTTAGAATTTATGACTTTCTTTCAGGTTTGAATAAAGAGCTAGATGAAGTGCACGGATGCTTACTTGGCTCCAAGCCATTGCCAAACATTGATAATATTTTTGTTGAAGTTCGAAAGGAAAAGACTCGCAAATGTGTTATGCTAGGTACAATAAAAACAACAATTGAAAATTTTGCCTTCTCAACCTGTAGACCTCACCTACTTTAAAGTAAACCACAAAGTAAAAAAAGGAATGGGAATCTTTGGTGTGACCACTGCTAGAAATCAAACCAAAGCTGAGATAGACATTGGAAATTGCATGGTAAACCTAACACTCGCAATAATAGAAGAGAATCAAAAGGACTACGAGTTATTACAGACTCTTTAAGGATTAATGAAAACATTTTTAATCTTTATTTGAGCAAAGAATAATGGAATATCTTCAATGAATCCTAAATAGTCAATTACCTCATTAGAATTAATCCATTACTCAAGGCCAATAGCCTCAACAAGCCATGAGTACTTCATTTTTGGCTTAAAGAGATACCTTTATCATTACACTTAGTAGTATAACTAAAAAAATTGAACCTTGGGCAATAGATTCTGGGGTTACAAATCATATGACAGGATATGCAAACCTTTTTTACTCTTATAAACCTAGTCTAAGTAACTTGAAAATTAAAATTATAGATGGCTCTCTTGCAACTGTTGTTGGTACTAGTACAATTAAAATCAGTCTACAAATATCTCTCAAAGTTGCTCTACATGTTTTTAAATTATCATACAATTTACTCTCAATCAGTAAGATTACCAAAAACTTGAATTATACTACCCAGTTCTCACTTTCTACTTGTGAATTTTAGGATATGATTTCAGAAATGAGGATTAGTAGTACTAAGGAACACAATGGCTTATACTATTTCGATGAAGAAACGTCTAACAATAAACAAGCTCTAACAAGTAGCTATGAATTTGCTTCTTTATCCAGAGAACAACAAATAATGTTATGGCACTTTAGGTTAGGTCACCCTAACTTCTAATACCTAAAACAATTATTCCCATCACTTTTCCAAAATAAAGATACATTTCAATATGATGTGTGTCAAATTGCCAAACACCAAAGGTTATCTTTTCCTACTCAACCATATAAATCATCTAAACCATTTGCATTAAATCATTGTAATATTTAAGGTCTTTCACAAGTACCAAAAATAACTAGAAAAAATGGTTTATCACATTCATTAATAATCACACACGAATTACTTAGGTTTACATCATAAAAGTTAAAAAAAAAGGCTGAACAAACTTTTAAAAATTTTCATCTAATGATGAATAATCAATATGGTGCAAAAATACACATCTTACATGCTGATCATGGGCAAGAATACTTTAACTCCATCATAGTGGACTATCTTTTAAAAAATGGTATTGTTCACCAAAGTTTATATATTGATACTCTCTAACAAAATAGGGTGATAGAAAGGAAGAACAAACACCTCTTGGAAGTAGCTTATTCCATTATAATTGCTAAAAATGTTTCAGAATGTTTTTGGGGTGATTCCATTCTTATGTCATGCTATCTTATAAATCATCTTCTTACCCAAGTTCTCAACTACAAGGTACCTTATTAGTAATTTCTTCAACACTACCTACAATCATAATTATTCACATCACTACCCCTCAAAGTATTTAGTTGTAATGCCTTTATTCATATTCATAACTGAAATAAGAGCAAACTAGATCCTCGAGCTTTATCTTGTATCTTCCTAAGGTATTCAACCATTCAAAAGGGATACCAATGTTATTCCCTAAATAAAAACAAATATTTTATCACTATAGATGTCACTTTTTTTGAAAACCAACCATTTTATCTCAAAACTTCGTTTTAAGGCAAATTGGAGATGAAGCTCCTTCTTAGGAATACACGACATCAAATCCTATTTTACCTTTAGCTAAATCACTCACACCACCTGAACAAGAAACCCCTGAATTCCACAAACAGAACTAGAAATAGTAGCAACTAATCCTGAAAAATAACAATTAACCCATATTGTGACATAAACAATGATAGGAAAAATTCACAACAATAGCAACCTGACCTACATGTTTATTCTAAGAGAATTAACTCATGGAAAATAGAGGGCATTGTGGACATGCAGCCCTACCATGAATCAAAACTGAATTCATCTCCTAAGGTTAGTTATCTTGATTGTCCTATTACAAGAGTTCATTCTTGTACCTAGCATCCTATTTCAAATTATATTTCTTATAGTCATTTTTCACCTTCTCTCCAAGTATTTGTTGCTAACCTATCATTTGAAAAGGCTCCTTGAGCCTAAATGGAAAAAGGCAAAAAAAAAAAAAATACAAGCTCTGGAAAAAAATCGGACTTGGGATCTCGTAAAAAAACCTAAAAAGGAAGCTTTAGTTAGCTGTAAATGGATGTTTATTGTGAAATATCGATCTGATAGAACAATTGAAAGTTACAAAGTAAGGCTAGTTGCAAAAGAATTCCCTCAAACATTTGGTATCGACTACAATGAAACATTTGTCCCAGTTGCCAAGCTCAATACAATCAAAGTTCTTTTGCCTCTTGCAATAAATCTAGATTGGGTTTATAACAACTAGATGTAAAAAATATTTTTTTCAATGGGGACTTGAAAGAGGAACTCTACATAGATCTCCTACTAGGATTTGTTAAAGACAACAAAAAAGGCTCTTTATGACCTAAAACAATCTCACAGGTTTGGTTTGGTAGGTTCTCAAAGGCAATCTTATAGGGTATAAGCAAGTTTATACTAACCATACATTGTTCTATTAACACAAAATTGGTAATAGTACAATTCTTATTGTCTATATGAATGACATCATCTTAACAGGAGATGATATAATGAGATATCAAGATTAAAGAATAGACTAGCTACTGAATTTGAGATAAAAGATCTTGGATTTCTACTTTATTTTCTTGGAATAAAAGTTGCTAGAAATAAGAAAGGAATATTAGTCACTCAAAGAAAGTATGTCCTAAACCTATTAAAGGAAAAAGGGATGTTAGGAACTAAACCAATAAACCCTATAATAAAACTAAGAAACCAAGTCGATGGAACCCCAATTGATACAAGGAGATATCAGTGTTTAGTTGGAAAACTTATCTACCTTTCACACACTAGACTAGATATTGCCTTCATTGTGAGTGTTGTGAACCAATATATGCATGCACCACGTAAAGAACACATGGCTCCGGTGATGTGAATTTTGAAGTATCTTAAAAGGTCACCTGGTAAAGGCTTATTCTTTGGTAAAAGCGATTCGAGAAGTATTGAAGGATTCATAGATGCATATTGGGTAGGTTGTGTTAAAGATAAGAGGTCTACTTCAGGATATTATACATTTGTTTGGGGCAGTCTGGTTACTTTATGAAGTAAAAAACAAACGATTATGGCATGGAGTAGTGCTAAGGCTGAATTTCAAGCTATAACTCATGACATATGTGAATACTATGGCTAAAATTATTACTTGAAGAATTAAAGATGATAATTAATTTTCCTCTTAAGATTTACTGTGATAACAAGGAAGCCATAAACATTTCCCACAATCTAATTCATCATGATCAAACAAAGCATATGAAAGTAAATAGACACTTTTTCAAAGAAAAAATTGAAGATGGAACACTCTGCATAACCTATGTGTTAATAGGTGATCAAGTTACTGATGCATTGGCAAAAGCTCTTGCTAGAAAGATGTTTGAAAGACAAATTGACAAGTTGGGCATGTTTAACCTTAAAAGCCCATCTTGAGAAAGGCGTTGGTAGTTTATGTTTATCTTTTATCCTTTTATATTTTTCTTGTTTAATATTTTAAGATTTATCTTTTTTCACTATCAGATAGTTTATTATTTGTTTAAATAAAGAGATAAGGACGGTTGTTTCCTATTATCTCTAAGTAGTTTAAATTTTAGATTTATCCTTTACTTTAAAGGATTATTTTTCCTATAATTAAAGATAAATCTTAACAGATTATTATCAAACTTCTCTATATAAGCTACATCTTTCTTATGAATAATCATTGAAGAAGAGAGAAATTCTTCTATCACTTTTTCACCATATTTTCACATCTCCATATCTATTTGTTATTTGCTCAAATATATTATTATGTATGATTAGGAAAGCAGAACAAATGAAACAATGGAGAGGAATTCAAATTAGTAGGTATTCATAGGCAATTTCATATCTTATGCATACATGCAGATGACACATTATACTTCTTTGAAACACAAGACTGGGCTTGTAGAGTTATTAAGGACGTACTAGAGAAATACAGTTAACTTTCAAGCCAAATAATTAATATCTCAAAATCTAAAATCATTTTCAATCGTAATATATATCATTCTTCTTTTAAAAAAAAACACTTGACAAATCTATTTAAGGTCAAATTTAAATATTGATTAAGGAATACTTGAGAACTTAAGTGGATGTAGATAGAAATAAATGCCACATTTATAAGGATGTGATTGATAAGATTAACAAGAAACTTTAATCGTGGAAAGCTATGTTGCTATTGCAAGTAGCAAAGTTAACTCTTATTCAATCAATTGTTAATTCTATTATTATCTACCCTCTTTTGTGCTTTGAATTGCCTAAAAAATAATGTCACAAAATTGATTCCATGATTGCCATTTTTCTTGGGGATAGATCAAGATAAGCCTCAAACTCATTTATTACAATAGGACAAGCTTTGTATTCTTATAGAAATGGAAGGTTAAGTCTTAAGAAAGTCCATGAAATGAATATGGTCTTATTAACTAGACATACTTGAAGGTTATTTGATTTAAAACAAACTTCTCTATTTACTATAACTATGAGGCCTAAATATTGTAAGGAAGAATTTAAGGGCCAACTAAACTCATATTATAACACATCTTGAATGTGACAAGGTATGAAAAATGCTAGTTCTTTGATTTGCTTAAAGTTGAAGTGGAAAGTAAGTGATAGGTATAGTATTCCTTCAAATCACCACTTTTAGTGATTGATGCAAGCAGATCTTTCCAGACCCTAAAGTTTCAGTTAAAGAATTTATCCTATATAAGAAAAGAGTATATGAGAAAGGAGTATGGGACATTTCTAAATTATATATATTATTCTCCCACTATTTTGCCACAAATTATAAAACAAGTTTTCTCAATTTTAAAGTAAAAATATAAGTTATGTTAGGTAGGGTGTCAATCTAGTACTTCTTCTATGGTGGCAAGGTATAAGATTTTAGCAAATGATGCACTTGTTTTATTAGTTGATTAGTTCAAAGAATGGAGGGCATTATGGATCCTATGTGCACCATTTATAGTTATATTATTCATATGGAAACTTTTGTCTAATGCTTTACCAATATGAGACATTCTAGTTAAGTATAATATGAGATTGGATAATTTTGGCCCATTTTTCCATTGGAGTATGGAAACTTTTAATCATATTTTCATCCAATGTTCTTTTGCAAGAGCAGTTGGTTTGATTCTTCATTATCTCTCCATATATATTTAGTTTAGCCACAAGATATACAAAATATGGTTACAAAACTAATTTACCAAATTTAGGAATGCACTTCAAGGTTTTGATAACTATACTAGATTAATTGTGTTCAATTTATATGGTATATGGTATTTTTACAATAAGCTAGCATTTGAGAGGTACCAAGTTGATCCATTAAAAGTTATTTATTTATGTAGAAGATGGCTCACTAAAACGGATCTAACCTAGAAGCTATTAGAGAATGCACAACATAAAAGGAAGGGTAGTTATGATTCTTGTAGGAGGACTAACAAATTGAAAGTGCGACACAGTCAAGATTGATATAGATAAAGATTAGGAGATAGCATAAAGGCAATTAATAGTTCATTTGTTTAATCTAACATAACAGTCACTTGATATGAAAATTTGGGAGGAAAGATTCTAAATAGGTAGTAGTTATTTTTAATTATAGCCCATAAAGTTCTTTAGTTCTTACTACAATAAAATATCATTAACAATCTAACCTCTTACCTTTAAGGCTTTTGGTATTTTCTAACTCTGATTTCAAGTTATTAACAAAGACTATAAAAGGGACAAAGATCTACAAATCCTAGGTCTACACTTCCATATCATGAAAGATAAGTTCATGTCCTTATAAATTTTTATGCTAGATTTTTTAGTACATAAGGTATTTACCCACAATGTGTCTAAGGTGTGCAAATGATCCCACAACATAACTACAATGTTTTACTTTTATGATTTTGATTTTCTTTTTAATTATGATAGTGTAAACTTTTTTAATTTATATTAAAAGACATATACAAGAAGTGAAGTTACAATGTTATCATTTTCATTTTTCATAATTAAAGAAAAAATTTTCTCATAATTAGCTAATCTTTTGGATGAGAAAAGAGCAAGGTGAGAAAATAATAGAAGAGTACATAAATTCTAATAAAGACAAAATGCTTATCTATGGCAAGGTAAGGGTTTTTCTGTCCACCATATAGTACTAATATTGTGGAATTAATAAATGCAAATTTTTTTAAAAAATAACTTAATTATTAAAAATTATTATACTCAGAATTTAGGTTTTGAGAATAATCATTTTGGTATTCAAACTCTTGCTTCAAGTAACAAGCTAGTTATGATTCATACCCGTATAATACAAATGGGCATTGAACAACCAATTCTTAAGACTTTACAATCAATTAACCATAACCAAGTTGATTTAGTTATTGAAAGCTATCAGAAATGGTTAGACAATCAGACGAGCAACATGTTTCTCAAGAGAATATTAATGCAACATTAAAAAGATTAAGTAGGATAAGGATATTAGCAATTCCTAGTGACATATTATGTACTAGGGGTGTTCAAAGGTTCAGTTTAGTTTGGTTTTGAGCAAAAACCAAACCGAACCAACCTAAACAATTTAACATTTTGTTGGACCTTGTCGATTTTAAATTTTAATCGATTTGGTTCAGTTTTTATTCAATTTGATTCGATTTGGTTTGGTTTGGTTCATGTTTTTTTTGCCTAAAAGTAATTTTTTAAAAAAAAAAATTATTTCTTATAATATGTAGAATTTAACTTCTAATATTTTACATCTCTAAAATTTTGACTAAGAATAAATTTAACATAATTTATTATTTTTATCTCTTTTTTTTTTTGCCTAAAAAGATTTCATATATTCAAAAAAAAAACTTTAAAAAGTAAGAAAAAAAAATAAGAGCAATATCTTATAATAAAATAGTATAAATAATTTATATATTTCCTGAACCATATAAAGAATATAACTTTAATACAAGTTTAATTAACAAAAAATCCTATTAATCCAGAAAGAAACAAAATATTAAATTTTAATTAATTACAAATTTAATGGTTCGGTTTGGTTCGGTTAACCGAACCAAATATAAAAAAAATCGACAACCGAACCAATTTAATTAGTTTTACAATCACAAAAACCAAACCAAACCAATTTTTAATCGGTTTTATTTGATTTTTTATGGTTTGGTTCGGTTTGGTTTTATTTAATTGGTTTGGTTCGATTTTGTTTACCCTTATTATGTACCTACAAGAAGCCAACTACAACATAAAAGCTAAAAGTGACTTTATGACCTTTTCACAAGCTATCAATTGCAACATATCTGAACTCTCATACTAAAAAGAAGAGACAGATTCTAGGGCGACCAATAGAGTTTAGGATCTCATTATGTTTCTTAATTGGTCTAAGGTCATTGTATTTAAATGGGTTTATAAAATAAAAAATAACTCATTAGGCAATATTGAGAGATATAATGCAAGAATTATTGTCAATGGATTGACTCAAAAAGAATAAATCGATTACACAAAGACTTTCTCTGATGTATCCAAGAAAGGTTCCTTCCAGCGGTAATGGCATTGGTTCTCCATTTTGATCTAGAATTACATCAATTCGATGTGAAAACGACATTCTTAAATGTGGCAATTAAAGGAGGAGATATATGTGTATATATATATATATATATTAAATAACCTAAAGGTTTATCCTCTAGTACTAGTAAAAACTTGGTGTGCAAGTCTAAAAAATCTATATATAGATTAAAACAAGCCTCTCAAAAATGGTACTTAAAGTTTTATAATATTATCTCCTTATTGGATTTGTGAAAAATGCCATGGATGTATATATTATAAGGTCAATGTAATATGTTTCCTTATTTTTTATATGAATTATATATTACTAGTAACTAATGATCAGGAATTGTTATGAGGTAAAGCAATCTGTTTTTAAGAATCTTGATATGAAGGATTTGGGTAAGATATTTTATATCATCAACATTAAAATCCGTAGGGCAAACTTAATGTAATTTTCTCAAAAACCTATATTAATAAAGCCTTAAGAGGTTTTGAATGAGAGACTATTCACTAAGTGTAGAGTCTATTGTGAAAGGTGATATATTCAATTTGAAATAGTGCTCAAAGAACAATTTACAAAAAGAATAATGAGAAACATTCCATATGCTTCTATTGTCGAAAGCTTAATGCATGTTCAAGTTTATATAAGACTTGACATAGCATTTGCACTTAAAACTTTAGGTGAATATAAAAGTAATTTAAGTATACATCATTAAAGAGGTATAAAAAAGGTGACGAAGTACCTTAAAGGAACCAGAAACTATATGCTTATATACAGGCAGGCTGATAATCTTGTAGTAGTCAGTTACTTAGATTCAAACTTCACTGAATGTGTTGATTTAAAAAAATAAAAATCAATTTACATTTTCATGCTTGTTGGCGAAGTTGTGTATTAAAGGAGCACGAAGCAAACATTGACTACTACTTTTACCATAAAGGCTGAGTTCATATTATATTTTAAGGCAACCTCATGTGATGTATAATTGAAGAGCTTTATATCTAGGTTTAGAATTGTGGATTCCATCTCTAAACCATTAAAGATGCATTGTGACAATTTAACTATAGTCTTTTTCGGTAAGAACAAAGTAGAAGTTAAAGTAAGCACATTATCATTAAGTATTTAATCATTTAGGAACATGCCAAAGAAAGTAAAGTCAATCATCTTTGAACACACTAGCATTAAGTTAATGATAGTTGATCATTTAACTAAAGACATGCCACCAAATGGGTTTAAAAATCATGTAACTAAAATAGGATTGGTTTTATATTAAGATTTTAATGTAAACTATTATCATTTGTAATAAAGCTCTCATTTATATTTGAGTTATTTTTCTCATTTTTTGTATGTACATTTATTTTGAGAATAATAGCATTAAGTGGATCCAAAATAAGTATAAAGCTTATTCATTAAGTTATGGTGGGTTGAGGAAACAAAATACATTATAATACATGGAAGGTAATACTTGCTCATAGATGACTTATCGCCATGATTCGTGTATTTGGTTTCTTATCTTGGAACATATATATCCACATGAATCTTACGAGTTATAATACACAAAGACACATAGACTAAGTGAGACAATGTTAGTCGTTATTTAACATTTAATAACAAACCCACATTTTCTCTAGTTTGTTGGTAATGGCTAGGATATGTGGTCTATGAGCTTTGGACTTAGGGTTTACAAGAAAGAATATTCCACCCACTCTACATTTTTAAGGTTCCTTTAATGGGAAGGAGAAGAAACTTGTTATTCTATATATGGGTTCCCATGCTTAGTTTCATAGCATCAAAAAATGCCTGAAAGCATTACGTACATCATAACATGAAACGAGCTTGAAAGCATCCATAGGCAGAGAAAGCTTCATTGACAAGCAATGGCTAGAGATTAGATTTCTTCTACTTTTATATACATTTGAATATCACTATGTGTTTGTATATTCTTTAGGATGAAGTTTTACAAGTTGATATAACACTTATGTAAGAAAAAGTTCTCCAACAAAATTATCAAGAGGTACATACACTCTTTAAAAGAAAATATCGTATTATCTTTTAAAAAAGAGACTACTAAACTAGAATGTTAATAATGGTTATGTTTTTTTTTTAGGCCTCCTATTGTTAACAAAGGAGTTAAAGAATAGGGGCAAGCCTATGGTACTATTGCATTATGAAGTGAAGCTATATTATATATGCAAAGATGATGATAATGATTAAAAAAAAATGCATTACTTGAAAACTTTTAATGTTGTCCTAGTAAATCAAATGCTTACTAAGTATGGGTGAACATGGGTTAAGTCAGACACCGACTAGACCGAGCTAGGTCAAAAAATGCATTACTTGAAGACTCTTAATTCTGTCCTAGTAAATCAAATGCTTATTAAGTATGGGTGAACATAGGTTAGGTCAGACATCGGCTAGACCGAGCTTTGACCTAGCTCAATGCCTGACCCAATTTTAAATAGATTTTAAAATTAAAACCCATGATCTTGGCTTGGGCCTGCCTCAACTTGGCCTAGTTTAGTATCGGATTACTTGGTTTTCTTTTTCTTTGTTTCCTTTTTTTGAAATTTATTGTAAACATTATAAAATAATTCCAAAAAAAATTTTATATAAATTCTTATAAAATTATATTTTACTTCCAAAAAACTTAAAATTTACATATAAATCTTTATAAAAAAATTTTCATTTAAATTTAGGGTTAGCCCAGGCCAATATGGCCTTTAGGTTTGATGGCTCAATCAAACTTTTTTTTTTTTTGTGCCCGACCCTATCTAACTTGATTTGGATCTTACATGAATTTGTGAAATTGTGTTAAAAAATGTTTTTGGATCTCACATCGCATAGCATGGACCATCCCAAAATGGCATTAAATTGCCTCACATAATAGTTAAAAATTAAAATAGCTATTATCTTCCCATAGAGGTTTTTACTTTGAGAAAATTACTATCCTTTCTAAAGAGAAATGGTTGAATTATATATTCATTTTCTCTATTATAAAAATACACACAAAGCTTGTAAATTAAAATATAATCAAAATATGTTGGTTAAAAAAAAAGACCAAAATATTCTTAAAAAAATTTGGATTTATTTTATTTAAAAAAACATTTTTAAAAAGATATAAATTTTAAAGTTTTATTTCAATATTAATTTTGAGTTGAAAATTATACATTAATCTATTCTAAATTTATAAAATTGACTATTTTTATATTAGTCAAATACATATTTAATATTTATTATATTATATAAATAATAAATATAAAGGTATTTTGACCCCAAAAAATATAATTATAACTCATCTTTTATTGTAGCCAATGTATTGTATCTTTTAATTTAAAAAATATTATATATTTTTAAAATAAAAAAATATCATATAACTTAGATATCTTTTTAAAGAAAAGAAAAGAGACTCTTTAGTATTGTAATCTACCAACTGGGCCAGCCCACATCACAAACACAAATCTATTGAACAGTGGACCAAACCTAGTTTCAACCTACAGTTTTTCCAGGCCCATAGACCCGGAAAGCTGCTAAGCAGCATTCCCCGTCATGGTGGTAGGATCATTGATCACCTCATTTTAGGCTTACATTTTACCTTCCTTCATTTTGTTGAACTTTTTTTTTAATTAACATTTAGGTTAGAAGTGTTTTTGGATCTTATTTAGCTAAATATTTTTTCAAATAATTTTAAAAATACACTCCTTCATATTAATGTAATATGTTTAAAACTTTATTTTTAATTTTTTTAAAATCAAACTCTAATTAATAAAAAATATCAAGGGTTTCTCTTACCAAGCTAATTCTTTTAAATTTTTAGCTTTTTATTTTCTAACAAAATTTGCAATATAGTGAATTATAGCCCCCAGTCAAGGTCAAATCAGTTCCGGTGTCTTCTTCTTAGGTCCTTGTACCATTAATATTAGAACTTTGTTACCTGGTGGTGGGACACTTTAGAATCACTAACACCAATGCTCAAAACCTCATCATTTTCACTAAGAACCTCTGAGCAACTCAAATTAAAAATAGGGCAATAAAAGCCGCATGGATCATTGATTGATGCAATGAGAACAAATCCTCTCCAATTTAATTAGGGCTTTTTTGGGTGTACAAGACTTTAAAAAATGAAAAATAAATAAATAAAATTTTAATTTTGTGAACGGTTATATAATAAATATTATAAAAATTTAAAAAATTTCTTTCCATAACACTACCAAACAAGACGTTGGAGACTCCTAGAGCGACAAGGTCCTTATGCGGAGCTCGATTGTCTAATAAGATTTGTCTTGTTTTCTGATTACCATATTAAAGGGTTCCCGGCCCCTTCAAGGACAAATGACTCAGCTTCATCATTTCTCTTCATAGCAATCATGCTTTGACCGTGGAGTTCAGGGTCCTTTCACCCTAGTTACAAGCGGAATCTGACACAACAAACCAGTGTCATAAGAAAACAAAAGAGGAATCAATGTTTAATCATCTTTCATCTTCGGTCTAATACTTGAAATTACATGTTTTCTTTATGTTTTAAATATATACTTAGTGGTTGTCCAACTCTGAACAATTAGATTATTAAAATTCACAAGTGGAAAAGAACAAGAAGGGCAATACATAGTGGCAGCATAGAGATTCTGTTTTCTATTCCCAATCAGTGCCTTATGGAGTTGCAGGAAATATGGCTTATATTGTGGCCTCTTATGGTAACAAGGTATTAATTTGTATATGTATAGGAAGTAGCCCTCTCTGGAAATCAGAACAAAAGATCCAAGCAGTAAAAACTATAATATAGAGTATATGTATTCGAACCAGGACCACCACACTGAGGCCACACAAACACAAAGTGGCTTATGTGAAAGGACCTGATCTCTTAACAACTAAAAAAGGGTTGGTATTAAAATTGATAATACACGTGATTTAGGAGTGTGGATAAAGCGTCCCATGTGTATATATATATATATATATATATGGTCATCTAGGGAATTTTTGGGAGACAACTCCATAGAAGAGAGGAAGATGGAAAGGGAAAGAGGGAGCATCTCTAGGTGAATTAAAGGGTTAGGAATTTGTGTTGATAAAGTTTGGAAAAGAGGGAGGAGCATGCATGCTGCATCTTTTAGATTGCCACTTCAAAGTATCCTTCATCAAAGAGGGATTCCCATATACAAAGTAGGAATCAATATTTTGCAGTGTCCATGGCCAATTGCAATCACTTTGGGTTTGAAAATACAAACGAAAATGCTTTATGATGAAGTCCACTTTTATAAGCTATCATAATAAAAGGGGTTGAAGTGATATTAGAAAAGTTTAGAGTAAATTATAGAGATTTTTTTAAAAAAATTTATTAAAATTATACTTATTTATTTTTAAAATATATACAAACTTTTCTTGAAATAAAAGTAACCTAAGACTTTGGTCCAATAATTTTTTGACCAAAATACCCTCTATAAAATTTAAAGTTGGACCAAAGTGTAATTTAAAATTAGACAGTTAGCTATTTTAGTAAAAAAAAAAATTAAAGTTAGATTAAAATATTAGGTATTTCAGTTAAAAAATTAAAATTGAACCAAAATATTGAATAATTTTGGTTTTGAAGAAAGTTTATATATATTTTGAGAATAGAATGAAATTTTTGTATAATTTCAACAAAATTAAAAAAAATTGTAATTAAGATTTACTAAAAATCTTAAAAGCCTGTTTGGTTAAATAAATATTAGGCAGGTAAAGAAAAAAGAAAATGTAAAAAATAAATATGTAATACAGAAAATAATACTTCTATTTTTATTTTTATAAAAATAATAAGAAATAATTATTATTAAATAATAATTACAAAAATATAATATATATTAACAAAAACTAATCACAAGCTGCATTTGACAAACGTACCAAACAAGCTCTGACCAGTGGCCTAGCTTCAAGTATTGCATGAACTGCTGAATGTGTAGACTAGACTTCACGGGTTGGAAAGCATTTAGAAGATTGCCTTAAATTTTTTAAAAGCAGAGAAGGTGACACATATGTATAATCTAATACAGGTATTAATTAGAGTTGCTAATTCTAATCAATCCAAGCCAAATGAAAAAGGCCATAGATATTTTAGTGGGATTAAATTTAATATAATTTTTTATATATTTATTATCAAAATTTTTAATTAAAATATGATAAATATTTAATTTTTTAATAATATTATGATAAATATATAATTTAATTAAAAAATTATATAATTATCTATAAAAATCATACACTTAATATAATATTATTGGAGAATTGTATATTTATTATATTTTAAGTAGAAAATTTAATAATAAAAATATATGTAAGTGTATATATATGGTTTTTTTTTATTGTAGGATTGAATTGGGAAAGTCTTTTTTAGATATATAGGTAATGAAAATCTTACTTTATCCTTATTTTTTAGGGATAGAGGCTAAGGTGCTGGGTCACATTAGCTTTAACCCTTGGTGTTGAAATTAAAATGATGCAAGTTCATAATATAAATTGTAGAGTTTAATAATAAATAAATTATAATTATTCTTGTTCCAAATCTCAATAACATTATAAAATAATAATTTTAAAAAAATTGTTAAACCCCTAGACTTAGCACTGCCTGGCTATCATTTTATAAAACAAAATTTTTGTTTGACCCGAAGGGCTGCGGCCCAGTCTAATTCAACCTTAAACCTAAATGGAACGGTTGAGAATTTCTGTCTAAAAATGAGCTATTATTTTACCCTGTATTTTTAATAGGTTGAAAGGGCTATTTCATAAGATTTAGCATACATTGATAGTTCTAATATTATGACATAATAAAATTTAAATTATTCATACATAATTTAGAAAATCATGTAATTATTTATTCTTATATGACTCAACCTCATATCTTAAAATATATCCTCTGTTGTAAAAAAATTTTTCCCCACGTGACATGCAATTACCTATCTCATGGAAGCATTATGGTTCGGTGAAAGGTACATTAAGTCGTGGTGGACAACTGGCATACGGCTTAACTTTAGGTCTCTTGCTTTCTCAAGTCAATTATAGCTATGATTTAATAAGTGAACATTGAACTAATCTTATTTGCCTTTTATTTTAAGTAACTTAATAAGAGATTAAAATCTTAAAAATTTAGTTTTCGAATCCTCTCTTGTTGGTGCCAGTATGATATTATCCTGTTAAAAAAAATTAAAAAAAAAAGAAAAAAGAGAAAAAAGAAAAGAGTGAATCACATATATATATATATATATATATATCTATATTTTTTCATGTCACTTTATGTATATTTCTTTTTAATAGAATAACATAAAAAAATATTTAAATTAAAAAAATTATTGATGGATATCCGTGCATTTCATTTATTTATGTACATTTATTGGACAATTTACAAGATAGGATATCATCATCTTTTTTATATAATAGGGAAGAAAAAAAATTGGCAAAAGTAGTATTTTATCATAAATTTTAAAATAAACGACACCTCCGATTGTATGAACTTTATTTTTTATTTTTTCCTTCTGAATAGTTTGAACCAATTCATTTAGTCATATATTGTATGTTACATACATAACCCGTGTGTTTTGCTTTCTCTTTTTCCTGGAAGATTCCCTTTCTATTATTTGACTCATGTCCTAATCATTTTTCATTTGTCTGTAAAATCATGTTTCTAGAAAAACAAAAAAAAAATCATATGGTATTATTTTTTAAAAAAATTACAAATAAGAACCTAAGGTTCAAAAAAACTATTCTGTAAGACTTGTCATTATTATTTTAGAATAAATTATTATTAATTTTAACTAAAATAATAATACTTAACAGTAATAAATCGTACAAAATAATTGTTTTAATTAGCTCTTTATTTGCAATCCTCTCTTATTTTAAACCCTATACCACTAATAAGTAATGATTATGTAAGTACAAGTAATAAGCTAATTTTTATTCCTTTTCACCGCAGTCAAAATACCAAAAATAATTGAATAAAAATATACCAATATGATCAAAATAGAGTTTTCTTACGCTAAATATATCGAGAGCACTGACTTGACTAAGGATGTTTTTGTGGTTCTCCGTCAAACCTGCGTTGCAGCTAATGGGAAATGGAACAATAACGGAAAAATGATGGGCCCACAGAATCACACTTTTATTTTTAATTGTTTCAAAAATAAAAATGCGACATCTCTCTCCTGAAATTATCAAAAGAAAAGCTCCACCTTCTAAATTCTAATTTACATATATTTCCTAATACTGAAGAAAAATAAATTTGATTTTTTTTATATTTGTTAGTGTTAAAAATATGACAAACGAATAATAAAAAGTTTAGTCTAATAAAAAGAGAATGTACAATTTAAAATGTGTATGAGTTATAAATATTTTTTTCTTCGAGTTAAAGAGAATGAGAGGCTATCTCTAGACATTTATATATACTGCAATATTTAGCAAGATAAGAAATTTTAAAGAATAATAAATGCTATCAAAATCTTGTCTAAATTAAATTTTATTTTTTATATACATAATACATGTTAATTGTTATTAATCTCCTTATAATCATTTCCAATAATATTGAGATTGACAATTCTAAATCGGATCATTTTAGACCTATATGAATACTGAGTTTGTAAGACAGACATGACAATATTAATATAATTTGATTTTTATTAATAAAGTCCATTATCAACAGTTTTTACATAATTGTTATTTACTCAGAAAAAAGACGCAAAAAAAAGGTTGAAATACAAGCGCAGGCCATGTATGTATTCATGAATAGTTTTTCATCTATATATGTGACTAAAAAAATAATAAAAATTCTCCTTTATCATGATTCCAAATAATGACATAACAATTTAAGCAAAAAAGAAACAAATTAGATCTATTTATGTTTAACTGTTTTTACAGATGTACTAAAATATTGACTCCTTTGATTACTCTTTTTTCACACGACGCAGTAGAGGACCCAAAGGATTTTATTGATTATTCAGACTCATCACCAATAAACTAGATTTATATTCTTAAGTATCATACTTATAAACGAAAAAACATTATTCTTAACAAACATTCCACGATTATTTTTTTTATCATTATGTTGCATTAAATAAAAACAAATTATATGAATCAGGTTCTTATCAGAGAGCTAAAAGTTGATTTGTTTTTTTTAACTTTTGTTCCATCGCCTACATTTAAGCACATAATTAAATTTCTCTTAAATAAAGTATGTGATTAATTTTTTTAACCAAATAATCAAATTAATCTTTTTTATTTGTATGTATGGCTTTTTTTTTGGTTCGACAAAATTATTTTAGAGTCAGCTTGTCCATCATCTTTCATCGGCTTGGTCAATATCCAAAGCAATTAAGATTTCCCTCGGTAGCTATTTTTCTTTCTTTTTACCAAACTAAAAGGAAGATAGTAATCAAAAGAATAAATTAGTCAAGATAAGTCATGAATTTTAGTGAAATTATATAAATATTTTATATATTTTTAAATTATATATAAATTTATTTTGAAATAAAAATTATTTTATTGTTTAGTTTAGTTTTAAATTTTTAACCAAAATACTTTTTATCTAATTTTTTTGTTTTTAAAAAGGAAAACACTAATATATAGTTATTTTTATCTTTGTTATTAAGTTTTCTTAATAAAAATATAATTTATATAAAAAAGTTGGTTAAATAACTACTTTCGTTCTTATGTATAAAAAATAAATAACTAATTTATGAGAATTAAGAAGTTAATTAAAAATAATTAATTTTTTTTTAATTTTGTCTCAAATAACAATTATTTTTTTAAAAATAAACTTATTTAATATATGTACTTTTTTTTAAAATTAATAACAATTATTATTCATAATTTAAAAAATTTATTTAACAAATAGTATAATTAGAATACTATAATTAATATATCAAATATTATTTGAATGTTTCTTATATTTTAAATCAAATTAAGTCTCAAAAAGATCTTTTATATATGAAACCAGAAGTAGTAATTTTTTAATAATATTATAACAAATATATAATTTTTACAAATAATTATATAATTTTTTATTTAAATTATATAGTTATTATAATATTATCAAAGAATCATACATTTATTATATTTTAAATAAAATATCTAATAACAAAAATATAAGAAATTGAACATAAATTTAATTCTTTAAAAAAATATTTAAGTTGATAAACAGTATTTTAATTCAAAATTTTAAAATTAAATTAAAATACAAAATAAATTTTTAATTCATATATGTATATGTTTTAAAAATAAAAAATATATATAATTTTAACAAAATTTTAAAAAATATCTTTATAATTTTCTCTAAACAAAATGCTAATCCTTTCTCTTTATATCTAATTTCTGACTTTGACAAAATTGTGTTATTCGTTACCTAAGCACCAAAATTTTTTTTTGGCGTTTTATTTTCTTCCTTCTTTTAAGTTGTGTTTCAGTATCTAGGGATGCCCAGCTCTCTTCCCCAATCTCTCTCCTTTCACCCTGACACCATATGCCCCCTCCCTCCATAAAGCTCATCTCTTTCACTATTCCCTTCAGCCCCCTCTCTCTCTACACCGTCATTCCTTAACCATAATCTCATCTGGGTTTATCATTTAATCAGAAATGCTCTACAAAGTTCACTTCTTTTAAGCAACACTAATTCGATGAGGTTCCATCGCCTTTCATAGCGTCTTGAGGCCTTTCAATGGCAGAGAGCTTGGACAGTGCGACCTCGAACCTTCTTTGTTCGGAGAACAGTAATACTTGCTTTGCCGATTTCGAATGTAATGCCGCAGATGAGTCTGAAATTTCTCCTTCCTGGAAGCACCAAAACGTTAACGCTTACCATCATTGTCTGAGTTCGGACAGTGATGGGTTCGAATTCCTATTGGGTTTTCCCTTACAGAGTGAAGAAAGTGTGAGATTAGTGGCTGAGAAGGAAAGAGAGCATATGCCCCGAGACGATTACCTGAAGAGGTTGCGTAGTGGGGACTTGGACTTGAGTGTAAGGAGAGAGGCTCTTGATTGGATTTGGAAGGTTGGTTGATTGATCATTCAAATGGGGTTGTGGGTTTTGGGAATTTTTCTGCCCCATTGAACCCTTTCATTCAGAGAAAAGAGGGGAAAAAAGAAAAAAAAGATCTCCCATTTGGATTTTTTTTTAACTCATGGACTATTAATTTCGTGGCTCAGTTTCTCCTAATGGGATTTAATAATTTAAAGTTTTATTTTATTCTTCTTCAGTTTAGTTTCGTTATAATGTCTGGCATTCTTATTTGTATTGCAATTGGGTTCAACAGTGAATTTTCTGTGCTTTCCTTTGATTTATCAATTTCTAAACTGGTAATGTGGTTGTTTTACTAATGTCTATTCCTCAACTGATTTTGCAGCAACTCTTTAACGGTTTAATATGAATTTGGGATTACCTTCCTTATATGCTTCTCCCTGCTTTCAATTCTATTTAAATTTTGATGGATGTTTCTTTCTTGGTTTTTAGTTGAGAACTTCTGTTAGTGACCTTTGTTCATATAATGTGATCAACAGGCTCATTCCTATTATGGTTTTGGACCATTGAGCTTTTGTCTATCTATCAACTACTTGGATCGGTTCCTATCAATATACGATTTAACTGTAAGATCATCAAATATTTAACTTGAGCATTTTTACTAGGTTTATGTTTGTATGATCTCTCTTTAATAGTCTATTTGGTTTTGCTGATCTCTTCTCTTGCTCTGTCTAGAGAGTTAAAACTTGGACCGTGCAATTGTTGGCTGTAGCTTGTTTGTCAATAGCAGCTAAAATGGAGGAAATCGAAGTGCCTCAATCCGTAGATTTACAGGTTTAGAACCATAGAATCATCTAAAATTCTTAATCATACCTTTTGTTATGTACCGTTTTCTCTAAATTTATCACTGATATTTTTTGTGATTTGCAGGTTGGAGAACCTAAGTTTTTATTTGAAGCTAAAACCATTCAAAGAATGGAGCTATTCGTATTAAGCACATTGCAATGGAAAATGCATGCTTGCACTCCTTTCTCCTTCGTAGACTACTTCCTCAGTAAAATCACTTATGACCAACATCCAGCAAAGTCATCCATTTCTAGATCAATACAGCTCATACTTAGTACAATCAGAGGTATCCCCTTTACTCTATTTGTATGTCTAGTCTTTTTGTACTTTGTTGTTCTTTAGGAGTAATGAATTTGAGCTGTGCATGTTTGGATTTAAATGCAGGTATTGACTTCTTGGAATTTAAGCCTTCTGAGATAGCTGCTGCAGTGGCCATTTCTGTTTCAGGGAAGCTGCAAGCAACTGAGATTGATAAGGCCATAACTCGTTTTGTGATTGTAGAAAAGGTAAACATGGTGGTTCCCACACAACAAGCAGAAGGAGAGAGCCAATTTGCTTTTGCCCTTTGAGAATAGGATAATTGGTGTATTGTTTCAAAATTTGAACTACTGAATTATGGGATTTTCATTTTGCAGGAGAGAGTTCTGAAGTGTGTTGAACTGATCAGAGATTTGTCATTGGTTAGTGTTTCTTCTGCTAATTTGGGGAGTAACTCAGTGCCATTTGTGCCTCAAAGCCCTGTTGGGGTGCTGGATGCTGCCAGCTTGAGCTATAAAAGTGAAGAATTAACAGTTAGGTCATGTCCAAATTCTTCCCATGATAGTCCAAATACTAAGAGGAACAAATCAGATAAACCTGAAGAGACTTCCAAGTCATGAAATGTGAATTTTCCTCCTTCACCGAAGTTCTATCAGTTTGGTTGAATGGGAGTTTGGTGTGGTCCTGGAGGTACCTTTCAGTTGGAGAGCGTGTGTTTTGGATGAATAAGGTTAAAAAACAAAATTCAAGGGGTCTCATGCTTCTAGCATTGGCAAGAGAAGTTGCTGCTAAGCTGTTTATAATCAAATTTCAGAAACTGCTACAAATTCTACAGAGATGCAAATGGCAGAGGAAATTTTGATGAAAACCATATGTTTTTTGGGGCACAGCAGGTCAACTATGAGTATGCTATTTTGAGATAAAAGCCATAATCTTTTTATTTCTCTGTTGTACTTAGGGCAGAAAGAGAATATATAGAGGGAAATTCTTTTCTTTTCAACTTCTTTTTGTTGGAGAATGTTGTTGATTTTGCAAGGAAAACATAAGCTCATGTCTCAGTCAATTTAAAGAAAGAAAAAAAGACCATTTAAAAAAATTATTAGACAAAATATTTATCTTGGGCAAAGAAGTGTGGTGATTTTATCGTCAGTATTTGGTACAAAGATTTACACGGTAAACAGAAAATCGTTTATTCTGAATATTGGGATTGAGACTGCTATGATGGACCCTACTAGCTATAATAGAAGGCCTACTTGCTTTTGTTTCTAGTATTTGACCAGTCAATATCTGGCTGCTAGTGGTATGGTATGATCCAAACGAAGAAAATCGGACAACTAGAAATAAATGGTGGTGGATTTAAATCTAATGTATTTGGCAACTTCAAATTTTTTAAATTTATTCTTATCTTGTAATTTTTCAAATCAAAACGAATTATTTTTTAAAAAAATTCTAAGTGAAGTCTGTTTTACCTGATTAGTTAAGTTTACTTTCCATTCAAAAGATTTTTTATTTATCTCTCTCGTTTCTCTTTTATTTTCTTTGAAATTTGAAAAATAACTACTTAAAAAGTTCTATGTTAAAGTTGCTTGATATTTGCTCAACCTAAAAAGTAGCTTATTATATTTATAAATTAACATTAGGTCAATATTATTATGTTGTGTTTGGTAGCGGTACAAACAATGGAAAGCAAATAGAGAGTGAAAAAGAAAATCAGCAATTCACAGTTGGGAGACTTGATTTGCTCTCTTCCATGGAAGTCGTTACTGTGCATTCCATCCATATTAGGGTGGAAAGTAACTGCACACCGAAAGCATAATAACAAGTCTTATTTGTCCCAAGTAAAAGTTGCAGCAGGAGCACCCAAATAAATGTCTTATTCTAATATTTTGAACACTATTAAAAATATATTTTTTATTCTTTATTATTGCTAAATGAAAAATATGTTTTTGAATTAAAAAATAAAGAATAAAAATTTTATTATTTTACACCAAAAAATAAATATTTTAATATCTTTTACGTTAAAAGTACTATAATTATTTGTACAACTTTTTTATTTTTACATTATTTTCATTTTACTAAATATATAAATAAAAAATATTTTTTTAATATTATATCAAACATAATTTAGGACTTTTAAGTTCTATTCTGTTTTTATTTCAATTCTCCAATAAGATGATATCATATTCACATATTAACGAGATTGAAAAGTGTTTGTACCCGTGCATATTAGCCATGCAAATGATGATTAAAAGTTTGAATGCAAATGCCTTTAATTTTGGTTATTTAATAAATAATGCAAATGCCTTTAATTTTGGTTATTTAATAAATAACTCACTGTATTTTCAAATTTAAAACCTGCGCTCAAACTTTCAAAATGTGACAAAATAATCTATTTTATTTTAAGAGATTTTATTTAGGTAACAATTTTGCAGTAAGTGAGTGCATATAAGTATACACAGTTGACACAAACCCATTCTAAACATTTTAGCCAAAAAAATATTAAATATTTAACAGAAACAAAAAAGAAAAAAGGTATCTTGACTGATTGAAAACTGCTAAGCAAGGTCAGTTGGATTTAACTACTAAACCCTTATAAATGGCCATTATTATAATGAATCTCAATACCATACACCCAGATTGCATTGCATATGATACGAACTAAATGAGGTATGAGCAGACAATGCCCTTGAAACTCTAAAATTGTAATAAATGAATGCATATAAAACAATGGGAACCTGTTGTACATTAAAAAAAAAAAAAGCCAAACTAGTTAAAAGGGGGAAAAAAAAAAGAGCTAGACTGTTAATTTTGAGTTTTCTTTAATAAAATTTTCTGCTAAATTGGTCAAATTTTAAAGACCCAACTATTCCCAGTTTTTTTTCATATGTATAATTATGGTCCAATATGGTATAATTGTTTTGGTACAAAATTGAAAGAGAAATCGCTTCATTTCTAAATCGAATATATCAAAAGCATTCAACTCTCTGACATCAGGGAAGAAAATCTGTCTTTCTTGATTGACACATTTTCTTTCCTATAATTTACCAATATATTTTGATTAATATGAACCCGTAATTTATTAAAGGGAATAGATATATTAAAAATAACCATTTCTGTATTATTAAGTGATATTGTGGGAGCTGGACTCTTACAACTAGACCCGTTGCCTCATCCCAAAAAAATGATCATTTCTCTAACAAAATCATTGAATTAAAAGCGAAAATTAAATAGGAATCAACATTTTAGGAAATAATTAAAATTTAATGATGAAATGAAATTTTGAAATTGAAAATTTTTGTTTAAAAAAAAAACGAAGTTGGGTCAATCAGAGAGGCAAAACTAATAAATGGAAATCAAAGGATGGCTTCAATTGATAATAAGTAATTATAATTGGATCAATAAGAATCCAACTTATATGTGAATTTCCATCTAGACTATCTAAATTTTATATTTTTTTAAAAAATTAAATATCAAATATTTTTTAAATTAATAGTTAAAAAATATTTTTATTTTGAATTATCTTTCCTTTAAAATGAAAAATTATATTAAAATTGGTATATAATATATATATATATATATATATGAAATTTAGATTATTTAGATCAAATTTGAAAAGTACAAATAAGATGTGTCGCGCCTCCGAATTCGCATAGAATCTGAATGAAGTGTTGATAAGATGGCAAAATAAAAAAAATAGCTTAGCCTAATAAGAGGGTAATGTATTTCTTAGAGTGTTAGTGATATTTTTAAAAAGATAATGAATGACTTCTTGTTTGCGGATTCCTTGATTTAGCTACTATTCATTATTAGAGATTCTGCGCTAGCTATCGTCAAGTATTTTAAGGTTATGTAAGATTATTCTAGTAACATGACCTTTGATAATAAGGATTGAATTATTTTAGACTTAAAGAATATTGAATTTATGAGGTACCTATAACAAATTGAAATCTAATTTTTTTTCAAAGAACATTCTAAGAGTAAAAAAATTTTAAGACTAATTACATATAAATCTTTTGAACCATAGTCAAATTATAGTTTTAGTAAACAAATTCTAAAAACATATATTTTATTCTTTAAGCTATTATGAAAAATAAAGACATTACGTATAAGTTAAATTTAATGTCTAAATACTATGAAAAAAATTAACATCTAAAAATTACAAAATTTGTTATATGACACGTGTCTCCATCGTTTTCTCTGATTTCTTTTTTAGTATTATCTTTGGCCTGAATTTATTTAAAATTAAATTATTTTTAGATTTTATTGTTTTTATTTTTTGTGATAATTTAAGATATTATATTGTAATAATTTATGGAGACAAATTATTGCGCTTTAAAATTCTCACACTTATACATGGTCGTCCAAAATTCTAAATGAACTATACTGATATGAAAGAGGGAGCTCTAGCAATTGTTCCTAGACAAAATTCTAGATACCTTTAGTTTAACCAAATAAAAAACAAAATTACATAAATTTTTCGTAAATTTTGTTAAAATTATATAATTTTTTTTTATTTTTAAAATACATACAAATTTCTCTTAAAATAATGAGTTACCCTATATTGTAGTCCAATTAATTTTTTTAACCAAAATACTTTTCACTAAACTTAAATACATATTTTTGTAACTAAAAAAATGTTAATAAAGAGTATTTTAGTTAAAAAAATTTAAAATTTGACTAAAGCTTATAATAATTTTTTGTTTTAAATAATGTTTATGTATATTTTAAAATAAAAAAATTATGTAATTTCATAAAAAAATCTAAAAAATTTTGTATAATTTAGTAGAAGAAAAAAATAAATAGATGAATAATGTTTTATTTTTACTTTATCTGTGAGTGTCACTCTATGGCATGTGTATTTCTGTGCTTCATTAGGTAGTGGGGACTCGAACCGGGTCAGTACCACTACCACTCTGACTGAGGTTGGTGGAACTCTTGCAGCTTTGAATTTAATAATTGCAGAGTAAGGAAGGTTTTCATTTTAGTGTCACCTCAATGTACACATGCTCCTCAACCAAACCCCCTTCATCCCTGTGCTACATTGCACATTCCATGGTCTTGCAGGCTCAGGTATCTCACTAATCAACACCACACCAAGAGACACTTTAACAAAACAAAAAATATTGGGACTGTGAAAGAAAGCAGACATGGGTTAAAGGGGGATTCTCAGACATATCAGAAAGCACCAAGGTTTCCATCACCTTTTTATTTACATGAGAGATTAGGATGATATATGCCAACGACAAATATGTTTTTAAGAACACATGTTGGAGACTTAAAAAACATTAAGAGAGGTGTATTAGAAATTTCAAGAGAGAGGCGATATATTACATATATGTAGGTCTGTCCGTGAGTATGAACGCTTATTCTTTCTTTCATAGAATTATTGCAATGGAGATTAATATACGCCATCTATCTTGTATTGTCTTCTACTACTGTCACTCGCTTGTCACACAAAATTACAAAAATGCCCTTAGAGAGTTCACCAATCTTCTCCCTAAATAGGGTTGTCTTCCTCAATTTTACGTAACGCCTTTACACACCTTTCATGCTATTCTTGTGTAATTCCCTTACTTGATCATCGGAGATCATGCCAAAACTCTACTTCAGTGTCTTTTGCAAGTCCTGAACTATAACCTATTGTGCAAATGAGTAACTTTGCTATAGTTTATTGCTACTGATACCATTTAGATTCTATCATTTCAACTATAACCTATTCATTAACACTAATCAATACCTTCTCGTCAATGTCATACTTTTTTGAGAAAGATTATGAAGATATATATTTTGGGCCAACAAATATACCGTATTAGTCAACAGTATGAGTGCCCACCCTTTGAATATTAATATACATCTTTCATGCTCAGCTGTCCTTTTTAGCTGTCATCAGCCTATCATACAAAAATTACAAAAATGTCCCTATGGGTTCACCTAGCCTCTCCCTTATAAATAGGGTCGACCTCCTCAATTTTAAGAAATGTCTTGCACACTTTTCATGCTATTCTTGTATGGTTTCCTTGCTTAATCATTGAAGAACATGCCCAAACTCTGCGCAAGTCCCACACTATAACCTATTGTGCGACTGAATAATTATGCTGCGGATTTATTGCTAGTGAAGGCATCTAGGATTCCCACATTTCATCTATAACCTACCCATTAACACTAATCAATACCTTCTCTTGAATGTTATACTTTCATGAGAAAGATTACGGTAACATATATTTTGAGGTTACAAATATATAGAACTAGTATATAGTATGAGCACTCATCGTTCCTATTATAGAGCTACAATAGTGAAGATTAATATATGCTACCTATCCTAGTTGTTTTCTACAGCTATCACTAGCCTATCACACTAAATTATAAAAATACTTCTTAGGGGTTTATCAACTCGAGAATGGATTTTCAATATTTCAAAATTTATCAATTCCATCAATTCACCGTTAAATTATAAATATAAGAGAGAAGAAAAAGAACAAGTAATGATGAGAGGAGTTGAAAAGAAAAAATAAAAATAATTGAATTGATGAAATGGAGAGGAATTGGAATTAAGAAAAGCTAAATCCCATCAACCCTTCTCCTTATGATTAAGATTATCTTTGTCAATTTTAAGCAATGTCTTACACATTTTTATACTATTCTTGTGTGATTCCCTTACTCACTCAATCATAAGAAAACATGCCAAAATTCTACTTCAACATCTTTGGCAAGTCTCAAATTATAACCTATCCTGCAACTGAGTGACTATGCTATAGTGATGGCATTTAGGATTCCATCATTTCAACTGAAAATTGAGTTTAGTTTTTTTTACTTTTTGGTTGGTTTGAAAAGAGGTATCAAGGCCTTCCTTGTAAGAATCTTCAACATCAAATTTACTTCACATTTAGAGATTAAGGCTAATGTCCTTTGAATTAATCAATGGCTGGATTTGAGAGCTTCAACTTTTAGTAGAAGGAGCAAGTTTTTTTCCCCCAAACACAGGATGAATGTATAAACAGTGCTTTTACTTCTTTTCTCTGGCCGTTTCATATTTCTAACAAGGTATATCCACATAATTTTATATGAATGATGCCTATCCTTGACTAATTTAAATCAGAGAGGAGGTGAAGATGATTAATATCTAGCAATTTTCAGAAATGTTCTTCAACAATAAGGTTACTACAGATTATCATCTTTTTTTCCCCAGTAATTATGGGAAGGGAAAGATCATAGATAAACAGAACCAAAAGATAGAAACTGAAATTTGAAATTGGCCCCACGAAACTGACATAATAGATAAGACTCCCACCAAAACATAAATACATTACAAATAAATCTGCACAAGTTAGCCACAATTTTTATCCCAGGGAATGTAAATAGGAACAGTCAATCCGACGACTTGAGGCATCAATTCTGAACACAAAAACAACAGATGATATGCTAAGTACTCTTGTTGAATTGGCCTTTTGGCCCTCAATATAAGTTACAACAAATGTTACAAATCAATGGAAAATCAATCACAAAATTCTTGACAATTCCTCTCAAACTTTTATTACGTATGCAATTTGCAGGACTAAGAAACTGCCATGCTATACAAAATAACCAATTTTTTGAGTTCAAGAGGAAATATCATCCTTGGTATTATTTCCACTTAGGTATATTGGGCAGATTGGCCAAAAATATTTTGAACCTATCTTCCTACGATATAGTCTTTGGAAGCCTGATTCTCAAGGCTCTTGAATAAATTAAAAATCGTAAAGTATCAAATGAAGTCAGGTTGGCCAGTCGAAGTTAAGCAACGGTGCCACATTCGACTGTTAGGATCCACCAATCTGGGATGAGATATTACTTCTGGTATGGGAAGGTAAGCATAGTGAGTGTTACATATGCCTACCGTTATGCCACTAAATCCAGCAAAAGCACCATGAACCTGCAAAAACCATGAATCAGTTATCAAATATACAGTAATAGATATGCCCATGTAGTCTATGTTTGGACGTTAGGAGAAGGGAAGGGATCCAAAGAAAGAGGGAGGGTAGAGAAAGAAGGGGAATGGATGGTTATATAATAATTTCTCTTCCATTTGTTTGAGTAAACTCTCCACCAAAAAACCCCAGATTGGAGGAACTTGGGATATGTTTGGGAGTTAGGAGGGGAAGGAAAGGAAAGGGAACCAAAGAAAATGGGAGGGAGGGGAAGGGATTGTTAAATGGCAATTTCCCTTCTCCTTGTTTCAGAAGACTTTCTCCTCCAAAATCCTCAAATTGGGACAACTTTAAATTATAAAGGAGGAAGGACTTCGGAGGAATTTGAGGAGTTAGTTAAAACTTAAAAGTCCTCCATTATCCTCCCCTCCTTATAACAAGCTCACAACCAAGGGAGAGATTTCAATGAAACCTTCCCTTCCCTTCCATTTTTACTCTCTAAAACAAAGCCTTAATTATTAAGAGGGAAGTCTTTAGAGGGTTTTAGAAGATTAGTTGAAAATATTTCATTATTCTGTGTTCCTCATTAAGAATTCCTAAACCAGAAAAAATTTCAATGAAACATTCCCTTCCCTTCCATTATCCCCCATCCAAACATATCATAAGACAGAGGTATGTGGTGTGTGCCAGTGGAAATGTGTTTATATTCCAGGTCATATGGGAACCAATAGTCACAAATTAGAGAAAGCACCAAAGTTTCGAACTAAAATCATACGCCAACAAGCACAGAGAGAGAGAGAGAGAGACTAACAGCATTTTGTCCAAGTACAGTGCATAGAATTCCATCTGATGCATTTGCTCGACATGCACGGATCATGTATGTTGGATCAATATATTTCACATCACCGTGAATACCAATCTCCTTGAAATATTTTTTGGTCTGAAATATAAAAATTCTCAGTATAGAATGTTTTGTTGAAAATATATTGTAAACAATGACATCTATCTATTCTAACTGAAGAGCTCAAAGCAATTATTCAATTGGAGATTCAATATATCTGTATTTCTCAATAAAGGTAGTTAGACATACACAAAATGCACAAGAAACGACCCTCAAACAAGACACTAGGCATTACACCCATGGATGGCAAAGGGATAGGGCAGAGGCAGAGAGGCCTTTACCATTTCTCTCCCTATTCCCTATTGCAAGGAACATTCCCCCATCCCCACTCTCCATGGGGATGTGAGGATCTCCGTACATGTAAAATCTTATTAAAATCAATTAAAATTTTAAAGTAAAATAAAATTTTACAAATTCAAAACAACATAATCTTAAATTTAGGTACATCCTTGAAAAGAACAATATATTTAAGTTTATTATTATACATTACAAATATACAAATACCAATATATACATACACACACACACACATATATATTTGAAGGAATTCAGAATTATTGATGCTCTAAAGTTGTATTATTCGTGAATCAAAGGAATGAACATAAATAGGAGTGGATTGAGCGCACAGATGGATCCTGCTTCTAATACAATAGCTAATCAAAAGTTAAACTTAAATTATCTTATCCTATCTAATCTTATTTGACTCGAAAAGTAAAAGGAAGATAAGCACATAAATAAAGATAAAATAATTCAAATGCTAACTAACAGGTAATGCCTAACGCATCTAGAAACCTCACCATCCAAAAGCAGACGTCTAGATACGTGCACCTAAGAGAATAGAAACTCACGTGCCTCCTTAATTCAATTATACCCACGCTAACCAACTATATTAGACCAATTGAATAAATTAAGAATATATTAATTTTAATATAGTGGGGTGGGGAGTATGGTCCCCGTCCCCATCCCCATATCCTTGGCAGAGGAAATCTACCCCCATCCCCACCCCCACTTGGGGCAATCCCCATGAACAAGGGAAATTGCCGTCCTTAATTACATCTCCAAAAATGCAATTAAATTTGACTAATCTTGACAAAAATTCCAGTGTAAAGAAGTTCTAATACATTGTTTGCTTTTTATTTTGGCCAAATCATACAAATTAGGATGTAGAAAATGAAAAAGAAATTTATGTTAAGCAATTTAGTATAACTCAAAGGATCCAGGCTTTGACAACAAGACGTGTTTGTGAGGGACCTTTTTTTTTCCCCCTCAAAAAAATTTTCATTCTTAAAGCAAATTTTTAAATGATAATAAGTTAATAACCTCTAAATAGTTACAATCATCTTTATTACCAGAAAAAGGTTTCCAGTTTTGAAGCAGTCATAGACCAAAATCACAAATGAAATTGACAACCATGAATTAAAATCAAAGGCACATGGCCATACTCTGGAAAAATTAACTGGCTAATTTATACAGCTATTGTGTCATTAATCTTTTTATTCTGGCCAGCTTAGATTTGCTTTCCTCATTTTTTTTTAACATCTGAACTGATACAGCAAATTCAACAATGCATATCTATTTTATTACCAAGTTTCAACTCAAGTAATCACAAACCTCTTGTTGAATGTGTACACCAATGTCTCCAAACACAATATTTCCCGATGCATCAGTTGCATTAGTCTTTTGAAGTAAATTCTGCATCGAGAATAAATCTTAGCAAGTTTAAGTTTCTATCCGAGTTTAATAGTTAATAAAAGAAATTTCAGTATCAATTAATAATTATTTCTGTATTGGTTTCCTTTAGCTTAACATAAGAGCAAAAATCACCTGTCCAGCTCCCTCTGCCACACAGAGTACAGCTGATCCTTTTGTTTCTAAGAGGTACTTGAGATGATTCAAGACTCCATGAGGTCCATGTAATTTGAATGGAACCTAGAACCAAACCCAAAAACTTGTAGCAGACCATAATAATGACAAAAAAGAGAAATTCAATCAATTATCACTCCTACTATTATTACACATACCTCAGGAATCAGGCATATGTCAATCTGTCCACTAGCTAGAGATGCATGCATCGCTATAAATCCACTGCTACGACCCATCAATTTCACAACCCCAATTCCATGATATGCACTATGTGCCTAATTAAGATGAGGCACGAGACGAAATTATTTCAACATTTACCAACTTGAAACCATTCCCAGATAAAGCCAAAATCACTCAGAATAATAAAATAATTTTACCTCAATGTATGCAGAATTTATTGCTCTTTGCGCTTCTTCAACAGCAGTATCAAAGCCAAAAGTTTTGTCCATCAATAAAATATCATTGTCTATGGTTTTAGGCACTCCAACTACGGCTACCTTAAGCCGTCTTTTACGGCACTGAAAGAAAAGATTGCAATTCATCAAAGACAAAATACAAACACACAGTAGAAGAGAACATGATCACAATTTTGCTGGACAAGCCTAGAACATAGAACAGTAAGTGAAGATCCTTCAACATCACACGTTAATGCACATTTTCACAGACACTATGTTGTTATCTACTTTCTTTTCTTGCTAAGCGTTTTAGAAAGAAAAGAGTAAGTTGAAATAAATTGAAAATTAAACATTTCTATGAATATCCAGTAGACAGTATGTTTCCAAGATATAGCTACCTCAGAAAGTTCATCATAGCACAAAATTATCCACATTAAATGCAATTGGTAAATACAAGGCTAACAGATTAATAACCTCATTATGAATTGCATTGGCACCAGCATGTGTACCATTTCCACCCAACACAAAAAGCATATTAATCCCTCTTTCCTGAAATCAATAACACACATACATCAGACAACATAGTCCAGAGGGAATATACCATTCAGTTTAATTTGTTGATAGAATGGATCAATTAACCACCTCTAAACAATCCACAATTTCACTGACACTTGGTCCTCCTCGTGAAACTCCTAACAAACTTCCACCAGAAAGATGAATATTCTGAACCACTTTCCTTGACAGCTGAGAATATCATATAGATAAAAGTCATGAAAAAGAACTTATATTTTTAGTGTTACAATAGATGCTTAGGTTTAAGTAAAATGATTAGACCAACATTAGCAAGGAGAATAGCATGAGCTTACTGGAACTTCTGTCAATTCTTTGTCAGAAAATCCACGATAACCAAAAGGAATCCCCACAATCTTTTTCGCACCATATATTTCTAGTGTGATTACAATCTGCAGCACATTCATTATAGAAGAGAACAGTCAGAAACTTCTACTCACCATAATAATGAGAACAAGATTACCAAGGAAGCCAAACTAGAAGATCCTTAAGTACAAAGTACGGAATAATTTACAGTTTTAAAGCTAGCCACTAAAAATATTCGGAGGGAGTGCTTCTAGCAATTTTATAACAGCTATACAAGTGTCAAAGAATATTTTTCAGGTGTTAAGTCATTAGCTTAGGCACAAATCACTTTGCTGCCTAGGAGTGATAACTTGTGTATATGAGAATACAGTCAATGAAATTTAATTCATTGCATTTGTCTAGTAACTTTTTGCAGCATTAAATTCAAGAGTGCCTGCTAAACTTCATCTTTTCACCCCAAAAAGAAAAAAAGTTCAAAGCTTTATGCAAAACAACAATCACAAACTAACCTGTCTGATAACATCATTAAGACCAGGGCAGAGTCCACCACAAGTTACAATTGCAGCCTTGACATCTTCCGGTTTAAAGTAAATTTTTTCTCGAGGCCCAGCTCGATGAACCCTAAAAAGATTTCAGAACCTTTTACTGTGCTAATCTTAAAAAATAACATTGTTTACTTCAAGCAGACTTAAAAGATATTGAAACACAGAATTATAAGATGAACCTCAAATAACTATATGGTCACCCAGAACAATAATCAACAATAACTAACTAGTATCTCTTTCTTTCTGTTCCCACGGAGAAAAGAAGCAATGTGACATTCAAAGTCTACCTTCCCACACATTTGCAAATGTATTAAAGCCCTTATTTGATTGTTAAGCCCTAACAAATTATGCAACAGAATTGTACTCTGTCAAGGCAAAGCTCTGTTATTTTTCTCTGCCACTATGAAATAACAATACCAGATTTATTAAATGCGATACTGTCAAATCTAAATAATGCCTTCCCTCATTCAAAACAGAGTCACTTGGCTGTATAAGTTGATAAGTGGAAATCTTGCCAAAAACATATTTGATTGAGAATTAGATATCCTTACATTAATAACAATGCCAAAATTCAGAAATCTGAGGAAGGATGTAAATTACTAGCCAAAACTTACGAAACCAGAAAAATGGCAGGTTAAATGATCAGGAGCGTATAGTTATGAGTACATGCAATGGTAATTGGCATACATAAATACAGAGTTAATCATCAAGATCATTGCTCTGATATCTTCCTCTAAAATGGCAAATGACTTCTCAATGACCTAAACTTCCTCTTAATTTTAGTATGAGGAATGAATATTTTCAGAAACAATTTAGTACGAGATGTTATTATTGCCACAATTACATCCCAAGTCTGGCACTAACTTCAAAGCTACCTCTCTATTTTAATTAAGCAACAATAATATCTAATGTATAATCAGTCATCATAGCCCAGTATAAAATTGGGATGCAAGTATTTTACCATTGTTCTACCCAAGTACAGCCAGGATCAATGCACTCAGCACCAGCAGATGTAGGTGACGAATAGTATATTGTCTGAAAGATTAAAGCAAAAGGAAAATTAAACCTCCATCGTTTTGCCCTCAAATGAGAACATCAATCAGTACCCAGTTCAGTGATATCTGCAATTAACATACCAATGCAAGGAAAAATGCCCGTAAACCTTTTTTCTTACAATATCAATATTGGTCTCTAAATGAGTGAATAAACATGAGCGTTCGTTATAAAAGTAGACAAAATTTCATAGAACATATAAGAGTGAAGTAAAACATGTGCCAAAAAAGAAAACTATTTTGATTCAAAGTTAAATTAAAACAAAAGGAAAGCTCAAATATAATGACTAAAGAAATTTTAAACACAAAAGATATCAGCGGAAAACAACAAAAAAGGTATTAACAGCTAGTCAACTGTCTCTCCCCAACCGTCTGCATGTCAAATAACATCAAAGATGAATAAAATATACCTTAAGAAGCACTCTGTCGTTGTTGTTAATGTATCCATGCCACTCTTCATCCGAAGGATAATTGCCAGGAAAATCTCCAGTGACGGGAGTTCTGTCACATAAAACACACGAAATTTATCAACAAAGACCACAGATTCCGCAATGCGTACCTATTAAGCCTCCCCCGAAGACAGGAAAAATTACAAGGCCAGGGTTTGCAATGAACCTCATCTTGAGACAAAAAGTAGAAGGAATAGGAACTTCATCTTGGAAAACGTCAGTAATATGGGGAAGTCTGAAACGGCCCTCGAAGTCCTTCTGGAACTTGGCTTTCCAATCAGGATCACTGAAATCAATGGCCAAGGTGGAGCCAGAACTGGAGCTCTGACTCTTAAGCTCTGAAAAGACACAAACTTTCTTGGGTACTCTTGTGCGCTTCACTGTGCGGACTCGACAATTGGAGCTGGGGAAGAGTAAGCCTCCATGGGAGCGGCTAGTAGTTAGGTGGGGAAGAGTGAGTTTGGGGGTGATCACGTGCGAAATAGTACCCATTAAACGGGAAGAGATTTCTGAGAACAAGTCAGTGTATGGAGATCTCAAGAGTGATTAAGAGCTGAAGAGAAGAGGGGATGCAAAAATTGAAGGAAGGAATGGGAGGGATCGGAGAAAACGAGGGAAGACAACAAGCAGGTGGGGTTGGAGAGTGGGTCTGACTTATGAAACCGAGGATCCTTGTTTGAATAAAATTGCAACTTCCTCTAGGTATACTATTCTGCGAAGTTAACGGGTCTTGGCGGTGGCATGAACAGTCTTGGGTTTGATGTGCATTATATATATAGTCTGTACTCTATGGCGCTGGCTGGGACTTGGATCCCTTACTCATCCTCAAAGGATGAGTAGGTGATTCTCTAAATCTAGATCATCCAAATTTAATTTGGGTGGTCCAGATTTAATATTTGATATTTTTAATATTTTTAATTTAAATTATTATTATTTTAAAAATTTATAGTTAAAAGATCATTTTTATTTTTTATTTTTTAAAATAAATAAAATGTAAAAAATATGAAAAATTAAAAATATCAAATCTGGACCATTCAATTTTGATCTGAATGGTTGAAATCAAGATGAGCAGGGGATGAGTAGGGAAAAGATGAGTAGGGGATCCAGTTCCCGCTGGCTCCCCTATGCCAAACTCCTCTACGCAGACAATCCTTCAGAAAACAGTCCTTTGTTTTTTACAGAAAATATATTTTTAGTTATTTTAATATCTTTCAGTGTTTAATTAAAAATAGGAAACTTTTAGATATGCCATTTTTATCTATTTTTTAATTCAAAGTTTCTATTTAACATGGAAAAGGAAAAGTAAAAATTTGTGTTTTTATTATGTATAAAGAGAAAATCTAAAAAAAATAGTAAATTATATAAAATTTTTAAAATTTTATTGAAATTATATAATTGTTTTAAAAAAATTATAATATATTTCATTTTTTGCTAAAATATCCTTTATTTAAGATTTAAATACATATTTTTAACTAAAAATTTTAAATAAATGACATTTTAATCAAAAAATTTAAAATTAAAATAAACTATATAATAAATTTTTATTTGAAAAAATTATGTACATTTTAAAAATTAAAAAATTTATATAATTAGAACAAAATTAAAAAAAATTTATATAATTTACAAAAAAAAGACAACAACAACAATAACGCCAACACATCAACAACAAATTCACAGACAAGTATAAGGAGCTATTCTCAAAGACAGCTAAATCCAATTTCGTTTTGTTTTTATATTATATTGGAAAGATTGAATTCTTGGCACCACATATAATTTCATCCCACCCTACCCTTGGGCTAACTCCAAATGGCAATTAAATCCAATTTCCAACCATCAGGACTAGGGAGGATTGAGTGGTTAGACTTATCCTTAAACACTCTTTTATTTATGAAGTCAGCACAAAACGCACTTCTTAGCATAATGAGGCATAGAGCGATAGAGATAACAATTACTTTAATTAAAAAAATTTAAGTTGTTAAAGGGAAAATTTTGCAAAATTTTAGTATACTTTTTTAAATATTTATTATTAAAATTTTTAAATAAAAATATAATATGAATTTTTTTTTGTAATTTAATATTACATAATTAATTCTTTTATTGATTTCTTTCAAATATCATAGTTTGATTTTCTTAATTATAATTATTTTTATTAGGTATGATTACATGGTGGATGCTAAAAATCTAACTCCTACAATATGTAATAACATTCAAATGCTACTTTATTTAACAATTTAAATTATAAAATAATTACAAATTAATACTATAATTTTCAAGAAACCTATCAATATGGGCTAACGACCTGTCCAATGTCATCGAAAAATAGCTGCATGTAGTTACAGCGAATGTCGACAATATGAATCATGTGATGAACAGCTTCTCCTGTGTCTATCTGGCAATCAAGTTATCAATAAATTGGCCCAAAAAAAGGATTTTTAAAAATGTATAGCGTTATATATTGATCTCAAACAAATTTATATAAATAGTACATTTAAATTTTTTAAAAAATTGATATATCTTTGAAATACATATGTGGGATGGGAGTATAATTTTTATATATTTTTTAATTTTGTCAAATCTTAATGCATTGAATTAAGAGTTTAAGACAATGAACAAATTTTCTCTCGCTTAAAAATTGATTCATCAAATAACATGATCAAAAAGACGACATGCAAATTTAAAATTGCTGCGAATTATTTACTTATTTTAAAAAATTTAATAGAATCTCATTAAAAATGGTAAAAAGGAATTTTTTTAAAACTTTATTAATATTATTGTGTTTGAAAAAGCTCTTTTTAAAAAATACTTTTTATCATCAAATTACTAAAAAATAGGCATGTATTTATTTTAATTTACAATTAATATTATTTGAATATAGAAATTATTTTAAATATTCATTATGGTTAATTTTAATGAATTATTTAATTTTTATTTAATTAAAATGTATTCATAAAATCACAACAAATATATAAAATATCTTAATAAAAAAATACTTATAATATATAAATTGAAATAAATACATCAAAATAAGTATATAGGGGTAATTAAAAAAGACGAGACTATTGGTTTATGGTAATTAATAAATTTGAATAAATATATTTTTTGTTTTACCAAAAAAACTTTTATTTTAGAAAAATTTAATATTATGTTTCTTTCTCATAGTAGAAAAATTACTTTTATTATCACTCAAAAGCTTCTTAATTTTTTTCTAAAATTAGGGCCAAACACCTAAATAATACAAATAATTTTTTTAAAATACCTAAATAACTTCTTCCGCAAATAAACTTGACAATTGATGCTGAATAAAATATACTTTTAATAGTTTGGAATTTTTATTTTTTAAAATTAACATGAGAAAATAAAAATCTGCTACTTAAATAGACCTCTTTCACTCTTTATTTTTTTTCTTCAACATAATCAATTTCCAAAAAAAGAAATCAAGAAGAAGTTTTAAATCCATTCGAAATACAAAAGCCCACGTAGGTATTGCTGTACTGCTGGATAAATACCTATACACTATACTGCCCAAGACAGAATATTCTCGGATCAGATTCGCATCTTCCTCATAAAGTTATGTAGTTATAAGCTGTTAGGCACGTTAATCAGTGTCACATCATATATATTTTGTACTAAGATACGTATCAATAATCACTAAAAAATATATATCCAAATATATGTGTAAAAGGATGAGATTCACATACACATTTATTACAATGAATTTTTCAAATAATTAAATCAAGTAAAAAAGTGTAATGTAAAAATTTATTTCCTTGGCGTCAGTTGAGATCACATACGTAACAATCAACGTTACATCAGCAACAAATATAAAACAGATCCTTAAACATATAACAAACACGTTTCCCTGGAATCATGACAAGTAAGGGTCGATTACGGGCTAGGTTTAGAATTTTTTATGTTTTTTAGGCGCTGCTGAATATATAAAAAATTTAATTTTTCAAACACTAAAAAATTATTTATAAGATGTTTAATATAATAAATAAATAAATAAAATATAAAATCCATATATTCTATGTGTTGTAATATATGTATGATGAATTTTTTATAACATATAAATTTAATTTTTAATAAATAATGTTTAAATATAAAAAAAATAGAATATTCAATGACTGTGTTCCTCACAAGAGATCCGTTTGGAGGAATGTTACCAGGATCCTCTTAATATTTTTTTTTTTAAAATTGGCAAAGTCAATTTTAAACGGATCTTATATATTTAAGTAAAATTTCTTATTTAAATAAATCCTTTATATTTTGTGTCCGATATATTAATTTTAGTTGGGTTGACAAGCTAGCAGGCATGCGCATGATTTGAGTTTATACCTACCAACCCCAGCTCTTACCAAGACGAAGCCGCAGGACTAATATGGTAAGTCGTTGAACCATTCCATAGAGTAATTCCACACTTTGTTAGTTGGTCAGCCGACGGAAAGAATGGCAACTCTTGCTTTCTTTTTCTTTTCCATGGCCTCACCCTTACATGTGATGTTAATAAGTGGGGCTGCACAACGGCTCAATTAGCCTGATATTGTCTGATTAAATTGGGCTAGGCTAAGTTGGATAAAGAAAAAATAAAGTAGAGTTGGGCTAGGTATTGAGTTAACTGTGCTGACCAATTTGGTCTAGCCCGGCTTGGTGGGAATAAATCATTCAAAAAAAGACCAAAATAAAAAAAAAAAGTTAAGGGCCATTTGATAATTTTAATAAAATTTTTTTGAATATGTTCTATAAATTATAAATAACAAAGAGTTTAAAACCCTTGCTAGACTCCTGTTGAATATGATTGTTATATTAAAATAAAAAGAAATGAGATGAAAAACATGTATTTTTACTTAAAAGCCAAAGAAAAAACTCAAAATTGAGATTATAAACTTGCATTTTTTAGGAAAAAATAAACCAGTCAAACTACATTTAGAGTTTTACATCATGTTCATCTTAATAAATTACTCAAAAAAAGAAGAAAAAAAAACTACCCAATTGAATCACCAAACCCTAAGTTATAGCTTTTTAAAATTTACCCTTTACATTTACATTTTTTTTTCTTATTTCTTCTTTTAAACCATTTTTTTTCATTTTTATTATGTAAATCTTACAAAAACATATCAAAACAAATAATTATTAGCTAAAATAGTTAAATGACTGCAAAGATATAAGTCTTTAAAATTTTAAAACCTTTCAAAATTTAAAAATAAAAATAAAAAATTTAGTTCAAGTCCTATTGCTTGGCCCAATTTCAAACCAAGTTAAGTTCGAGTCAAGCCAAGCATAAGTCTATTTTTTTAAGCTAAGCCAAGCATAGAGTTGAGGTGAAACCTAACTTATTTGCAACTTTATTAATGGGTAAATCCATTTTTATGTTATCATTATATAATTTGAGACCATTGTTAACAAGTCGGACCAAGAATCGATCTCTGATCCGATCTGGTTAGTCCAAAAAATCAATCAAACAAAGAATTGGTCAAAAATCTACTAAACTTATCAAAACCAGATTGACTAAAAATCAGTTTAAACCAGTCAATATAATTTTTATTTTTAATTTTTTGAATTTTTCTCACATAATAGGATAGTTTATTTTAAATAAATTTAAAAAATTAAAAATAGAAAATACTAAAAAAAAGAGATTGAAATAAAAAAAATAAAAAAAATAATATAAAATAAATAAAAAGCACATATTTGGTTATTTTCAATGTTTCCTTTTCATTATGTCTCATTTCTTAGTAGCATTTCTCTTAAATATAAAAATATTTGACTAAAATTGTTATTGTTTGATGATAAATGAAATTTTAATACAATTTAAAAACTCTAAAAAAATTAATATTAAATACTGTTAACTTTTAATTATAAGTATTTGTTATTGTTTAATTAAAAAATAATCTCTCATATATTTTAAAACATATTAAGTTAATAATCAAATATTTAAAATTTGCTCATATTTATTTGTTATATTAAAATTTTAATATAAAAAATTTTAAAAAAATATATTTAATTATTATTAGTTCGACCATAATTTTATTACGGTTCAGCCAATAAATTGTGAATCAGTAACTTTACCAATTCAATGACCAATCCGATTTTAAAAACATTGTTTGAAATGTTACTCTTTTGTTTTTAGATTTGATTAAGTGATGTACATAAAATGTTGAGTAAATTATGTAAAATTTATTTAGATTTAGTTAAATTATGTTTACTATATTTTTATTTTTAAAATTTTACTAAATTCCCTTATATTTATATATATATTATAAAAACTTTTCCTTTAATTGATTTTGTTTAAATAAAAAAAGCTAACTTTCTGTGCAATATGGATTGTAATTTTATCATTACTACGACAATATTGAAAGCTAAATTGATATTACATCTTAAGATGTGACTATAATATTATTTTTAATATGATAGTAAAAATAATTAAGTAATTTTATTTTTGAAAGAAATACATATTATATATAAAGTTAATATTATTAATAGAAAATAAATTAAAAAAAAAACTTTGATGTAATTTTTCAAAGCAAGAAAAGTATTATATAGGATGTAATTTTTGAAATAAGAGAAATATTATGTATAATTTAGCCAAAACTTAAAAAAATTCAGTATAATTTACTCAAATTTTTACGGGTTAACATATAACAGCTTTGTGTGCTAACATAATTAAAACTTTATGCAATAATTTCTCGTCAACATGGATTCTCACGAGCATTTTTTACTTTTAACAGAAGTGATATTAAACCAAATCTGAAGTGTTTAAATAATGATGGGTTAGATGGCATCTTACCTAAATTTTTATTATTACCGAACACCATAACAGTGTGACCAGTTAGCAATTAATGTTGTAATGCAATAAATTTTAGGTTCAAATTTCAACTCCATAATATATGAAAAAAGAAAAAAAGAAATTGAGGTGGAGAGTTAAATGGCATAGTGGCAACATTTTTTGACACTTACATATTGAACTAAAATATAATAATGTCTTTTGAGGTAATCTTCTGAGTTGAAGTTTGCCTCTGTAATCCCAAACATTTTATTGGTATTTGACGATAGTTTTGAAATAACTTATTGGAGTACTATCATTTTCCGTGATAATGGAAGTATACATATACGCAGGACCAGCAATATATACCATCTTGCGCTTGGATTGCAACATCTTGATCAGTATGGAAGGATAGAAATGTAAAAGAAGCATCTGAATCCGATAATGGACAAGATGACAAAAGAGAAGGCACTTTCTGAGGAGGACATAAGTACAAAAATAAAAAGAGTTTGGATCTTTTTTTTGGTTCCTTTATTCTTTATTAATTTCAAATGGAGATAGATACTGGGTGTTAAAATTCATCACTCAAGTAAATTCTTTATATTCAAATGAGACTCAACACTTAAATTAGTCCCACATATTTTGTATTTATTTTTTTTAAATTGATAAAAAAAATACAAAGAAAGAAAATGGAGGGAATCAAAACTTAAGTGAACTCCACATATTTTATATTTATCTCTTTTTACAATTAATAAAAAATAAAACGAATTGGAAATTATCCAAACTATAAGAAAAAGGGAACCAAATTTTCGAAGTTGAGAAAATGTGAAGAAATGGAACAGAAGTTGGATTGGACCCAAAACTGTACAAGCGGGCCTAGACCCTGTTTGTGCGAACAGAACCAGTGGCACCTCAAAGCCTCAACTCAAGCACTTATGGCTTCACGTGACTCACTGTTTTTCCTCTTTCACATGAGCGACTTTGGACGATATCTTTTGAGTCTCAAACTTTTTTTTTTTGGGTGCCACACCATGATATCTCATCAATCACAAAGGCAAATTCACAAATCCACCTTTCAATGACTGAATTAAAAGTTATTACAATTTTAAACGTATCAAGGGATTACCATAATATTAATAATATATATCAAACTTTGTTATGATATTTCTAGAAATGCAACCAGAAAAAATAGCATGGCGGACAAAAAATAGTGCACTGTTTATACATGCTGGTTTTTCAACGATTTTTTTAATTCTAATCGAATCGAATCTATGAATTGTTTTTTTCGAAGGGCGGCTGCCTAAAAACTCAACCCTAGCCTCCTAGGCAAATCAAAAGGTTTACTGGGTTGGATTAATTTGATTGTTTCCTTAACTCGCATTTGTTGATGTTTAGGATTTGAAGTGAGATTTGAATCCATTAGGACTTAAAAGACCCAGTACGAGGCTTCCATTAGGTGAGGTCTGGAGAATGCAAATGTACGCAATCTTATCCCTATTTTTTATAGAGAGATTGTTTTCAGTTCGAACCCATAACTTCTAAATCATACAGCGACAACTTTACTGTTGCGTCAAAACTCGTCCTCTAACCCATTAGGACTTAACATGAGAAAAAACAAAAGAAAGAAAAGGAAGAAGTTATGTGGATGACAATGAAATGTCTGATGATATCTTCTGAGAGATTACTGTCTATCTACCAAGAAACATGTAATAATGTGATACAATATTCAACAGCTAGCATAGGTTCCATGTGTGGGCTGAGATGAAAGGGTCAACTTGGAGAAGCCAACACCACACTTTCAAGTTTCAACTTCTTGTCTGCCAAATGGCCTCAAGATAATTGGCATATATATATTTTCTTGGCCCATGACAGTGGCCAGAGAGCCCAACCAGATCAGAGAAAGTTGTCTTTGGAAGCTGGGATTCTAATGGCAGGCAAAGCATTCTGATAAGGAAAACAAATAAGTGTGTGACTTTGTGGGCCACTGGCATCCGAGAGATTTGCATCTTCTACATTTAGCACATAAATACATAGTATTCATTTGAAGAGAGATAGAGAAAAAATACAAAGTGAGTGAAAGAGTAAAAATAGATCTCATATGCTTTTTCACTTCTTGTATCACATTCTTTTAATGCACAGTATATTGTTGCAAAGAATTACAATCCTCATCCTACTAGAAAGAATTGGCCTTTGTATCATTTTCAAATTAAGTTCAAGTTCATTGGTTTGGATATTGGGAACCAGTAGGGTAGGGACAGCAGATTTTAAGGTCAATTCCCTCCAGTTGGTGAGCCAGCCAAGCAGGCATTTTCCTAAACCCAAAGGGAGACACAAGGTAAAGGCGACATTAGACAAAAGCCAAGTTCCTTGGAAACTTTTCTCTCCTTTTTCCTTCCAAATTCTCAAGTTTGCTTTGGAATAAGTTTATAATCTAAACGAATCTTATTAGGCCCCCCACTTTTGTTATACCTAATTGGAGAATGATATGGCTTTTTTTTTTCTTTTTAAACAAAACTGACGTAAAAAATAATTCCGAGGACGTTCTTTGGAAGAAAAATCTGGCAAAAACTTGTTTGGGTGAAATTATTTTTAGTCTTGTTTTTCTAGGAGGTTTTGCCTGTATTCTTGTGTATATTCACTTATATTCAAATAATCACCTAACAATTATATAATATTATCAATTGAGAAGAAATATCAAATAATAGAAACATATATATATATATATATATTACACAACCCCAGGGTTATTGGAGAGGTAAAGGTAAAATAATTGGTGTATATTTAATTTGCAAACTGTGTGAAGTGACCCACAAAGAGGGTTTGAAGCAGACATATAGACAGGAGGAATTTAAAAAAGTGGCAAGGTCATATGTATCCCTCCTAATTAAGGGGAAAATTTTGTGAAAGGAAACGAGAAACACAAATGTAAGGTTAGAGTTAACTTTCTAAAACTCACTAAGAAGAAAAAAAAATATTGATTTTGGGAAGACTATAGATACCTCCAGTTTCTCTTATGCCATTTGGAGAAGTTTTTTTTTTTTTAATGTTCAAAGGTTTCATTTTGAAGAAAACCTTATTTTGGTCATAGGTTTGACGTATCGGTTATATTGTCTTTTCATCTCATTCTTATTGACATTACAATGCCAAACCTAACAGTCACTTAGGATTCCCGGAGTCATCCTAGGAATCCGAATCAAAGTCCAATCCCTTTCTGTCCTAATGGCATTGCCTGGGGTAACCTTCTTCCTTTTCGACCAATTACTATGGCTGAATGCTATTTGTTTACTTGGGACTACTTCAAGTGTTAAAGTTAGCAATCAAATCATCATACTGTTAAATTTAGTAGCATACATTTCTCTCAAGAATTAAAATAATATTATTTTTGTTGTTTTTTTTTTTAAGTACATGAAGGAACAAGAAATTGTTTTTATTCCTAATCTCTGATAAAAACTTGCCATTCCTAGTCTCCGACAAAAATAAAGAAACTATTATTCATTGGAGGTGTTTGCATACCTTATGGGGTAGAGTTCAATGAAACGTCTAAAGAATACAGATATTAGGGATCAAATATTGGAGGGTTTTGACTTTTGAGAATCTCATCGTTAATAGAAAGATTAAGCAAGGCGATCCAAATGCTTAGCATCCATTAATTTGAAATATGGAATTCTTCCAACTCAAGTTATAATATCAGGTGCCATTATATCCATTAAGCCAAGACGTTCCTAATGAAGGTATACTATTACATGATGGTACTGCAAACATTAAAAAGCGTAGCTTCTGCTGATTTCTTGTAAGAATACGTTTGACCCGTTGCTGGTTTTGGAAGAAATCTAGAGTGAGCATTCATGAGCTATTCAAGTGTTGTATTTTAATGAATGGCAAAAGGAAGCAAGTGGAGTCATTTACCCATTTTAAGTTGTAAATATATTTCTGACCAATCTTTTCTGTACTTCAAATATATCAGTTCTACATAATGTTTTAAAAAATTATACTGAACATTGAACCAATGTAAAGAGTAATTCATAATTTAATGGTATAAATGTGATCGAATTGCAATTGAATTATTTTTATAAATATATAAAAAAGTATAAATATGTAATATTTGATAATTAAATTAATATATATTATAAAATAATATTTAAAATAAATATAAATATTTTAAAATATAAAAGAATAATTAAAACATTTTACATACAATGATAAATTCATGTGAAATTTGTCTTTTTTGACCTATTCAATACTAAATTGACCAAGTTTTATTGGTTTAATTAATTCTTGACCTTTTTTTTTTGAGTCAATTTTAAAGGTCAATTGAACCAGTTTTAAGACCAATTTATCAGTTTTTCAATTTGATTAGCTGATTTAATCTAATTTTCATAACCATAGTCTTAGATGAATTCGAAGATTTTCTTTCAATTGATAACGTCACAATTAACAAAATAAGATACTGTTACATTATGAATGTCATAAAATTTTTCACGTATTTATGAGATGTATACGGACATATGGCACTTTCAAGTATTTTAATGTGGGTAAGCCTAAACTTTGACCAAGGATTTCATATGATATAGAATAAATTACACTCCTTTTTCTTTAATAAATGTTCAAATTATATGATACTCCTTATTATTTTAAAAATTTACACTCTCCTCACCCAAATCAAAATATTCACTACACTGACCTTTCCATGAGCTATAATTACATTTATTTTGACCGAAATACTATTATTTATATAATTAAAAAAATTAAATATGTATTTGATTAATATAAAAATAGTTAATTTTCTAAAATTAAATTAAATTAATAGAAAAGAGAAACTATATAATTTAAACATGTCTCTAAAAAAGTTCAGATAGATATTTTTTCAAATTTAGACCATTTAAATTTGATTTGGACATTCTAAATTTGATATTTATTTTTTAATTTAAATTATCATTTATTAAGTTATCAATCAGAAAATTACTTTTATTATGCATCCTATATCCTTTCTAATTAAAAAAAATATTAAAGTGTAAAACATTAAGCATATCAAATATAGGATGAGTAGGGGGAGGATGAATAAGGGATTCAATTTTCTCTCTAAAATAATTTAGTCATAAAGAGATCTAATTATATCCACGAACCCCTTGTGTAGCACTCACACCCTTATGTCATTCTCTTCCCACATCAAAGACTCATCAACATGAAAAAATCTGCACTCTTACTCTATAACATAGTGGACCACAGTTAAAGCAGGCAGCTTTAGCTGATGCTGGAGTTCCCCAGAACAAGCAAAGCATCCTGGAACTGACTTGTAATAGGTAAGCATGGATATTCCTTAAGAAACAAGCTGTGCACAAAAGCATATATATCCAGCTAGTGTGCTCTTGAAACATCAAAACCCCTAGAGTCATAGCATACATTTATGAATTAAAGGTTCAACCAAGCATGCACGTTTCTCCATATTTGCCCCAAGTAATAATCAAACACCCCAAGCATGCACATTAAAGCTGACCCATAAAGTTAGCTGGTTTGCGAGTTACAATATATCATTATATGACATTATTTATATTCATTTAATTCTTTTATTATAATTTATTTAATTGATTGGATTTGAAATGCAGCAATTTGTATAGATTCTGGGGATATCTTAATGATTCAGAGACAAATATTGTATCCCGTTGGTACGTAGATGGTCTCTTGTAGATTTATGTACGTATCTTTTTTCTTCAAGCTCAGGTGCCCCATGTTCTCCTTCGTACATACATTCTGATTATAGGAGAAGAGGGAGGAAGATATAATATCAGATCAGGCTTCCTGTCTTTTTTATAACCCACGTTTGGATTTCATTTTTCCATTTTTTCCCCTCTATATATATATATATATATATATAGACAAAAAAAATACTAAAATTAGTCCAAAATTATATAAAGCGATAAAACAAAATCTGTAGAACAGCCCCTTTTACTTCCTATGTCGGGACTCCATTACTGCTACCCATCAGGTTCTGGTTTCGACCTTCTTCTGCATGCATGATAGATTAAAATATAAATAAAGTTATAAATTACTGCTTTTTATAGACTTAATAAAGTTCAGCTCTTCATATATTTTCTGCTTCTCCAATAAAAAAAATTAAAAATTTAATCATTTGATACTTGGTATAAAAATTATATGCTTACCTACAAAAATAATATAATTGTCATATTTTTATTGAAAAGTTATGTAGTTATATTTTAATTAAGAAGCTAATAACAAAGATATAAAAGGGCGGATATAAATTTTTCTTTTCTATATCACCTAGATTCCGTAGCCTTATATATATATATGCAAGGATAATGATGGAAGAGAGATTGAAAAATACCATATAATAGAAGATCTAATTAAACAAATAAAGTTAACATAAGAGAAGGTAGGAGAGAAAATTAAGGTTCTGAAAAATAAAAATGCATGATACGCCAAAAACGTTAGGACGAAGGCTTCCAATTCAGTTCGTGGGAGTAGTTACCTGGAAGAAGTGAAAGATCCAGAGACAAGTAAAGATGCAAGGAAAGACATGAAAAACGGAAAATGCAGCTGAGAACACATTCATGGTACCGACAAAATTCCTGCTTCCAAGTTCCAAAACTGTGCTAGGATATGGCGTATAGACAAATTAACAAAACTAAAGATCGTCTATTGTTAGCTTCGTCACCATGAACTCGAGTTAAAAACCAAATCTTTATCTGTTAGCTGATATCATGTTTACTCGAAAGTGTTCCAAATAAAGTATTATTCACCCTCGTCACCGTTTACTATTGGCAAGCAAGTAGCAACCATTCTTAATATTATAAGATGTCTAGCATAACTGATCATCTCAAAGACTCATTTTGGCTTATGGAAATGAAATTAAATTAGTTCACCAACAAAATAATCTACTCTGATCCGGGTGGAACTTTACGTAAATACCCCAAAGTAATTCAAACACTAACACAGCCAAAAGATTAAAGCCCCACCCTTAATTTTCCGCAGTAAGAAATGAGTAGAAAAAGAAGAAAGAAACCCTAAGATAGTAGGCATCTCACACAGTCAGCAACTGAGCAATTTCCCAACTTCTAACTTGACGCAATATACGTAGTGACTTTCAGAAAATTGAGAATATTCTAGGGCTTCTTACCCAGAGTGTTCTTGTTGTTGTGCATCCAAACCTTCAGAACCTGACGCTTCACGCCGGTTTCGTTACAGAATTGCTGGACCACCGCCTCATCCTGCTTCTGAATCCGCCACCCCAATCTCTCCGCTAATCCCAGCATTTTATCCTTCTGCTCCTGCGTGAACTTCGTCCTGAACCTCTTCTTCGACCCTCCTCCTCCACTTGGGTTCGAAACGTCGTCGTCCTGATCGTCTCTCGTGCTCTGGGTCCCGCCGCCCCCTCCCGACGTCGACGGCAACGCCAGCGTCGTCGGCACTCCCCTCTGCTGTCCCGCCAAGTGTAAGTACCCCGCCGGCGCCCGATAATATGCCGCCGAGAACTGCGGCGGCTGGTGGTGGATGTGGGGGGTCAACAAATAAGGTTCGGTCTCTTTGCGGTGGAAATTACGGTGGCAGTTACAGGCGGCACATTTGAGAGCGTCGAGTGTGCCTTCGGCTCCGGCCGCCATGAACTCTCCACATCCATCCAGCGCGTGTCCGCCAATACTCACCGCGTGGTTCTTCAAGCACTCCCTGTACCTTCCCTTGCTATTATTATTATTATTATGATTCCTTGAAGGCTGAGGCAACATCATAGCTTCTCCTGCACCTCCACAACTCGGCATTTTCACTCGCGGAGATATCCCCAACGACTCCATACCCAGCTCGTCCTCTTGCTCTTCTTGATCCTCAAAATCCATTTCTCCTACCACAAAATTAACTATTCCCCAATGGGTATTGGGTAATTAAGGCTAAGAAGCAATTCCGGGAGAGAAAAGAGAATGAATTTTCAATATCTGCAGAAATAACCAATTAGAGACTTGTGTTCATATACTTGTTGCCCTTCTCTGATATCTCATCACTAATTTTTTCTCGACGAATCTCACCTTCCACCGGATATATCCGGTTACGGGTTACTTACACTGGTTTTTTCACCCATTGCCCTGCAATACGTAAAGGTCTAACCCTGCGTATTTTTACTGAACGGTGAAAACTTTCACTGCGCATGTACAGTAGTACAGTTGTACTCTGTTCTGGTTGCAGCAGGAGGTTGAGCTGGAGACGAATAAGAAAAAGGGAGAAAAAGAGGTAGGAGGAATCCGAACAAAAGAAAATGCCCACGCGCTTAAGCAAACGCCAATCATGAACACTGAAACCCTGCGTGTCATTGTGTATTTGTGTCACGCATTCCCGTACCTGAAACGACCTGACGTTGGATGGGACTCGTAGTAAAAAGGGTGGGACAGAGGTGGCGCGTGGAGTGGCGCGTTGATAAAGGGTCAGAAGGTCGGTGGGTGAGTTTGTTCCCACATCGGACGTAACAAGTGGGGAACGACGAGAATGTGTGGTGGCAGGGCCCTGCTTGTAGTTATATGAGCGTTCAGAGTGGAGAGAGAATGTGTGCGGGGAGAGAGTGCAGGAAAAAGGGCTCAGAAAATACAGCAAAAATATATAAATTATTAATTATTATTTAACATTCAAGACTAAATTAAATTACAAGATTTTGACTTAAAACGGTAATATTATATGAAAATTTATAAATTATAATAATACTTGTTACTTAATTACTTATTACTAATAAGTACAAAAAGATGAACTTAGACTAAAAAAACACAGGACATGGAAAAAAAAAATCCCCCTTTCATTTGTTCAATAAAATATTGAATTCAGTTGTCTATGTATTCGATAATTATGTGATGCATTATAACCCGAGAAGTGGATAAGATAATTTGTAATAGTACTTCCGCCATCTGCAGTGGAGGTATTTTATTATTAAATACATATTTTAGTTTCTAAAAAAATGCTTTCTTATATTTTAATTTTTCAATTTATTTTTTTAGATGTACATGCATATTAAGTTAGTATCTTAAGATAAAATAAATATATAATTTGATCCAATATAAGAATTATTGCATAATAATTTATAAATTTTAAGAGATTAACTAAATAAATAAATAAATTCAAAAATTAAAGAGTTAAGAAATATTATTTTTAAAATTTGAATTTCCATGCCTCTCCCCATTTTGTCTCGCTAAAATTACAAACCCTGTTCTCACCTCACAAGTGTGATAAATCTAGATATGTTCATAGCTTCAGTGACCCATAAAATGAAATGCAGTTAATCAATTATCGATGGGATTTGTGAATTCGTTTATTTTTATTGGCATTAAAATTAAAGGAGCTCTCTTTTTTTTTGGGTTTGGGGTGCGTGTTGTTTTCGGATATGGAAGTGATGGTATAGCAGTCTAATCAGATCAAAATCTGGAAATGGCCCTAATAATGGATGCAAAAAGGGGCTCCATCCCTTCATTATTCATGAAGAGCAACTTAGGACCCCTGCCCTTGGATGCGGATCCTCGAAATCTAAGGGTTGTAATTTAACTGTTTTTATTTTAAAATCGGGTCATTAATTAGTATTTATTTACCATAAACAGAAATAAATATAAAGGTGAATTAATTTTTTTTGCAGATATTTCCGAATATATAGTCTTTTTTGCCTTTAAAAATATACACAAAATTTTTTTGAAATTAAATATTAACTAAAATATCTTCAAAAATAATATTAAATTTATATTAAATATAAATAATTAAAAACATATAATTTTAATTTTTAGCTCAATATAATTTATTCTATAATTTTATTAAATTTATGGCTCTATGCTTAAATTTATTAATATATATATATATATATATAGTAAATATAATATTATTAATTATTATCTTTAAATTAGTTAATCGTAAATATTTTATAATTTGATCAAATACATTTAATACTTATAATACTATAAAATAATAAATATAAGAGTATTAGAATTAAAATATGTGTAATTATTATTTATTTTTGTTATAAAATAATAAATATAATGTATTTCTTATTTTAGATAAAATTACATGTTTTAAAATAAAATAAAATAATTTAAAATCTCTGACAAAAATTATATATTCTAGAAATATAATGAGTTTTGGAGGCATTGAGGTGAGAAAAGGTCGTCAAAAGGACAGGTAACATGAAGTTGTGTCCCCTATCACCTCAAGGCTCAATATCACAGTGTCATTTAACTGCGTTCATTGTCGTTTCTTATAGTTGCCCAACAAAATAAGCAGCAGCAAGCGAGCAAAGCACAGAGACTTTAGCCAAAACAAGCAAAAATAGGACGCGTGTGACAGTAACACGAGGTGACCAGCGAGTATGTATCCCGTGCAGTTACATTTTTTTTTTTTTGCAATTGTGTTGTTAGTAGAGAAATAGATGGATGAGTGAGTTTAATTTAAAATTAAAAAAAATTAAAATTCACTTTATTTATCTGCTAATAATATAACTATAGAGAAAATGCAACTGCAGATGATTCATATTCGGTAACTTACTCCTAAATTCTAATCTTTTTGCCAGACCCCAAATTGCCTAATCCAATACTACTAGAATCTTCTATGTGCCGTTTTTAGGTTAGGTACACATAACCTTTGATTATATCAATATGCTTTAAAGAATAGTTAAAATATATTTTGTTTTAAAAATATCATTTAATTCTTTTGATATTTGATTTATATTGTAAGAGTTTTTTTAAATTTTATTTTATGTTAATAACATCAACTTTCTGTACATTTTAAAAACAAAATTACTTAATTATCTTTATTGTCATATTAAAAAATTAGTCTCATATTAGACCTTAAAATTAACTTAATAACTTTTATTATTATATTAAAAATAAAATAATATTTTCATATTGTGTAGAAAGTTAATAAAAAATAAATAACAAAGAAAACTTCTACAATATATATCAAATATCAAGAAAGTCAGATCATATTTTTAAAATATATAGAGTATCACGTATAATTTAACTAAATTTCAAAAGATGTTATTATAATTTATTCTTATCCTTTTGAACAAACGCCATCCATTATGCATGCATACATCAATTTATTCTTATCCTTTTGAACAAACATCATCCATTATGCATACATACATCCCCATCCAGTAAATGAATTTCAATATATTGTGGATTGCATATTAATTTTTAGCTAAACAAATTAATGATTTAGTCCTTAAAAGATTTTTTCTTAAAAGAAGAAAATAGTCTTTTAAAAATAAAATCTTTGAATTTAGTATCTAAAATATCAAATTTCTTTCAATTTGGTGCTCTTAAGATAGGGCCTTTCGATATGGTCTTGAAACATTTTACCTCAATCAAAAATGTTCCTTTATTAGACAAAAACAAAGTCTCACATGATTGTTTACTAATAATATAAGCTTGCTTAATGTCTTCAACCCTCAAAATGACATTGCTTTTGTGTTATAGATAGATTTTAGCGCATTAGAGAGACATGAGTGCACATCGGAGGACCATTTTGATTGTGAAAATATTTAAGAGACTAAATTAAGAAGATTTGTTTTGGGAGGACCAAATTGAGAGGAAAATGATCTTTCAATAATTAAATTAAAAGAATTTATATTTAGAGGATCAAATTAAAAGAAAATTGATCTTCTAGGGACTAAATTGAATGTTATATCTTTAAAGGATCAAATTAAGATGGGAATGATCTATCAAAGCTTTTCTTAACCAATTGGTGTTCAAGAATCATCATTTCAATAGGACACATGTTAGGTCAAAGTTTTTTAGTAGATTAATGTTAGCATTGACAATGTCAAGAACGATGCTGATCAAGACAAGAGAAAAGTCTTGCCAAGGGCACTTTCCAAGTCTATGTCCTTTTTTTCTCAGTGGCTAGTGGTCTCAAACTTGGAGAAAAAGTTTTTTAAGACCCCTAGGACATTTTCCAAGCCTGCATTCTTTTTAGGCAATTGGTGCTCACCCAAGAAAATTTAAAAAAAGTTTTCTTATGCCCCCAAGATGATCACATGAACCCTAACCATCAAAGGCTATCTCTTAAGCCAATTCATCATAAGATCAAAATGATCACTTACTCAACTCAATTAGAGAACTATAATCAATTGATGCTCTCATGAAAATTTGAAAAATAAGTTTTCATGATGTAAAGACACTTCCAAGAGAGGGTGGACCCAAGAGAGATTTTATGAAAAACTAAAAAAAAAAAAAGGAGTTCATATTACTTATATTCAAATAATTCAAAATATGTATAATGATATTATAACTATTATAAGAACAAAATGTGGACATACAAAATTTTTTTTTATAATTATTAGTCTGCATTAGAGGTCAATTTTGAGTCATTATTTTTTTATTTTAGTCTTGGACATATTCACTGAACATATCCAAGAACCAATGCTACTATGCATGTTTTTTACAGATAATATAATCCTAGTTAGAGAATCAAGAGATGAAATGAATAAGAAGTTAGAGATGTGGAGATTAGTTTTGAAAGCACATGAATTTTGTTTAAGTAGAAGTAAAATAGAATATATGGAATATAAGTTTAGTATGAAATACACTAATTCTAGTGTAAAAGTAAAAATTAGAGAATATACCATACTACAAGTCATATAATTTAAGTATCTTAAATCCATTATACAACATAACAAAGAAAATAGAGAAAGATGTAAAATATAATATTCAAGCGAGGTGGATGAAATTGAGAAGTGTTTCGCGCGTTATTTGTGAAAGAAAAGTTTCACTCAAACTTAGAGGTAAATTTTACCAAACAATTATAAGATCTGTAATATTATATGAAACTGAATGTTAAGTAATAAAAATTTAATAAGAGAATAAGTTCAATGTTGTAAAAATGAGAATATTGTGTTAGATGAGTGGATATACTAAACAAAATAAAATTAGAAATGAATGTATTAGAAAGAAAAATGAAGGTCACACCTATTATGAAAAAATATATAGAATCGTGACTTAGATGGTTTGAATATGTATAAAGAAGACTTATAGAAACTTTAATTAGAAGAATAAATTAGATGGAGAGTAGTCTGATAGTTAAAGGTAAAAAAAGACTAGAAAAAACTATAGGAGCAACCATTAATAAGGATTTGAATTTAAATGATTTATCTAAAAATATGATTTACGATAATATCTTATAATGTTGATTAATCTATGTAATCAACATCACTTAATGAGAAAAAAGTTTTATTATTACTGTTGTTATAGAGACATTTCCTAGGATTTATGTGGCCTAAACCAAAATTCTAATATGAGGCTCTATATATTTATTTAATAAAATTAATAATTTTTTATTTAAATTTTATTTTTTAGCTTTTTGAAAGGTAAAGTTATTGATTAATTTTTTATAATCAATTTCTTTTAACATTTTTAATTGATAATATAACTAATCCATTTAATCTTTCTTGAGACATTGTTGATTTTAAGTAAGATTTTATTAATTTTAATTTTGAAAAACTTCTTTAAGCTAAAGTAATTGGTACAGGAATAGTTAACAAAATAAAAAAAAAATTGAAAAAGCTATTAGTCAAAGATGGATGAATCTAATCTATATTATGATACCCAAGGTCATTGAAACATCTCTACCCTCTACAAAAGCTTTGTTATTTAAAATGAGATTGAAAAAAATAAAAAAAATTGTTTTATAATAAAAGATTTGAAGGTTGAAAATGTAAATGGGAAAAAAAGGAATTATGGGATAGCAATTAGGTTGAGTTATTAATATGAGTGAGAAACAAAGAAATTTTTTAGGTAGTTAAAAAATGTTGAAGTCTTGATTTATAAGGAATTTTTTAAGTAGATTTGATATCATTAAAAATAGTATAAATTAAATTTTTATAATTATATAAATTATAAAATTAATATTATAATAATATATTATGAGAGATAGAGGACTAAAATTATCTTTGTTAGATATTTCTTTAATTTGATTGTCTACTACAACAATATTGTGGAATAATGACTAAAAGAATTTAATAGATTTCAATTGACTATTTTTTTTCAATACGAAAAAATAAAACAGTAACAAATTTTGTACAAATTTAATTGCTGAATAATATTTTTTTAAAAAAAAAACCCCTTGAATTGGCAAATAAGATAATACAATAAAAAACTAAAAAAGAACTCAAACAAAGCTACGAATAAAAAGTAGTTAATTTTTGAACCAAAATTAACTGCTTTCATTTATTTTTTTTCCTTGGTATAAGTTTTTTTTTTATTTTTCCATATAACGTTATGAAAATTAGCCATTTTGAATTGTTAGAAAATAGTCATTTGATTAAGCAAAAGTAAGATATATTAACATTCTTTAATTTCTATTTCTCTTTCACTTTATTTTCTAATTCTTTTCTCTCTTCTTATTCTTCTACAATTATGCAATTTTCAATTATCTACTATATTGCTTTCAATCTACTTTCTTACTTTCAATCTGCTTGTGATTGGAGTCATAACAGGAGCATCAAATTCATCTCACAATTTTAGTTTCTTTCAAGAGAGGTATGTATAAATATTTGCCTCATAATATTTATATGAAATATTATTTATTATTTGTTATTATTTATTATTTTTGTGATGAGGTAGTGGAAAAATATGTTATTTGATAATATTTGTAAATTAATATTAAAATAGTTTTAAATATGTATAAATAATTAGTTGACAACTTTTTTGTAAAGTAGTTTTATTATTTAATTTTTTTGTGATAATGTAGTGGAAAAGTTTTATTTGATAATATTTGTAAGATAATATTCATATTGTTTATGATACTTCTCATAATATATAAATTTTTGATAATCAAAGGTGGATGTATTATTGAATCCTGGACGTAAAGAATATATTGATGAATTTTTACAAGAGGTTGAAAAGTTTATTGCTTTTACTTATAAAAATGAATTTAGTTTAAGAAATGGAAAAATCAAATATCCATGTTTTAAACACAAAAATAGAGCATATTTTAGTACTGATAATATAAAATATGATCTTTATAAAAGGGAGTTTCAACTTGGATATTAATATTAGATATATCATAGCAAGATTGAACTATCACCAACTAACATATACATTAGAACAACATCTAACTTAATATTAATACATGAAAAGCATAATAATAACTATGAAAGAATAATCTTTCATGCGGTTAGTCTTGATTTTAATATTGGTAATTATAATAAAGTAGATTATGATGATAATATTAATTATGTTGGAGAACCACCAAATTTAAAAGCTTAAAAATTCTTTGATTTATTAAACGCATATTAGTGATAACTTTAGCTAGAATGTAGTAATCAATTTGAGTTATATATTGCTATAAAAATATTAAGTATTAAATTGGACAACAATATGTCACAATATAATTTTAATCGATTTGTAAGTTTTATAAAAGATAGTTGCTCACGTAATAATTTTGTATTCAATAAGTAGTACAAAACAAAGAAACTAGTATTAAAGCTTAGTCTATTTGCTTAAAAAATTGATGTATATGTTAATGGGTATATGTTGTATTACAAAGATAACATAGACAAGACAATATGAAATTTTATAGAGTATCTTGATAAAAAAAACTAGTTGACTAGTTGAATCCAAAGTTCTAAGAAGATTCTAGTAAAAAGAATATATTATTTATGAATTACCTTTAAATAACAAAGAATTTATGTCTTAATGAGTTCTACTGAGCTTATACAATGACATTGGAATAATAGAAAATGTGAAGGTGTACTATGTTATTCATCATATAGAAAAGCATGAAAATATTTTGATAGAGTATATCCCAATTTTGCCATAAAACTACGTAATATTGGACTTGCTTTATGCACACATGGGTTCACTCCTCACAGACAATTTGCTTTACCATATTCATGTTAGATCATGATAATTATTCCTTATAATCTCCTTCCTAAATTGTGTATAACTGCTCTTTACTTTTTTTTTTTTTTACTGCAAACATTTCTAGACTTTAAAATCCTAAGACCAAGATTGATGTATTCTTGTAGCTATTAATTGATAAGTTAAAATTATTATAAGAGAAAGAAGCATCAACCTATGACATTGTCTTTAAAAAAAAAAGAATTTTCAAATGAGAGCACAATTAGTGTAGATGATAAATGACTTTCCAACATATGGAATATTGTCAGGTTGAAATATTGCCTCAAACTTAATTTGTCCTTATTATATATATAACTCAAAAGCTTTTACCTTAAAGTATGGAAAAAGGAACTTCAAGTTTGCATCAATAGTTTTTGTCTATGAACATATCTTTAGAAGGAATAAAAATACTTTTAATAAAAATATAGTTGAAAACGATACCCTTCCCTTAACCATAGTTTAGTTAGAAATCAATCAAACTAAATTATTCAGTTGGAAATTATCATTTTTGACTATTTTTTTTTTCAAAAGATTATAATTTTATTTTTAATAAATAAATTAAAATTAATTGAATTATTTTTTATTTTATTATTTAAATTTTATTTTTAATGTTTATCGTTTAAATTTTGTTAAAATTATAATGTATTAATTAATGAATATTAAATAATTTTTTCAGCAAATTAAAAAGCTACATGATGTGACAAACTTGAGAAGAATGCAAAGATGGCATATGGCAATTGTGTTGCATTATTTAGCAACTAAATTTTTAACTAAATCAAATTGCCAACTAAGGAAAATGCAACAAATTATCTAACAAAAAATTTAGTTGGAAATATATGATTTCCAACTAAAATTGTGATTTTCTTGACTGAAGTTTTAGTTGCTATTTGCAGTCTTTGTCATGTGTTCATCCTTTTGCAACAATTCTTTTTTCTCAAATATTACCTAGGCCAATTTCCTTATCAATTCACTTATTTCTTTCTCTTTTTGCTCAAGGATATCTTACAGTGACTAGTTTTTCTCCATCAACAGTTGGTTTCCTTTTCTTAATTTAGCATTCATTTAAGTACTAAAAGCTATTACACCAGGAGTCACTAAAACTTGATAATGTATTTGCCATAAAGCTCTAAAGACTAAACAAATAAGATCTTCAGGAAAAGGAGACTAAGCCAAAAAAAAAACATTGATTAAGATTGATCTCTTGTCCTTGGTAAAACATTAAGGAAGACTTTTTAGTCTTTAATCAAAGCAAATCATGAATAAATTGTGCATTGAGTATATTCTTTCACACTATACATGAATGATGTTGTAATTCTCAAGTTTGATTGATTGTTCATTGATCATATTATGCATGAACATTATTTCATAACTCAATCAATGGCATACTACTTGGACCATATTATTGCAAGAAATGACACATCCCCTGAGACAAGAAAAAGGGGGAGAAGAGATAAAGAAAATTTAATTATAACATTACCAACATGTTAATTCACATGAATGAGTTGGAATTTGGATAAAAATTCTTCACAAGCATCTTTGAAAATTTTGATATGTAAGCAAATCAAGATGATCAAATGTTGGAAGATCTATCAGTTTTTCAATTGAATGCTTTCCAAAATAAGCTAATCATGCTCTTTGTAGGCTTTATAGCCTCCTTAACTATATTAAACTCAAGGGGCTCTTGTTACACTTTTTAACTACCAAAGTGAACTAATCTTGCCCTCTATAGGCAATATGCAATATCAAAAGACATGACTCAACAAAATCCAATACATGATTGTTCAGTCCATCTTTGCTTTGGGTTGAAAATTCTTTGAATAGCCATCAACACATCAGAATAAGTCCTTTGCCATAAAGTACTAGATGACTTAGGAAACTAGTGATAAATCACATTTCGAGTGATCACATAATTAATAAGTCCAGTGTACTAAGGATATGATTGATTTAGAAATGACACATTTGGGAACCTTCCATAAACTTTGCATGATCATCCACAAATCATTATGCAACACCATATTTTACAAGAACTCATTTATTAGCTTACAACTAGCCAACCACTATTATACAACTATTAAAAAAATTATCCACACCATCTATAAATAAGGGACTTACTCTCATTTCAAGTATGCAACTTTTACCTTATTGTTACTTTGCTAAAATGCTCCTGCAACTAATTCCCTTCAAATGAATCTCTATAGACTATTGCGTCTCCATTCCATCTTAACTTAGGCATTAAAGTCCACAATAAAGTCCTCAATTCCCTCACACACTGACCATCTATTATCTTTTAGGACCTATGAAGGCTTCACATTACAAGAGATTAACTCCTTATGGCTAGAATAATGATTGGACCTAAAACAATTTATTAGCCTAAAACAATAAAAAAAAAGGTTAGAGGCAAGTGAACTTGAAGAAGACAAAATCCAAAACGGCCTATGAATCCTTAAAAATAGTTTGGTGAGCTAGTTTTTTATATAAAAATTTATCTTTGAACATATCCAACAAATAGAGTTGGGAACGATCCAAAATAACCTAAAAGATTTGCAATAAAAGGAATTACTAGAAAATGTTATGCCTACAAGAGGTCTATCTCAATGAAGAAAAGGAACTACCTGCTAAGCCATATATGTGAAGTGGATAATTTTTCTATAGACTTTTTATTGGTCATTTATAGGTCAAGGTAAGGAAAATAATTAAGTTGTTTGTTAGGTGTCTCTTTTGTGTTGTTATCTTTGCTTTTCATCTTTATTTTTCCCTTTTTTTTTAATTAATAGCTAAAGTTCTTTTTAAATTTTTTTATAAAAAATGCAAATACTCCTTTCACATTTAGGTCATTCATAAACACTTCCTTAACTTTTAAAACTAGAAAATACCTCTTAAATCATCATCTTTAGATCCTTTTGTCTAATTCTAGTTAATTTAGACTTTTTTATTTGTCACATGGCACACTCTCATTAGTCTACAGTGTAAATCTTATCAAGTTTCACACCAAGTCATTTTCACCACATCTGAAAAAAAAAAAAACCTAAGAATCCAACATTTTCTACTAACTCGAAAGCCAAAGGATACTCTCGAGATCTAGAACTTTAGTTATAGATAGTGGGAGCATGATATGTGACAAATGAAGAATTTGAATCTTAGACAATGATATGTTAATGGGAAACAAGATAGAAAAACTTAAATCTTGAAGGTTGACAGCTTAGTGGAATAGTTTGTAATTTTGAAAGTTGAGAAAAAAGTTTGCAAATGATAAAAAATGGAAGGGGGCATTTGCATTTAGTTACTCCCATTCTTATAAATTTAAAGAGATTTCATTCTCTTCTCATTGTTTAATGAAGGTCAAAATCCTATTTTGGTCTTTAAAATGAAGGACTTTTTCAAATAAATCCCAAAGTTTTGAAAACATTCCAAATAAAATTCCTTTAGCTAACATTATTAATTACCCTTGTCATTAAGTATGATAGTAATTGGCTTCCTAATCATATCTTCTTCTTCCTCTCTCTCTCTTTTAATTCTCTTTCTTTCTTTCCCCCTCCACACCTTGCTTCAACCTCACAACCCACTTCAACTTGGCTATCAAGTTGGCCCAATGATGGTCCCTTAAGATTTAAGATTGAGAGAAAGATTAATTTTACACTTTGATCTATCATTAACTAGAGCACTAATTAAATTGGTTATGATGGCTTAAGGATGAATCAATTTAGAGATTTTATTATGAAATTAGGGTCAAAGATAGGCCTATTTGGAGATTTCACCATAGGAAACATCTTTATTTTTTTCATATTCTAAGTTTAATACTCGCAAAAAAAATAAAGAAGAAAAAAAACACTTATCGATCATTTTATCTACATTTAGCAGCAATTTTTGATCGCCACTAAATGATACAGTAGTGGTTGACTAGTTGCTATTGTTACAATCATGGGTATTTACTTAAAAATAGTTATTATTCGACCACAAGAGTAATTGTTACTAATTGCCATTAATTTTTTTGTGGCGGTTGCAACCGCCGGTAATTAATGATGATGAACGAAAGGTTTATTTATTGATTTCGCAGCAGTTTTTGACTGCTGCTAAGTGAACATGTTTGTTTGCGTTGGAATTTGCTCACCTTTGATGCGGCAGTTGGGGCAATTAATTTTTCTTTTTTAATATAAATTTATATTAGTTATAAACTTGGTTATACATTATAACAATCTTTTTTTTTAAATTATCAAATATTGTTAAAATACTAAAACTAATTATGAGAAAAAACAATTCATACCTTCATTGAAACAAAAATTGTTAGTGCTCTAAAATCTTAATTATAAATTGATAAATTGTTTTTGCATAATGTTGTTTAGTCAAACTTTTCAAAATGCAAAAAAAAATTACAAATTTAAATAAATCCTTAACTATTAGGAGAATGACTTGGAAAAGATGAAAGGCATGGGTCACCTATATCTTCTTGAAAAAAAAAATGATAATAAAATTAGCTATTAATACCTTAACAATTAACCACTCAATATATATATATATATATATCACAACAACCCCTATACCATCTTTCGTTTCTCCTATTTTAACAACCCCACTCACCATAAATACTGCAGCACATTTCCTTCTCGACAACCCATTTTATATTATAAATTATACTCACCCTTATTTTCTTTTTCTCTTTAATCTTTATATCCCTTGCAACATTAATGACCAGAAGGCCTTCTACACACACACACACACATATTAGTACAGAGTTAAAATATCGTTGTCAAATGAAATACTCCCTCTGGTCTTATTTATTAGAAACAAAAAACTGTTTCACTGGTATTAAGAAAAACAGTTAATATTAGTTTAACTCATTAATTAGGTTCAAATTTGATAATTTTTTTTCTATTTTACCCATCTTTATTTTGCATAGGAAAACGTTATGCATTGTTAAGTGTATTAGATGTAACAATAAATGAAAGGTAAAAAAAAAAATTATTATTTAGTGAAATAAAAAAATATACCATGTTTCTTATATTTTGGAACCAAAAAAATCTCTTTAAATTTTCTTATAAACAGGATCGGAGGGAGTATAACTACTACTAATTAAATGCAATTATTAGCGATTTTATGATCGTCAATAAACTTATAATTTTTGACGGTTATAAAAAATCGCCAAAAAATGACGGTTGCTAAATGTAACATTTTTTTATAGCGGCTCCATTTTTGTTTTCAAGATCAATTTCAACGTTTACAACCACGCGCGTCTTCATGTGGGTCTGCAAACTTCGTTTACAATAGCAACTAACAACCACTAAGCCACATATAAACTTCTTTATTTGGTTTTTATTTAAATTTTTGGCCAAAATGCGAACAATTCCCTCAACTTAATTAGAGGGAAGTGGAATTTACTCTCTTCCATTTTAAAAATTGACCATAAACTTACCACAAGTTTCATTTTATGTAACGTAACCGATCTTTTAAACTTTCCGTTCAAAAACTTACTTCTGCTTGTTTATATAAACCGAAAGAACCTAAATCAACATATATATATATATATATATATAACTTGTCATCTCATGTGGCAAAAATACTTTTGTTGTCATTTTCTTTTATATCTTTTTTTTTGGTAGAAATTCTTAAGCCCATCCTAAGCTCCATTTTTGTTTTCACAACTCCCAAATGCCATGAAACCAGCCCCATTTTTATTTATCCAAATTGAATAGGGGCGATTCTTGAGTCAAAATTATATCTACAGAGATAGGGCCAACAGGATCGCTTAGGCTATGTATGGTTCAACCGAAGGGAGGGGAGGGGAGAGATTTTAATGATATATTATTTGGTTCAGGAGGGGAAGGAAAAGAAAATAATAATATATAGACTATTTTACTCTTATATGTTTTAAAAGTAATGATAATACAATTAATTATTTTTAAAAATTTAATATTTTTATCATCAAATTAAACAAATATTAAAAATTTTTTATAATTATAATTATTTAAAAAAAATTATAAATAAATAAAACTAACTAAATAATTAAACAAATAAATATAAAGATATTTTAGTCTAAAAATTTTATTAAAGCAACTTCCCCTCTCAATCCCTCCAAATTTAAGGGAGGGAGAGAGGGGGAGGAAAAAAAAAATTTTACCTTTCAAAAATATACATATCAAATAAGGAGAGGGCTACTTTTCCCTCGAATCAAAGGGTTATAGACTCAATCCATCATCGTATGTTCAGACATAGGTAGATCAAGATCCTCTCCTATTATAATGTAAGAGAAAGAAAGAGGAGAAATGTAGATCCTATCCCCTTTTCCTTTCTTTCTTAATGTACAAGTACAATAGCTAGGAGGAGCCAAATCCATGGTTACATATACAGATGTAATCTTAAATTGTCGTGTGTACTTGCAGGGGTTGAACCTAAGAAATTTTCTTGAACGAAGAGCCAACAAAATGATAACATTAACGGAACAGGGGAGTGAATAATCTCACGGCAAAACGGAACGGACGAGAAAAAAGTAATCTCCGTTCAGGTTAAGATTACATATAAGAGAGAGGAGATTGCGGGGAAAAGGGTAGTGGATGGTGACAAGACGAGAATAGAGTGGGACGACCTTCATTTCCATTCCTATAATCTTTGGCAGCTTTTCTCTCTCAAGTGGCCCCCACAGCCACCAGCTTGCTTCTCGCATAACCATCACAGATTACACCCACCAACTATATTCTACAAAAAACTACCATATCCTTTGTTAGCTTTTGCTTGTTTCTTGTTCATGTTCTGCACTAGTTACCTCATTTATATATGTATTCCCCTTAGCTTCATCAGAATCATCACATCAGATTCTACTGCTTTCTGCTTATAAATGTACGCAAGCACATGTCATGCGCATGCATACGTCTTCTTCCTCTTTCTTTTTTCTCTCAGTGAATCTTTTTCACAAATTTGGGTTTTGTATCTGCAGATGGATAAAAGAAAAAACCCTACAAATTTTAGAACAGTGAAATGGGTCTGATTTGGTCATATATATCAGAGAAGAGAACTATAATATCAGGACCACTTTTGTTGTAGAAAATGGGTTACGTTTGCAAACAATCAGTAAATAAATCAAGGGTGTGCCTGCTTGCCTAACGGTATGCCAATATCTTCCACCACCACCGCCACCACTGGTTTAGTGCGTATTTAGAATCCCATTTTAAAATTATGTTTGTGTAAAAGTAACAAATTACTACTTTTTTACAAATATGATTTTGAGCTTTGCAAATGTAAAACCAATCACATCATTAGTTGGTTGACGCTTGGCATCAGGATAAGGGCTGCTTCCTTTCAACTCTACTATTACTATATATTTATCATTACTTTTGTGTAGCATTATTCCCTCTTTCTCATTACGTACGTTTTAAAGTTTTACTTGTGACAATTTTTCTCAGTTCTCAAAACGCTTACAAAGGGACTGCGAAAAGAAGCCTTGGAAAATTACCTCACGAGAAATTGGACCAAGCAGAGATTGAGAGAGATAGTGGACAAGAAAATACCATATTGTAAAAATGAGCTATACGAATGTTGTTGGCACGTGGGAGCTGGCAAAAGGCTCAAGGAAGGGAAAGGCGATAGGGGTTACGTGGGATTGATATATTTCTAGGTACTAGCTAGTAGTGGTTAGATGATCATTTATCAGGGAATGATGATGAACCATCGTGGCCCTCTCTCTCTCTCTCTATATATATATATATCTCTTGCTGTTGTTACTTTGTTCTAGTAAGCTATATTTGGGGCGACAATGTTAAATGGTTGCTCCACTACCATCCATATTTACATCTAAATAGAAGATATTCCCTTCGCTCACTATTCACCAGTTCTTGCGTGCTGTCCAAAACCAAAGCCTTATCCATCCCTCAATGCATCATCATCATCATCGCGTATAAACTTATGACAATTGCATCATAATGTCCCTATAACTCTATATATTTACTCCTCTTAGATTCCATAATTTATCTTGTTCTCTTTCCTCTCACGACATACATAATTCATACATATTTTATCTCCCTCCGTTAATTAGCCATTGCACACCTCGCTTACCTTGGGAAAAATATAAAACAAAGGTTAAATTGTATGGTTGCTCGCCACACTGTTTTAATGTGGTTCTTAGTTTAAAATTTTGAAATTAGGTTTTATAATTTTAAAACTTTTTAATTTATATTTTATTTTTAAATTTTTATGAATGTGTTATTAAATTTTGTTGACATATTTAATTATGTGTCATATTGACATTTTTTTATATGTATGATTCAAATTTACTCATCCAAATTACTTAGTATAGGTTATATTACATGAATTAATTTTATTTCATTAATTACCTACATTTATCTTTTTTATTTATATATAAATCATACATATTTAAAGTGTTAAGATAATATATAATTAAGAGGTTAACAAAATTTAACAGTAAAGACTATTAAAATTTTTTAAAATTATAAAGACTAAATTATAAAACTTTAAATTATAAAAAATATATTAAAATTTTAATAAAATTATAGAGACTAATAATTAAAATAATTTAGCCCCTAAATTAAAATAGATCGTCTGGTCTTTTCTCTTTCTCTTCTTCTTCACCCAGAAGCGTTTTAATCGTCTCCAGTTTCAATTAATTATTCGGAGGATTGAAATAAATGTTTTGACTTTGACTACCACCAGTGCTTGTTGTCTATAAAGTATATCAGGCGGCAGGCGCAGAAAGTGTCCACCATTGAGAGTTTCGTGTTTTTGTGGTGACTTATAACAACTAGTGAATTTTTTTTAACCGATTTATTAGTATTAGATAAAGTTTATTATGTATATATTATTAATTTTTTTAATAAAAATATGACATATAACTATTTTTTTAAATTTAATTATATAATGTTGAAATGTGAAAATCATCTAATACTTATAAATATTTTTATTGAAGAACTGCAAAAATTATAATTAAGTTTTGTCCAAAATAGCACTACACACAATTCAGGAAAATAGCAAATGATACTGTCAAACGATGGGTCAAGATTCAAGGTTGATAGTAAAGCCCATATGATTTTCGAGCTACAAGTGTAATTAAAAAATCTCACATTAAAAAAATTAAATTAGATTAGGGCTATATCAATAAATTAATTTATAAACATGATGTCTAAAGATTTAAGTTAAAATATGATGTGAAGTCAAGCCCATGAATATAATTACATTTATAATGTAATTTGCATTTTTTTATACGTTTGATACAGTATTTAGGTCCCAATATCCTTTAAAGTGACTTAACTACCACCACTTTGCCTTTGTTGGGAAAATTAGAGGGCGAAAATTGATAATTTAATCTTGTCCAAGGCAAAAACTCTTCAGTATAAAATAAAAATTCTTTGAGTTTAAATTACCCTTTTTTTCTCATTTAATTAACTTGAACAATATTTTTTCTAGCTCATCTGAAATTCAAGGATATGACATCTATTCCGAACTTTGAATAATGAGTATTTTACTAATGATTACACAATATTTTGTGCGTGTGTTTTAGCGTCATATTAATTTACTTTGTGTACATTCACAAACTGCAATTTTTTAAAAACAAACTTACAATTCACAAAATGTGAACAAAACAAGTCATTTACGATTGTATGATAAATTTCAAATTTTATTAGATATATATGTGGAGAAAATACGTTTTAGCATCCTAAACTAGAATCTAATTGCAAAATTAGTAATATAAATTCTAAAATGTAAAAAATTACCTTATTAAACTTTGGATTAAGAAAAGAGTCAAACGTTGATGCAACTTTGCCTATATGGCTCCTAGAAAGTTTAAAAATGAAAATAAAAAAAAAATAATTTTATAAATAAAAAATAAATCCCATGCTTTTTAAGTAAAAGTTATAAAATGAAATATATATTATTAAATAACTATTACAAAACATAATAAACATTTTTCATAACTTTTCATTTTCCTTTCCTGTTCGCATCAGTTACCAACATATCAACGATATATTTGGTAGCGTGAAGAAAAGTGAAATGAAAAAAAAAATTTGTTGAAATGTCAATTTTACCTTTTCAATCATTATTCAATCGTTATTTAATACTACTTATTAATTATTATTTAATCATTACTTAATCATTAAAAGTAAGAGTATTATAAGTATTTTCTATCTATAAAATTATCTTCTTTTTTTTTATACCTAACCTTCTGCGTACCAAACGAGCCGCAAGTATGGCCTACCTTCCCTCCGAGTGCACTTCGAGGTTTTGATTGTTGAAGAATGAAGACAAGGCAGAGAAAATTGTGAATGTTTTTCCTCTCCTCTATGAGTGTGAGTTTCTTTTTTCCCCCTTCTCTTCTTTGTGTCTCAGTCTTTTTGATGACGTTCGTTATATTCTTTGAAATCTTCTAGTGCCACGATGGTGAAATGAGAATGGTGATGGTGAAATGGCGATGATTGGTGGGAGAACTATTATAATGATTGGTCTGGGGTTCCACGAGCAGTTATAATGACTAACTTTGATTATCTTCGATTGGCCTTTGTTGCTTGTCTTCGTTGTGGGATTTGGAAAGGAAGATGCCAACTTGTGTTTCCATAAGAACCTATTAATCTTAGTGTTTCTTTTCATGATAAGTCACACTAATATTGGGGTGGCAATACAGAATGTTGTGTCATTGTTATTAATGAATTTGGCTCTGATGCCCCTACCATATCCCATCTTCACACATAAGCGTTAGCTATGTGCAAAGGATTACAAGTGGTTCACACTTTGAGCCTCTCTCATATCATTAATTGTGAAGTTAGATTGCAGTGCTCTCATCCATTCAGTTATGTCTTCAGCAATGGCTTCTGATTAGAGGAGTGTTATAGTCGATGATATTCGAGCCCTACCTCATACTTTTGTTGTCTGTTCTTTTGTTTGGGTTAGGCATTTTGCAAATTAAGCTGCCCGCTGGATACATAGCTTGCTCTGTTGCAAAGAAGATGTGTCCTTTAGATTGAGTTTCTATTCCCCTATCTTTGCTAGCAACAATTAATATTAATCAAGATGCTTTTGCTTATTATAGTGTCATTTATGTTTCAACACTTCTTGGAGTGCTCTTCTATGTTTATTGGTATCATTACTTGTTCTTTATAATAAAGTATTCGTTGGCTAAAAAAATGTTAAATTCCAATTAAAATTAAGTGCAATAGACTCTCTTTTTGCTTCACAAAAATTTTTACCAATTGACATCGTGTTGGATAAATATCCATGTATAAAAAAGTCATGTAAAAATCATATAACTTGTAGTTAATTTTAATTAAAATTTGATATTTGTATTTTAACCAAAAAATTTAGAGAAGTATTTTATTTTATTTTAAACTTTACATATCAAATTTATAATATAATTTTCAGATATATTAACCAGTTACCATCCCATCCCCAAAGACGTGGAGGAAAAATAAACAGGAAAAGTTGTAGTACATATGAATAGATGATTGATAGCAGTTGGCCCCAAGGGGTGATAAATTATATATATATATATATATGTATGTATGTATGTATAAAGTACCTAAAGGTTTCTAAAGAAAGATAGGCCATAAATATACAAGGTTTCTAAAGATTACCAGCCAGCCTTCAAAACTCAAAAGTGCTGCTCTCATTAAAATATATTTTCAGGGCCCAGAAATGATTGCAAGCTTAGACACAAACTAAGGGTACAGAAGAACATAGGGACTTTATGATGGCCTACAAAGTTAAGGTTGGTAAGGGGCACCGACATGCCCATAATACGAAGTTGGTTAGATTGAGAAGGAAGTAAACTAGATACTCATTTGATGAACAGCACAAGGAACAGTGGAATTGCATACTTCTGGTGTCTGACAAAGCCATAATAAACTGGTTAAAATGGTAGTGCTCGCTGTTGTGTTGTGCTAGGACAGAACACTTTCTTACTGTTCCACGTAGAATGAGATAGTGGACGAAGAAACAGATGCTGTTGGTATGTAAGCATGCTCTTATGACCCATCACTCCATCTGATAGGGGAAAAAAAAAGGAAAGAAATTTACTTGCTATTTCACGGTCAGTTATAAACTCCGAAAAAATTAAGTATCAATGAATTGATAGCTAAATTTTATACGTTAAGAAAGAGATAATTTGATATCTTTCGATATTTATTGGTTGCCCTTTCTTTTTGCCAACTCATATTAGATACTAAACAATTTTCCATTGCCGACAAATCATGAGGCTTATTGTTTGTTCATTATGAACTTTATCCCCAATTCTAAAGCAACAAAGTTACAGGCTAATATGCATTGACCCCTTTTAATGAATGGGCAGAAAATACTATTGGCCTGTTTTTTTCAATTAGTGACCGGTTGAAGAATCGATGTGATTTTTGTCATGAAATTAGATTTGGAAATCAACTTTTTGGTTCTTGTTTTTAGAAAGTCGGATGAGATGAGACATAAATCTTTTAGAAGGAAGATCTCCTAAAATTCTAAACATAGTTAAATTTTAAATTAAATTAACATGTGTATGTGACTACGATGGTAAAAAATGTTTATAAAATGAAAATAATGTTGAATTGCATTAAAATAAAATGAACATATTTTGGAATTGATAACAAAAAACTTTGAAAGAAACTGATTATAACTTCAAATAAGAATTAGATTGAATTGATAAATAAAATAGTAAAAAAGACAATAAGTAAAGTTGATAAATAACTGAAATTTAAGAAAAATTTTTAAAAAAATTTTTGTGTATATTACATTGTCATCTTTGATTTCAATTTATAGCATCTGCTATATCATCATAGTTTCCATTAAACCATTTCAGCAACTGTATTTGACATTGTAGTTTGTTAGCTTAAGAGTGGGATGCTTGTCTTTCGAGTGTCCTTGAAAGTTGCTACTATACAATGTCTATACTTCCCGTTTTATTGCTCATTTTATTTGGCGTGACATAACTCATCAAACTGATGAGACAAAATTCAATTGCTTGGAGGCTTGTCTAGCACCTTGGTCCTTAGCCAATGCTTTGTTTTGATCGTTTTCCTGAAGTTTTTCAGCTGAATTGTTCTCAACAAGTCCTAGCCACTAGCCTTTAATTATTGCCTTATATTTTTTAATGCTAAGAAATACTTAAACGAATGAGTTTTTCATTTGCTGATTTCATGTCTCAACTTTGAGCTGGAGGTAATTGTTTGGCTGCCCATTGTACATATGCTTCCATAACATAATTGCCCTGCTCTGGTTTGACTTCTTTGTTGCAGCTCTAATTTCAGTTAAAACAAGGAATCGAAGTGTAATCTTAAGAAACGACATTCCCGCGTGCAAAATAAAAAGATAATAAATGGGTCATCTAAGCTTGCTTGACATATAATAAATTGGTCTGCCCTCAGTTTAAATGTCACATATTGATTATCACTCAGTCCACATGAGTTTCCGCTATGAAATAATAATTACTATCACACGTTAGGCAATCATTTTCCCTTTAGAAATTGTCCTGTTAGAAATCAAACATGTGACCTTGATTTTAATATTAATTATTAAATCAAACACTTATTACTTACCCAAAGCTATAACTGTTGGTTAGAATAAAACTCTTACTATTTAATTGTATCCGAACATGTTTTGACCATGACTTGACCTTTCGCCATGGAACCAGCTTCACCAACACACAATTTAGTAGATTTCTTGATTAAGACATTACAAGGCTCAATAATCATAGCAATTTAAGGACGATTAGGGCAAAGCACTTATTTAGATGCCCGAAGATCAAAATGGGATGCCCTAACCCTTGCAGAGTCAGAGACTGACAAAGCAAGGCCTTTCATTAATCTCAAGCCATTGTAGACGAAGGTCCACCTGTTATAGGCCAAGACTCAAATTTGCAGAGGTAATAAATTGTCATTAGGTTATGGTGTCACTGTGCCAAGGCATTAACTCCGGCCTAGGTGTGTTTTAATTTCCACACTTTTGCTTTAAGATATTGGAAGGACTTTAGTAGTTAGGAATGATTCATTATTGACCCACTGAGAAATTGTGGGTTCTTTTGACTTAAATCCCTCCGCCTCTTGATTGCCTCCAAAGAATTAGAGATCCTTTTTGACGCTTGTGAGCTAATAATACATATCATTAACAGTTAATGGTACTTCAGTAATCAAGTCAGTTCCAAGAGCACTTTTAATGTCATTAGTTCATGCTAGTAATTATTCTTCCATCAGCTTAGGAATGTGGTAATTGTCAATCCTTGAAAATCAAGTAATCTCTGCCTTAGGCTGAGACTTGAGAGGTGCCGTTCTGTTTACTATTAGTCACCTGCCGAAAGTAGATAGCTGCACAATATTTATAACTTTATATGAATCTCAAGATACAATCGAATAGTTAAAAGCTTCAATTTCAAAGAGTTCAAGCTCTCTATATCCAAATTCAAAGACATCATAATGTAAAATTGGAAAAAAGATAAATAAAATGGAGAAATGAAGTTACTCATTTGAGTCCTATTTAAACCCCATCTATTTCCTTTTGTCTTTTTTTAACTATTAGCTCTGTCATGACAAAAAAGGGTAAAAGAACAGAACCAAAAAAAAAAAAAAAACAGAACATGATCAAGTTATAACCATATCAACACAGCATGACTAACAAATCTGTTGTGGATTAAAACCACAAGATACAAAGACTCCCGCTTAACCCGGACTGTTAAATGTGTTCAGTTGATGACTCAAACACCCAGTTTTATTTGTTCGTTTTTTTTTCATCTCTCAGAATAACTTGTAACACAAGATACCTTGTTTTTTTAGAGGTTAATTCTAATTTTTAATGTTTGTCCTTTGATATATATATTTGTAACTGCGAAATGAAAGTTGATAATTTGGCTTTTAACGATAAAATTACTGGATTAGTGGTTTTAGGATTTTTTTTTGGGAGTTGTATCATTGACTCTTTTTAATGGATTACACAGGCTAAATAGCTAGAGAAACAAGAAATTATGTATTTTAAACTCTGACTTTCCCAATGTACGATGAATAGAATACTAATACTAATTAACTCTTTGAATGACTTGAGACCCAAATGACTTGAATTTGGGAAAAGAATTCCTAACGCAGCGAAAAAGATATCACGGTGCAAGGTCAAAAGATTTCATTTGCTAACTAGTGCCCTTACAAGTTGTAACATGCAAAAATACAAGAAAAATAAATGAATATAACTTTTTTAAACTATTGTAAGTTATACCCTCGAATGATGTATATATGAACCCTACAGTTAATTCATATAAACAAAATTGCCAAAAAATTGCAAGGAACGGGATAATTTTATGATCAACTGCTCCATGACAAGAATCTCTTCTGTTACAAGATGCACAGCATATATTTGGAGTTGAAAGTGAGGACGGTATAGACAGCTACAAGCTACCGTTCAGACTCTGAGTCGCTGGTTTGGAAAACCTCTCTCAGGCACTCCAGAGCACCATCATAGTTAAAGAAGCCCATAAACCAAAATTCGTGATTGTCGACAGAGATCAGCTGTATGTACTTTTCAGCGGGATTGCGCCTGTTCGATGAAGGATGCACTGCTTTAAGCTGATGAAATGGGATGATTACCTACATAGATTACAAGTCAACAAGTAATAACAACCGAAAGAAAAATAAACAAGATTGAATATTATTTGGACCAATCAAATTAAACAAGAAAAAGGGCGTTGTTAAGTCAAAAAAGCACGTATAATTCTCAGTGCACCATGAGAAGAACATCATAAGAGATGTTGATTTCTAAGCATCCCTTATAGCAAGGGAGAAAACGCTCATTAGAAGTCGAGACAATGGAAAGATTTGAATAAAATATTCCTTAAAGAAGAGATAACAAGAAATAAAGACAGGTTTTACTCTAACTATTTTGCAGATAACAAATTGTGGAAGAATAGAAGTATTTCAGGATGAAATAGAGCGCCATGAAATACCAAAGCAAAGGTGGCTCTGCAGATCTTATTTGATTTTGTAAACACAAAAAACCAGAAAGGGTTTTAAATTTTGCTAATCATAGGGGATACACTGCAATATTAATTTCTAATTGCTTAGCTTAGAGCTAACACATCAGGAAGTGAGGTAACCAAGTGCTTTGGAAATCTAACAACTGATAAGATTGAGACACTGGTTATGGAAAAGCAGGAAGTTAGTCATAATGGTTGGAGTAAGATTAAAAGTGCCAACACGAGGCTTTAGTTTAAGAGAAATTGATTCACCCCGAGGGAGGGTAGTCATTTTCGGCTACTTGAGGAAATCTGTTGATCATTGCAACAAATATCAGAAAATGATGAAATAACCTTCCCAAACTGTAAAATAAAAGAAGACTTGTCTCTAAATGCACGGATATATGCCCTCAACCCAATCCTAGATCCAATGTCCTATTTTTTACCACAACAATTTGACAAAATAAGAATTCCAAATATAAGGAACTTTTACAATGCATTACGGAAGATGTGTAATGGTGCTGCTACAAGCTTGTAGACAGTGTCCCTGTGACAACCGAGAAGTACCAGGAAGATTTTTTCTCAAGTTTAAGCAAAATAAAGCTTCCCCTTCATGTACATATCTACTTGCATACTGAACAGCAATATACGGAGCACCGTCATATGACAATTCCTTTTTACAATATAACCTTACGACTTACCCCAAAGTAAAAGCAAATATCAATGAAAAGTCAACAAACAAGTATATATCATACTATCTTAAATGATTGGAATATCAATTTTATTAACCCACTTACAAAATTGATGCTCAATGCATTTTTTTCCCTCTAGCTATAATCAAATTCTTTGTTTTTTCTGCCAATATCTATAATTAAATTCTTAGACAGATAGAAAATGACATTGCCATTCTCATTAAACACAGACAAATAAGTTAGTCCAGCTTATCTTCCACTTGGATAGCTCATATCCTTGTACAGATTTTGAAAATTGCCACCGATTTCCAAATGAATGATGATCCAGAGAATATTATCCTCATGTTGTGTCATTTATTTCCACATTACTACTCTCTACTTTCAAACTGCATCTCTTTTTTTGTTCTGTCCAGTTTTACAGTTATTATTAAAAAAAAAAAGATATAAAAAATTCAATGAAACTGAACTTCTTGTATAATTATATAACAATACAAAGGACATTTTCCCACATCGAAAAGGATTTCCTTGTTGAACATTGTCAAGCCTCTTCAACTAGCCCAAAGTTCTAACATTACAATTACGAGAATAACAAGAAGAAAGTGAAACTACTAGGGCCCTATGAATTAGAATAATTTCATAAGCTGCTGACAGACAAAATTGACATACATATGAGCACACACTTCACCAATTATAAAGACTCCTGTCACTTATACAAAAGCCATAATAAAGACAACTCCCGTCATATTAATAGAAAAGGACTCCCAAATATGTCACGTTAAAATGAATTATAAAAATCTTGTATGTCTCACTATCAACTAGATCAATGACTCAGCTATAATAAACATTGCATAAAGATAAACCGAAATTTAAAGCAAAGATGCCTAACTTGTTATCCTGCCACAAACAAAAGGAAAATTTCAGTGAACTCGATATTTAACAGAGGAGCTATTCTAACTGAAAACATAAAAGGCCTACAAAAATCCTAAGAAATGTATACATTTTTAACACCACCTTCAATTGAACACGAATCCATCCTGACTAATGCTAAATATACATAAGCCAGTCAGATAGACTGGAATGCATCTAGGGTATTGCATATGTACCTTGTAATGAGTCCATTCTGTTTCTCCATCATCTTGATAGGAAAGAGGATTGTCACTACAGTATGCAATCTTTCTTGTAGATATATATAAAACTCCCATTACTGGACCAACTGATGTGGATACATAACATGCATAAGCATTCAGAACCTGTTCCCCCGGAACTGTCTCAAACGTTTGTTGGAAGATATTTTCACAACCCCCTTCTGCTAGTATCTTCGTGCCCCGGGCAATTCTTCCCACAGCAGCTTCAGTAAAACTTGGGTTTGTTTTTACTTAACACATGAATTGATAGAGTCCATTTCAATGATGTTACGTAGCAGATTCAATACCATCAAAAATGAAGAGGAGAAGATATATATAAGTTGCATTAAATACAATGATAATGAAAATAGAATTAGGGAAAGGATAGTTCTCAACAGAGCCACTGGTTGAGATGATGACCTAGACCACAAGGAAAAGTTGTAGAAGTTGAATTGACAGCAGAAAACAGCATCTAAAAACAGAAGTCTAATATTTCTAAAGAAAACTGTTAAAATCATCTTCAAGACTTGATCACATCATATTAGCAGCAGAAAACAGCTAACATCTAAGAACAACGTCACAGACTCGCAACAAAAATTTAATATTTCTAAAAAAATAGCTGAAAACTCTTACTTTAGCAAAGATCGCAGGCACTCTAAGGAACATAAGCTAATAAAGAATTAACCACATCATTACTAGCCAAAATTTTTCTTCACGTAAATACGGGCAGACTTCTTGAAAAGGAAACCAGTGCCAGTATTTGCGAAAGAAGCAACTTAACCCCGTCAGGGAGACTAAATAAACACCTGCTGGACGTATCTGATACATCCAGAGTAATTTCTACTTTCTAGAACTCTCATATTTAGTACCATTTATAACTGGAAGCAGGAAAATATTCAGGGAAATAAGAGCGATATGAACTTGATTAATCATGTTATCCTACGTTGTTAAGTTAAAAGGATTTCATCTTCCAGTGCTTCAATTTCAATACTGCCATTTCTTTTATGCCTACGAGAAAATTATTCCTAGAAGGAAGAACCAGAACAACAAGAAATAAACTAATGACGAGGGAAAACAAGAGCCAGAAAACTAACAGTGAATCCAAGTGTTTTCAGCCAGGCTCTCTGCCTTCTTAGTGGCTTCTCCCACCCTCCTTCCCCATCTTCCGAGCACATTCCGAACGGTGTCTAACTTGTCTGATCAGAATAATATAAAGGTCATACACAAACACAGGCAATTGTGCATTCATATTCATATAAAATAACATACTGACCCTTTACCGAGAGGGAGGGCGAGGACAAAGGGGAAGAATAAAAGTTTCGAGGCGACTCTTGGGGATACGCCACGAAGGTGGATTCCTTAACCAATTCGGGGTTCCAATGTACAGATTTCTTAGTGACGCCACCAGACGATTGCCCCGAGGGAGTCTGCGATTGCGATTCCATCGCTAAACTCGCTGCGTTTCCATCTCCATTTGGCTCTTGGCCAGAGTCTTTTGGAACAGGACTCTGTTGGGGCTCTTGAACCTTGGATTGGACGTTGTGTTCACTTTCCGGATTCGACTGTTCCATTCTTTCAGATCAGAGTTTGGAAACGATGGTGCGTGAGAGGTCGCTTAGTTGCTATGTATAGCTTAGTTTAAATTTGAAAGTTTCTTCAATGGAAAACTGTGGAAAGCGTTCGTATTGGTCAAGAGTAAAGAAGGAAGGAAAGGATAGTCATTGTACCAAAAATGCAATTGATGACTCTCTTTTTTTTTTAGCTCGAAGAAGATGGAGACTATGCAATTTGCATGACTCTTCGAGGAAGTAGAGGGTACCATTGTAATTTTACCCCATTTCTCGTGGATATGTTCTTCTCCCTCCTTTGTTTTTTTGTTTTTGGACAAATGATATTTTGTTGTGGACTCGTAAGTGCGCATCATATCCTCCTTTCGGCCCAAACATTAAATTTTTTTCACCACGGAGCAAAACGCGGCAATTTTAAATGTATATTTAACTAAAAAAAAAAATTAATGCTTTTGAAAAGCAAGAAATTGTTTTTGTATGTGTTTTCATGAGAAAGAAGAGCTGGTATGTGGTTTAAATATTTTTTATTTTAAAAATAAAAGATTAAAAAATGTTTTTAAAATGTTATTTACAAAGAGTATTTTTGAAAATAATTTTTCAAATTGTTGCTTTTAAAATAGGAAAATGAAAATAACTATAACATGCTTTCAAAATTACTGATTTGATAATACTTGTTTTAAGTTGACAAATTTGTAATTACATAAATTTTTAGATATTTTGATAAATATCAAATAGTTTTTTCCGTGTTATTTATATATTTGGAATAATGTTATTTTTTTCAATTTTTGTATCAACATACTTAACGAGATGATTATTAATAATTTAGGCTTTGTGTATAATTTATGAATGAAGACAAGATATAACATATAGATATAATGAATATATAGCACAACACAAATATGTTGACATGTTAAATTTCAAAGTATAACATAGACACAAATATAACCCAATATGGCCAAACACACACACACATGACATAGTACTGTACACATTCACACAAATACACATGTCAAGTTAACACATCAAATTAAAAAAAATGCAAAACACAAATATCCAAACGTGATATGATATATGTGTGTCCACACACATATACATCATGCACATACATAAAAACAAGTGAAGGATGAGTAAGTACTTTTTCAAATCTACATCATTTATATTTGATCTAAAGGATCTAGATTTGATATTTTTATTTTTATTTTAAAATTGTTTAATTTAAATTATTATTATTATTATTTTAAAATATAATAGTTAAAAGATTATTTTTATTTCTTATTTTGAATTTTTAAATTTAAAAAGATATCAAAATATAAAAATTAAAAATATCAAATATAATTTGTTCAAATTTAGTTTGAGCGATTTAGATTAAAATTAATAAGAGATAAATAGAAAAAAAAAAGTAAGAGATTTGAATTTAACATTGCATAGCCTCATGTTGCACACACTCGTATACACACACTGCACAACATGACATGTGCAAACATACACACATATCCGTTTGCACACAATTGCTTTTATGACATTAAGTACATACAAATATATACATGACATGACATTGTAAATACACATGTGCATGTAGACATTAATACAAAATATGATGTGCTCGTACAAACACAAATACAACATAATATCACACATATTCATGATACAACATTGCTTGCACACAAGCAATATATTAAATTTGGGTCAAATGATTTTTTTAAAAAAATTGTTTCAAAAACAAATTATTCCAACACATTTTTTGTTTTTTGGAATTTTTAAAATCATTTGTATAACAATTTATTTAAAGAAATATTTTAATTTTTAAAATTTTATTTAAAAATTATTTTTCAAAATAATAAAGCAAAGGAAAAATCAAACAGATCATATTATTAGTTTCTAAAACAAAAGGGTTAAAATAAAAACATATAGAGATATTGTATAGTTTATTTGCCTTAATCTTTATTTCTTATTGCAATATCTCATAATTTTTTTAAAAGTGTAACAATTCTTTTATTTACTAGCCCCAATGTAATAATCCTCATATAAAAAAAAAATTAAAATTAAAATTATTTAGTGCTTTCTTCTATGTACTAGCAAGTGATTTAGGTCTATCTATGTCACTCCATGAGGCCCAGACTCCACATGGCCCAATAATACATAGCCACATCAATACCATGTGGAAAGTTATATTATTTTGTTACAAGATGTTGAAATTTGAAATACATCCAACACACTTAAATCTAAATGGTGTTATTGACATGTTTGGCCCACTAAGGTACGAAATAACAAAATTCCTTTGATTCTTGTAATTTTTACCATTGCCTCTTTAGATTTGCTAATTGTCCCCAAACCCACATTTGCTTAATTTATCATTAAAGTTGGCTAGCCTACAATCTTATGAGCCACTCGTTGGCAATCAATATCATGCCATTTTAAAGGTGCTCACATTCTGTGTATGATTGGTTGACTAATCTATAGAATCAATTAATTTTTTATCCTTCATCCAAGAAAGGCCTCTTCCTCCCAAATGCGCCGAAATGCATTATTTTTAGAACTAAGCAATGTTAAACAAATGATTCATAATGAGGATGAAAATTACAAACACATTATGCGTACATGTTGCTTGGATCTTATGTGTGCAACAAATAGAATCTCTCTATCATCCACACCTACCAAGTGCAGTCCACAACCAACAAAAGTGCAGATAGAAAATCGAATGACACATTCCTTGAGGGATTAAGCATCTTGGGGAGAGACTATCAGATCTAAACTTAGGCTTAAGGTGGGATAGGCTTAAAGTGGGAGCAAGTGTTTTTGGGTTTCTTTTAGAAGTAAGCAATCTATTTGGTTTAAACTACAAGTTTAAACTCTAAAGGGCTTTTCTAACATTGGCCAAACTTAGAAAGACTAAATTGAAGATTTTACACTTCATTTTTTAGTTTGTTGGGTCTTCTATCAATTTTGGTAACTTTTTACACAATCATTAAACTTTGCAACTTGGCATTGAGGTGGCAAAATCATATTGGCCCACATAGAGTTGCAGAGCTAGCCAAAATTTCCTATTACATGGAAGAATTTACCAAATTATTGTTATATCCTTCATAATCAATTTGCAATCCATTTGTCAATCCAAACTCTCAATTCTTTTTCATTGCGATGAATCAAGTAAGATGTTAAATCAAAGGACCTAAAGTGTTTTAATTAAATCAAAAAATGAAAAAGAATTTTATTGTGAAAATATTTATAAAAAAATCAAAATGTCTCTATTATTGTTTACATTGGGTCAAAATGTTTAAAATTACTATTATAAAATGTTTAGGCCAAGACCTTTAATATGTATTGGGTTAAAACATTTTATCTAAAAATTTCAAAAGTGATTCAGGAAAAAAAAAGTCTAAATGCTTCACTTTACTGGCCCAAAATATTCTTGCATGAAAATCTCCCTCTTGGGTCCAAAGGAAGACAAATTAATTTGAACCCATAAAGCAATTAAAATATCAAGAGTTGACTTCCTTTTATCTTTTGTAATGGAACACTAGGTATTATCCAAGGAATTAAGGAAGCCAAATATGATATTCTTTTGTTTCACTTTTAGAATAGCATAATCTATCAAGAAAATAAGAAAGAGAAAAGGAAAAAGAATGAAATAAAACTTGAATAAGTCAAATTCTTTTTCTCACACCATATTGCAAGTACAGTAGCATAAGGACATAAAAGAAGAGAAAAGCTTAAGGGATGTCAGAATGCTTAAGAAAAGGCTATCAACTTCTTGCCTCTTAATATAATAGTGTCTTGAATTTAAAAATACACTTCAAAAATGGAAAGCCATGAGATGCATCTTCAAAAGTCTTCTTTCTCTCTACCCATATTTACTTTAAGCTCTATTCATGAAAAAAAAAGAGAAAGAAAGCCAAAAACATTTCTCATGCATTAAGTTTGCTATGAATGAATGTTAAGAAGGAATAAAGAAGGAAAAATAAATACCACTGAAATAAATAAAGCCAAAATGAACATTAGAAGAGCTTATACAGTGTGAAGCATTCAATGCTAAAGATTTTGCAATCGTTGGGACTAATCTAAACAAGAAAGAACAAGAACAAAAGGTGCAGCAATCATTTTTCTCATCATTAGTATTTGAGGAAGTTATCTTAAAGATGATGAAGCAGAGTTGAACATGTATTATCTAAGTGAGAGCTATCATTTTCATCTATTGATTTTGCTAAGCTAATTTTACATTTATCCTTCTTAGTGAGGTTTGTTAACAAGTTCCTAAAAATGCTCTAAAGTGAGTTTGACTTTTGCATGGTAAAATATGTTGAATCATATTCTTGTTAACTTACTAAATTAATTTTTATCTTTTATTCTTAGCGAGTTAATAGTGATTTGGTTGTTGTGCTTTTAATGAGCCTTGCTTTTTGTATGTACCTTCTACATTGTTCAATTAAGTTTATAAGAATCTTGTTAAAAAATTAATTGTTAAAAGGTGTAAAAGCAAGTTTGTTAAGCTTCAGTTGTAAGGGTTGCTTAGGTTAGGCATGAAAATTAAGGAATATAAGCCCTTAAGGATACCTAGTTGTATTGGCATAAAAGCTAGAGAGGTGAGATTTAAGATTACCTTATTGATTATGTGGTAAAAGCCAAGTGGCTAAGCCTTGGTGAAAGAAGTGCCTAGTTTGTAATTTGTGGTGGTTACCTTTATAATAAAATTGTTTTGCTATGTGCTTGGAAAGTATATGTAGGACCACATTGGTTTGAACTGTTATAAATCTTGTTGTGTGACTTTTTCTCTTTTTTGATATTTTAACTTCCTAAACTCTTTGACTTGATTATATTAGGAACTTTGTTTCGTTTATCAAAGTTTTTAGTGATTTTGACTTTATAGGTGAAAGTTTGTTTTCATGAATTCAAATCATTTTAAGAAAAACATATATGTGAAGTAGGAACTTTAGATTCCTATATTTAAGAAAAAAAAAGGATTTTAAAAAACTATTTCCTAGAATTTGAAGTATTTCCAAAAGACTTGTTTTTGAAATATGAGCATGAATAATCCTTATCTTTAGGAATCAATATTTTTCAAAAATAAGAATCTAAAACCTTGAGTTAAGGTTGCTAATTTTACCATGTTATCTATCAATCAATTTTTAGGGATGTAGTTTAAATACCCAACATGAACTCATGCTTCCTACTTCTATTGTTTTTACAAGTGGTTTAGGAAACTGATTTTTCAAAATGAATTTTAGTAGAAACCTTAAATATAATTTGACTATTTTCATGATACTTTGAGCCTGATACTTTGCTTGCTTCTTTACACAAAATATTGTTTTTAGAATTTTTCATAGAAAATAAAGTGTATCTTATTATGTAGCAAGAACTTAAGCTATGAAAAAGGAACTTACATAACCTGAATTGTTATTAATGTTCTTAGTTCACTTGATGATATAAATGTTAAACTGCTTTTGAAAAACTTTGTTTTAGAATTCCAATTTTGCAAAATAGGTTAATTAGGAAATTGAACTTCCTAGATCACTCATTTTCAAGGAATTTGACTTTTTAAAAACCTGTAGGAACCCAACTTTTCTAAATCCAAAGAAAATTTTTAAAATGGCTAATATTTCAAAAAGTCCAATCCAATCCTCATTCTTAGACTCTTTTAAACTAACATAAGCTTTACCTTCTTTATAAGTATATGCAATTTAGATTACCTTAACAACTTTGGAGATAAAGAAGGGTTAGAGTGAGTGGAAATGAAAAGAAAAAGACTTTCCACCATAACCCTTTTCCATAGTGAACCCACATTGTTTAGTCGTTTGAACTAGTTAGACTATCTATTTGTACCACCTTGTTATAAAAGCTCAAGCTAGTAAGATCAAGAAGTGGCGGATAAGGAAATTATCAATAGGTTAATTGCAAAAGATGAGAGGTATTAAATAATAGACAATTGCTTTCATAATTTTATAAATTTTTAAATTTTAAATTTAAATAATGAAAGGATTTATTATAATATAAATAATAATTAAAAAATAATTTTAATTTTTTAATTAAAAAGAGATTATAATTAAAAATAAATAGTAGAAAAATCATTTAGTCCAGATAATATATTTGAATTCTCAATTTGGTTCCTATAATATATATATTTTCAAACCAATCCTTATAAATTGCAAATCTTTAAGTTTTGGTCCCTTATTTTGTGATAACTTCATTAAGGGAGTGTATATGTGGCAAAGCTAAAGTATAGTAATTTTCACAACATAAGCATCAACTAGAAAACATGTGCGATGCAAGTAGGCTAGGGTTTAAAGGTTAGGTCAAAATGCTTGTTGCTTTCATTCCTCATCCATTTCAACAAGCCCTCATGTCTACAGAGTAGAAAATGTATAAAAAGGATAACATTTATTATTTTCTCTCTTCTTTGCTTCATAGTTATGGCATTTATAGTAACTTGCCATGTTAGTGTCATTATGCTCTTTGTTATGTCTTCATTGTGAGCTAAGAAGGAAAGAGAAAAGAAAAGGTTTTGCTTATTATTGTAGAAAGAGAAAATACAAAGAAAAGAAGAAGAAAGAGGAAGAGAGAGACAAGAAATTCATTCTACCTATTTTGCATATTAATTTAGCAATAAAATGTGGGAGTGGTGGAAAGATAGGGTAAGTTTGATTGACGTGGAAATTCAAGAAGGAAACTTTGAAGTGTGAGAAAAAGATCAAGGGAAAGAAACAACAAGGAACAAGTTTGGGGTAAACTACATAACAAAACAATATGGTAGAAAAAATCTCTTTCCATAGCAATAATTATGACTATAGATTGCTTGGCAATCTGCTTAACAACATTTTGTAGTGAGAAGTTGGAAGTACATATTAGCCATTTTGTAATGTTGATAACAAACCAACTTATCTAGTGCAACAATTCTGGATATGGTTTATGTATTTCAGATTTTGAAATCACATGAAAGGAATATTCCCTCTAGCTCTCGTATTTCCTATTTCCTTTAATGGGAAGGAACTAAAATTCACTGATATAAACCTATGGGTCCCTAATTTTTGTTTCATTATGTTAAAAAGCTTAAAAGGTATTTATTCATCATTACAAAAAGTGAAACCTAAAATTTTGAAGCACCCATAGGCAAAGAACATATAATTTAATCTAGGAAAGTAATGATTGAAGAGATGTATGTAATTTGTTTCCACATTTGTTTATATTTGGATATCATAACTGTATTTTGTATGTCCATTAATATATCATAGTTGGTATCAAAGTTGTTTTGGCCTCAACCTTGCAAATTCATAAAAGTTAAATATTGTGGTTTTTTTGTTCTTATATTGGGTTGGAGTTTTCATGTGTTTTTCATTTATGTTGATGTTAGAAAACTAATTTATGTTGCCTTTTGATCACTTTTAGCTTTGTAAGCATTGAAAATAGATCTTTGTAGTGTGAAAACCACTTGGGTTTTCATTCTAGTCCGAAAATGGGTCAAGTCGAATTAAATAAGTCTGGCTCTAGGTAGGATTCGACCTACACAAAATGTCATTTGGCCATTAAACAAAAACAACATGTCATTTTGTTATATGGTCATCTTGCATTTAGACATTTAAGGAAAATGACATGTCATTTTGTTTATGTTTTGGTGAAACCTAGTATTTCACTTATCAGCAATTTGGGCTGAGTTTTGTGTGTTTTGAACTTTTTCTTACGTTATTTTACTAGCCAACATATTAAGGCTTCATTTTAAATGAATACTAGGCTTCATTTCTTGGGCTTGAAATAAATTTAGTTTTATTTTCATTTTTAGAACACATTAAGCATAAATAAATAAATAAATAAATAATTCTTGGAATAGTTAATTTAGTGCGAGTTATTTGCCTTCTAGGTTTGTATCCTATATGCTAAATATGATCAGAACTTATATTTGGATTAGCTTTTTGAATTTTAGGTAAGTTTTTAGACAAAACTTTTGATGGGCCAATTTTTGGATAAATAAGAGTGTTTTCACCAAAATAATTAGTAGGCCAATTTTTTTAATATATTTTGGATAGATTTAGTAGAATAAAAATATTTTATTTTTAGGCTGCTGTAGGGAAAATGTTTTTGAGCCAATATTTTGTTTAAATTCGATCATAATCATTTTTTTAGTGATTTACTTTTGTCCAAAAATTATTTTGTACAATATAATTTGTCCAAATTTTGGTAAAATTATTTTAGACATTTTAAGTTCATTTTTTTACAATAATTAATGGGTTTTTTAATAAAAATTGTTAAAAATTTAATTTGTTTGGTGTCATTTAATTTATATCTAATTTTGGATAAATAATTTTTGAGCAATAATTATGGAACATTTAAGTTAAATTAACAAAGAGAATTTTACTTAATTAATTAGTCACATTTTTGTTTAGTTTATTAATTGAATAATTATTTAATTCTTATTATAAAATTTTTGTTTATGTATTTATACTTAGTTATATACAAGTATTTAATTTTAATTAAAATGTCATGTGATCTATATAATTTTAATTTAACTAGAGTTTGGTCACAACACTGTTAATTTTTTTAAAATGGTACATTAGATACTAAAATTAAATTTTGGATCACATAAATAAAAATGACATCGATTTGTAATTACTTATACTTAGTATGATAATCATTATCTTATAATAATATTATCATATTTTATATAATTAATTAAGATAAGATAATAAATTTTTCTTCTTCTTTTTTTCCTATAAGGATTAAGATAAGGGATATAATTTTTTACTTTTATCATATTTTGTACATGAACCTAATTAAATAAAACTTAGCCTATAAGCATTTTCATTTGTTATTAAATTCATAGTTTGAAAGATGTGTTTTGTATTACCAAGACATATGATATGGAATACTTAGCTGTCTCAAGAATTGACATTGCATATAACTTTATGTAACTTCTCAATGAAATAATATTTTTTATGATCAAGTTCGTGAACTTTATAACATTTGGAAGGAGAATATTCTCTTTTAATTCAGGTGCATGGACATTGATTATGCTGTTAGAAATGATAAACTCTTATGCTTACAAATGTTAGTAGTAGTTCCCAAATTAACCCTTTTGAATGCTGTGAGCAAATCAATTGCTTTAGTATGATACATATAAAAACAAAATTATTGGTTAGTGCACGTGGATTGATAGGATAGCATGAAGACATCAAGGACTAACTAAAGATCCATTGATGAAAAGTTTGAATTTTCATATAAAGGCTTAGCAAGCTCTTTGACTACAAAGTTAATGTCTATGAAGCAAATTAACATAAAAAGTATGCAAGAGTATGTCATGCAAATAAGGAACATAGTGGCTCAACTTTAAGTACTTGAGGTTGATATATTTATGTCCTTCTTTGTGCTCTTCATCTTGAACTCCTTGTAACCTCAATATATAGCCTTCAAAGACTCCTATCACACACATAAGAAGAAATGATTGATCAATGAGCTACAAACTATGTGTGGTCAAGAAGAGGGACGACTCTTCACATAAATGGGATAAAGTGCATATGTGGCAATGTATGTTGTAACATCTGGTCCCTCCGTAAACGTGAGAAATGCGATATTCGATTTCTCTGTAAACGTTAGAAATGAGCAAAATATAAAAGAAATTCCTCGAAATAGAAGGAATTTGGGCCAACTAAAATTATGATAAAATTTTAAATATTAAAAAATGAGAATTTGAGGTTTAAGATGCCCAAAAACCATAACTAGAAGAGCTCAAAAAGTTTATCGAAGAAAGGAGGGGCATTTTTGTAATTTTTAAAAAATTTAGAAAACTCATAGGAGGGCTTTTAAACAAAAATTTAAGCTTTCCGAGGTTCTTAGAGGTCCTGAATACCATGGGGACCCCTAGAACAGTTAAAACCCTTCTAGTGAGCGATTTCGGCCGTCAGTTGACCGAAACTTTGACTAAACGGTTCAGAATGATTTTAGATCATTTTTGAGTGATTCCAAAGGCAATTCTTATGATTAAGAGCCTAAGGAATATAATGGAAAAGACGGATTTCAAAAAGGAGTTGAAATGAGCCCAAACGAACAAAACTATGAAGATGGACTAAATTACAAATTCCAAAAGTTGCTTAAATGAATCCCTAGCTTATAAAAACATCCCTCCTCTGCTCAGATCTCCTCACCCACTCTCTCACATGTTAAAATAGAATTTTAGAATTATTTTTAGAATAAATTTAACATTTGTAGCTTTTCAGAATGACTGAATATGTGTGATTTTGATTTTTATAAAATTAGTTATGAATTTTAGAAGTTTGTATCAGTAATCTGAAATAGCAGCCTAGGCAGCGACGACCTCTGAAACTTTTTGGATGTCAAACGCCCTCTGTGATGAATTTTGTGGTTTAGGCGTATTTTTAGCATGAATTAAACATTCCAAGATTTCCAAAATGACCAAGAACACATGATTTCAATTTTTCTAGATTTAGTTATGATTTTTCAAAGTTTGCCCAGAAATGAGGCCAATTCTGGCCGAGTATGAGTCTTCATGTTCTATGCCCCATTTCGGTTTTCACGAGTTGTACACATGCTTTTGAGTTGTAAATGAGTTGTAATGATGTGATTAAATAAGAGGATGCATAATGTGAGCTCATACAGTCCACGTGACATCGAAATGAATTTTTAGATATGATGAAATGCAAAGAAAAGTCTAATTTACCTTACTTTTTCTTATGGAAAATCTATATGATTCATACAATTATACTATTCAAAAGCAAGAGATGAGCTAGAATTATGGTGTTTCATATGGTAACTTAACCTCTTTCTTTTATTATAAATTTAATATAGTAAATGTTAGTAGTAACACATAGTGGAGTAAATTTGGTTCCAAAATCCATATCTTTAATGTCTTATAGGGCTTTTTAAACTAAAGAAAACTAGTAGATAGTGAGCAGTTCATCTATTCAAAAAACAAGATAGGCTTATAAGCAAGAGCTATAGGAACTTGCATATGAGTACTAGATATGAGTTTTGTTTTGATTTTAGATAGGATCATTTTTGTATCAAGCTTATCTAGATAATTTTTGTTTCAAAACTTGTACTATTTGGATATTTATTTGAGTTTTCAAATAATATGTTTAAATTATTTTATAAATTAGATGTTGTTGGAAATGGTAAAATTTGCAATGGTCTATTCCAAAATCAATTACAAGGTAGTACCTTTTATAATTCAATGCATGTTTTAAGTAGCACAAGTATTAGGAGATGTGTTATGAATAAAAATTCTTCTATATTGTGGTATAGTAGGTTAGATTATATCTCAATAGAAAAGGTGTAAAGATTGATAAAAATAGAGTACTCAACTCTTTTGACTTTACTAATTTTGAGACTTGTAAAAAGATATGATACATGTATCTTTATCTGCTTAATGATAAAAATGAGGCATTATATGCCTTTAAGATATTTAAGACAAGTAGAAAAGAAATGTGGTAAACAAATTAAGATAGTAAAATTAGATAAAGGTGGTAAGTGCTATCGTAGATACATCAAAGATGGACAAGTACTTAGTGATTGTTGCCTAATACATAATGCCTCCGTCTTTATACTAGAATGATGTAGTTAAAAGAAGGGACTGAACATTGTTGGATATGATGCAAAGCATGCTAAGCAGCTTCAAACTTCTTAAGTCCTTTTGGACTAAAGCCCTTAAAATAGTTGTGTGTATTCATGATCGAGTTTTAACCAAGGCTATTACAAAAATGCCATTTAAGTTGTGGAAAGATTAGAAACCAAGTTTAAAACATATGTGCATTTAAGGATGTCCATCTTAAGTAATGATTTACAACCTATAAGAGAAGAAGCTAGATCCAAGGACCATTAGCTACTTCTTTAGGTATGCTAAAAGGTCCAAGGGATATAAATTTTATTATCCATCTCATAGCACTAGGATTATAAAATCAAGAAATGTAAAAGCTTTATGAGAATAACTTAATTAGTAGAAGTGACCAATTTTGAAACTTGGGTTCTAAAGATGATTATTTTAATATTAAGGCTCCTATAATAAGTGATGGATTAGCTGTGACCCATGTTTTTCAAGTACAAATTGGTATTGAAAAATAGTTTACCACAACCAAGTTAATTCAATTATGGAACAGCTACTAGAAACTGTTGAGTAATTAGTTGAGCAATATGCTTCTTAAAAGAATGTTAACTCAACATTAAAAAGATTAATTAGGATAAGGAGGTCTACTATTCCTGATGACTATGTTGTGTACCTACAAAAATTTGACTATAATATAGAAACTAAAAATTATCTTAAAATGTTTTTAAAGCCATCAGTTGTAGAAAGCCTGAATTATAGCATAATGACATAAAAGAAGAAATAGATTTCATGGCATCTAACAGAGTCTAAAATCTCATCTAATTGCCTAGTAGTTATAAAGTCATTAGATGCAAATGGATCTATAAGATGAAAAAAGACTCATTAGGTAACATTGAGAGATATAAAACAAAACTTATGGCCAAAGGATTTAATCAAAAGGAAGAAAAAATTACATGAAAATATTTTCTCTTGTATGTAAGAAAGATTCTCTCTATGTGGTAACAACATTAGTTACCCATTTTGATTTAAAACAACATTATATGGATGTAAAGGTGATATTCCTCAATGAGGAACTAAAGAAGGATGTATATATAAAACAACCAAATGATTATCCTCTAGTGCTAGTGAGTACTTGGTGTGTAAATTTAAGAAATCTATATATGGATTGGAATAGGAATTTCGCTAATGGTACTTAAAGTTTTATTATGTCATATCCTCATACGGATTTATCGAAAATATTATGGATTAGTGTATATATTATAAGGTCAATGGGAGTAAAATTTATTTCCTTGTATTATATATGAATGATATATTACTTGCAACCAATGACAAGTGATAGCTATATGAGGTGAAACAATTTCTTTCCAATAATATGATATAAAGGATATGAATGAGACAACTTATATCATTAGCATTAAGATTCATAAAGACAGAACTCGATGTATTTTGACTTTGTCACAAGAAACCTATACCAATAAAGTTATAAAAAGATTTTAGATGAAAAATTATTCACCTATATCAATTTGAAGTAGTTCCCAAAAATGATCTAGAGGGGAAACAAATGTATAACATTTCATATGTTTTTGCTGTCGAAAGCTTTATGTATACTTAGAAGACTTAACATTACATTTGTAGCTGGAATACTAAGTAGATATCATACTAATCCAAGTATGGATCATTGGAAAGAAACAAAAAAAAAATGCTAAAAGGTATTTTAAAGGTATTAAAGACTACATGTTAATGTATAAATGAACTAAAAACTTAGCTATTCATATTTGGATTTCACTAGATGCATTGATTCATGAAAATTAATATCAAATTACATTTTTTTAATGTTTACAAGTAAAGTTATATCTTGAAGGAATGCGAAGTAAACTTTGACTATTACTTTTATTACAAAAGTTTAATTTTTATCTTATTTTGAAGTAACATTGCATGTTATATGGTTAAAGGGCTTTATATTTGGGCTTACAATTTTGGACTTTATTTTTAGGCCATTAAAAATGTACTATGACAATTCAACTGTAATTTTTTTAGTTAAGAACATTAAAAATGAAAAATTTTTTGGTTAAAAATAATAAAAATGGAAGTCAAAGTAAGCATATTAACATCAAGTACTTAACTATTTAAGAATGTGTTAAGAAAAATAAAGTTATCATTGAATATATTAGCATTGAATTGATAATTCTTTAATTAAAGGCATGTCACAAATAGGATATAAGGATTATGTATCTAGAATGGGGTTTACTTTTAAATTAAGTTTTTTATGTATATATTATGTATAATTTGTAATAAAGCTCTTATTCAATTTGATTGGTTTTTCTCATTTTGGTTGCACATTTATGTTTTGAAAATAACAACATTAAAAAGACATAAAATAAACATATAACTTATTCATTAAATTATGGTGGGATAAAGAAATGAAATGCATTATGATATATGAAAAGTAATATTTGTTTACAGAGAATTTATTTCTAGGATTTGTGCATTTAATTTTTTCTTCATTGAAATATCAATGTACATGAATCTTGAAATGAAGGCACATGGACTAAGTGGGAGAATATTAGTTGTTTTGTAACGTTGTTAACAAACCAACCTATTTGTTGTAGCAACTCTGAATATGGTTCATGCAATATTTCCTCTAGCCACCGTATTTCCTGGTTCCTTTGATGGGAAGGGACCAAAATTCATTGATATAGACACATGGGGAGGTTTAGCTTCACTATCTGAAAAAGCTTAAAAGAAATTCATACACCATCACAAAAAGTGAATCCCAGAGTCTAAAAACTGGGCAAAGAACATGAAAGCAATGGCTGGATTAGACTTTTCCTAAATAATATTAAAGAGAGTTTAGACTTGAGTGTCTTATGTGGAATCTGAATTACTTTGTATAACAAATTATATAAAAGAAGCTTTACCGTTTACTATTTATTGACTAATTTAAAACTCGTGCATTTTTTATTTTCCTTACAAGAAAGACGATACACTTTTATTAACCTTGTGAGGGAAATACGTCAGCCACCCACAAAGGTGGGTCATCAATCCAAATTGAAACTAGGGAACCTTTTCTTCCAAGTTGGCCCAACTAGTTCGCAGCACTTCCGGCCTGAAGAGTAGTCCAATCGAATTGCAAGTTTCTAACGTTGGGATGAAGATAGGGTAAATCAGACCTTCTTTAATCGAGTGACGTTTAAATGATACGATTTTTTTTCATTTTAAAAATTTACATTGCTTTCTCACAAAAAAAATCATTATATTAATTTTTTTACTAAAATATGAATTATAATCACATTTACTTTGATCAGAATATTTTTTATTATTATTTATATAATATAAAAAATATTAAATATGTATTTAACAAATATAAAAATACATATTTTTTAATTTGGGAATAAATTAAATTTATAATTTTTAACATAAATAAATAATATTAAAATAAAAATTTTAAATATATTTTAATAAATCATATTTTCATAAAAGGAGAATTGATGGTTCTATAATTTAAACATCTCTCATTCACGCTAATAAAAAATACTCTAAGACAGTCCCCAAGCATGACATATCAGCTCTCTTCTGGTTAGTAGAGTTTATCATTTTGTTTTGAGTTTCCTTCTAAACAAACCTCTTGAGAGGGCACAGGCGTTTGGCAAAACACAACTCTTCCCTTAAACTCTCCACATTAAAAAATTCAGTGACACGCATATCTATAACTCCACAGAGCCTCCACATTCAAAATATACGAACTTAGATTTCTCTTTGTCTTTTATCAATTTCAACAATAAACAGACATAGGGTATATAAAATTTATTATTTAAATAGGTTTTACACATATAAATGAGACCAACTATTTAAGCAGGTTCCACATATTTTGTATTTATTTTTCTTTAAAATTAACAAAAAATAAAGAGAAAAATTTGAAAAGATCCAAAGTCACTCAATACAAAAGTTACCATTAATAGTATCCATAATAATTTCTTATACATGATGGTTTTTTAAATCTAAATCTAATTAAAAGCTGAACAAATGCAAATTTCAGCAAAATATAGTTAATTTTCCGAAAATTCACAGATAGGATATTGTTTAGAAGTGCACTGTGTAATTTGAAGTACAATTGAAAGGGCGCAGGTGAGGTCCAGAAGCCCAGAGTGAAGCATGGACCATGCAAAAGATTTTGGATCCACATACACTTCCAATCATGTTACGGGTTTAATATTCTTGACTATTCTCTTCTTATCTTGGCGTGCTTATTTTTGGATTGATTTGCTTCCCTCTAATGTACTTATGATCCAAGATAAGTAGAGTATAAGAGTAAATTTTTTTATAAAAGTACCACTTGCAATTGGTCTCTGTGGCCAAATGCACATTTTCTTTGGCCATGGACATTTTTTTTCTATGGTTGATAAACCAAAACTGGATCTTTGGTCATCTAACTCCAAGTCTTCAATTATGAAAAATTTTTATTCTTTATGAGTTGGTGACAAGAAAGCATCTTTTCTTGGACCTTTCCTCTTACTTTTCATACTCAGTTTTCTCATCCTCCTTTATTGTTCTAGCTCTCTGAAAATGTCTTTTAGTCTTGTATGTTGTCCATGAATTTAATTATTATAATAATTACTATCTAAATTGGTTTTCCCATGATCTGAAAGCGAAACTTATATTATTATAGGTTGAACAAGAAAATTAAAAAGACCAAGTGAACTTATATCATTAACATCTTCCAATAAGTGCCAGCTTTTGCCAGCTCTTCCTATCATCATTCAAGTTAAATAAACTAACCTAGTGTGAAGACTTTTTCCCTATATTCCAATTCCCAACACAAGAACGACAATGGCAGTTTCGGCTTCGTTGATCGGGCTCCCCACGTGTCCTTCCAAACTCTTCTGATACACGTGTCTTCTAAGCAAAGGAGGTTTCCTCTGGATCCAACTTATCGAAGGTCCACCACATCACTCCCCCTTCTCTCTTTCATCATGTTCACGACAGCAAAACATGCGCCGTTTGGGACGACAAATTTCTATCACATGCTTATTTTATTCGGAGGAGTTGGAGCGCGAACATGTTAGTTGTTTTCCATTTGCAACGTTCTATTATTATTATTTTATTTCGTTTCGTTCTCACAAAACGGCCATAAAAATATAATATAATCCCAGTTTGTGGATCAAAGAACGGAAAGAGCGATCAGAAAAGGTGAAAACATAAGAGGTCCTAATTATCCGCCATAGACGGACCGACACGCGTTGAGGCGAGCGTTGACTTGATCCTTGATAATCAGGTCTGAGGGTATTGCGGGAAATTCGGAGGACGATGTCGAGAGTTGTTGAAGCTGGAAAACTAGAAATGGTTAACGCGGAATGCGTTCTTTGTTTTTGGTCTCTATGATCAACGCGGCCTGCGTTCTGACTGGACGGAAAGGCAAGTAGGAACTAGGAACGAAGGAGGCCGGAACGTAAAAATTAGAATAAATTATTTTTTTCAAAAAATATGTTTAAATTTTACAACATTTCTTTTTATTATAAAAAATAATTCAAAATGTAGATTTTAAAAATTTTTATTTTAATATTATTTTTGATGCTCGGAATTATAAATTTAATCTATTTTAAATTTAAAAAATGATTATTTTATTTGATAAAATATTTTAATACTTGTCACATTGTACAAAATATATATGTATATATATAAGTATTTCGATCAAAATAAATATAATTATAATACATCTTTTTTAACAAAAGAAATCAATATCACAATTTTTTTGATTTTAAAATAAGAGAGTCTGAATTTTTAAAATAAAATAGAGAATAGTATAATTTAAATAATTTTTTAAAAAATAATTTTTCCTAAAAATTATAACATAAGATACATTACTTGATTCTCTTTTGAGAGAGATGCTTAATTTTTTTATAAAAATATATAAATTTTTAAAGTTAAAAAATAATTTAAATAGTCTAAAAGATTATATTAATTTCTTTTATTAAAAATTTAGTCTATTAAAAAACATATCCTTAGATTTAATTTTAATGTTATTTATTTTATATAAAAATTTATAAATTTAATTTATTATAAATTTTAAAAATAATTATCTACATTAGTATAAATGTAATTTATTTTCATTATAAAAAAAGTTAGTGAACCTTTTTTTTAATTTTTAAAAAATAAATGTAATTTTTAAAATAAAAATAAAATTGTATAATCTTTAAAGAAATGATAAAATTTATAATAAAAATTTTAAAACTTAAAATTAAAATTAACATTAAATTTTAAAGGATGTACTGATAAATTTAAAGAATTTATTATTGAATGAATAAAAGTATTAAATTTTTTTTATAATAATTAAGATTTTTAAAAATAATTTTAAATTTTTTTATTATAAATTTTATAAAATTTGAGATCTTAAATATAATTTTTCTTAGTTTTTAAGTATGTCACAGGGTTGAAAAAGTAAATTACCCATTACAATATAATATGGGAAAATCGCCGTACAAAGTGGGGGTATAGACAGGGACCGTTCACTGACCCTTTCTGAACCGACACATGTCTGCACGAAGGGAGGTTGTGGTAATTCTGTACAACCATAAAAGGGCAAACTAAGTACGTTCAATAATCATATGTGCACATCAAATAATCACAATCCTCAGATCTGACCAAGACTTCACAGGTGGCAGATAACCATTAGGTTTGATTAGGTACGGCCAGCCAGCCAACTAACCCATCTGAAGTTGGAAGAAAATTCAAACAAATGGAAAATGGGAAAACGGAGCAGAGAAGAATATTGACCCTTTACTTTACACACATGAATCACCGTCCATCCTGAGTTAACCCACGTTAGGAATGTGGGTTGGGCCGTGTAGACGCGCAAATGCATTCTTTTTAGTATTTTATTTACAAGATATAGTTAAAAACAAAAAGGTTGAAACTTTTTTTCATATTAATATTTTTTAAATTTCTAATATTAAAAATTACCTTGATCTATATTTTTTATTTTTTTTATTATATGTGATATATTTATTCTCTTAAATTAAAAAAATAGAATTAGCGTGGGTGAAGGGTAAATACCAAATATTAAATAATCATAGGAATCTTTCAGCATTATTGGTTGATTGAATCGCTGTCCATCTAAAGGCCGTCTTAAACCCTGTACTGACCATTCCCAATCTCGCCTCTTTATATTCCTCTGTTCCCCTTTTCTTCATCCACTCGCCTCTCCCCTTTCTTCTCTAACAAATCCTCATCTATCAGCCTCCTTTCTCTCAGTTTCATTTCCAGATTACAACATGGCTTTCGCTGCTCTCCGAGTGTTCGTGATCTTGGGCCTTTTGGCTACCTCGTGCTTAGCCCAAGCCCCAGGACCTGCACCCACTCAGCCACCAACAGCAACCCCACCGCCGGCTAAAGCTCCTGCTCCGGCCACTCCACCACCGGCTAAAGCACCTGCTCCGGCCACTCCGCCACCGGCTAAAGCACCTGCTCCGGCCACCCCACCACCTGCTAAAGCACCTTCTCCGGCCACTCATACACCGACCTCATCTCCTCCCGCACCCACCCCTGAGTCTTCTGCACCATCCTCAGGAACACCTTCTAACTCACCACCTGCACCCGGTGCTTCACCTGAGTCACCAGCCGGCGTACCACCCTCTTCGGCATTCTCCTTCAGCAAGGCCGTCGTTGCCGGGACTGCTTTGGCCGGGGCATTTTTGGCTATGGCGGTGATGGCTTGAAGTTCAGAAGGATGGGTTGGGTTCATTCTTGGGATTCGTCCACGTGGAGAGACATGGGCTGTTGATCTTTATTATTTATCGATGGGCGGACGAGATCTGTTTGATTTTCTTCTGGCTGGGTCTTATTGAGTAGCGTTTTTTCTTTTCCGATCCGTTTCATATTTTATTATTTTTGAGGGTTCTATTAAGTGTTTTTGTTCATTCGATATTTGGAAGGGTGACCTTTGGATGATAATTATTTGGTGATTCATTGTTTGTGTTCACACGTGTATGTAGATGACCTTTGATGATTTCGGTGTACATCTGATAATAGAATGAATAAAACAGTTTGTAATTCTTTCACAGTTCCTACTTCCAACACCAAGCCTCCTTCTCTTTCTTTTGAATCTCTTACCGTGTTTGCTTCTCTGTAATAAAATAGAATTCGACCATGAGGACGCTTTGTTTGGCTCAACGGAGGGAGGGGTGGGATTTCAATGAGGGGAGGGATTTGAATGATCCCTTGATCGGAGGGGAGGAGAGAAAGGGATTCTAACGATACTTTGTTTGGTTTAGGTGGAGCAGTGGAACTAACTAAATTGATTGTTTTATTTTTATAAAATTTAAATAATTTTTTTATTTTATCAACATATAGAGTAATTTATCAATTTTGATTTGTCATAATAAAAATTATTTTTGATTTGTTATCAGAATCAAAAATTTGGACAAACATTAAAATTATAAATTTTATATCAATTTTATCAAAATAACAATAATTATAATTTTGTTTTAATTAAACCAACATTCGTAAAAAGAAAATTGAAAGAGTATGTGTGTGTTATATATATATATATATATATATATATATATATATATATATATATCTTTAGTCATATATTTCGATTTGCAATTTGCTGTGACATGATCCCACTTTTGTCATCTTGTGACGGAGAAGATTCCTTGCTCACATGGGAGAATTGAAGTCTCTCTTTAACGAAATTATATACAACACTAATCCACATCCTCAAAAGCGGCTCAAAAGCCGCACTCAAAGCAGGGAAAATTGAAAACAAAAAATAGTTCAAGGCAAGTGAGAGTGACCAGATAGAATGAAAAACAGTAATAAAGAGCAGAGAGTGTATGGGTCCGATTTCTCTACACTTCTCAAAGAAGTGCACAGCCTGCACTTTTTTGAGAAGTGATCTGGACCATCCAGATTTGATCTGGATGGTCCAGATTTTAATTTTTTAATTTTTATTTTTTTACTTAAAATATTATTTTTTTTAAATTATACAATTAAGAAATTAATTTTATCTGATATTTTATATTTTTTAAAATAATAAAAATAATTAAATTTTAAAAAAAATTAAGAATAAATTTGGGCCGTCCATATTAGATTTGGACGGCCCAAATAAGAAGTGCACTTCCCTGCACTTCCTCGAGAAGTGCAGGGAATCGATTCCGGAGAGTGTATAGAGTAGAACCTGAATTAAAAATTGATGGTGGTGGCAACAAGATAAAGCAATTAAAAATATATTAGAGTCTGATTAAACTTAAAGAGTAAGAGAGAAATTATATTATTTTAATAATACTAATTTTGTGATAAAAAAATTTATCTCTTATCTTTCCTCTAAAAAATTCCAATTTTGGAGGAGAGGTTTAGAAGGACAAAGGAGGGGAGAGACTTCTCAGAAGTTATCTCATCCAAACAAGGAGATAAAAGTAACTTTTTTTTCTTTCTTAAAATTTTTTTTTAGTGAAACAAGAGAAAGGGAACAACTTCCCTCCCCTCCCTTTCCCTCCCCTCAAAAATTTTCTACCAGATATAGTGTAATTTTTTTGGTCAAAATGAGACCTCATATCGGATGACCAAAATTACCCTCTCTTCTCCTTTTTCTTTACGCCAAAAAAAAAAACTTTTGTACCAACATATGTTTTTTTTTTTAAATCATAAAGGAGGCATACTAATTTTTTGTGAGGGATATGGGAGAGAGCAAAGAGGGAGAGAGGAGATTGAACTCAAACATATTACATCCCCCTAAACTTTAAAAAGTTTAGAGAAAATATTATTTGAGCTAAGATTCTTAGGTAACATGATTTTTTAATAACATGATGATGAATGTATTACAATTTTTCAATTAATATATATGTGATATTATTATAAAAAATGTTATATTTATTTTGTTTTAATTAAAAAATTTTAATGATAAATATATAAAAAATTATACCTAAGTTTAATCTTAATTTATAAATAATCATATATATATATATATTAAGTGAAGTTGTTTAAAAGTGTAGTTACACTGTTGAGTTTGGTTTAATGACCTGCTCCGTTCTGTGTTAGAAAAAAGAGCATTTAAAAGTTTTTAATTTTTGTGTAAATTATAGTAATTAGAAGAGACGATGTAAAATTACTTATCAAGACATGTACATTCATCTCTAATAAAAAACAATTAAGTTCCATAATATGATTATTTTTATTAGGAAAAAAGGAACTTGTGATTTCTTAATTTTATTTAAGATTTCATTTTCATTTGTTAACTTTATTTGACTCTAATTTAATTTTTTTAATTTATTTCAAGTTTTAATTTTTTTCATTTTATTTAATCCTTTAACTTCTATTTTATGTTTTATTTTTATCATTTATTTTCATTTCATTTTAATTTAATTTTTTAATCTTTTAAAAACTTCTTAAATTTTTTTCTCTTAAATACTGTTAAATTAAAATATTTAATAGAAAAATATTGTATGGCTTTTTAGTGATTTAATTCTAATAAATTTTTTATTGAATAACTTATGCTGCAATGAGGAAAGAGAAAAGTGAGGAGAAAATATATTTTTTTTCATGTGTTTTGATAGATGAAAAAAAATATAAAAGAAAGAAAATTTGTTAATTTATAATGACAATAATGCCCTTATTATTTAATATTAATAAATTTTATATTTTAAAGAAAATTATGTTTTAAATATAAATTAACTATTTTGAATTTAGACACATATTTTTTAAAAAAAGAAATAAGAATAATGAATTTAAAAAAAACAAATTTATCAAAAATATATTTCAATTTTTTTAAAAAAATTTTACCAAATAATGAAATGAAAAAAAATTTAAAAAAATGTTCATATAATAAAAAAAATTATTTAAGAATAAGGTTGAAAAAAATTTCTCACTAAAAAAACACACTAAAAATTAAAAAAATACATGCTTTAAATTAATTAAATTAAATTTTTTTAAAATTTATTTATAAATTATTATTTTAATACAATAAGTATGATTATTTATTTTAAAATTTTATAAATATTATTTTAATATATATTAATTAATTTAAATATAACATATACAAATATAATAAATATTTTTTAATTATATTTATATATTATTATAATATTATATATATATATATATATGTATTGGGCAATGCATTATCCGACCAAATGGCAATTAGAAACATTAATCGGATTGCCATTTGATAATGCAGTCGATGGTTTTTGTTTTAATATAGATAATTTATTAATTTTAATATTAAAAAATATATTATTATTTTATAAATATATTTATTATTAATTAATTTTATAATAAACTTTTAAATGAATAATTATAATATCAATTAATTAATTAAAATTTAAAAAATTTTGATTAAATTAATATTTTTTATTTTTGATTGAAATGCAGTCAAAAAATATTTTTTCAATTACAAATGTAATCAGAATTTGTCTAATAAAATTGTAGTTGGAACACGTTTCCAATTACATTTCAATCAAAAAATTTTTACTACATTGCAGTAGGAATTTTTTTATTTTTAAATTATTTTGTTTAATTTTAAGTATGTATTGTCTTCTAATACAAAAAAAATGAAAGAATGAAAATAGAAAATACCCTATAATCCGTTTGTAGTAGATGAAATTGAAAATGAAGAGCATTTGTGTCAATGGTAGTTTAAGAAGATAAAATTCGAATCACATTACGTGGAGTTTTCTTTTCAAAATTTTTTTATTTTTGAGAAAAATTTTTTTTGGTGGAACTCTACCTCAATTTTCTCCTCAACTTTTTTTTCCTCCCAATTTTTCTCTTGCATCCAAACAGGGCAAAATTTACCTTTTTCCTCTTTTCTCCTCAACTTTTTTTTTCCTTTTATTTTTCACCCCATCCAAAGAAGCTGCTAGTATTGTTAGAAAGAAGAAAAAACTTGAATGGCTTTTATAAGTTAAAAGATCAAATTACAACAAAAAGAAATTAAAAAACAAAAAGAAAATTTAAAGTAAAATTCAAAATCATATTAAAATGAAATAAATTTAAAAATTGAATGTAAAATTTGAAGTAATATTAAGAGATAGAATTTGAACAAAATGATATTATATATGAGATTAAAGCGAAATTTAATATAAAATTAAAAAATAAAAGTAAAATTTATGATAAAATTAAGAGATGTATATTTTAAATTTTTTATTATTCCCATTAGAAAATTTTCTAATTTTGTTTGTACAATTTTAAAAGTAAACTCTTTCATAGGAGACTGAGTTTAAAATTCAAATTTTAAAAATGTTCTCTTAAATCTTAAACACAAAAAAAAAATATATTTTTCCTTAACAACTAATCATGTATAGAATGACTGTTTACAAACGGCACGGAGATTTAATTGCTTCTTTTCTCTCCATGACGTTCCTGATGGTGAAATGAATCTGAATTTTCCAGGGAAGGTAGGGGGTTGTCCAGTAGTATCTCAAGTCTCAAGGGAGGAACGTGGGTTTGGTCCAGTGTTCAATGCTTTGTAGCATTAACGAGATTAGTTTCACCCAATCAAATTGAAAGCAAATGGTAGACCATGACCGTGTTAATTTTTAAATCTTTTCAGTCATGAGCACTAACCGGTAGCTGCGTAGACTATGCCCCCACTACAATTTTGTTTTATTCCACACGATTTAGATTTGATCGGAGACTCAACTAACCCCTAGCGTAACCAGTGAGTTAGATTGATTCATGATGGTTAACTATACTGTTATTTTATTTTTTAAATTTGTTTTAATAGTCTTTGATGCTGAGTCCGTCAACTGTGGATAAACTATTGATGCCTTTTTCAAATAAACTATATTAAAAATGTTCATGAATTTGATCAACGAACCTTCCAATTTCATTCCTTGAATTTTGTAGAATTGTTTCATTGTCGCTTAATAAGTCAGTATTTATAGGTCTTTCCTATTAAAAAGTTGTTTCCTTTAGTAAAATCATTTTATTTTGCAAAAAAATTGTAATTGTTACGATTGTATGCGTCAATGTTGGTTTGGAAAGTTAGATATAGTTGAGTGTTCGTTGTACGCTAAGGTTAGCTCTTATTTGGTCATATTTATGTTTTATAATTCTCTCTACAAATATAACTGTATCACAAAACAAGAGCAAATACACAATAATTCATTTCATCTTAATTTACTTGTCTTTCTTTGCAAATCATTTCTTCTTCACGGTATTAGAGCGCTATACTAGTTTTTTGGCTTTGCCTAACTCCCTACGCTCATTCCATTTCTGTCAAACTAGATGAAAAAGAACTTTCTCCTATGGCAAACAATAAGTAAATGCAGCGATCATAGGTTATGATTTTGAGAAGTTCATCAATGGAGAATGATATATCCCAGCGATGGTTCACTTACAGGATGATCAAGAAGCAATGATGATTTTTTTATCCAGAAACATCAAAATCAACTCTTACTCTCACACATACTCTAGTTGGTGACACAAGGAAAGCTCACAAGTCGGTGCAATTATTGTTGGCCCAAAAGCTTTCTCAGGCGTATTTCTTTGTTTGAAGATAACACAACTTTGAAAAAATCTAATTTATTTAGCCCATTTTGTGACCCTTGATGTGGAAAGACAAAAATGATAGAATATTTTATTTTCTTTGATTAAACTCATAAATAAAAAAAAGTATACCTATTTTTCTTTATCATATCACTTTCCTTTGGTAGACAAAACTTTCTTGTCTTATCCCATCTCCTCCTACCCAAGAAACATTTATGAAGAGCATTAAATGATATTAAATGTGACAAGCTTGCTTGAGGAACTGAACTAAATAGCTTTCATCTCTATGCTACGTAAAGCAAAACCCAAACACACAAAAAAAGGAATGGAGCATTTGTAGAAGTAGAAAATCAAAACCTCATAATATCATGATTGACCATAACTCTGGATGAAAACTTCTTTAAGCTATATGTGCCTTAACAAACAAGAGTAACTATTAGCTATCCTTTTTTTTGTGTGGCTATAGTAGTCACTTCAAAGCTACAAAAAGAGAAGAGTTAAAAGAAAGATAGGTGAACTCAAGCCATAAAAAATTAGAAAAATTATGTTTAAAGATCAAGAAATAAAAAAAATTATTTTTAAAAATTTTTATTACTAAGTTCAACTGATTGTTGTTGAACTAAGTGATAATCATCTTAAAATAAGTGATAATATGTTTTTAAAAATAAATTTTTTTACTTTTTAATCCTTTATTATAATTGTCCCTAAAAAATTTAAATACATTTTGTGCTATCCTCCTTCTTCTCAATCTTTAGTCTATTATGAGTTTGTCTTTGGCCTATTAAGCTATTAGAAAGCCATGTGAGAATATATCATTGTAGTCTCTTATTTGACAAGAGTTAAAAACCTTTCTACTTTATGTGTAAATCCTTGAAGAGTAAGAAGTTTAAGGTGAGTTTTAAAAAAATCCTTAATAAAAGTTTTAACTAAACTTAAAAAAAAAAGTGTTGTAGCTATTGTGTATCTTAATTTTTAGTAGAGAAAATCGAGATCAAAAGTTGATATGACATAAGATAAGAGGTTTAAACTAAAATATATTGTGGTGTTTCTTTTTTCTCTCTCTCACTTATTTATATTTATACTTATCTATAAACAAAACCAAGTTAATTGCATCTCATTTGAAAAAAAAATCTAACATCTCTGAATTATAAAAAAGTATATAATACGCAAAATAAAATCAATATATATATATATAATTAAAAATGGTCTTATATTTAAATTTTACTGCGTATAATATAAGAGCAGTGTGACTAGTTATAACAAATGTGCAACAATCATAGCTTATAATTATACAATGACCAATATTAAGTGGGGATTCTTTGAACGTTTCAAAGATTCTTTTGGACAATTAACTTCTGAAGCGTCTTTATATATTAATATAATAAAAATTCATCATATATTGAAACAAAAAGGTTGAAATATTATAATATAGTGTGAGTGGGTATATGTATGTTCACACTTAAAAAGAGTCGTTAAAGAACCAACCAACACTATAGGGTTGGAATCAAGATATTATTGACATGATGCCGCTTGAATTTAATTAGTGGGGTTACCCTTCATTGAAGATTTCACTTTCTGTCTACCTTATTTCTACTAAAAGATTGTCTCTACTTTCCTCATTCAACAATTGTGAGCTATATATTCAGCACCAATCTTAATTTTTTAATTACATTTATAACCTTCCCAAAATTTTTAAGTGAGATTAATTTTTTATTCAAATGTTAATTGTAGACAAATTAACCGAGAAATGTTTAAAACTGTTTCTATATACTTCCTCTCCAAAAATTTCTCATGCCTTAATTAGAAGAATTCATAAATCCTTATATATGCACATTTAATTAAGTCAAATAATCAAGTTGGAAAACATATAATCTATCTATACTAAATATATATATATATATATATGGCTTTCGAACTTTTTGGTATCTTGGTCTTACCCAAAAAAAAAAAATCTTATATAAAGCATAGTTAGTTTTAAAAAGTTTGCCTCATTAATATATAAAATAAAAAAGGCTAATACATAATCATCTTAAGTTTTGAGATATATGCAAAACACTTCCCCTAAACTTCACAAAGTGATAATAAACTTCTTTTAGCTTTTAAATTTATGCATAGAATATCTGTTGTAAATAACCCTGTTAAATTGTTAATGGAGAGATTCCATGTCAATTATTTTAAACCACGTGACTTTTGACTTGGACTGGGGGCATTTTAGTCATTTAAACCAACCAAAACACACAGCAAAACATGAGAAACATATCCATCTTCCAAAAGGTAGCATTTCTTGTTCGAACAGTAGTCGTTCTCCACTCGTTCAAAAGCAGAGAAGCATCCATCTTCATCCTTCTCGACTCCACGACACAACATTTCCACTGGTTGAGGCGTTAAAGATAACACATAATTTTAACAATAAGTGGTTATCACAAAAGCCTTAATAGATCTTGAGAGTAATTGTTATGTTCTATAACTTGGAGGGCACATTGCAACTGGAAACAAAAACTAAGGCCAATAATTGCAATTTTTCCTTATAAAAAGCTTGAAGAGCATGATTTTATTTTTCATAATGCTAGTATGCTAGCACAAACAAATAAAACATTGCATACAACTAATAAACACTGAAATGCTGATAAATTATACAAGTGGATTTGACATTTATTATTAATCCAAAATCTTAAAGATTAAATTTATAGATCTTTTCTATTATATATTTCTCTTCTAGTTTAATTTTATTTCATGTGAAACATCTTTTCACTCCTTATTACATTTGACCCTAACGTTTTGAACCGCTTGTTTGTTGAGAAAATCAATAGGAAAATTTGCTACCAACCAGCAAAGTGTCATTTGGATGTGTTGCTGAGTTGCTCCATGAGTTCCAGATTGCCTGCCAAATTTAATGAACATTAATTGTGCAAAATTTATGAAACAGTCTCTATTAATTATGATAATTTATAACTCTTTATTTGCCATTGCGTTCCCCGATATTAACCCCGTTCCTAGTGCCTAGAAGGCCAGAACAACGGAGTAATATAGGTTAAAATTTCAGTTTGAGGCGGCTCACATCAAGAAAGACAATGCATAATATTTGTTTTTGTCCGAAGGACTATTTTTCATTTATTCTAACTCGAACCTGGTTAAATAATTAGGGTTTGTGGGATGTGCAAAAGGTATAGTACATTTGGAGAAATTGAGCTTTTAATTTTTTTCATTGTTTGCTGTATGTACTTTGATGGAGGGTAGAGCTTGAGAATTCCCATTTCCATTTTGCAAAATATAAAGTTTGCAACACTTGTAACAAGCCAATACTTCTTCCTTCGGCTTATGTGGATTTATAGAGTAAACAATGACAGAATCACTCATACAATTGGCAACATTACAAAACAGACTGAGTTTCAAACTTCGTTTTACATGAAGAAAAATAAAAATAAAATAGTCGAATTTTAAATCCAGACTATTTTAAAAATTTGTAAAAATGAGAGATATAGAACTTGGCCTATGAGCAAGCTTACTTTGAATCTAATTCTTGGATTATTTCCAAGGCTTGAATGGGGTGTGTTGCAGGCACAATAGCACTTTTCCTCGTTGGACCTACAGCGGTGAAAGGATTCGGAGGTACTGCTAATTTGTCACCGTCTCCTTCCAAAATTTGAACCACTGCTTGTATTGATGGTCTATTCATAGTATGCCATTGAATGCACCACAGTCCCACTATTCTCTTTTTTTTTTTTTTTTGGGTTAATAGCATCCCTTTATTTTCAATATGAATTCTTAAGTCTTCCCTTTCTTCTAAAAGATTATAAAACCATTCAAGGTAGTAGACATGGTTAGTGTTGCATTCCTAAACTATAGACATATGATTTGGAGAAAACATTTTTAAAGTTTCTAGAGAAGACTTATGGTGCAATAGCCCATGATACCTCTGGCAATAGTCACATTGGTTTCATCTTTAGAACACAATTTGGCCAAACCAAAATCACATGTTCTGGAGTAAAGTGGTGGTCTAGTAAAATATTCTTAAGTTTGATGTCAAAATGAAGTATGTGTTACTCACACCCTTGATGAAGATATTAAATTCCTTTGGCAATGCCTGAAGCAATTCCTTGTAGTTTTTCCCAACCAAAAATGCTTTCTTTGTTGTCGTTGAATTTATGAATTTTTGTATCGAACCATTTGGTAAGAACTCATAAACAAAGCTTTTCTAAGTTCTTCAGAAGACAAGCTAATTAGGTGAACATTGTTAACATGATGGATTCTTCCCGTTGTTCCAACTTATTGATGAAATCTTCCCCATTTCCTAGGGAATTAGTGAGGATTTTCACAGCAACTGAGTTGAAATCTTTCCTCATATACGACATCATAAGCCCCTCTCCTACTTAGTCCTCGTAAGAATATCTGGTGGGCTTGAGGGCTTTGTGATATTTCAAAATCTTTTCGATCATTGCTTGATTTTCCTTTCATGATTTGTAAGACCTATCGATGCAATAAACTGTAGTAGCCACCAGCACAAGAAGTGAGCCTAGGATTGTCCCTGAATATATCAAAACTTCTATTTCAGAAAACTACCATTTCCTTAGAGGAAAATACTAGCAACTTTTATTTAGAAGTTCACCTGTAGTCAGTATTACTAATTTGGTTGATGAGCCTGCAAAAGGTATTAACATTTGGTCAGCTGACACGTTTATTTAAGTATTCAACAAAATTTGACTAATTTTATATAGTCAAGTAGTAGTTTGTCCAGATGCAAGGGATTTACCTCTGTAATGCCCAAAACATTTGAGTTTCATAGATGGAGCTATAATTAATCCACATCTTCCTGCTTTGGATTTGCATTGTTTACACAATGGATCAGGCCACTTCAAATGAAGAACGTTGTTCTCCTTTCCAAATTCCTCTGGAATATGGATAAAATTTCGAATATTTTGCTGAAAAATAAAATGGGAAATTCTCTTTGTGTAATCCTACATATGGTCATCATAATACATGGCTTTGAAACGAAAATGGAAGGCAGAGAGACTGAGGTTCTCAAGCTGCCTAAAAAAGCAGCCAGAAGGATCATATAAATCAATGGTTTGGGATTTATAATCAATACATTTGACATCCTTTCAAAGGGAACCGCATGACCAGGTCTCCACACCTTGTTTCTGGACAATTATTCAAACTCGTTACAACCTCAGCAAAGCCAACGATAAGCAGCAACCAAATGGAGAAGGAGATTACAAAACAAGTATCCGTACCTTTAGTCTCCAGATGAACAGTAGATAATCCCTGCCCTAAACATGGGCCCTAATTAATAAAGGTTGCTTCACAATAAGTCATTTTTATGTAAATCTTGACATGGATGAATTTTTTTTACCGTCATATATTTAATTTATTTTGATATTTTCATTCTAATAATTTACTAATTAAATTATTATTAAAATGAACATCTAATCGATCATCTCATCACTAGTGACATAGCGCTTGTGTCAACAATTACACATATTTTCCTTAGTTGACAGACTTTTGCCAGCGTGTGAAAGTTCGTTGGCAACTTGTTGATTAAGAGAAATATAAGCAATCCCAAAGGATCGACTTGTTTGAGCTGTTCCCTATTTGGCCCTACCTACTCTCCATGATCATAAGCATGTCTTCCTCACCAGCACAGCTAGTGGTGGCCCTGTTTTTCTTAGTCGTATTTTACGTAACTTGCAGGGCAACAGATGGAGAGCAGTGTTATAGTTTATGTGGGGATCACAAGGTTAGCAACCCTTTCTGGCTAAAAGACTTTCCATAGGTACAACCTATCTTGCGAGGACAACCAATTGGTAGTGAATCGGCAATCTGGAAGATACAATGTTGTGTCTATTAATTGTGGCAACTACACAATCCGACTGTGGGATGCTAACGTAGTGGAGTTCAATTACTCTTCACTGCCTCGGGATTCTTTAACCGACTACACCACTCAGTTACTCTCTAACTCAATATTCGAGTGGATACTGTGGGAAGATATGAATCGATTGACAAAGATGATGATATACGTTCAGTGTAAAGATGGAGTGGTCCGAGTGGATTCCTCTTACTTCGTTATCAAAGCATACTCTGATTGGAGCTTATTTTTGCATTGTCATTCTTAATTCACTCAGATTCTCCATCCCTACTCGTCGCTTCCCTTGTATTTGGAATTGGTTCAAATTTGCCTGTATTATTCTCAAGTAATTTTAAGATTAATCAGTCTAATATTTTGAATTGAAATTCTTTAACTTATAAAATCCTATGCAATTTTCTTCTTAATTTTCATATCCAGAAATTAAGAACAACGTAACAAAATACCACGGACAAAGTAATAAACTATAAAGTAGGAGTTATAAGATATAAAAACTCATGTTCACATTTTATTTTAATTGCCAAGTAGACAAACTACATATTTGTCACTACTTTTATCATTCAATAATTAATATTAGGCTAAAATGCACATAATTTTTTTTTGAACCTTGAATCATGTGTAAAATTTTTTTTTTATCTTTAAAAGTTGGCAATAATCTTCCTAAACTTTCAATATTATATAAAAAAAAACTCCTTTTCATTAATGATTTTGTGATTTACAAAGCTTTTATATGACATATGAGATTGAATCCTCTGAAATAGATTTCCCTCTGAAGTGGTGAAGTGAGATACACTTTTTATTTTTATTTTTTAATATACATATATATATATATATTTATAAAACTTTACCTTGTTTGTCTCTCACTCCATCACTTCAGAGGGAAATCTATTTCAGAGGATCCAATCTCCGTGACATATAGACTAGGATTTTAATTTTAATCTTAATTGGCATCCAGTCATATTGCCTCTCTCTTTCCTCCCTTTTCTGTTCTCTTTCTTGTTCATCTCTCTTCTCTCTATCCTCTCTTCTCTCTCTCTCTCTCTTTAGCTTTCATTCCCAACAATTTCTTAGTCAGCTCTCGAGAGAAGATTATATTCATGAACAATATTGGTTTTTCCCACAACATCATGTTCAACAAGGATGAGGTTCCTGATTGAGTGGATGCTTCCAAGATCTCTGTGCCTAAAGAAGACCTTGTCAATGCCTCTGTAGAGGCGTAAACAACATTACCTTGATTGAGAAGGGAAGCTACGGTTTCTATTATGCTCCTCACCAAGGAATTGGTATGGTGGGCAAACTCACTGCTAATTAAGTCTTCTTTTCTTTTCTTTTTGTAGCAAAGGGATATGTTTGATGTATAGGATGATGAACCAATTTATATAAAATTCCTTCGAGTAATTCATTTGCTCCCCCTTCTATGTTTTTAACTGTAGACCCTAGGAGTTTAAGATGCTTCCTGTGATTGAGAAAATGAGAATGTTCAGAAATTAAAATTAGCATTGCAACTATAGGGATGGATTGATCAATGACCTTGTCGGATGACTGATTTGAGAAATGAAGATTATGCGTCCCACACCACAGCTACATAGAAAAAGAATTTGCAAGTGCAAAGGGGAGAGACAAACAAGAGAGAGAAGCAAAGAGAGAGAAAAGAGAGGAATAAAGTGACTAGAATGTTATGTAAGTGTTAAATCACCAACGGAAGGATATTCTTTATATAAAATTAAAAGTTCAGGGGATTTATTACTAACTTTTGAAAGTGAAAGGATTCTTTACTTATGACTCAAATTTAGAGAGATTATGTGCATTTTACTCTTAATATTATTATTAGAATAAAATACTTCAACCTCCCTTTAATATTTTATTTTTAACATATATTTATCTTTTATTTTTCTGACCTACACTAACTTCCTTTGCAATTAAAAGTAAAATATTTTTACCTTTCTTCAATTATTCTTATCTTACACGTAGCTATCCTCTGTTACAACACTTACAAAACTTTTCTTACATTCTAAAAACATTACACATAACTCCAATTTTTTTGAAAAAAGAAATTATCATATAATTGTTAAAGTATGAACAATTAATCTTAATCTTGTATAAAAAAAATTTATATACAATTTTTTATATATTTGTTATTAGGGTCTCTAATTAAAACATAACAAATATATGATTTTCTAATAATATTGTAACAAGTGTATAGTTTTGTAAATATTTATATAATTTTTCAATTAAACTATACATTTGTCATAATATTATTAAAAAATTATAAACTTGTTATACTTTAATTAAAGAATTTGATAACAAAAATATAAGAAATTTCACCTAAACCTACTCCAATAAAAAAAAACGAGATGAAGTTCCTATATTTTTTATTTTTATATAAATCAAATATTTCATTTAATTTTTCATAAATATAATTTAGCATTGAATATTATCAATATTATTATGTAGATCCAATATTATATTTAAATAGTAGACTCATATAAAAATAAGAAACATACTTCATTTATGGTGAAACTTAAAATAAAAAAAATGAAGCCAATATCAATATAAAATTGAAAGTTTTGAGAATTCATTATTAAATTTTGAAAATAAGTGAATTCCCTACATATGATTCAAAGTTCGAAGGATCATGTGTATTTTAACCTTAATATTATTATTAGAATAAAATACTTCAACCTCTCTTTAATATTTTACTTTTCACATATATTTATCTTTTATTTTTCAAACCTACACTAACTTTCTTTACAGTTAAAAGTAAACTATTTTCATTTCTCTTCAATTTTTTTTTATATCTTACATATATCTCTCCTCTATTTTGAGACTTACAAAACTTCTCTTACATTTTAAAAACATCACACATAACTCCATATTATATATATATATATATATCATATAATTGTTAAAATATGAACAAATGAACTCAGTTTTATATATAAGAAAAAAATTTATATATAACTTTTTATATTTTTATTATCAGATTTTCTAATTAAAACATGATAAACATATGATTCTCCAATAATACCATAATAATTGTGTGATTTTTGCAAGCATTTATATAATTTTTTAATTAAACTATACATTTGTCATAATATTATTGAAAAATTATACACTTAGCATATTTTAATTAAATAACTTGATAACAAAAATATAAAAAATTAGACCTAAACCTAATTAAAAAAGAAGCTAGATGAAGTTCTTATATTTTTTATTTTTATACAAATCAAATATTTCATTTAATTTTTCATAAATATAATTTAGCATTGAATATTATCAATATTATTATGTAGATCCAATATTATATTTAAATATCAAGCTCACATAAAAATAAGAAACATACTTCATTCATCGTGAAAGTATAAAATGAAACCAATATCAATAAAGATCAGACCCAAATCTTCATACCAAAACATGAAGAATCGCTAGTGGAATTCCACAGAGCACGTATGCACGCCAATGTTTTATCACATCCGGTCATTTCCTTTTCACGCATAATCAAGTTATTGTGATACGAACAAGCAGAATTCCATCTAAAATTGAAACACGCAATAGTAGGGACGGCTAAACCCCATAAGCAATACAACAAGAAGAATGAATTTGAGGCTGAGATTACAACTTTTCACATTCCATAGCTGACACGGAAACTAGGAACAAGAAGGTCAATTATACGAATGGGATTACCTTTAATGGTGCTCCAAATGGCCGCTCGGTCCAAATGGAAGAGAAAGTCATTATTCCCTCCTTGTTCTCTTTTTCGTTTTAATTCTCCTTTCTAAGTCTCCCTCTTCTTTATCTTTTATTTCTCAATTGCTCTCTGTTACAAATCACCTCTTTCGGCATGTTTGGTAGCAAGGAAAGTGAAATGAAAAATAAAAAAGTTAAAAAATCAATTTTGTCTTTTCAATTATTATCTAATTATTATTTAATTATTAAAAATAAAAATATTATAAATATTTTTTATTTATAAAATTATTCTTTTAATTTTAATTTTTATATTTAATTTTTTGCGTATTAAACCACTCTATCTTGAAAACACAATCTCCAAGTCCTTGCTCTCTTGATTTATAGTCACGCCTTGTGTGCGCCATAAGGACACAATCTCCAACTCGAATCTCTTTGTCCCGAAAACACAGCGAATCGCCTGAATCCACGTGTTCTCTTGCAGTGTGGCTTCCAAAACTTCCTATTGTGTATAAAGCCTTCATTGAATGTCCGCCTCCTGATCTGAGGAAAGGGCCTTGATCGAAATGCACGGGAATTCGACGGCGGAGGAGGAAGGAAAGATGACAAGACAAAACGAGAGGGTGAAGGATGTCAGAGATTTTAACCGAGGTTAAATATAAAAAAATAATTTTAATATTTATATTTTTTATAATTAAAAATAATCAAAAAATAATATTAAATAAATATTATATATATATATATATATATATTTTTTTTTTTTTTCTCGTATGTTACCAAACGTGTTCATAAAAGAGTGATCAAGTAAATATAACGGAGCACAACTTCCTTGTTTGGATGTTTCAGAATAAGTCCTCGATTTTCAATTGTATCACTTCTCATTCGTTCCCCCCTCGGTTAGGGTGTTTATTAGCCTGGTTGGTTTAGAAGCCCGTCCTAACTTGGCTTAATCAGGTTGGGTCAAGTTGGGTAAAAAATATAAATAGATAGAACTTTAAATACAATTATATTGGACTGAGTCGGACCACGGACGAAAACATATTCTGTCAAATTTGTCTTAATAGTTATTTTTTTTTAGTTATTAATATCTTGTCATTTTATATATATATATATATATTTTTATTTTATTTGATTCTCTTAACATGTTACAACTTTCATTATCTACTTAAACCCTATTTATTTCTTAATTATTTTCATTATTGATATACATGCTTACTAATATTTTTTTTTGTTGAATAATAAAAATAGACGTATTTACTTAAAGCTAATTATGTTAGTATAGCTTATATTTTACTTGATAATACCAAGCTATTTTTTTATTATTGATAAAAACATGAAGGTTATAAAAGTTTATTATTTTGAAATATATGCCTATGAGTCTGTAAAAAAATATTTTTATATTGTAAGTATCAGTTCATAAAAAAAAAATTTCAGACGGCCCTAACCCACCCTAGTCCAACATAAAATTGGGCTTGTTCGAGCCAAATCAGACCACGGACATAAAACAAGCCTGATGTTTTAATTGGGCCAGGCATCAGACATACTAGATATCCGGCCCAACCTTGTTCGTGAACACCCCTACTCTTGGTAACCTTTGCATTGGATTTAACGGCCTTGGCAGTCAAACGGAAAAGAAAAAATAATTAACAAATCTTGTGCAATACTTATTATGTTATTACTACTATTATTACTATTATTTAATTTTTTATAGTTTTTAAAATATACAAAAATTATTATTTTATCTATTTTATTTATTTTTATTTTAAATCTGACATTTTATATACTAATCGATATTTTAAAAACTGTGATTGGTGTATATATAAGAAATAGAAGGAGCAAATTAACGCTTTTGAAATATTATTTTTTTTTCTCAATGTAAACTTCTAAAGATAAATTAATATTTTTAATTTATTTTTTATTAAAATGATCTATTAAATAAATTTAACGTCACATGGATGTGACATACATAGAAAAATGTTATCTAAGTAAATGAAGTAAAGGCTACGTAAGTGTCACATGAACTGGTTTTAAGTGATTGTAAATTTAATTAATGAAAACGATTTTGATTAAAAATAGAAATTAAATTTAAAAAATTAACATAAAAGACTTAATTAAAAAAATATTTTTTAAAATTAAATCATTAACTTATTAAAAAATACCCAAAAAAAAGAAAAATTAATTAATTAATGAAGATAAGAAGAAAAAAATAGATGATTTGCTCAAATAAAAAAATGGATCTTCTAAGAAGTATTTTCAATTATTTAATTGAGTAATTTAAATTTTTTTAATTTAATTTTTTTAATTTTAATCATCTTTTTTTTTTGAATTCATAATTAAAAATTTATTTTTATTATATATTCTGTTTCTTTTTTAAAAATGTTAAAATAAATAAAAAATAAAATTTGAACCACCTATATGTATTTAGATAATGTAAATTACTCAATTGAATAATTAACAGACCAAAGATTCATTTTTGTAAAATAAACACTTGGATTCCACTCAAGCATAATCTTAATGGGACCACATAAGCATATGGGAGGATAGCCTTAACAACATCACAAAAATTAGATGATTTCCTCTGGGGGAGGGGGGAATGTGACGGGACAATAATCATATTCGGATTCATAGTGACAAATTACGTTTATATAAAAGTAATAATTTATTATTTTTTAAAAAATATGATTTTGGAAGAAGTTGTTAGATTTCTAAACACGCACTAAATTTTTTGTTTAATAACTACAATAAAATTTTAAATAAAATTAAAGGATAAGGATAATAATTTAACTTTAATCTTTTATCATATTATTAGTTAAACATTTCACCTTTAGTTATCATAATATATTAATAAAACTAAGTGTTTTCTCCTGCATTTGCAGGAATTTAAAAATCTCTGAATAGATCTCAAAGAAAAAAAAGGTGAGTAGACAGTATTTATATAAATATGTACGGACATAATCAATACATAAATAATGTCAACATATAATTTAATAAAAAATTGTACAACGCGTTTGATCACAATTTATATATATATATATATATATATATATCTATATATATTACTAATGCAGCAGTTTTTCTAATGGTGAAGTGATCCTTCGGTACGTTCAAGGTAAGGAATCCCATTGGAACTTCCAACTCTTGGCTTAAAGGTGCCGCCTAATATGACTGCAGGAGTCAGTCATACTGTCCTAGACATATACAGCTGATGCGTTTGAATAATCTGAACGTTCCCTTTTCTCGTGCATATTTAATTTGAATTATTTAGATTAGATTTAGATAATTTAATTTTTTTTAAATGTTAATGTTTTTATTTTAAAAAATAAAAGATAAAATAAAAATAATTCTTTAAAAAACTAATTATTTAAATTAAAATATAAAATCTAAATTATTCAAATAAAAAAATGTACATCTTGCATATTTTGGAATGGAACGCTAGAGTTGAAAATATCTATGGCACAAACACAATTCATCTATGACGTCCACTCTCATACTAAACAAGTTTTGGTTTTGTTTGGAATACCAAATTCTTTTGAACATTATTGCCCATCACATCACATGAACGAAAGTTGACAAAAGTGGCTAATCCACGTAAAAAAATTTATTGTCTGATGTGTCAGCTAGTTTTACGATGATTCAATATATAAAAAAATAAAAATAAAAATAAAAATAATTTTATCAATAAATATAATTTTTATATTTTTATTATAAAAATAAATACTATTAAATAATAATTATAAAAATATAATAATTATTTTTTTTACTTTTTTCTTCTATTTTTTTAAATAATCAGACATACATTTTGGTAATGAGTTTTTTTTTCTTACTAACAATTTATATTTTTTTAAAAACAGTTTTAAATGGGGAATTATGTATTAATTATTTATATTTTATGACTAAATAATCATAAATTAAGATTCTTTAATTGAAATTTTGAGCTGAATAATTGCAATCTATAATTATTAAATCATTGGTGTTTAAAACTGGCAATGTATTTTAATTATCGAATAACAAACGAGAACATTAAGTAGTTTACATCTTACATATTTCACCCAGTTACTTCACGTTTAAAACAGCATTGCAAACTAAATTGGAACAAGCCCAGTCTACTCTTGAAACAACTCTTTGTTTTATAAGAAAATCCAGTTATAAATTTTCATAATTATTATCAATTCGACTCCTAAAGAAGTATAAAGTTTAAAGAGCTCTGTATACCAAAAACAATTTGAAGAGCTTTCAATGAGGAAAAAAATGGCAGAATATGAGAATTAAGATATCTGGAGAAAAAAATATTCTAGACAAAATTCAAAAACACAATAACCATATAACAAACAAAAAAGTACCTCTTCTTTGCTACGTCTGCGTTAATCTTTCCTTCTCATTCATTATTTTCTTGTTCATTTCTAGTAACAAGCTTTCAACGTAATGCTATTTAATTTGGCGCTATTTTATAATTGTATCCTAATATCACTTTTTTGTTCCCTCTGTTTTGCAGCCTACACACCTATAATAAGTCTTTCAACATACATGTCTAATTTTTAAGGGGGACAACGCAATGAAGTAGCCAAACAGTAGAAATGCGACATTAGTTCGAGTTAGAGAGCACCTTCTAAGTATTAGTGTTCTCTTTCGAACTTTCGATACAGGTTTTTATACTGGTTCTGAATTTGTTCACAGGGATCCATTCACCATTTTGGTTTTGATCTGAAGGGAGGTTTCGGATACTTACTTGTTAAAGCGAATATAGATCTTGGCAAATTTCTGTCCCATGCAATTTCAGTTGAAATCACCATATGGGACTTCAAACTTTATTCGCAACAGAAACACCATATTTCAAACAAGAGAAGAAAGATGCATGAAGAGTTTTTATTTCTGTGAGGAGAAACTTTTTCTGTGTTAGTGGGGTTTTTTTTTTGGGTATTCTCACACACACACGCACAATCTTCACAAACACGATCATTTTCACAATCACCTCCATATCTGATGGTCAGTTAATTTAATTTTCCTACTCAATAACCAACCCGATTTTGAATTTCAAAATTCAAAAATAATAATAATTGATAATTAATAATTAATAATTCAATTAGTTATTTATTTATCCATATTTTTTGGGATCAGGTCATGGGTTTGCCTATTACGAAACTTCATTTTCCAACATGATCTATAAATGGCCACGAAGGTATTTATCAGTGTGCGACAACATTGAAGATTTTCTGCAAAGCAACAACAAGATCATGCCTATAAGGTGCCCTAACAAAGACATAAAGAAGATGACTAAAGGGTTCAGGATAAAACTCGGGAAAGGAGGCTATGGCTCGGTGTTCAGAAGGCAACTTCGAAGTGGTCGTCTTGTGGCCGTCAAGATGTTGGATAAGGCCAAAGGAGACGGTCAGGAATTCATCAACGAAGTTGCTACACTTGATAGAATCCACCATGTTAACGTGATACAGCTCATTGGCTTCTGTGGCGAGGGATCAAAACGTGCTCTTATATATGAGTTCATAGAAAATAGGTGTCTTGACAAATACATTCATTCTCAACAAGAGAATTCTTTCTTAAATATTGATAAATTGTATGAAATTTCCCTTGGTGTGGCTCGTGGTATTGAATATCTACATAAAAGGTGCAACTTGCAAATTCTGCACTTTGATATAAAGCCACACAACGTCCTTCTTGATGAGCACTTCAATCCAAAGGTTTCTGATTTTGGGTTTGCTAAACTTTATCTAACTGATGATAGCATTATGTCTCTGATAGCAGCAAGAGGAACCCTGAGATACATGGCCTCCAAACTCCACTATAGAAATGTCGGTGGAGTCTCTTACAAAGCCGATGTATATAGCTTCGGTGTGTTATTAATGGAGATGGCAAATAGACAGAAGAATTTGAATGTAATGGCTGAAGCATTCAAGCCAGCATTACTTCCCCTTTTGGTTTTATGATAAATTAAACCAAGGAAAGGAGATTAACATAGTAAATGCGACAAAGAGGAAATGAAGTTGGCAAAGAATATGATGATTGTGGCGCTGTGGTGCATACTGACAAGGCCCAATGATCGTCCTTCAATGAACAAAGTTGTGGAAAGCTTGAAGTAAAAGAGGAAGACTTACAAGTACCTAATGAGCCTTACTTATATCCAAAGAAGTTGTTTTTAAAGTTTTGATATAATCTTAAATTATTTTGTTGATAATAAAGTTTTTAAGTTAAATTTATAAAAGTATTAAGTTGAATATAATTAAATATTATTTATTACTTTATTACATTAAACATTATTTAATTTATTTTTAATAACTAATAATAATTATTGAAAGAGAAATAAAATAAATCAAAATAGAGAATGATGTAAATATATAATGCTTTGATTAGGTTATTTTATTTAAATCAATTGATTAAGTTTCATTTTATTTTCTTTATCTTATTAGATTTTTTAATTTGATTATGCTTATAATTTATTTGGGTTATAATATTTGAAATTATTGTTAAGTCTCATTATATCTTATTGGACCTTATTGATTTGCATACTTTAATACAATATATATATATATATATATATATATATATATATATATATAATATTTGAATAAAAATGTGAAATGCTAAAAGGAAGTAACAAAATTATTATAATATTTTCTTTGTTACAAAAGTCAAAATGTCCAAATATATTAATTACATTGAATGAGCCTTAAAAAAAAGTTATATATTACTTTTTTTGAAAAACATAGCTTGATTGGAATAATACAAGGAAATGTAATTCTTTTAAATATACTATTGCCTTTATTCTCTTATTTCAATAAAGCATTAAAATATGTTTATTATTTTCAAAAGTTAAAAGTTTTTGAACAAACATTCTATATATCATGTTATTTTTATATGCAAAATGTATTATATTATTTTATGTGGAAAGTGACTTTTCAATTAATTTGTTCAAAACATTTATTGTGCAAAAACAAAGTAATGCTTCATTCTTCCTTCCTCTATCTTACGCATACAAAAACAAGAAAGAAAGAAGAGCAAAATCTAAGTAGTTAAAAAGTAATATCTTTATATACTCCATATCTATGCAAGCCGTGATGGAAAAAGTTCTCTTTCTCCAACAACAACTATTTTCAATGGAACTAAACTTTTATTGGATATATTTTTTAAGTTTCTATATAAATGAAAGAAAATGAATAGAAGAGAAGAGAACTAAAGTATATAATGAAAAGAAAAATTATATTATAATTCTTCTTAGATCTCTTCATCTTATTTGAACTAAATTTTTGGTATTATTTAATTTAATAAAACTTTAAAAAGAGTGAGCATATTGTAATCCCTTTCTTGATAAGGTTTTTATATTTATCCTTATATTATTCTATAATTTTTTCTAATTTGAAGAAAGTAAGTTTAGTATGAACTTAGTGAAAAACTCTTGAAAAAGAGAATTTTTAGTGAACTTGTATAAAATCCAAGTGTTGTATTAGTTTAAATGAGTTAAGAAATTTATGTTGGTAGTAAGCACGCTAAATCATCTCTGTAACATCTAGAAATTAATTAAATGGGATTATGGGGATTAAGAATTTAATTGAAAAAAATAAAGAATTATTATGAGAAAATTGGGAATTACAGAACATAAGACTTTTTAAATAAAATAATTATTTTGGATCTTTTTAGACAAATAATAATTATTTGGCAATTTTGGCCAAAAAATAAATAAATTTAATTATAGATTTGAATGTAATTAAATAAAAATTTGTTAGTGGTAGAAAAATTAAATTTTTAGCTCCATAATTAATTTAATTATGCCAAAAATAAATTATAGAAGCCCAATTTAAGTTTTATCGAAGACTTAACTCAATTGAGCTTATCTGACTAGGGCCCAACTACCAGAGACAAGACTCACTTGGACAAAAATACTCATAGGTCAGCCATTCTCCCACAAAACCCTAATATAAGTGTAGCCATTCTATTTATTCTGCAAAAACCATTTAGGCAGCCAAGAGAGAAAAGAAAATTCACACATAGAAAGGGAGGCTAGGGTTCTTCATCATCTTGGCTCCAATTGCACACCTAGAGGGAGATTTTGGCCAAGGTAAGTTATACAAAAGTTGATTCTCTCATCTTCCTCTTCATTTTGATTTGATTAGTTCTTTGTTTGGTGGATTTTCACCTACCTAAGTCTAAAAATAGGTGTTTTGATATTTTTTTGCATGATTTTCAGACCTTGAGGCTAGAGGAACTATTGAGTAAGTATTTCCTCCCATTTTGATGTATTATTATCTAAAACTTGGTCCTTATGACTGATTTTTGTGTTGGGTTGTGTTAATATACCAAAATGTAAAAAAATTGGTGTGACCCATTGTAGTTTCTAGGTTAGAAGGCTTAAATCCATACACTTAACTCATTTGAGGCTTAGGTAAATATTTTTTAAGTAGTTCTTAATGATTGGAATGAAGGAGTACATCATCTTTGTAGTGAATGATGATTAAAGGTTGGATTTTAGTTGATTTAAGACCTTTAGAGTGTTTGGTAATTGTTGGTAACTCTTAAGGTTTTAATTCCACAAATGCAACAAATATATGATTAAAATGAATATATGCATGGAATTAAAACCCTTGGTTATCTTACTTAGTTTGGCTTCTTGTTTGCTTTGGACTATGATTGTATCTTTGGTGAAGTTGTGATCATGCTTTCACCTGTGCATTCTGCTGTGATCATGCACAAAGTTGTGATTGTACTCATTGAAATACACCAAGTTATGATCATGCTCAATAAGGAGTTAGTGCCATGGTCATACCCTTCCCATCTATTCTTGGCAATTAATATGTTATATGTGATTATTAGTATGTGATAGTAGTCATCGGTAGTTAAACTTGTTCATTTAATAATTTATATGATATGCTCCTAGTATTTATCTTAAGGAAATGCATTTATGTTGATTATATTGTACATATGAATGAAATTTTTTTTGGTTATTGAGCTTCCCACCTCACTCCTGTTATAGGCTAACAATTTCAAGTAAAGATTCTTCATTTAAGGAAAAAGGGAAAGCTAATGGATGACTATCCCTAGTCTAAGACCTTGTGTAAGACTTCTATACTTGGATATTTTGATTTAATGTAGATGCTCATTTTTGTGTAACTTAACTTGTATAGCATTGTGATGCATTCATATTATTGAGTGTAGGTATTTTGATATTTTATCATTGGGAATGAACCCTAATAGGGGTTAGTTTTAATTTATTATGAATTTGATGTAATTCATATTACTGAGCAAATATGAACTTATATGAATTGTATGGAAGATTGCTTATTAATCAAAGGTTATGATTATCATATTAATGGTGTCCTTAGCCTTGTTTCTGTCATATGGTTTTCAATTGTTATAAATGCTTCATGTCTGATTTGGGGATATGCCATAGTCATATTTTGCATCTGGGGTTGTTTTAAAGTTTTGAGGATAGCAACATGTTTAACTAGTCTATTGAAAGTTGTTCAAATTGGTTTGAGGTCAATAATTAGTGAAATGCACATTTTAGGTTGTCACTTGAGGTTACATATGCCATTTTGCTATCATAATGGATGCTGTGTTGATATAATGCAAGATTTGATTGGTTTAATTAATCCTTAGGTCCCTAGATGATATTAGTTCATAAATTGAGGTCTATAGGAGGTTATATGCCATAAAAACCTTGCACTATAGCAATAGAAAGGTCTTAGAATTCAATTAAAGATTCAATTAGAGGTAGTGGCATTTAGTTAAGATGCATATTTAAGAGTTGGATCAATAGGTAGTCAAGTTGCAGCCAAAACATCTTTGAATTGCAACTAAAGTGAGTTGGAAGAATGGTAGAGGCCAAGTGCACCGTGACGCAAGGTTCCTAGCCACAATGCAAATTGTGAAATTAGGGGAAATGGGCTCTCGAGAGCCATCTCGCTGAGGCGCAAGTAAACCAGGTTGTGTTAAGAATCAAGGGGAATTGTGTGAGTGGGCTCCTAAAGCTAGCTCTTTGTGATGTAAGATAATTAAGCCGTGTAAAGAATTGCACATGATTGTGTGATGGATGAGCTGAGAGTCATCTCGTCACAACGAGAGTAGAGCTAGCCGCAGTGAGACACAGGAGTGCACATGTTTAAGAGAGCTAGCCATGACAAGACATAGGAGTGCACATGTTCAGGAGTACTTAAGAGCTTCCTTATCGTAGAGTAGATGTAGTGAGCTACAACAAGAGTCATGTTTTATTGGTGTTTCAATCCAAAAACCCAAGTTTAGCCACAACGTGAATTTCTAAGTCGTGGTGCAAGTATGAAAATAAGCTTTTAGAGGTACTAAAGGCTAAGTTAGTCATAGCCTAACCATCCTGAGCTATAGTCTAAGTCTTAAAACCCCCCAATTAAGGTAGGAAAACGTGGTTCCCTACATGTTAGTAAGGAATAGTGACTAGTTACCCTACATGCATAAGTTTTTATACTACTTGGATGCATTTTGAATGGGATAGAAAGTGTTAATGGGAATTTTATTTTTCTATGAACATAAATCCTCTTGTATACCTTGATAGTGAACATTAATTATATGAAGGTTCAAATTTTCCCATATTACTAACTCATTATCCAAAGTAAATCTTAATTATAACTAATTAGGAATACAATTATGCATAATTAGCTTAATTAAGAATTAGGGCCATTACAATCTCTATTGTAATATGAAAACTGATTAAAGAAAATTCTTTAAATTTTAAGGGCATTAGATGTAGACTAGAGGCTAAATTATTATAAATTTAGTAATTTTTCTTTTTCTCTTAACTCTCTCTTCTATTGTTTTATTTATAAAGCTACTTTAAATTTGGAGGCTATTCTACTTTTTTATTTGAAGAATGCTCTAAATTTGTATTAGCTCACTATTTGTGTGTGTGTGTGTGTGTGTTTTTTTTTTTGGTTGCTATTATTAGCTAATTCCACTTTTAAAGGATCCTTTACTTTTTGTGTGCTTACTCCACTTGCATGTTGTAGCTTGCTTCACTTTTTATCTGCTTATTCCACCTGATTCTTTGTTTACTCCACTTTCTGTATGCTTATTATGCTTGCATGTTACATATTGCTCTACTTTTTGTCTGCTCATTACATTGACTGTTTGCTTGCTTCACTTTCTGTCTGCTTACTCCACTTGATTATTTATTTGCTTCACTTTTTTTGTGCTCAAAATTTGGATATTACTTCCTCTTCCACTTTTGTATATGCCATATTTTTAATTATTTGTTTTTTTTTGGCATATCACCCCTACCTTTTAAATGTGATTATTATCAACAACTCTATCCTATTCCTATGTTTATACATAAAGCATGAGACAGAGGTTGAGATTTTATCATTCCTAATTTTTTTTCTTTTGAGCCAACTCCCAGGTATCAACATGAGAAGTGAGATCCTAGGCTTCCACTAGGACTATGGACTAAACCTAACAAGCCTGTGTAAATAGGCCAAGGATGTTCATCAAATTTTATCTTGATTTAGTTTTCTTAAAAAATATAAATATTTTAGCTAATCAAGGTTAGGAGCAAAATTGTATTTAAGTGAGTTGTAAATCTTTAATTTGTATTCACTAGGCAAACAGGTGGTCAACCTTACTTGCTTCAATGTACTAATATAAGATCTATCTAAAAACTAAGGGTAGTTGCTTACATTTTAAAATTAACAATTACATGAGTGTTAATAAACATAGTTCGACCCAATTTTAAAATATCTTTTTAATGATTGCAACACTTTAAAAATGTAAGGCTTTTTTGGTTAATCTTGTGCAAGCGTGATTTGGTGTTAAATTAAACAAATGATACATGTAGGATTGTTATTAAGTAAAAAAAATTAATTAATTAATGCATCAAAGTTAAATTGTAGTGCATGAAAAATGTAACAAATAGTTTCTGAGTCAGAAGACTTTTATATGGTGAGAACTTTGATGTCAAGTATCGTTTAAATTGGCAACGTCATAGACACAAAATAAAAGTCATCCTAAAAAATTTATTTCCTAATTAAAGTAAATAAGATCCTTAGAATGCAATGATAACTTTCAATACATACATACATTGCTTGATGACTTTGTTTAACCTTACGAGACAACCATTAGTATGATGTTATGTAATATAAACAGTATAAGATGAAGATACATCAAATAGGCAACCAAAATGTCTCAAGTTAGGGCATGGAACTAAACTTTTAGGAGTATGAAACCAAAGTTACCAAACTATAGAACTCAATGTAATTAATAGATATTAGATATTATTGAGGCAAGATGTAATGCTATAGATCAAGAATACCTGTTGAATCTTTCAAGGGTAGGAAATACCTATAATTTAGTATTCATAAACGCAAACTTCAATAGACAGTCAACACTTTTAAACAATTACAAAATTGAGAAAGAAAAGTGGTGAAGAATGCATGCATATGTGTGATGAATAAGATACATAAATTAACATACATAACTAAGGACTTAGAAAGGGTTTACGCCAATGACAATGAAGTTAACTTCTATGGGACAGTTATTAATATAGCTATTATCTTTTTCATGACTTGGTTATAAGATACATGACTTAAAAATTTCTCCCTACTTGTTGATGCTTTCTTATTTTAGGGATTCACTTTTTGAACCAAAAGAACTACAACATTGTGGCTTATATAAGTGTAGAGGACTATACAATGGTGCAACTTGCTTGAACAAATTTAGGGACCATGTTGTTGTTGACAGGGCAGCTTCTAATGGGACAAAAACAGAGGAAAGTTATAAGACTAATAAATGCAGTTTCCCAGGATAGATAGGCACAAGCTGTCTTTGAAAACTTAATTCAATTTCACTTTACTAGTTAATGGCTATATGCCATATGTGAAACTATACAAAGTTCCAAACGTTAGTAATAATTATAGTTATTGTATATGGTCCCCTTAATATGTGCTTTTCTTACGTCTTAGAAAATTGAAGAAGCTACAAAGATGCCAATCTCCATGTCACTTGAAGCCCTGTAACCTATTTTTAAAATTGGATTGGTAGTTGAATTGATAGAAATGCTCATTTACAGTTTATTAGTTTGATTGTAATTAAATATTATATATATATATATATTAAAGGTCTAATATAATTGTTAGCATAAAAAATTGCAAGGTAATGACTAAGAGCATGGTCAGTCAAGAAAACTAATCAAGAGGGAATAACTCAAAGGATAGCTGATGAGAAGTTTTAGTCAAGGCCTCAAGTGTCAGTTGAAAACTCACATTTTGTGTAACAAAATGTTTATAAGATAGGGGAACATGGATCCACAAGATAAGCAACCTCAGAGGGTAGTTAGATAACACAATCTTTAAAATTAAGCCATGACAAGAATGAGGACATAAACGAACAGGAAGTGGCCAAGTGGGAAACATATATAATTGCCAAGGGAGCTATGAATTGAGAGCAAGAAACACCATGCCAAACACATAAAAACTTTTTAAGAAATTTACATTATAACTCCTTTATTTTCCATCTTTTACTAGCTTTGTTTACTACTTTCACTGTTTATCACTTTCAACCAAATTCTAACAAAGTTTTAGTTAGTTTCTTTTGTAATCTTTTTGTTGTCAATCCATATCAATTTAAAGTTTGTATAACTCTCAATTATTGAATTCAATAAGCCTTTTACATTTACAAACTCTTTATCATCGTCAACTTTGCACATTGAAACTTCTATCCTAGGCTTAACTTTGTTTAAGATTTGGGGAAACCCTTCTTCTAAGAGAGTTATGTCTCATCTCTTCATATTGTTCGTAAAATAAAGACCAAAGGTTAACTTTGAAAACCACTACTAGGGCTAGCACCAATAAACTAGTTAGCAGATCCTTTTATGAAAAACAACACCAATCATGAGTGCAAAATATATGATGACTCCCTAATTTTGGATGAAAAAGAGATATATTTTATGATAAATTAGAGAGGTAAAGTACTTTTTTCTTGACTAATATGGCTAAATTTGTATTCAATTAAACAAAATAAAGAAAATGTTTCAATCGCAATGTCTTTATCAGTTTGAGCCTCATTTTATGATTAATTTTTATCTCAAGAGAAAGTAGAAGATTGTAGAAAGAAATGAGAAAAGAGAAGGAAGTTAAAAAGTAGAAAGGTAAGTGGAACAAGTCCTCTCGCTATAGCTAGAACACAATTCGCTATAGTGTGGATGCATTTTTGCTGTAGCGAGGAAGTCATTTTGCCATAGCGAAGTCGCGATGCATACAAATTCCAAGGAGCTCTTAGCTATAGCACTAGTAGTAACGAGATCAACAGAAATCTAGGTGCCTATAAGCTCTCGCTATAACGAGAGTCACCCCTCGCCATAGCGAGATTGGTCTCTGAAACGTACAGTTTTGATTTGCTTGCTAAAAAAATGTGAGAGGAAGCTAGGGTTTTGTCATTCAGCAAAGGGGAGCCGTTTTGGTCGACTGGGAGAGTGAGAAAACGCACAAGAGGTGTTAGGGAAGCTTCATATTAATTGGGAAATCGTTAATTCTGTCCAAGATTTTTTTGATTAGGTGTTTCTGCTCCATCTTCTCTTCAAGTTGATGTATTTGTTGATATGTTTGCTAAGCTTGTCTATGGATTTCAAGCCATGAGTGGCTAAATTTTGTAACCCTTAGGGATTCTATAAACCTTTGAGCTTTAAAAATTATTCCCCTTTTGATTATGTTGGATTATTGAAGATTTTAGTGCTTAATCTGAATTATGATTTCATTCTATTGATTGTCCACCTCTAGTTTGATTATGAGTTTTGTAATTAGCCGTTGAAAGAAGGGAATTGTTTATAGACCATTGATTGAGCAACTTAGGATTAGACATAATCTAATTTGCACTTGAGATAAAAATATACTTAGGGGCCCTAGGTAGTCTAGATAAGGTCTGAGCTTAATTGTATGTTAACTACTCATTTGAGACATCAAAGAGTTGAGTTGATATATGGGTTTAAATGGATCGAAAGATATTTGTACTTAATTAGACATTTGACTTTAAAATTGACATTAAGCCAATTAATTAAAAAGGGAAATAATTGACATTGTGTAAAAAGGGAGTTAGAATTCCTAGGGTGTCTTTAATTGCTTATTTTCGATTAGAACCATTTTCATTACTGTTAATTGCACTTAAATTAATTTTCATAAAAATTCAATCACACTTGATTTGTTTAACTAAAATGAATATAAGAAATTTAATGCCTAATCACTAATCGTATTGATTCTTTGAGGGAATAACCTTGACTCATCACTTACTATTCTTACGGCCTGTACACTTGCGGTGTCATTATTCTGGTGAGCATCAAGTTTTTGGCACTGTTACTGGGGATTCAAGGCAATTGGTGAATAGAATTGAGGACTTTGAGTAGTTTTAACTTAAGCATTTAGTTTCTTTTACTTTACTCTCTTGTTTATTTGTGCTTTTATTTGTTAGTTGCAGTAATTTTATTAGTAATTTCTTAGTTTATTACCTTTTGGTTTCTTTGGTTAGTTAGATTCTTGATCTGTGTTCCTTTGTTTTTTGCATGTGCATTAGTTTATGCCACCTAAATCCAGATCCAAGAGAGCACCTAGAAAGATAAGGAATTTGAATGATATTTTGGCTGAAGGATATGTGCCAATTCAACCTGAGAGTGGGGTACATATTCTTGTTACGAATATAGCACACGAAGATAATCAAAATCATACTATCAAGGATTTTGTAGGAAGAACCATGAGAACTACTCAGCCTAGCATTGTAGTACCAGATTTTCAGGCGAACAACTTTGAGTTAAAGCCAGTGATGATTTCAATGCTTCAAATGAATGGGTAGTTTAGTGGTAAATCAACAGATGATGCTAATAGACACATATTATCTTTCTTGAAAGTCTGTGACTCTTTCAAACAGAATGGAGTGCCCAAAGATGTATTAAGGCTTAGATTATTTCCTATCTCTATCAAGGATGACGCAAAAGAATGGTTGCTCAATTTGCCGGAGGGATCTATTAACAATTGGGATGATTTAGAAGCAAAGTTCAGAGCTCGCTTCATTTCAAATAACAAAATTGCTAATGCTAGACGTGATTTAATCAACTTCAAGCAATTACCGGATGAGCACCTTTATGTGGCTTGGGAAAGATATAAACATTTAATGAGACAATGTCCAAGTCATGGCATGGATGAATGAGCCATTGTACAAAACTTTTGCACCAGACTCAATGCACAGTCAGACACTATGCTAGCCTCAATTCTTAATGGTAGTTATGATCAACTCCCAGTAGACGAGGTGATGAAGGTACTTGATAATCTGTCTGAAAGTTATTCTCATAGGGAGGATGAAAAACTAACAATTCCCCAAACATCTAATACTAAAGAGGATTCTTCTACTCAGTTGGTTGTTATTTTATTAGCATTGAACAAGCATTTTGATTTGCTAAAATTGCAAGTGCAAAAGAAGACTGCTTTGAATGTGTGTTCTACACAAGTCACTCATATTGTATGTGAGTAGTGTGGTAAGATACATATGCAAGATCAGTGCCCAATGTTTATGTAGTCAAAGTCAGTGAATTATGTAGAGAACTTTCAAAGGAGTCAAAACAACCCTTATTCAAACACCTACAATCCTGCATGGCATAATCACCTGAATTTTTCTTGGAAGAATGGTCCATCATTTAATCAGCCATCATCTTCTGGAACAAGGCCAACTCAACCTCTTGGGTTCTCTCAAGTGACAAGGCAAAATATACCGGTTCAAGAGCCCAAAACCAATTTAGAGGATGTTTGAGCTAAGTTTATGACTACTCAAATCAAGAATAATGAAGAGCAAGCTAGTATTAATGCAAGGGTGGACTCCTCTCTCAAGAATATAGAAGTGCAAATAAGGCAGTTAGCTTCTGCTGTGAACGCACTGCATCAAAGAGGCTTGCCAAGTGATACAATTCCTAATTCAAGGAGAGATGGCAAGGAAGAATGTAAAGCTATCACTTTAAGAAGTGGTAAATAGCTCCCTGAAGTCTAAGGTCAAGTGAAGGAGCCAAACAAGGTAATTTATAAGGTTCCATAAGATGTTATTCAAATTAAAGATGAAGAACTTCAACAGGAAAAAGAGGAAAAGACTGCTTGTTTGAATGCAAAAGACGAGGACAAGGAAGGGAAGTCTAAAGTAGAAAAGTCAAATACAACTGAAGAAAAGATAGTGATACATCCTAAAGTGGTGCCATTGCCTCCATTTCCACAGAGATTATAAAAGAAAGTCCTTGATGAGCAGTATAAGAAGTTTTTGGACATGTTTAAGCAACTCCACATCAATATCCTCTTTTCTGAGGTTTTAGAGCAAATGCCTAAATATGCTAAGTTCCTTAAAGATATGTTTAGCAAGAAGAAGCAGTTCACTGAATTTGCAACAATGGCTTTGACAAAGGAGACCATTAATATACTCAAATTTAATCTTCCAACTAAGTGTAAAGATCCTGGTTCTTTTTCTATCCCTTGCATGATTGGGGACAAATTTGAGGGTCGAGCACTTTGTGATTTCTAATTTGCTGTAAACCTCATGCCATTATTTGTTTTTAGAAAGCTACAATTGGGTGATGCCAATCCAACAACTGTCACTTTGCAATTGGATGATAAGAGCTTTTCTTATCCACATGAGGTCATTGAAGACGTGCTAGTGAAGGTTGGACCTTTCATTTATCTTGTTGATTTTATTATGCTTGATATTGAAGAGGATAGAGATATCCCATTGATAGTAGGGAGGCCATTTTTGGCTACTGGCAGAGCACTCGTTGATGTGAAAAAAGAAAAAATTATAATGAGGCTTGGAGATGAGCAAGTCACCTTTAGTATGGAGAAAGTTATGAAGCATTTGGGTAGTATAGAAGAATGCTCAAGGGTGTCTATTGTTGAAGAGGTAATTCAAGAAGAATTGGATTCTTTTGCTTTCACCGATCCTCTTAAAGCAGTACTTGTTGGTAAACTAAGTATAAGAGAGGTGATGAAAATGAAAGTTGAGCACAAACTTAATGCATTTAGACCTATGGCTAAGCAGAATGGGTAATTTAAATCATTAGAGCTGGCTTCACGAAAAGCTCATGCTCTCCCACCATCCATTGAGCAACTTCCAAGTTTGGAGTTGAAACCTCTTCCACCGCATCTTAAATATACTTATTTGGAGGAAGGAGAGACTTTACCAGTCATAGTCTCGTCTGCATTAACACTTCTCCAAGAAAAACAACTACTAAAAGTGTTAAAAGAGCACAAAAGGGCCATTGGTCGGACCATAGCCAATATAAAAAGGATTAGTCAAGCCATTTGCATGCACAAAATTCTCTTAGAAGATGACCATAAGAAATCAGTAGAAAATCAAAGGCGATTGAATCCGATAATGAAAAAAGTGGTCAAAAAAGAGATTATCAAGTGGCTTGATGCTGGCATTATCTATCCCATATCGGATAGTGATTAGGTAAGTTCAGTGCAATGTGTCCCTAAGAAGGGAGGAATGACGGTGGTGAATAATGAGAAGGATGAAATGATTGCCATAAGAATAGTTACAGGTTGGAGAGTTTGTATGGACTACAGGAAATTGAACATAGCTACAAGAAAGGATCATTTCTTGCTTCTATTCATCGATCAAATGTTAGATCATCTAGCAGGAAAAGAATTCTTTTATTTCTTGGATGGCTATTCTGGTTACAATCAAATTGCAATCGCTTTTGAAGATCAAGAAAAAACTACTTTTACATGTCCATATAGAACTTTTGCATTTAGACGAATATCTTTTGGATTGTGTAATGCTCATGCCACATTTCAAAGATGTATGGTGTCGATTTTTTTTGACATGATTGAGCATATCATAGAAGTCTTTATGGATGATTTCTCAGTGTTTGGCATCACTTTTGAAGAATGTCTAGATAATTTGACACGGGTTTTGCAAAGATGTGAGGATACCAATTTAGTTCTCAATTAGAAAAAGTGTCACTATATGGTTTGTGAAGGTATAGTGCTTGGGCATAAGGTGTCAAAAAGAGGATTAGAGGTGGATCGGGCTAAGGTTTCAGTTATTGAGCAATTATCACCATCTACCAATGTGAAAGTTGTTAGAAGTTTCTTAGGGCACGTTGGGTTTTATCGAAGATTCATCAAGGATTTCTCAAAGATAGCGAACGCTCTATCTCAATTGCTTGAAAAGGATACCCCATTCAAGTTTGATGTAATTTGCTTGAAAGCTTTTGAAGAGTTTAAGCAAAAACTTATCACAGCACTAATTATAGTGGCTCCTGACTGGTTACTACCCTTTAAGGTCATGTACGATGCAAGCGATTATGCAGTTGGAGCTGTGCTTGGCCAAAGACATGGGAAGATCTTTCATCTTTATTATGCAAGCAAAACTCTAGCTGGAGCACAGGTAAATTACTCAACTACTGAAAAAGAAATGCTTGTTGTTGTCTTTGCTTTTAAGAAATTTAAAGTGTATTTGATGGGCACTAGAGTCATTGTTCATACTGATCATGCTGCTATAAGATATTTGTTGTGTAAGAAGGAATCTAAACCTAGGTTGATTAGATGGGTTTTATTATTGCAATAATTTGATGTGCAGATTGCTGATATGAAAGGAACTGAAAACCAAGTTGCTGATCACTTATCTAGGCTTGTGAATAATTCTGAGTGTATGGATGATTTATTGATTAATGAGAGTTTTTTTATGAGTCTGTATTTGCTGTGAATAATGTATTTGTGCCTTGGTATGCTGATTATGCTAATTACTTGGTTAGTGGTATTGTGCCTGATGAATTAAAGTCTTATCAAATTTTTTTTTTTGCATAATGTGAAATGATTTGTGTGGGATGAACCTTTTTTGTATAAGAAGTGTGCTGACCAAATTTTGCGAAAGTGTGTGCCTCAAACTGAACAAAATGATATTTGATATACTTGTCATGCTGCTCCTTATGGTGGTCATTTTAGTGGCCAACGTACTGCATACAAAGTATTGCAATCTGGATATTATTGGCTTACATTATTTAAATATGCTTACTTGTTTATTTGTCGTTGTGATGCATGTTAGAGAACAAGTAACATCTCAAGGAGGTATGAAATGTCCCAATCTAGTATTCTTGAGGTAGAATTGTTTGATGTGTGGGGAATTGATTTTATGGGGCCTTTTGTTTCATCTAGAAGCCATCAATACATATTGGTCGCTGTTGAGTATATGAGTAAGTGGGTTGAGACTGTAGATTGTCATTCTAATAATGCCAATATGGTGGTGCGATTTTTGAAAAAGAATATTTTTACTCGATTTGGCACACTTAGGGAAATTAGTAGTGATGAGGGGACTCATTTTAACAATAAGTTGTTCAAAGGCTTGCTTGTAAAATATGGAGTTACCCATAAGAAAGCATTGGCATATCACCCTCAAACCAACGGGTTGTGTGAAGTGTCCAACAGAGAAATAAAAAGAATTTTGAAAAAAACTGTAAGTCCTACTAGAAAGGATTGGGCGAATAAGCTCGATGATACTTTATGGGCATATAGGACAGCTTTTAAATCTCCAATAGGTATGTCTCCTTATCAATTAGGTTTTGGCAAAGCTTGTCATTTGCCCACTGAATTAGAGTATAAAGCATTTTGAGCTATAAAAAAATTAAATTTTGATATGGATAAAGTGGGTGAGAAAAGACTAATACAACTAAATGAATTAGATGAGTTTCGATTGCAGGCTTTTGAGAGTTCTAGAATTTATAAGGAAAGGACCAAAAGAATTCATGATAGACACATCTTACCAAGAAAGTTTGAATCTGGAAACCTTGTGTTGCTTTATAATTCTCGTTTGAAGTTGTTTCTAGGTAAGTTGAGATCTAGGTGGTCTGATCCATTTAAAGTGATTTCTGTGACATCTTATGGAGCTATCAAAGTTAAAGATAAGAAGTCAAGAGATCAATTTAAAGTAAATAAGCAAAGGCTTAAACATTATTTAGGTGGTGAGATAGACCGACAAACAACGGTCCATAACTTCGCTCAATCTCCTTGATTGACTAACAAAATTCGGCTGAGGACTATAAACCAAGCGCTACTAGGAGGCAACCTAACTTTTCTTCTTGTTTTTATGTTTGAGTTTGATATTCTTTTTGTCTTTGGTTTGATCTTCCTTTTTTTCTGTATGTTTCGTAGATTCGATGTTGGTGTTGAAATGTTGGATATTTGGGAACAAGTTGTTGGCAGGAAAGGACAAGTCCAGTCATGATTTTCAGGGAGTTTCTAACTATTGATTTAAATTGCATATCAGTATTTTAGTAATATTGATTATTTGATTATATTTGGTTAAAGTTTGATGGCAATGGGTTAAGTAATTGCATGATAAGAGGTGTAAATAGGGTTAGAAAGTACTTATTTGAACATTTAGGTGGGGGTTAATAAAAAGAAAATTCGCTACAATGAGGAGTCCCTCTCGCTATGGCGAGGTTGTTTGTTATACGTCTAGTTCATTAACCAGAGAGTTCATCATTATGGCCTAGGCTGTGGCGAGCCACAGTGTGAGTGTCAAGTATTATTGCTATAGCGAGCACACTATTTCGCCATAGCGAACTCCCTATGTTTCCAATCTAGTTTAAAGTCCAGAGAATATTTCGCTATAACCAGGTTATGGCGAGTGAAATGTGTTGGGAAAATTTTTCAAGTATCCTCGCTATTACAACATGGCCAACTCGCAATAGCAAATGCAGTATACTTATGGACCAGTACAAAAACTAGAGAATTTCTCGCTATAGCCTGGCTATAACGAGATTCTTCAGAGACCAAGAATTACCCAAGTATGCTCGCCATTGCGAGAGGCACTTTCGCCGTTGCGAAACCAGTAGCTCTGCTTTTGGTACTTCTTCCAAAGATCCCCTCACTATTGCCTAGGCAATAGCGAGGTCTCTGACTGTATAAAAAAATAATTATTTAACCTAATAGCAAAATAATCATTAGCTACCTAATTTTTTGTCATATTTCTCATTCTCAATACTTCTCGCTACTGCGTGCTTAAGCCCCCCATTCCTTTCCTCCTTTCTTTCGCCGAATTTCTCACCTTCCACGCTCCCATTCCCCTCATGCATCACTTTCCATGCATCAGGTACGTTGTTTGCCTCTTTTATCTCCTCAATCGCTATTTTTTTTAGTCATTTCTGTGGTCATTAGGACTAAGATTCTTTTTGCATTTATCTACGTAATTAGGGGTCAATAAGTCAGTTTTTCTACTTACATTCTGTTGGTCGACTATTTTTGTGTAAGATGCTCTCATTAATTTAGTTTTTTTGGCCTAAATCAGCATTTCTGGAAATTTGTTCGTTCTCGCTACAGCGAGTTCGAGTGTTTTCCAGAAATTACTATTTCTTTTCTGGGCACTTCTTACTTTGTTTGCTTCAATGTTTCTTTTCCCCTAACACCTTGTTTGTTTTTAGAGGTTCATTTCCATATTATAAGTATGTCACATTCATTTAATTTACAAATTTTTTTCCTTTTCATCACTGTGCTTGTAGACATTACATTTGCCTCTGCTTCTTCTGTGGTTTACTATAGCTGCTGACATTGGTTCCTTTCTAATTGATATTTGAATTTCAGATTCATGGCTCCCAAAAAGCAGACAAAGACTGCTGAAGCATCTTCCTCGAAGCAAAAGAAGAAATCTTACTACAAGGATCGGTTTGCTTCTTCCAGAGCTAAATTTCGCTTTGAGCGGCTTTTCTCTGATCGGGGTGAAGTTGAAGATAGATATTATGAGTTCCACATCTTGGATTTTACCTACAGTGACTTTGAATGGCATGGACTGCAAGGTTTCATAAAAAAGCTGGTGCATCGGATTCCTCTGATGATCTAAGAACTGTATGCAAATTTTGAAGACACAGAGGAAGACGAGGATGAATACTATTGTCGCTCTGCCTGGGTACGAATCAATGAGAAGGTCATTCAAGACTTGTATGAATTACCTGACGTCACAGAATGTGCCTTCCAGTCATACTTGGCTAATCAGCAATCCATCCCCTGCACCTACTGAATAAGCCTGCTCAATATTGGCTGCAATTCATCACCAGCAACATTTTGACTAGTTCTCATGGGTCTGACATGATCCAAGAACGGGCTATGTTGACTTGGTGCTTTATGACCAGGCAACGAATGAATATTCCCCGTCTTATGTTCATCAATTTCAAGCACGTGGCAAGGTCAGATAGGGCAAGCTTGGCATACCCCCACATGCTTACCGAGTTACTTACAATGGGGGAAGCCGAGTATCAAAAAATGATATTGATACTCACTAGATAATGACATCGCAAGTGTACGGGTCGTAGAAGTAGTACGTGATGAATTAAGGTCATTCTCTCAGAGAATCAGTACGATTGGTGATTAGGCATTAGAGTTCTCATGTTCATTTTAGTTAAACAATCAAATTGTAATTGAGTTTTTATGAAAATTAATTCAAATGTAATTGACAATAATAAAAGGTGGTTTTAGTTGAAAGTATGTAATTAAAAACACTATAAGAATTTTAATCCCCTTTATCCACAATGTCAATCATTCTCCTTTCAATTAATTGGCTTAATGTAAATTTTAAAGTTAAGGTCTAATTGGGCGCAAATGTCTTTTGATCCATTTAAATCCCTATACCAACTCACTCTTGATATCTCAAAGGAGTGGTTAATACTTAATTAAGCGCAGGCCTTATCTCGACTACCTAAGGCCCTTGAGTATATTTCTATCTCAAGTGCAAATTAGATTATATCTAATCCTAAATTGTTTAACCAATGGTCTATAAGCAATTCCCTTCTTTCAAAGGTTAATTACCCAATCCATAATCAAACTAAATGAGGCCAATCAATAGAATGAACTATAATTCAGATTAAACACTAAAATCTTCAATAATCCGCATAATAAAAAAGGGAAACAATCTCCAAAGATTAAAGGTTCATAAAATCCTTAAGGGTTACAAGAATTAGCCGCTCATGGCTTGAAATCCACAAGCAATCTTAGCAAACATATTAACTATCATCAACTAGAGGGGAAGATGGAGTAGAAACACCTAATCAGAAGAATAAATGATAGAATCAATGAATTCCTGATCAAGTTGAAGCTTCCCCAACACTTTTCATGTGTTTTCCTCTTCTCCTAGTCGGCCAGAACGTTCCCTCTTTGCTGAATGATCTAACCCTAGCCTCTTTGCGTCTATTTTAGCTCGCTAATCCAAGCTGTGCGTTTCAGAGACCGATCTCGCTATGGCGAGGAGTGCCTCTCGCTATAGCGAGATCTCATAGGTTCCCAGATTTCTGCTGTTCTCGCTACTGCTTCGCTATGGCGAGTTGCTCCCTGGAATTTGTATGTCTCGCGACTTCGTTATGGTGAAATACCTTCTTCGCTACAGCGAAAGTGCATCCTCGCTACAATGAATTGAGTTCTAGCTGTAGCGAGAGTACTTGTTCCACCTGTACTTTTCACTTCTCAGCTTCCCTCTCTTTTCTCAATTCTTTCTTCCTTCTTTTACTTTTCCTGAAATTGAAATCAATCATAGAATAAGGCTCAAACTGATAAAGATATTACAATGGAAACACTTTCTTTATTTTGTTTGATTGAATACATTTTTAACCCTATTAATCAAGAGGAAAGTGCTTTGCCTCCCTAATTTAATCTCAAATGTATTCCTTTTTCATCTTAAATTAGGGAGTCATCAGATACTTAGTTTAAACTAAAAGGGCTATGAAATATGATAGCATGAAGGATGAGCAGGGAAGACCCTGCAGACACAGGGCACCAGCACAAGCACAGCTTGAAGCATTTCCACCTCCTCCACAACAGTGAGTGGCTACTCCAGAGCCAATGATACAGGATGCACCACCTCAAACTCAGTTTGAGGGTTAGGTGAGGGATTCCATTGACCGGCTAGAGGGGCATGTCCTGTCAATGAAGGATCAGCTACAGATGCTTGTGGATTATCTGATGCCTGCCCCTCCACCTCCACTTCCAGAGATTCTTCAATCTGCAATCATTGTTCTTCCACAAGACCCTGCACCGTAGGATATGCCTAGGCCCTCTAACTCATAAAGTGTTTCTATTATTTGCATGATCCCTCCTATTTCTTTGCTTTAAAATTTGGATAACTGTATATGGATCACTGTATATCGTTATGTTTTTGAATTTTGCATTGGCTAGTTTTATAATTGATGTCTTATATCTAACGCCAACTTACTGTTTGCTGCGTGGTTTTTGTATATTTTTGGTCTCTCAGATACATGAGTTGTTCATGCACATCCCTCTCATCTTTGACTTTTCATATCAGGGAAGTCTCATTTCTTTCTATCTCCTTACATCCCTTACCTCTGCCCCAGTCTACTTCTATTTTTCTGATTCTTGTATCTTTTTTTTTACACATTGCGAGCAATATTATCCTAAGTGTGGGGGAAGGTAAATATAGGTTAGGCAGACATACAGATTTAAATAATAAGGAGAATTATATCAATAATAATCAGTCCATCATAATGCCCCCAATTTTAACCAGATTCAGCCCCCTCGCTTTAGATAAATACTAAACAATGAATATGGGGGTTAGGCAAACTTGAAATGAACAAAGCAAGAAATGTAGTTATAGTATGCACCCATAATAGAAACACTTCTCAGTAAGACAATTATTGAAGTAATTCAAGCTGTTTCTTTAATTAGCCCCCATTTATTTCTTGTTAGATCTCCCCAAATTTATTTGTTTCTAATGGATATCTGATTGTCATTTGAAAGGGATATTGAAAAGAAAAAAAAGAGAAACATATACAGATATATCTCTACTCTAATGGTTGAAATCACTTAGTAATCGGGAGTTTACACTAAAAGGTGTGAACTTTCGCGTTAAACAGTGGTGAAACTAAAAGTATGCTAATAAGCACTCAGGATTTCCTTAATTTGAGTAACTGCGTGACTTTATAATTAATGTTGTCATTCGCGTCAAAATGATTAAAAAAAAAAGAAAAGAAGAAAAGAAAAGAATGAGAATGATTGTACTGAGAGTAGTACTATGTTGAACAATAAAGACCTCTCTTAATGAATTCTGACGATTGAAGTTAGAGTAGATAGTTGAATTGGGTCTTAAAAGTATATTGATGGTGTATTGAAGATTACTTGATTACTTCTTAAAAAAAATCTGTTTGTGGAGCACACGCACACTTTAGAAATCAGGAGGGTGTTGTTATGAGTACATTGGTTTCGAAATTCAATTTGAGTTTTGCTAAGCTTCTGCTTCTGACATTGGTTTCATTCTAAGTGTGGGGGAGCCTGAAATTTTGGTTGATTGGGTGTTTATTGTGAAAAAGAAGTAGTTAACAATCACATTGATTGATATTTTTTAGGAATTGCTTGAGGACAAGCAAGGATATAAGTGTGGGGGAGTTTGATGACTCCCTAATTTTGGATGAAAAAGGAATATATTTTATGATAAATTAGGGAGGCAAAGTGCTTTTCTCTTCACTAACATGACTAAATTTGTATTCAATCAAACAAAATAAAGAAAATGTTTCAATTGCAATATCTTTATCAGTTTGAACCTCATTTTATGATTGATTTTTATCTTAAGAGAAAGTAGAAGATTGTAGAAAGAAATGAGAAAAGAGAAGGAAGCTGAAAAGTAAAAAGGCAAGTAGGACAAGTTCTCTCCCTACAGCTAGAACACAATTTGCTATAGCGAGGATGCGCTTTCGCTGTAGCGAAGAAGTCACTTATCCATAGTGAAGTCATGATACATACAAATTCCAAGGAGTTCCTAGCTATAGCGCCAGCAGTAGCGAGATCAGCAGAAATCTGGGTGCCTATAAGCTCTTACTATTGCGAGAGTCACCCCTCGCCATAGCGAGATCGGCCTCTGAAACACACAGCTTTGATTTGCTTGCTAAAAAAATGCGAGAGAAAGCCAGGGTTTCGTCATTCAACAAATGGGAGTTGTTCTGGTCGACTGAGAGAGTGAGAAAATGCATAAGAGGTGTTGGGGAGGCTTCATATTAATTAGGAAATCGTTGATTCTGTCTAAGATTTTTCTGATTAGGTGTTTCTGCTCCATCTTCTCTTCAAGTTGATGTACTTGTTGATATGTTTACTGAGCTTGTCTGTGGATTTCAAGCCATGAGTGGTTAAATTTTGTAACCCTTAGGGATTCTATGAACCTTTAAGCTTTAGAAATTATTCCCCTTTTGATTATGTTGGATTATTGAAGATTTTAGTGCTTCATCTGAATTATGGTTTCATTCTATTAATTGCCCACCTTTAGTTTGATTATGAGTTTTGTAGTTAGCCTTTGAAAGAAGGGAATTGCTTATAAACCATTGTTGAGCAACTTAGGATTAAACATAGTCTAATTTGCACTTGAAATAGAAATATACTCAGGAGCCCTAGGTAGTCTAGATAAGGTCTGAACTTAATTGTATGTTAACTACTCATTTGAGACATCAAAGAGTTGAGTTGATATATGGGTTTAAATGGATCAAAATACATTTGTATCTAATTAGACCTTTGACTCTAAAATTGACATTAAGCCAATTAATTAAAAAGGAAAATGATTGACATTGTGTAAAAAGGGGATTAGAATTCCTAGGGTGTCTTTAATTGCTTATTTTCGATTAAAACCATTTTCATTACTATTAATTGCACTTGAATTAATTTTTATAAAAATTCAATCACACTTGATTTGTTTAACTAAAATGAATATAAGAAATCTAATACCTAATCACTAATCGTATTGATTCTCTGAGGGAACAACCTTAACTCATCACTTACTATTCTTACGGCCCGTACACTTGCAGTGTTATTATTTTAGTGAGCATCAATATACATACTTTTACTGAGATAAAATTGAGTATTTAAATCCAAATTATGTGATTTTTATATGCTTTTTATATGATCTAATAAGATACAAGGGAAAGCAAAAAAGCATGAGTGAAGTAGCAAGAAATCAAGCATAATCAGTGAGGTACATAGGCTACCTGTGTTGGTGCAAGTAAAATAAGGAAGTTCTAAGCAAATTAGTGTTACACCGTGTTGAGCTACATAGCCATGAGGGACACGAGTAGAGAAGTAATTTACCAAAGTTGAATATAGGCATATCATGTAATTAGGTGGTTTTGACATGAGTTGCTATTGTTCGACTAAAATGAAGGCTTTTTTTGAGGTAGCTTGGAATTTATCTAGACATAAACTACTAAGGAAACCTAGAGAAGCATAGATATAGAAGAGGAGAGAAAATTCAAAGGAAAACAATTAGAATTACTAAAGATATGAAGCTTACACCAAAGAATCACTTAAATCCACCATCGGTTTCTTCTTTACCCTTTTTATTAGCTTTTGAATCATGGATTTGTTAAATTATATTGTTATTTGTTTGTTGATTTCCATCATGTATAGCTAGATCTTTTACCTAGAATTTAAATAAATCTGTTTACTGATTAAGTTAAACTTGGAATTCTTTAGGACGATTTTAATCATTTTAATTTATTGCTCTTTTTTTCTTGATCATGAATTGCTAGCTATCATTTATTTGATGTATTATAAAAGGATTGAGAGGTTAATCACAATATAGATCACTAGATCATTAGACTTAGATGACAATTTTAGAGAGATATGAGCTATATTTGAGCAGCTTACAAATATTTGCATCTATTCCTTATATGTTATTGGTTTATATTAGGCGTATAATCATGAAAGTAGACATAGGTTTAATATGAGTATGGTGATTTGTCTTGAGAGAGAATTTCATTTATATTAGTGGAATTGCTATTAATCCAATTAAATTTAGTTACAAGAGTCCATCTAAGTGATACTGAGAATGTAAAAAGATGATTCTAGATTTTAGAGTCTTTTTCATTCAAAGTAAATGCTTGTTTAAAGTGTTATATTGTTTAAAATTTATATTTATCAATTTTATTTCAATAGGATAATTCAGATAATAGAATAAATTCTGATAATTAGTAATTGATTTCCTTCTTTGTGGAAACAATACTATACTCATCAGTTTATTACTTGTACGACCTATATACTTGTGGAATCATTCATAACAAGTTGTTGGTGCCATTGTCGAGAAAGGCAACTCAATATTAGTTAAAAAATTCTTTTATATTAGTCTAGATGTTTTATTTTCATTAATTCCTTTCATTTACTCAATTTTTTGCTTTGGTTAATCTATAATTTCTTCTCTTAAGGTGTTCTAGCATTGTTAATCGCTCATATGGTGTTACTCTTCTAGAGTTTGAACCGGAACCAAAATGTGACTTTCATGCTAGAGATAGGCAAATAAAGGTCCCACAAGAACCTGAACAAATAAATCAATAAGAGGACTTAATAGAAGATGTACCTCAACCACTCAGAGCTACTCTTAAACGCCACCATCAACTAGTACGTGACTATGCCATGCCTAATTTACATGGATTAAATAATAGTATTGTTAGCTCGGTAATTATAGCTAACAAGTTTGAGATTAAGTTAAGGATTTTCCAAATGATTGAACATAATGAGTTTGGAGGTGGGGTTGTAGAAGATCCCAATATACATTTGACTAGATTTCTAAGGATTTGTGATATTATCAAGATGAATAGGATCTCCACTAATACAATTCAATTCAGACTATTTCCATTCTCTCTTCAAGATAAAGTTGCATTATGGCTTGACTCTATGTCTACTCAATCTTTCTCAACATGGAATGAACTTTTATAAGTATTTCTAGTAAAATATTTCCCACCATGAAAAACTACAAGATTAAGGAGTGACATTTAGAGTTATATGATGCTTGGGAGAAATTTAAGGATTTACAAAGGTGTTGCCCATATCACAGTATTCAAGATTTGATGATAATGCAAATTTTCTATAATAGGCTTGAGCAATCCCTTAAGTTAATTTAGATATAGCTACCGGTCGATCTTTACTTGCCTTAAATGCTGAGGACGTAGTTCATATTATTGAAGAAATAGCTATAAGCCACTATAATTGGCTAAGTGAAAGACACAAAAAGAGTAGCCAATGTTATGAAAATGGAAATCATTCATGTATTGAATAACAAAATTGATTCTAAGTTTGATATGTTTATGAAGAGGTTTAATTATATAAGTGTCAATGCAATTTCAAATTCTCTATTATACTCAGGTTGTGAACTTTGTGGTGGTGATAATCCATATAGTAATTGTCAAAATAACTTTTTAGGATTTTGTGTGTCTAAAAAAGTGCAGTATGTTTTTAACAATTCTAGACCATAAAATAACTCTTATTCAACTACTTACAATCTTAGATGGTGCAATCATCCCAACTTGTCTTTGGAAAATCAGAGTCATAATTATATAGGGAATTCAAAAAATCAAGGTGGACCATCTATAGTAGCTTTCCAACCTACGAATAAAATGGTTCAATTTCAAAATGAAAATAAGTAAGGTTGAGAAGCTGCATTTGAGAAATTTTGTGGTTTCTAACATATTTGAGAGGTTGGAATCTAAGTTAGATCAACTAGCTACTTATAATGAAAGTTTAGAAATGCAGCTAAGTTAGTTGGCTGAATCATCTAATACTAGAGCTCAATGCTACGTGTCTAGCAAAATTGAGGTTAACCCTAAAGAGCGATGCAAGGCAATTACATTAAGGCGTGGGAGACAATTGAGCAAGACACCTACATTGACTTAGCATTCCATTGAGTAAGATGAAATGGTTGAGGAGACACTAGATAACACTTTTATTCATATTGGAGATGAAGAGGAGACTACAACCTAGCAACATTAATACCAGTCAAGGCATATGTGTCTCTTATTCCATTTTCTCAAAAGTTAAAATAGCAAAGGCTAGATGAATAGTTTAATAAATTTTTGAATATTTTTAAATAACTTTACATAAATATACCTTTTCAGATGTATTAGCTCAAATGCCAACTTATACGAAGCTTTTCAAGGAGACCTTATCAAGCAAGAGGAAGTTATAGCACTATGTTATTATTGTACTTGTTGAGGAGTACAATGCTATCATCTAGAAAGAGCTACCACAAAAATTAGCTGATCTAGGTTTAGTGGTGTCTTCTTTAATCATGCATTATATGACTTAGGTGCAAGTGTTAGTTTAATGCCTTTACCTATTTGCAGGAGACTTCACTTAGGTGAATTAAAGCATACAAATGTGATACTACAACTAGCAGATAGACAGTCAAGCAACCAGTAGGAGTATTAAAAAATCCCTTGGTAAAGGTAAAGAAATTTTATCTTCTGGTGGATTTTATAATTCTTGATATAAAGGAAGACACATCAATGATATTGATTTTGGTCAGCCATTTTTAGCGATAGCTAGTGTTAATATTGATGTGAGGAACAAAATATTAACCTTGAAAGTTGAAAAGGAATTAATTGAATATAAGGTATTCAAAGATATAATGACCCCATCTTCTAAAAAGGAGTGATATTACTAGATATTAGTGATGAATTATCAAATGAATCATATAACAAAGATCCATTGAAGGAATTCCTTAAAGTATGTCCATCATATATTGAAACCTTCAAAGACAAAAATAAAGAACTAGTAACTTCTATCTCTCTAGTTAAAGTAACAATCCTTAATCCTTCACCACAAGATTATAAAACTAAGAAAATAGCTTTTCATGGTACTGGTACAAAGAGAAATAAACCTCCAAGTGTATTTAAGAATGTTGAGCAGCAATTAAAGTCTTATTTGGTTTAAAAAGCAGTGAAGAAAGTGGCTACTTACAACTTAGGTATTCCTTAACCTTAGGGAATCTTAAAATTCAAGCTAAAGACTCTAAATTAGAACTACTTTTTTATGTTTTAGTTCGTGTATTTTTTTAGTTCTTGATTTTTACCTTCTATTTTGTTAAAAGCCATGTTTTGAGTATTGGCTTGTGGAAGTTGTAGTGTTTCCAAGTGTCATCCTCACTTTATAGAGTTTCCTATCCCATTTTTACTGTGTCTGTGTTTTGTATTTTGGTATCCATATCTTCAATTCACTTGAGGATAAGTTACATGCTAAGTTTGGGGGAAAAACTATTATAATTTGATTGGAAGATTATGCACAAACTTTTACTTGTCCATATATAATTAAGTTAAGGTTAATAAATATAAATAGTTGAATTTTTAAATAGCTTATTTTGGAGATTTTTAGGTGGTTGGTAGTTGGCTAATTTAACTTAAGTGTTTAATTTTCTTAAGTGTCAAAGCAAGGGTGGACACATGCTGGTCGTATGAATATACCCAGCCATGTAGCCTTGTATCTCTAAAAAGAGTGCATAAACCCATAATGCATATGGGTTGGTTATGTCTAACTACATGGCCATGTCCACCACAGTAACTTGAAAAAAAAAAAAACCAACTACCAAATAACACAAACCCTTCTCAACCTAGCCACTTATTTTAGAAACACTTTTTTAATAACCCTATTCCACCAAATCCACATCCACTTTCAATTCCATATTCAGCCTTATCACTAGACCTAAAAGCTAATATCCTATTCCCTTAATTTTGTTTCCCTTATAGTTTAGTCTATATTTTTTACTATCTTTTGCATTGATGTATTACTTCTTAAAATTGATTTATATTTTCTTTTAATGTATTGTTGACTACCTCACTAATCTCTTTATTTTACTAATCTAGTTTGAATCTTCTATCAATTAATTAGGCTCTCAATCTTAATGCTTCTAAGGAAAATGCAGTGACACTATGTGAGTATTTTGACCCCTTGATTGTTTATTGTATTACTTGTTTGCTTTAAAAATGATGCAAAGTTTAAGTTTGGAGGAGGACTAATTTAAATGAATTATATTGCCTCTAAATTGAGTAAATTATTATTTTCATATTGAGACAAATTATGCTAAATTTTTTGTGACTGATGCTTGATGAATGTTTAGGTTGTAAATAGTAATTTGTTGTTATTCACACTATTAGAATTAAAAAGGCATAGTATCCTATAAAATAAAGTTAAATATTTTTTTCTTTTAGAATAGTGGATCAAAATAATATTTTTTCATTTTACACAAGAATTTAAGAGCAGAGTTGTGTGATAAATATTCAAAATTTTCCTCTTGAATTATCTTTAATTTAGGTAAAAAAATTTAATTTATATCTAATCACATATTATAAATGAAAAGGAGTGTAAAACACATTCACTCATATTGAAAAAAGAAAAAAGAAAAGAGATGGAGCATAAAACGCACTGATGAAAAAAAAAAGAATTATTATTTTTATAGAATTCTTGTGTTATTTTATTAAACTTAAAAATAGAGATTTTTTTTGTTTAATTTGTGTACTATTTAGTTATGCTAGCTACTAAATTTGGGTGATTATATTGTGGATAGAAATAAAAAGAAAGGAATGTGTTTAATTTTATATTTACTAGATACCATTCTTTTTTTTGAATCTGGTCAGTGTGATTGATTAATATTTGCTTTTGATAACTTAGCATTTATTCATGTATCATGAGCATATTATGAGCATAACTAGTAGATTATTTAGTTTGTTCAAAAACAAGCAAAGAATCAAGTTTGGGGAAGTTTTGATGAGTGCAAAATATACATGTTTTTTCTAAAATAAAATTAAGTAATTAAATCCAAATTATGCAATTTTTATACACTTTTTATATAATCTAATCAAGTATAAGAGAAAGTAGAAAAGTATGAGTGAAATAGTAGAAAATCGAGTATATTCAATAAGGAAAACAAGCTAGCTGTGTTGGAAAGCATGAGCATATAAAATAAGAGAGTTTTGAACAAAACAATATTACACATGGGCAAGATGTGTTAAGTTACACAGCCATGTGGGACATGGGCTGAGAAATGATTCACCAAAGATTCACATGGCCAAACCATCTAACTAGGTGATTTCGACAAGGGTAGCTTGTATTTGACTAAAGTGAAGGATTTTATGAAAGCTGTCATACTGATAATGTGATCGCATGGCACAAGAAAAAAAAATTTTGACTTTTGAAAATGAAAACCAAATAAAGCAAAGTTGTTATTAATGGAAAGGTATTAGGCATCCCACTACACCTATTTCTAAAAATGATTACTTTAAATTAATAGTACAAAATTTAATATAACTTTAATTTTATTTTAATTACCCTTATTAATCACATAATAAGAAAATAAAATAAAATAAAAATATTTATTTACAAAGGCTGACTTGAATTCGAACGAGAGCTTAGAGCTTACGTGCTTTATGAAAAAAATTAAAGTACAAGTAGTTCGATTGGTTAGAAAACTATATTTGTGGATTGGTGTTTTTTAATTTTGTGAAAAGAAAAAAAAGTAAGAATTACTTTTATCTTTCATAAATAAAATGACTTTGAAATTAGTTGATATGTTTTAATTTGTAAAAAATTCAGTTAATTTCACTTTTTTACTTTCTTCATTTTTCTTTTTCTATTTTTTTAATTTTTTAGAAATGACATTTTTATAAAGTGGAAATGATTCTTATTTTTTATGTGATATATATTTTCCTAATTTTGTCAAAAGAAAATTTGAGGAAAGCTCTTAAATTTATGCAAAAGGAATTTAATTTAATTTTTGAAATGATACTCTTGAAAAATATATTTACTAACCTTTGAATTTTAAAAATTTATTTAATCTTTTATTTTAAGAGATTAAAATTGAACTTTAAGACATCATTTTTGTTTTTTTAATTTTGCTTTTATTTTTTTATTTGTAATGAGAAAACTTTTAAATAAAGTTTTTAAAACAAACTGATTTTTATATTTTTACTTTTTAAAATGCCAATTCTTTTTGGAATTTAAAAAACCTTTAAAGAAAGAAAATTCATTTGATTTTTACTTTATTTTGAAAGATTTACTTTTGAATTATTAAATATCTTTTTTTTATTTTTAAAGAAAAACTATTACGATTTATTTGATTTACTCTTTTCTTTTCATTTTTTTCAATCTTAAGAAAATCCAACTTTATTTTTTGCAACCTTTTGTAATTTTTCAAAAGAAAATTTGAAGGAATGTTTTTATATAAGAAAAACTTATTTAATTTTTATTAGAACCTAACCTTTAGACTCTTTTGAATTTTTTCTATTTTTTACTTAATTTAAAAAATTCATTTACTTTTTAAATTTTTTTTAACCTTTTCTTTAATTTTTAAAAGAAATATATTTTATTTTTCAAGAACTATATATTTTTTTGAAAATGTTTTAGAATCTTTTCTTTTCTTTTCTTTTCATTTCTCTTGAATTTCTTAAACAAAATTGATTGGATGTCATTGGAATCCAAAATTTATTAAAATGTGATTACATGACCCAATATGTACCTACGGAGGCCAATTATCACACACTACTCTTTGTTTGACTTCTACATCATAAGAAGGCGAATAGTCTTACACAACAATTCTTAAAAATGAAAAAAGAATATAATATAATAAATCACAAAAGTAAAAATATTTATAAGCACACAATAATTTATGATTACGTATGCTTTGTGCTGAATAATATAACATCTTTACTTAAAGACATTTACAAGCATAAATAGAATGCAGAACGAGGGAATTCGCTTATACCTTTGCTCCTTTGATCTCCTTTCAAGAGTTCTCAAGTATACCCTCCATCCATTCATGTAATTTTCCACTATCCAGTGGAAGAAACGAAGGAGAACCAAAAAGAAAAAAAAAAAAAAAGGGTTAAAACTCACATTAGGCGTCACCGAAAAAAGCAACTCAATAAAATCAAACAATATGACCCGACATACTTATCTACAACCTAATCCCTCAGAACATGCTTAAATTAGGTATGCAATTTAAAATAACGGAAGGCCCATCCTCAAGTTTATCCAATATGAAATTCCCAATTTCGGCACGGACAAATTTGGCATCATATCTCATAATAGAATTGAGCTACATAAAAAAAAAAAAAAATCTCAAAATTCCAAACTCAAACTGGATAGGCCATCAATTAGGATTCGTCCAAATTTCATACTGAAAGTGTAGAGCAATCAACAAAAAACATCAATAGAAAATATTAACTCCAAATCCCAAGCATAATTAAAATATTATTTAGCAAAAGTTTGACTCAAATTCTATTGCCAAGTGACGGGAGCAGAACACTGAGAGGCTTCTACTGTCAAACACACCAAACACCCATAAATAACAGCATTTGAGATTCAAGCTGCCCAAAAATGTTAAACTTCAAATTTTAGCACCCAAAATCGAATAAGTCCATAGCTCTACATTTTCGAAAATGAAGAGACTACGAAGATAAGTAACAAGAAGATATACCTCACAAATTTCCGTTCAATCGATACCCTCAGCAGATCTTTCACACCATATCCGAGTAAAAGAGGATGATTCTAGTTTTTTTTTATTTTTTTTATTTCTCCCTTTCTTGACGGTCTCTTCCTGCCGTCGTTCTCCCTCTTCCTTAAGGCTATGTTTGATTCAATCGAGGAAAGGGAAGGGAAAGAGGAAGGGAGGAGAGAATTTTAATAAAGGAAACGAAAGAGATTTTAATAAAATATTATTTGGTTCAGTGGAGAAAGAAAAGAAAAATAATAATATATAGACTATTTTATTTTTGTATATTTTAAAAATAATAATAATATAATTAATTATTTTTTTATTTTTAAAAATTTAATATTTTTATTTTTAAATTAAATAAATATTAAAAATTATCTATAATTATAATTATTTAAAAAATTTATAAATAAATAAAAATAAATAAATAAATAAATATAAAAATATTTTAACTCAAAAAATAATTTTCTCTCTCAATCCCTCCAAATTAGAGGGGAGCGGGAGAGGGAGAGAGGAGGAAATTCCCTTCTAAAAATACATACCAAAGAAGAAATTTTCCTCCCCTCAAACCAAACAAGGATATCTGAAAACTGAGCTCCTTTCTAGATTTTTCTTCTTCTTCGACTCCCCCAGCAGAAACCAAAGCTCCCTCTCGGTTTGCACCATTTACATAACAGATCTGAGCGTGATCCCCACTCCATCTCTCAAGCGCGTCACTCGTGCTCAGCCGCTGGGGAGAATCACGGTTGGCATCATCTCATGCCGTTCACGCACAGCTACTCCAATGGCCTTCTAAAAGAGACGTAAGAAACAAAGGTGTCGGGTATCCTTTTCTGATCCTTTCCCCCTTTTTCTCTTGCTTTTGGCTTTTTTTCGTTTTCATTTTTTTATTAGATTTTCTGTTTTATTGTGTTTTTTTTCAAAAATTTTTTAATTGTTATTTTATTTTTGGGTTATTTGGGCTGGATTAATTCTTCACCATCTAACTTTGGATCTTTCTTTTTTTTTAATTTTTTTTTCTTCTTCTTTTATTCATTTTTATTTGAAATCTCTTTTTCAAACAAAAAATTCTCTTTTTTTCCTTTGTTTTTATGTTTGATTTCCCTTTTAAAATTATCTTAAAATCTGTTCCTTTTTATTCTATTTTTATTATTTTTATTTAAAAATTTATTATAATCTTTTTCTTTCTATTTTTCACATTTTATTATTCTTAGTTAGAGTTTAAAAATCAAATATGACTCAAACTAAATTAAAATTAATTAATGACTCTTTTTATATTTTTTATTTATTTTGATAATTTAATTTAATTTTTATTTTTAAGGGATGCCTAAATATAATATAGTGTTTACAATAGCTTTGAAATTGTTGCAAATATAAACTAATACGGAAATCTAGAGAAGCAAAGATACAAAGGAAAAGAGGATATTCAAAGGAAAATGCTAGACATTATTAAAAATCTAAATCTTGCATTGGAAAAATCACTCAAATTTGCCATTGGTTTCATTTTTATACTTTTTCTTAGCTTTTGAATTATGAGTTTGTTAAATTTTATTATTGTGTTTTTATTGATTTTCATCATATGTAGCTAGATCTTATATCTAAAATTTAGATAAATATATTTACTTATTAAGTTGAACTTGGAATTCTCTTGGGATAATTTTAATTAGTTTAATCTATTATTCTTTTTCTTTTGTTTATGAAAACTTGCCACAATTTATATGATGTATTGTGAGAAGATCAAAAGATCAATCGTAATATAGATCATTAAAGCATTGGACTTACATGACAATTTTATAAAAATATGAGTTGCATTTGAGTGGCTTGCAAATATTTGTATTGATTCCTTGTATTTTATAGATTCGTATTAGGTATACGATCATAAAAGCAAACATAAACTTAATATGAGTATGGTGATTTATTTCGAGAAAAATTCTATTTTTATTAGTGAAATTGCCATTTATATTAGTGAAATTACTATTAATTCAATTAAATTTAGTTGTAAGAATCCATTCTAAGTAATACTTAGAATGTCAAGGGAGAATTCTATGTTTCAAAACCTTTTTTATTCATAGTAAATGCTTATTTAAAATATCTTATTATTTAAAATTTGCATTTATCAATTGCATTTCAATTAGATAATTTAGATAATAGGACAACTTATAATAATTGGTAATTGATTTCTTTCCTTATAGTAACGATAGTATATTTATCAGTTTATCAATTGTATGACCTATATATTTGCAAAATTTTTCGCAACAACTAACAAATAATTTATTAATTGCATCAATTAGAACAATTGTAAATACCTTAGCCACAAAGAGAAACCAAAGACAATGATTAAGACAAAGACAATGACTTGGAAATGGAGAGAAACCTCAGCTTACAAGAAAGAAGAGCGAGATTATGGTGGTAGTAGCTTGTGGGCATGGCAACAACAACTTGTAAGCTTGATGACGAAAGTGCGAAGGAGGCAGAAACAATGCACAAAGCATAATAGATATGCTAAAGAAAGAAGAAGGAACTCATGGCAATAACAGCTCAAAAGAGGAAGATGAACAATGTCGAACATAGACAAAATTAGCAATACGACAACATTTTGCCTATTTAAAAAAAATTCTAAAATGTCATCGTTTTCTACAAAAGAATTCAAAAAAAAAACTTAGAACCAGCAAATCCATTAACCTAGTCAATTTTTATTAGTACTTTATTGGTTCAATTGATTTTTGAACAATTTTTTTAATTGGTTTTGAGTATCAAATAAACCAAAACCATGATTAGTTCACTACTTTTTTAGTTGAATTAGCTAGTCTAATTTTTTATCCATGTCTTTAACAATTCTATCGATTCAATATATGGATATTCATGTAAAATATATGCCCTAGACCTACGCTTATGGAAAGGACACCATTTTTTATACACAACACAATAAAAATTGAAAAAATTATAGTTCAAGACCATAAGTTGAAAATATTTATATTAAGAGATATTAAATCTTAAAACTATTTTAAGGGATCTTAAGATACAAAATTTAAACTGCATAAAAAAATTATAATTGAAGACCCCAAGTTAAAATTTTTGGTTTTAGGGTCTTTCAAAATAATTTAAAAAATTTAAGACCTTAAATATCTTCCACTTGAAATTTTAAATTATAATTTTTTCATAAAAATTTAGAACTAAAATAACCTTTTTCACTTTGTAATTGATGTCGCTATATATATTTTTCTTGCGAAAGTGTCAACTGAAAAATGTTCCTTAATAAACAAGAATAAAAATTTAATAGTAGAAAGTGAAGAACATTAGAAAGTAGATAGAAGAAAATAAGTAAATAAAAGTGAACAAAGTGAATATTTCCTTAAAGTGTGAAATATATAAAATATCTCTAAAGTAAGAGAGAAAGACATAAACAGTGACAATATGTATGGAGCTAACTTCTTCTCATTTTACCCATCTTTCTTTTCTCTCTATCTATCTCTCTCTTACTACAGGTTTCATACTTTAGAGGATCAATGACTTTTGAATCTATTTCTAAACAAGAGGATTATTGCTCACATCACACCCAACAGTTTTTTTTTTTAAAGTGATTTCCAATCTAACATTTTAATAAAAAATGGTATTTTTTTAATAACATGTAGGACCCACTCTTTTTATTATAGCAATGATATTTAAAAAATATAAAAAAGGCAACTATAGTTTTTTTTTTTGGCTGAAAAAACAAAAAAGGAAACGATAGCTAATTTTGCACATATGTAGACAAATTTTGGTTGGGAGAGTTAAAAGAATTTTGAGCGGTAAAGTAATATAAAAATATCTTGAGTAATGAAATTGGTTTACTTTTAGAGGATTAAAATGAAATTTTAGTTATTTAAATTTTGAGTAATAATTTATTTATCTATTTATTATCTAAATTTCAATAAAATCATTTTTTTTATTGATTTCTGCAACACTTTCCTATGCATCCTACTCCTATGTTCCTTTGTAATAATTATAAATTATTGTATTAAAATAAATAAATTTTAAGGCAATATAACAAATTTTTGGGTGAACCAAATGATATATATGCTCATTTTTAGAGAAATAAATACCCCATTTTCTCGTTATTTATATAAAATAAAATATTATATTAAAAGACGTATTTCAAATTTTGTATTAAATTATTTACTTTGCATCAATTTTTTCTCCTTCTCGATACTTTAAGTATTAATTTATTTTGCAGTTCTTCTCCCTTACTTATTAGAAGTATTAAACCAAAAAAGTACATTACAACAAAACCTATATATTTGATCCTATCAATATTAATTATATACCATTTGAAAGTACAAAAATAAATAAAGCAATATAGTCAATATTAATTAGGTTGTTAGTTGCTCGGCCTAAATCCACATGGTGCCTTAATTTGAAGCAATATAGTCCTACTTCCAATAAGGCTTCTTCCTCTGCCTTGTTGTTGTTGCCCGAGCCTCCAATTCTCCTGTCTAATAAGTGCAACTTTTCAACATGTATTTAAAATTAAGCTTGAATACTGAAAAATAACAATGTAAAGTTGAAATAGGCAAAAAGTAATTACCACGAGGTAACAAAATGGCTGAATTTGGATTGGAAGAAGCCAAATTTGATAGAATTCAAACTGATATGTTCCAAATTCATAAAAATATTTTTTTTTTAATTTTATAAAATGGAATCCAGACTGGTTCAATCCAAATTCCCTTTTATATATTCTTTTAAAATTTTGTTTTAATGTTTTATTTGAATAAAATAACTTAATATTTTTTAATATTTTTCACTAAAAATATGTTTTAATAGAATTACTTAATATTTGTTTTATTAAACATTTATGTTATTAAATTAACTTTAGAGATGATTTTCAAACGAAATTAAATTATTTATTTAATTTTTTCTATAAAGTACTAGCTCCCATGTTTGGAGATATGGAAACACAACATAGGATTTAGTCTTTTTTTAGGGTATATAATTAGATTATCTTCAAATTTTATTTGAATTATTTTCCTCTTAAATAATTAATTTAAAAGGGGATGGTTTGAACTTATAAGAATACCTTTTGATTTAATGTGACATTTTCACATGAGTTTGCAGTTGAATTAAAAATTATATTAATACTTTTGTGAGTTGGATGTTATGCTTGTTATAGTAAATGACTAATATCTGTTTTATTAAATATTAGTTTTATTAAATTTACTTAATATATGTTAAATTAAATTAGCTTAATATTTAGTTAGTATTTTTTTAAAATTTCATTTAATATTTTTAATGTAAGAAAAAATTAAATGAAAACAATAACAAATAAATAAATAATGTAAAATTTGATTAAAAAAATTATATCAATAAAAATAATGTAAAAATACTTATAGTAAATAATTTCTCATCTTATAATAATTTCTCATCCTACAACGAGGTCTCCTCCTTTCACACTATAGTTGTTATTGCCCTAATTCTTCTAGTCGCTGTTGCTTTTGTGCTATGGGCTTTATGCCTAAATCTAAGGATAGGGATTGAACTGGAAGAATCGATTTATATGGTATTATAAATCTTGATTGAGATGATCCTCCAAGTTCAAAGGAGCAACCAGTATACATGGTATTAAATATAGATGTATCAAATGGAATATTTGCAAATGATCCAAAAGAATTAGACATTTGTTGAGGGATTTCAAAAGGAGAAGAGGGCGAAAGCTGCATGTAAGAAAAGGGACCTGCTCCACCAATGTCACCGAACTAGCTTGGTGGCATATAATAAGATGGATCAGGCATGCCAATATCTTGCTGCACTGGAGTCTGAATGTTTGAAGATACACCAAGAATGTTAATGCTAATGCCAATGCCAATGCCCTACTACATTAGCCCCTATTGTTGCAAGCTATTTCCTCCAATTATAGGTTGTTGGGTTGATAGGTAACCTTAACGTCTTTTTCCTAGACGACTTATTAGAATCTGAGGCTTGGGTAGATCTTATGCCTAGTTAGCATATTAGGGAAAAAGTGAAAATGACTATTCATCAAGAGCACGTAGTATATTGTTAGTCTTGGTCGATGATATCACAAAAATATATAAGAAAAAGATCCTATAAATGTATCCTATAAAGCCCTTTTGTTAAATTAGCCTAACCAAAAAAATATTAAAAAAGGACGAGAAGTTAAATATCAACATGTAATAAATTAAGAAAATAATAATGATAAAGGTGATGAACTATAGAAAACTATATCATATATCTAGTAGCAGCACTTGATCTTTGGATCCATCAATGAGTGTGATGTTAGTATCATTGTATGTACTCAGAAGTGTGATTAAAGGACTTCTTAGTGATAGGGGACTAAGACATAGTATCTTGTCATCCATACCAGTGCTAGATAAAAATGTTATGCTTAAATGCCAAATTGGTCTGGGTTCTTCCTCGAAACTATAAATTATGAAAAGAGTCCAATATAACTGGCTCTTGAGGAATTGGCTGACAATGACCAAATTATCGTAAGACGTGATCTAGATGGTACTACTATATGATTTAGAAGCATATGAGTGACACTGTTGGAATCCAAATATCTGGAAAAGTCAAATAATACTCCAAAATCAACTTTCATACTATCTATGGCTAGTATGGGCGGCATACAATCTGTGTACGACATAAGATAGAATAGCAAGTGATTATTAAATAGTTCAAAAATAATGCATATCATAAGTTAAAGTCAAGTACACACTTTATCATCCTTTATTGCATCAAGTAAAGTTCTGTATAACCGAAGGGCTCTAACACTTGTACGAAGAGGTTGTCCAATATTCTTTCATTTATTACCATGAGCAAACACATGCAGTAAGTAATGAGTAATAAATAAAGTTAACATAGTTAAATTAAAATATATAAAAATTCTAATGCTATTTCGTACTTGAAACCTTGAGGTAGAAGTACAAGGTATTTCTCAATGTGAGGGTTTAGGGTGGATGGCCTCTCGGGTGCGAGCATAGAGAATCAATCCTTTGCCCATAGATGTAAAAGCGTTAAGCATCTAGCTATGATGCAACTATTCTTTTAAGTTATGTTGTAAAGCTCACAATATAAAAAGAAAAAATCAACTTTGTTGATCCCTAACTATAATGACTAGCCTATTCAAAGTCATCCAATAAGGGCAAGTACATTAAGTAAATTTTATAACTTAATCTATCTGACATTAACTGACCCCCTATCATATAAAGAATATAGGCACGAGTGAACTGATGCAATTCCTCATCCTTCACGTCATTTGGTAAATGTATAAAGTTCTATATCAACCAAGCGGTTGATAGTCACTATCCATCAATCTCATCAGCAAGTGGTATAATTCCTAAAAACCACTAACACACCTTTGGCTAATTAAAACCTATCCCATCCAGTGATGTATCATAAGCCCAATTACATTATTACATCCTTGAAGGTGATCATGCACTCTCTTCGAGTGGTGTGAAATATATGTGTCTCGGGATGCCATTATTTAATTAGTGCGTTAACTAGTGATGTATCATACTCGAACTGGACGATGCGTTTAACATCATAAAAACTAAACTATTTTAGATAATCCATAATGGCTAATGGTGAATCACCTAAACAATCATCATGTTAAACTCGTCATGGGCAAAGCATCTGATCGCCTTGCAAATAGGGATAAATCACATAGTTAAGTAACTGAATAAAATAAGAAATAACATTAAACAATTTATCTTATCTCACCATTTCAAATGACTTGCGATACATGTCGTTTCTGTAAGTATAGAAGTAAGTCATTCTCTGAACCTGGATGGATAGGCAATCCAACTTTGACCATGGTATTTATGGCTAAAATAACATGATATGCCATTACTCATTTAAAATGGACGTGTACAAATAACATAATGTGCGATAATTTCTTCAAACAATTGACATACACAAATATCTTAACGAACTATTATCCTTTTAAGAGTTATTGGCATAAATGTCACACTATGCTCTTTTCCATTTATATTACAGAGAATAAATAATATAACTTATTTATAAAAATTTATAACTTTTGTCAATATACTACTGAGGGGCAGAATTACGATGTGAGTATGAGGTATGATTATGCCTGGTTTGTTTGTAGAGGCTGCATCTACTTGATTGTACCAAAGTCTTGAAATCCATTTTATTTTGATAATGAGTCAAACAAGGTCAACCTCACTCATCGAGTATTGATAGATCAATGATCAACTTTAAATCACATGGTTATAGTTAATATTCTTTTCCTCCAATGAGTTGGAACATATTGTTATATGTATCATGCATGGTGTTCAGGAGAAATATGAGATCCGCTAGCTGAAATGGCTCAAGAGTTGTTGCTGCGCATGCCGCGAGAGTATGCTGGCACAGGTACTTCTCCATTTGGAATTCATTGCAATCACATATCTACTCAGTCAAGTTAACCTTGTAGCAATGACTGTATTGGCAATTAATTTAGTCATATGGTTTCTCAACCTTAAACAATGCAGTTTGTGATTGAACATCTAAATAACATATAAATGGGAATATTGCACATCTACTGTCGTCCTCTTTATTAAGGTTTGAATGTAAACCTATCTCACTACCATATGAGCTTTGATATGTTGAGTATGTTGTAAAAAATATTGGCTGACTCGATAATACGTTGCATTTGCTTTTCTTTCTACAGGCAATAACCTGACCTTATTTAAGATACCATTCACGCACTCTACCAAGTTCATTGTCATATGGCTATATTACCGACCCTCCACATCATATTCATGGGTTCACTGTTTTTTAGGGATTTTTGCAATCTACCTGGCTGCTTCCTTATGTATGGCTACTATCTTAGCCAGTTTCTCATTAACATATTGATGCTTATATGCATAACCTGTGTGACATGATCAATAGTTTTACTCTTAGTTATTTTTCATTTACAATATGTATAATCAAGTACAGAAGAGAAACATACCAATATTTTTAAATTTTTGCTTTATATCAAATGACCTATAATGATTGTGAATGTTGCTTGTCCAGGTACCACTCTCTTGCACAAGTTATAGGATCCATATCCACATTGATTGTATCTCTTCTTCCACAATAGTAAAGGCAAGGGGAATAATATATCGATTATCATCCTGTGCCATGGCCATCAACAGTGTCCCTTTTGTATTTGCTATAAAGAAATGTCCTATCGATTTGAATCATCAGCTTTAGGTGCTTAAATGTGTCTATGCAAGGATTAAACATCCAAAATATGTGCTTAAATACTGAAATTAGCTCATTAGTAAAGGTGCTCTAAGGACATTGTTTTATCATAAACTCAACATACGAGCCAGCATGAAATGTTAGACACCAGCCATCCACCTGGGTAATATGGCATACAAGCTCTCTTAATTACCAAAAGCAACAGCGGTAGCTTTATATTTTGCTGTCCACGCCATTTTATATGATATAGTGTAACCAATTAGGTTCTTCATTTGCTCGATGATCTAGCTTATTAGAATATCATGTGTCTTAGTCATCATTGCCACAATATATGATGAGATAACGTTGAAGTTCAATTTTTAGATGATCTTGTAATAACGTCGTAGACAAATATGTATGTGGATCCCCATATCTTGTAATCTATTAGAATGATCCTTTCCCTTTCCTTTTTTGCATGCTTTGACCCGTCATCTACAGATATTGCCATAATTCACATACGGATATTCTTCATACTTTTTATTTATTAAGTATTTCTTAAAAGTATGGTATGCCTTTACAGAATATAGTTTCACAGTAAGGCATAATGCCTTCTAATTTGGATACTTTTATCCAATAAACAACTCCTAATTATTCATTTACATTTGATTTCCCATCTCTTCAAATTCATCACCTCTTGATAAAGGCCAAATTAACTTGCTGGAAAAATGTAGTAGCATGGTCAACATATTGAGACACTGGTTTAATATCAACGACATTATCATCATCACCCTCACTATCATACACATTGTCGTCGTCATCATTATCATCCGTGTCAATATCATCATCTTTATTATCATTGTTATAATTAAGGTCAAGTTTTGCATCGTATTCATCTTTATTTTGCAAATTCTTTTAATACATTTTTTTTAAATCCGATGGAAAAGGAAGTTCATCAAAGCCAATTGTTGGATGGGAAGAACCTAGATGAGAACTACCTTCTATTGATACGATTTGATAATGTTGAGCATGAGCAGGCTGTCGATAGAACAAATCAGGTAAAGGAAAGATTTCATTCCTTGATCTAACTGAAATTCAATGCTCAATTGTGGGTCAACATTTGAAATATTCACTAATACTTCAACTGCATTCAATTGCAATGGAAAACGTAAGTGTGATTGCCATATCCTTTGTATATCACAATCATATTTTAACATAATTGCTTGGCAACATGTTGGATTTATTATTGTTGGGAGCCTATATATCAATTCAAACACAATATGATTAGCAAGAAGGCGTAGCTTTTGACTAATCACTTGTTTTAACTCTTTCAATGTGATGTTAGTGCTAATTGTTATGTATTTTGACATTGTACACTGAAATATCGCATCTTGCGCATTTTCATAAATTCTTTCGTTTGCGTAAATGCAAACAATCTCATTCTTCCTGACCATCTCTTTCCTTTCAAATATCCTAATCACAAACATGCTCTAATTAATTATAGTTGTAACAAATTTGATCATTTATTTTTTTACTATTCATTCAAATATCTAAAAAATTTGCACATTTTTTTTTCATAATTATTTACAAACCTCACTTCTCTTCTCTTAATTTTTTCACTTATTTATTCATATCCATATTTTACTCTTTTTGACTTTTTTATTTAATTATCAATTTCATATTTTTGTTCATTATTCTTCTATGTTTAAATACTTTTAATTTACATATATCCAATACATAAATATTTTGTTTTCTTTATGTTTGTTTTTGCTATTGTCATAGTAACCTTTTAATTTTATTAAAATATAAAATATATTTCTTTTACCAGATTTTTCATTATTATTTCTATAAAATATTTTTTCTACAATTGCATAAATATTTCTTATATTATTAATAAAAAATATTTCACAATTTTTGTACACTACTATTACCATTATTTTTCCTATTATTAATATACAATATATTTCTTTATTAACTATATAAATTTATTTCTTCTAGCATATTTTTCCCAATATTTAATATAAAATATATTTGTTTACCAACTTTATAAATTTATTTCTTTCACTCTAAATAAAAAATATTTTGCAATTATCTTTCAACTAAATAACTTTATTTCTTCTACCATAATTCTCTCCATTATTAATATAATATATTTTTCCTTAACAACAATATAAATTTATTTCTTTTACTCTTAATAAAAAAAATTTTGCAATTATTTTTCAACTATTTAAATTCGTTTCTCCAAACATTATTTTGTAATTATTAATACTAAATATATAATCATCATTTTCTCAATTATTATATATTTCTTCACTGACTATTAATATAAAAAATTTTACAATTTAACGATTTAAAATTTTTACTTCTTCCTTTACTATTGTAATTATAAATATAATATAAATTATATTTCTTCTACTACTAATATAAAATATTTTGCATTTATTTTTCAACTACACAAAACATTATTTTTGTTCTCATTTAATTTTTTAATCCAAATTTCATTTCATATTTTTTTCTCCAAAGTAGTTTTTATTGCTAATTATTACTTCCTTTTTTTTTTACAAATATTATTTCTTTCCTTCCCCTACCCTAATTTTTAATATCTTTTTAGTTCTAAATACACATATTTTACAATTTGTTTCCCATTTTTACTCACTTCTTTCACACTTTTTTCCAACTAATTTTTTTTCCTTTAAGTATTTTTCATTATTTGTAATGTAAATCTACAATACCAACAATAATAAAAAAATACAACAAACAACCATTATGTAAATTAAACATTATTACATAAATTTCTAACAATGATATTGCATATATTTCAAAATGTAACAAAAAAATTATTATTATAACACAAATATTTCAAAATGCATATACTTCTCTCATAATAATTAAAAAAATGCTACATACAAAAATATATTACAAATATAAATATATTTTAACTGCTATCTCTTACTTACCTTAGATTTTACTATAAAATATAGTTTAACTGATTAATCTTGTAGTAGTTTCTCTCAACCTGTAGTAATGTCTAAGTGGAAGGGGTCAAACAAGATGATTTTGGCAAAAATAAATGTCATGAGAAAGCAAATGGCAAAGGTAAATTTCCAACAACACTAATTTATAGGCAAATGGCTCAACGGCATTTTCGTAATTTCATTGCTACATTATCTGTTATTTTATTTCTAAGCCAATCAGAATGCGCAAAAATTTGCTTCACCCTATCATGTGCTGCCAAGTGTGTCAAACATAGTGATTTCCATCTTTACCTTTCACTCTTTTTCGTGATCAATCAACTATGGGTTTCGAATTCATGCTAGCTTGCAACGTAGCTAACATAGCTAGAATAAAACTAACGAGTCACGTCAAAGGCTATAGGCTAACATAGCTAGCCTACAACGTAGCTAACATAATTATAATAAAATTGACCAATCACACTAAAGGCTACAAGCTAACATAGCTACCAAGCAGCATAGCTAAATTTGAAACCCATGGTTCTAAATTCATGCCTCGGTCAACAAGGCATTAGTGCGTCATTGACTGAGACATTAAATTCAGCCACCATCTGTTCAAATTTAATGTCTCAATCAATGTAAATTTGGCTTCATACGTTTTGAGTTTTGCATTTTATTACATTTGGGATAAATTTTTTTGTCTTTATTATTTTTTGCCAATTTTTTCTTTTATTATTTTTGATTCAATTTTCGTTTAAAATTATCTATTCATTATATTTGATAAACAACTTTGATTCTTACTTAAAATCATAGAACAACTTTATATCTTGCCAAAAACAATTATTACTTTATTTTATTTTGTATAATATTTATATTTATAAATAAATAATGTGACGCCCTTTATTAGTATTTAATTAGACAATTTTCTGTGCAGACTTGCATAAATTCATGAAAAATGTAGTTGTTTGTGTAAATGCACAAATTTTTAGAAAAATAAAAAGACAAAAAAGGGGTAGATGGAAGAAAAAATTAGACCTGTTCACGTAGTCCGAGCAAAGCAGTGACTTATGAACAGATATTTTGGAAATATTCCCCAATATATATATATATTTATAATCACATCAGAGGAAGGAAAAGCCATACACGGAGGCCGTTTCCAATCATTCTGTTGTGCCAATCTTAAATTGATTCTAACGTGGACGGATGAATAAAGGGCTCTCTATTATTGGAAGCAAGACATGAAGCAAAGCATGAGTGGGGAAAAATTAAGACATATACATTGCGTTGCAATTTAAAAAAAAAAAAAGTATCTTGTAGCCTATAAATTGGAGGGTTTGCCAGAGTCTTCAGTGAAGAAGAGGGAAAAGATTTCTCTCTGCTTTATTTGTCCTCTATATTTTTGGCTGCGCTGTACATTTTCAACAAAGTAGATGATCGGGCCTTTCTGTTTTAGGGGTACTGCACCCTCCAATGTAATTTTAGCATAGTAAATGATTGGGCCTCCTCTATTTGTACGGTTGGCCACATGTTAGGAGGGCTTGCTTTGTCAACAAAGACAAATGGTGAAGGAATTTGCAGAAGCACCATCCCGGTATGTTTTCTTCTACTCTTCATGAACAGGAACGACGATTTGGGACTGTCTATCAAAAACTGAGCCACCCATGCTTGAGAATTGTGAGATCAAGAACTCGTCCAACTCAACATCTTCAAGTAAGATTTTTTTAATTTTGTTTTAACAAATATTTTTGGCCCTCGATTTAATTCAAACTAGCAGTGCTGCCTGTGAATGCACGGGCAGTACAAAAGATAATATTAAAGAAAAATTTTAGAAATCAATTTTACCGGTCCTATTTGAACAGTATAAATTCAAATGTTTTTTTGCTGTGGACGCTACCAAAAAGAAAGTGGATCCCATTAAAAAAAAGAAAGAAAGAAACAGTGCAAAATACAGTACCATGATGGGACATTATGAACATTTTAGAAACAGTGAAACTGAACAGTAATCCCAGGGCTTTTATGCGTAAAATAATTGATTTTAATTTAATATAAACAATATTATTTTCCTATTTTTTAAAATAACTAAAATTTGCCTTTATGTTATATATCATCCGCCCAAATTTTGACATTAATACCTTATTAAATTAGAGGTTATTTATTTATTTATCGGCATTGTTAACTCACACTTTATTTGACATTAAATTTTAGATGAATATATGACAAAATGATAAAATTGTATCAATTTAAAAAATAGAAAAAAAATTGTCTGTTTTTAAACTAGATGGATCATAAATTAAAACTTGAGAACCTAAGATGAGACCAAAATGCATGGAATAGAATCCCCCCAATTTAAAGGTATGTGTAAATAGCCCCTCTCACATTTAATTATTTACAATCAACTTTCAAAACTTCTAACTTTGTGTAATATTATGCTCCCTCCCCAACAAAAAAAGAAAAAATAATTTTGTTAAGTCTATTAATAGAGTTCTTCTGCATTAACAAACTTGAGTTACGCCATTAGGTCCATGTCCATATAGTATTTGACTTAGGGAAGGAAATCATATAAGGACTACTTCATCCTTTCAATTTTAGCCCTAATTTACCCCCCAATCCATCATGCAAATGAATCCCTATCTATTGCCCTAAATTTGCATCATTTAAATCAAATTTGGAGGTTTAAATTTGATATATATTTTTTTAATTTTGAAGGATACAAAATATGGAATGAAAATATTTTTCTCATTGTCAATTTTTTTAAAAATGATTATTGAGAAGAAAAAAAAAATCAAATTTGGACAATCTAAATCAAATGTAAATGACCCATATTGTGTTTTGGAGATGTGCACGTGGTGCACACTTTTGGAGATGTGCACGTGGTGCACACATCCTCCTAAGGTGTAGAGAAATGAACTTGTCCATCGTATGCAGATGCTAAGATACAAAGAGAAGTCACACTTAAACTTGTACTTTATATATAAGCTTATTTTTATCATTAAAATTTAATTTTAATGCCTATTTTTACCATTAAAAATTAATTTTAATGCTAGATAATTTTGTACTTTAAATATTCACCCTTTTAACTTTCTTTATTCAAAGATAAATTCTGTTGAGGGACACATACACACACATTTAAAAAGAGGATCGACAGAATATTAATATATAATGAAAACAAGGTGACGAAAACAATTTGTCAAAATAAGATAATAAAGAAGTATATAGAATAATAGGAAATTTTATTGATATAAATAGAAATACTTATAGAATATTAAAGTAAAAAAGATACAATGTGAAAATTAGAAAGCAAAGAGCAAAATAAAACAAGAAAGTTTTAAGATAATAGAATACTTGATGCCCTTACAACTAAATTTCTAACAATATATAACAAAAACCTGACAAAACTCAAAATGATTCAAATCTACATAGTAGAACACGTGAAACATAAATATTACGTTATTAAAGAACTTTTACTAAAGTTGTCCAGATTATTTGTTTAGAAAGAACCTTGTATTAAAAAGCAAATTCTTGCTGTATGGGAATGCTTTGTTGATTAATTACCTAATTCTTCATCATCATTAAGTTCATCTTTAATGTCAATACCATAAAAATCATTTTCATTTTGAGGAGTACAATTAGACATGCTTTCTTCCTGTTTGAGATAAAACCTCTTTTAACTTCTACAAAAAAATTTTAAGAGAAGAAATTGAAACTAATTGGGGTAAAATCTGAGTCTTGGAATCAAGAAAAGGTGAATTATTGAGTTCCTAAATAGAGAGTTGAGCATGTTGAGTAAGCCATTTATGGACTATTTGGTATTGCAATAATCATAACTATACTTGGGCCACCACTTGACACGAATAGTTTTAACTAGGTAATCAAGGCTTTTAAGTAATATCTTAGACTTAATGGAATAATTCTGTGAAACAATCCAAGGGATTTTGAAATAAACATAAGAGGCTTAATTTTTGCTGGAAAATTGGTATGAATATTGAATAAATTATAGGAATCTAAGATTTCTTGAAGTAAAATCTTTTGAATTGGTTTGAAAAAATGGCACCATAAAGCAAACCAATTTGGAAGATTTTTTAGATAATCTCAATGGAACCAAATGAACTGTAAGTGTCTAAAATTTTTGTAATAAAGAATGTTATACCAAACATGTTGATAATCTATATAATTAAAAGATGAAGGTTCAAATTAAATCAAAAAATTCTTTCAAGTAAATGGATGCTATTTCCAATCTTCCAAACTTAATCTTGAGTAATCTGAGCTTAAAAGTATTCATTACCATGAAGATCCAGCTTTTGAGTAATGTTGATGGATTTTGTATCTATTAAAATTGATTCATAAAAGGCTTTAGTTTTCTTTAAATCTATTGGAATAAAATAGTAAAGTTGTCCATTAGACAACTTTGGCATAATTGTTTTGGCAACTTCAAACGGGTTTTTGTTGGTATGTTGCTTTTCTAAAGGAAATAATGGAATATAAATTCCTTTTTCAACATAACTTGGAACAAAATCCTAGGAAGGAGTGGGTTGTTGAGTAAGAGTTTGCCTAAAGGTTTGAATACTTATTGTTGGTCTAATTGTAAAAGATAGTGAAGGGACAATGGCTAGCAATGGTGAAGGCACTATTAAGTAATTTGCTAGCTATAACTTCTTTAAAGTAGTTGCTTTTTGAGTAATCTTTAAGGGGATTTTTTCATCTCTACAGCTCATCTTTGTCTCTGTAAGAACTCTCTTATGAGAAAATTGGGAAAGGAGTTTTCTTATCTTTTGATAAATTTAATGTTAAAATCAGAACAACTTAAAATAACTTGTTATCTGGCAAAAATTAGTTTTGAAACAAGATTTTTAACATTTTTTTGTAAAACATATTTGGCTACTTTGCAATCCACTTTTAAAAAGAAAATTTTATTAATTAAATCATCTTCAAATTTTGTAATACATAATACTATGGACAAAATCTCTTTTTTAATATTACTATAATTCTACTGGACTTCCACACAAGATCTTGAATGGTATCTTACAACTTGATCCCTTTCATCAATCTTTTGTTTTAATATTCCTAAATCTGTTGTTTTAATATTCTCTAAAACCTAATTTTGAAGCATTAATTTCTACAATCTTAAAGGCTATTAAATTAGGAATGCTTAAACAAAGGAGAATTTTGACTTAGGCCTGTAAAGACTTGACTATCTTAGTCATTTCCTCATTCTAAGCTGGTGGATTTGTCTTAAGTATAGTGAACAAAGGTTTACATATGATTCTAAGGTTTAAAATAAAATTTGCAACATAATTAAAGCACCCTAGAAACATTTGAAACTGATTTTTATCTTTAATTTCATTAGACAATTTATCACTAAATTCTACAACTATACTTATAAGATTATCCCTTGTTGAATCCCAAATCCTATGAGTTTGAATTTTGTTTGAAATAATTTCATTTTAGGGTTGATACTACTAAACCATCTTTTTTCATTATTATGAAGAATTATTCTAAATAATTAAAATGTTACTATATCGAATTTGAACAAACTAACACATCATCAATATATACCATAGCAAATTTTGAATAAGGATTAAATATATTATCCATAATATTATGGAATTATAACGACACATTTTTTAATCTAAAAGGAAGAACATTTCATTCATAGTTTCCAAAGGGCATTGTGAAGGCCGTCTTGTACTTATCCTTTTCTTTAATTTGAATTTGATAATAACCAGACTTTATATCAAATTTTTAATAAATTGATGATCCTAAGAATCTCCTTATTAAATCCCTTTTATTGGCTAATGGATATCTAATCCATTTTAAGGCTTTGTTCAAAGGTTTATACTTAATAACTAATCTTAGAGTTCTTCTTTCAAATTTAGCATGATTTTGAACATAGAAAGTTGCACAAGTCCATGGTGACTTGCTTGGTCTTATTAAATTTTTGTCTAATAAATCTTTAATTTATGTTTTAAATATTCTAATAATTCTTGATTCATCTATATTGCCCTAACCTTAGTATGTATGTCTAATTCTTTAAGATTTTCTTCGTAAGATAGTTCAATTTCATGTTTCCTTTTGTTCCAAAAAGTATTTGAGTGACATGCACATATTTATTGCCTAAATTTTTCTTCTAAATCTTGTATTACTTGTTGAATTTTTAAGTAATTCAATTGTTTGTTTATTCTTTTCTAATGAATTTCATTATTGAGAAAATTAATTTCTTGCCATTTTTTTATAATATTTATTGAAAATTTTGAGTCTTATTGTAATAATCTAATTTCTTTGGTAATAGGTGGTTTCATCCATTCAAAATATTTTGTTTTGAGATAATGCCCTAAGGGGTGATCTTAAAAGGTCTAATTTATTGTAAAATGGGGGTTCCTAATATTATTTCTTCATTTAAGTTTTTTACTAACATAAATTTATTATTGAAACATATCCCTTGATTGCATATATATGCTTTGGATAGTTTGTGATCTATTTTTATTTTTGAATTATTGGTTGCTAATAGTTTTGCTAATGTCTTTTCATAATATTTAGTAAAAAATAATCCTTCTTGTATATAGTTCATATCTGCTCCTAAATATACCAAGGCTACTATGGTTTTATGAAATTCTTTGTTTACTATAATTTCATTTATAAATACCATTTTTGGTAGATTGTTTTTTTCTTTTGGGATTCGATTAATAAAATTTTCTTCATTTATTTCTCTAGGTATTTCTTGATTAATATCTTCTTGTGGTAAATTAGTATCTAGTTGATTAGGGTTTTTAAGCTTTGTTTCTAACTGAACTTTTAATTGTAATATTTTTTAATCTTGTTCTAATTTATTTTCTTTGATTTCTCTTATTTCTTCCTTAATGATTTTAATTTCTTGTTATAAATCTTGTATAGTAATATATTGTTTTTCTTTTCTAAACTTTTGATAAATATTATTAATGGGTCTTTCATTTTCTTCTAATATTTCTTTTAATTTGGTTAAATACTAATTTTTTATTTCTAAATCTTCAATTTTCTCTATTATTTGTATTAATACCTTTATATTTTCTTTGGTCATCATGTTAATGGATTTTACACAACTTTCACTAACACAAGGACTTAGACAAGTGTCTTTTTTTTTTAGTCTTGACTTAATTTCTCATCACTAGAGGTTTCTTCTTGAATTGCCTAAACATGTTTTTTCTTCTTTTTGAAAAATCTTTCTTTTTCTTCTGAGGATAAGTTTTTATTTGTCATTATTCTCATTAAAGTATTTTATTAATTCTTCACTTAAATTTAATTTCCTATTTTTTTTCTTGCATATTACATCTATTTGAATAATACCTAAATTTTTCACACTTATAACAAACTATTCCCTCTTTGGATTGTTTATGTTTACAAGTCTTTTTTTGAAGTTTTGCTCTGCTTCTTTGTCATAATTCTTTGGATATTTTTTAGAATAATATTTCTTTAAATGAGATCTAAATAATGGTTTATATTTTTTAGCATAAATATTTCTTTTTGAACTTGTATTAGCCTTTCTTGAAAGCGTGATAATCTTTTTAAATCTATATTGTTCACAAAAGTTCCTCATTCCTTTCTTCCTAACCATTTCTCATAATGTAATTTTTTTTTCTGTAGTTTAATATCATTACACAATCTTACCCTTATAATGTTAATGATATTGATTAATTGTCCATAAGTAATATTTTCATAAGGAATTGTTCCATTATCACTACCTTTAATTTCATCCTTAACCTTTTTTGGAAATAATTTTGGAAGCCTAGATATAAATCTCTCTTTCCTAAAATCTGCATTTCCATCTAAGATAGACTTTTGGAATAAAATTATCTTTGTACCACCTAAAGTCAGATAAATAAGGACAAGTTAGATTCATTAGGGTTGTAAATTGTCTATCTTAGTATTGAGTAGGATTTCCTACAAAATGTTTAACTATGGTGTAAAGTGATTGTGTTACACAATCACTTGTTTTTATTGTCCTTGAGAATCCTGTTCTATCCTAATAGCTTTAATAATAGTTATTTTTTGTTCTAGAGTTATAATATTATCCCACCATCCATGAAGTGATCTTGTGAATCCTAGGTAATGGCTCTAAAAACATTTTCTTTAATATTTGTTTTTCTATCAATAGATATGACCATTGTCATCTCTTGAATACTATTCATAATTTCATATTCACATTTTCCATCAATATTCCATTCATGAATATTATTTCCTTCAAAACTTATAGCAGTAAATGTAATTCCTTCTTCATATTGAAAGTCTGGGAATAAAGGTCTAGGATAATAACTTTTTAACAATTTCATCTTATTAATAAATGGTTTTAATTCATAAAATTGTTGTTCAACTTGTTCAATAGTATTAATGTTTTTTGGCTTAATCATCAATTTATATATCTTTTTTGTAATTTCTTTTAACAATCTATGTGTTTCTCCATAATTAAATTTCCTTGCTTCTTTTGGGGGTAAAAGGTTCATACTTAAAAATAGGTCTCTAAATATTAGCTTATTGAGAAGTTGTAGTTGTATTTGAAGATTTATTTTCTAGATTAAGTTCTATTTGATCTAATTGTTTTCTTATAGTATGTAATATCTGATTGGTATAATTATTTTATCTTTCAATATTTTGTGTATCTTTTTTCACAATAGTTTGTTCTAAATTTGAAGGATCTAACTTAAAAGGCAAAGCTATTACTTTACTATTTCCTATTTTTATTTTTTTTCTTCTAAAGGTGGAGGTGTTGAAGTAACACAATTGTTGCTACTAGTATTCCAATTTGTAATAATTATGTTGGTAGCATTAATATATGGATAATTCTTTGAAAATTAAATATTTGATAATTAAAGGTATATATTGGCAACCACTTAAAGAAATATATATTTTCTTTAAGATGTATCATTTCTTGATACCATCGTTACTTAATTTTCTTTCTCTCTTTTTCTAAAAAGGTTAAGAAAAACTATTTTCTTTCTTTCTCATGTATTTTCAATGTAAATTCCTTTCTTAACAATTCTTTATTAATTGAAAAATCTTCTCTCTTAATCATCATAGGGTAAGATCCAGTTGGTGAGTTTTGGAATTTTGGATCTAAGCAGGATTGTGTTTCTAGATTAGACTCTTGTTAATAAATGGGTTAAGGTATGTTTGGTTCAAAATCTACTCCTTTAAGTTCACTCCTTATAGCAATTGGTTCTAATGATCTTATTGACCTTTTAGAGGGTTTAATAGCTTTAGCAGTCCTAAAAATTGAATTTGTTGAAAGAGTTCTTTATAGTAATGGTATTGGACTTTGCATTATTAAGTTTACTCTATCATTAGAGGTTTAGGTAATTCCACTAATATTGGTGACTTGATGTAGTATTGATGGTGTGACATCTAGGAATTATCATGATTGAAGAAATGACACTTCATGATGCATGAGTCTCCTTGGTGTCATAACAATAAAGCAAGTTAAATCAGTTTTCATAATTATGGTTTCATTTCTGGGTGAAAACTAATGGGGTCAAAAACTGCTAAGGAATTTGCTACCTTAAACATAACTTTATAAATAATATTTATAGAAGATGTTCTTTCTATGCATTGATTATTATTTGTTCTAATATTTAAACTTAAGGCCTTATTGGCTAAAGCATCTACTAACTTAATATTATAGTTAGGACAAGAATTGAAATAAATTAGAACGTTATGTAGATTTAACTGTAAAATTGCTATTAAACTTTTAAGATAATCTCCATTTCTTCTATTTCTTAATGCTAAAAGTACTAAAGAGTATATTTTTATTCTAAATAGAGGCTTGGCTGTTACTTGAACCATTCCTATGTAAAGATATTTGTATTTTTTTCTTAAGTTTTTTTAAGAAACTTGAACCATTTCTTAAATTTTTTTCTTAAGTTAATCAATATCATTAATAAGGGGTATTTTTATGTGTGTGTGTGTGTGTATAGACACACATACATTACAAAAAAAATATGATTTTAGCTATGATTTTTTAATGGCTTTAATAATGGTTAAAATCGATTGCTAGGTGGTTTGGCGACAGTTTTAAATTCTATAGTTGAATTGTTCATCATGAAAGATCAAATCATAGTTTTTTCTGACTATTACTAAATCCGTGGTTAAATCATGATCTAACCATGGTTTTAATAACTATGGTTAAACCATGTTCTTACCAAGGTTTCAATAGAATTATGGTTAGACCACATTTATTTTTACAGTGGTGGTATTGATCGCTACTAAATCTTTTTTTTTTATTTTGTAAACTTTTAATTATATTTTTTGTCTTTTTTTGCCTTTTAGTACTCTTGCACCTCAGTAAAACAAATTTCCACTAACAACTATTTATTTACATGTGTCATACCAAGATTGAATTAATAATAAGAGATCCTACATGTACCATTTAAAAAGCTTTATATATATGCTAACATGAAATGGGGACAAAGTATACCTACATCTTATGCATCTCTTCTCTCTTTTTGAGGGATTATGGCTAATAATTTCAAACTTGACCTTCTACCCAAAATCCAATCAACCATTGCAATTCAATGTCTTGTTCCATGCAAAATCTCAGTTCTTATTTTATGCATAAGATGAATGCAACTTTTATTAAAGAATAAGCTTAAAATATACATTAATTTTATATACATACATATTCATGTTTATGCCTTTATATATAAACATGTGTATATACATCTAAGCATGTGTAAAAGAAACAAAAGAAAAAAAAAAAGAACAAATGCTTGCTTTTGAGAAGCCAATTCTTGAAAGCTTGCATCCTGTGCACCTTTTGATATCCTTGGTCAAAGATCATAAGCACTAATTACAAAAAAAAATGTAAGGTTATAACAAAGTTAAATAAGAAGTAGCACTACCTTACAAATTTTCTTACTTTAATATTGTCTCGCTTTTATTTTGAGTTACATTTAATATCTTGTAGTAACTATAGTTTCCTTTTCCCATAAAATATAATAAGAAGATGACATATGCAAGTTCATGGGATTGTAAGATGCTCTTTAGAAAATAATTCATTATACATACATACATACATACATACATACATACATACATACATATATATGTATATATATGTATTATGAGAAAGCTTCACCTTAACTAATCAGAGCTAATGAACACCACAATCCACAGTCAAGACAAAAACACAAACCTTATAGCAAAGCATGTAAAAGTTGAATGAATTCAAATGAGAAATAATTAAGCATACTTTTGTAAAGTAAAATGAGAAATGAGGAAGGGCATTTACTGATGATATGATAAGGTGAGTTAATTAGATCAAGCAAAGGGATGGCTATGCAAGAAAGGAAAATCTTATTTCATCTTTCAAAGTACCAATACATAATGCATAGCTCAGATCATTTGACTGTTGGCCCAAGGTTTGTTAGGCCTAATAATTTCACTTGGTTTACAACTTTGATGATAGCAAAACAAAATTTCTAATGAATTAAAAAGCCCATTAAAAACAAAGCCTATTAATATTTGTCTTGTATTTCATCCAAAATTCATTAATGAACTAATCGATAAATATCTACTACTTTTGAACTAACTCTGTGGTGTGAGAGTAAGTTAAAAGTAGGCTTGTGCGAAACCTTGTGTAAGTAAGTGGAGGGTGAGCTTATTAAAACCTTAAGTAAGTTGAATTAAGGTTGGGTTGCATTATAACTTGTTATTTTTGGGTGAAGGAAATTCCTTGATAGTTAAGGGGACTTGACATAGGCTAGAAGGGCTACACCAAAATAAATTATTGTGCTTTATCTCTCTATCTCAACTCATTATTTATAATTTTCTTTTAAACTAACTTACCTTGCAGCATTTGCTCAACTTATATTTATTACCTTATTCTTCACATAACATTATTACTCCTGAGGAATGGTCCATTGAAGCTTTGCTTAATTGGGTTTGCACTCTCCTCAACTTAACCTTAACTTTAGTTTGCAATTGTATTTTGATTTTTTTTTTATATTACACACGTATTCATCATTCTAAGTATGTTTATCAATTGGTATCAAAGCAAATCTCCCTGATTTAACACTTTTGATTTAATACTTAATAGCCTAGATAAAAGATCTTATTTTGCAAAAAAATAGCTTCACACATACTTGAAGGAGAGTGCTTCTAGGAAGGATTTTCCACAACTAAACTACTATACTTCAATAGAAAACATTATTCTTATTGGAAAGCAAAGATGAGAATATACATTCAATCAATTAACTACGTGGTTTGGGAGGTGATAGAGAATGGCTCCAGAATACCCAAGTTTGTAAATCTCACAATGGGAGAAGTCACAGACAAACTTAGTGAAAAATGGACAGAAGATGATATTAAGATGGTTCAATGTAATGAACGTGCCATTAACATTCTCTTTTGTGTTATCAAATATGAGGAATACAACAAAATATCTAGCTATGAAATGACCTAACAAATGTGGAAGAAGCTTAAAGTCACTTATAGAGGAACCTTAATGTGAAGGAAAGCAATCTCAACATCCTTACCTACAAGTATAAGATGTTCCACATGAAGGACAATAAGGGTATTAAGGAATTGTACATAAGATTTGCAAAATTAGTAGGAGAATTAAAATCTCTTGATAAAGTCTATATTAATGGTGAACTAAATTACAAAATCATTAGAATTTTGCTTAAGAAATGGCAATTCAAAGTAGATTTAATTGAAATTAGTGGACATCTCAACATCGTGACATATGATGAGATGTGGGGCATTTTCATGACCTACTAAAAGAATCATATTAAAAGGCATAAGTAGAGAAGGTAGATAACGGTTGGATTAAAGGATTTAGCTACTGAATAGCAACTATTGGATGAAGATAATGGTGATATAAATGATGAAGATTTAGCATTCTTTGCAAAGAAATTAGAAAAGTATGCTAAGAAAAAGAAACTACACTGGAAGAGTAAAGGAAACATGTTAAAAAGTGCCTTCAAGAAGGAAGACCCAAGAAAATGGATTATAACATGTTTTAAAGGTGGAAAGAATGCACATGTCGAATTTGAATGTCTCTACCTAAAGAAGAAGTCAGCCATCTGCTATAGGAAGAAGAAAGCAATGATAGCAAAAAGTGATAATGATGATAAAGATAAGGAGTTGGAACAAGATATGACAAACATGTTCTTCATGGCATTTGAAAACAATGAAGCATGCTTAAAGGGAAGGATATCAAAACATAAGTAGTTTTTATATAGTGGCCATTCTCGGCATATGATTGGAGATTCTTCCAAGTTTTTTTTCTTCATTAGCAATGATAGAGGATCAATCACATTCGGTGATAGTGAAAAAGGAAAAATTATTGGTAGTGATAAATTTAAGTTAAGTAAAAATTATTACATTGATGATTTCTATTTAGTTGATGGTTTGAAACATAATTTACTTAGCATAAGTCAGTTTTGTAATAAAGACTATTAAGTAGTGTTTAAGTCCATACAATGCATAGTCTATCATGATAACAAGGCCCTCTTTGTGGGACAAAGGCTTGAGGACATTTGTGTTCCTAAACTTAGTTCCTTGAGTTCAAAGAACATGACATGTCTCTCCTCTATCTATAATGATCCATGGTTGTGACATAAAAAACTTAGCCATGTAAGCATGCATACTATATCTAAATTATTTAAACTTGACCTCATGAAAGAACTTTTTAAACTATATTTTGAAAAACATCATTTATGCGATGCATGCCAATTAGGAAAGCAAAAAAGATCCTCCTTTAAGGCAAAGGAAGATGTGTCCTCAACTTGGTCTCTACAAATGTTACACATGGATCTTATAGGCTTTAGGCAAACTTGAAACTTTGCTAGCAAAAGCTACGTATTTGTTATCATTGATGACTACTCTAAATTCACCTGAGTTCTCTTTCTAGCCTATAAAGATAAAGTTTTTAAGAAATTTTAGGTATTCTGCATAAAAGTTCAGAAAGAAAAAGGGCATTTAATCTCAAGTATTCAAAATGCGTATGATAGGGAATTTAAGAACAAATTGTTTAAAAATTTCTATAATAAGCAAAGTTTTACCCATAGCTTTTTAACACCTAAAACTCATCGACAAAATGGAGTGATTGAAAAGAAGAATTGTACTTTTCAAAATATGGTTAGAATCATATTCATTGACAATGATCTTCCCAAATACTTTTAGGTTAAAATTATAAATACTACTTGCTATATTTTGAATAGATATCTTGTTAGATCCATTCTTAATAAGACTCTATATGAATTATGGAAAGAAATAAAACCTAAAATTAGTTATTTTCATGCTTTTGGTTGTAAATATTTCATTCATAATAATAATAGAGATAACTTCGGTAAATTTGTTGCATGTTATGAGGAAGGCATTTTCTTATGTTATTTTACCACTAATAAAGTATATAGAGTACATAATAAATGAATATGGTGGTAAAAGAGTCTATACAAGTTGTCTTTAATGAATCTAATTCCTCTTTAAGAACATATGTAAGAACATATAAGGATGAAGAACTAGTAGGAACAAATAGTCAAAAGCAAACGAGTACTAGAGTTCAAGAAGGAAGAAGTGACCCCTTTGTAAGTCCACTCAAAATTATAGATAAAAATTAGAGTGAATTTAACTATAAGTGAACTCAGCTTTTAAGGAAACAATCTTCAACTTGTCAATAGAGACTAGAGCATACAACCAAATCAAGGAGTTAATCAACCACAAATTTTTGAAGGAAACAACAATAAAGTGCAAAGTTCTCTAATTGATAAAAAAGCCAAGCCTTCATCCTTAAATCAAGATATGAATTAGAATTCATCAAGAAGAGACATTAAAATACCTTGAAAGTGGAAGTACTCTACATCCTATCTAATGTAGTACATTCTTGCACATCCAAATGAAGGGCGATGAACAAGATTATCATTTAGGCAAAGTTGCAACAACCTCACTCTACTTCCACAGATAGAGCCCAAATCTGTTGAAAAATCTCTTGGTGATAAAAGATGGATCATGGCTGTAATACCTAGCCATTTTTTAGCCTTTCTTTACCATAATTAAGCTTCATACACAATATCAATGGAAAATCAATAAAAATAATGCATTAAATAGCATTACGTCATCCTTTAAATTTTCATCTTTTGCTCCATAGACCATATGAACTTCTTAATACCATTTTCTACTCATAATTCATTCATACAAGTTATAAACAACATGAAACATCACATACAACTCGGGTTAGAAGCCTCACATCAGAAAAATTACAAGTTGGCCTCAAGTTCAGTTTTCCATATTTCTATCATCAACTTTGGAAAATCATAATTAATTTTAAAAAAAATTGAAATCTAGAAAATGATAACTTTTTGGAAAGCCCTGAATGTCAAATATAGGTTAAAAATCATTACAAGCCATGAAAATATCAACTAGACCATGATTGACAATAGAAGAGCACTAAAGGTCTAGTTACCCAGATTTGCTATCATAGGTTTCTGATATAAATTTTAAAAATTTATAACTAATTCTAAAAAAATCAAAACTTGACAAACCATACTATTATGGAAAGCTATGAATATTTACTAGAGGTAAAAATATTTATAGACTAATACAGAAGCATATACCCCACAAAAATGGATGGAATAGTACCAGTGGTCCTATTGCATTACTAGTACTGACCACCAATTTCAAAAATTTACATCTCCCTCAATATAAATTCAAATGAGGTGATCTTAGTGGCTACAAAAATCTTATCATGTCTAGTTTATGCTCATAAAATTTCATGGATATTGGATAACATTTGACTTTTAAATGATATAGCAAAAGAAACTAACCATATGAACAGTGTAATGACCATTTCAGAAGCTTTTTCCCAAATTTGAAAATTCATAGTTAATTCTTTAGAGGTCCAAATAATATGGTTCTTAGCTCTACAAAATGTTCTAGATGAGACCTATATGCAAGCCAAATCTTATGAAAAAATTCATTCATTTGGTCAATTTGTAACATAGGGTGCCAAAATAACCATTTTAAGCATCATATAGGGTCAAATGTGAATCAAATTTACTTCTACCCTTCCCATGACCCCTTAAGCACATGAGGAAGCTTAAATACAGCTACTACACTTATCCAAGAGGTCCAAATATTCGTACATCATAAAACTATTATCCCACTTGTTCATATGTACAAGATTTCACAAGCTCATTAAGGCATATCGATGTCAAAAATATACATTCTCTTTCCTATGCTCCTAATTTTGATACATCTATCATGTATCCATATATTTACACATGTTCAAGTGATTACATGTCATATACAACATAAGAGTACATCATTTAACAACATTATAGTTACAAAATGTCCATTTAGCATTTCCTTTGTCAATATCTTTGCCTCCAAGAGTAGTGGCTTTCATTTCTTGGCTCACTTAATCCACTTAAACATATTTAGACATTGGAAAGGGAGGAATGAAATTTTAAGAACCCTAATAGCCCTTTACCCTTTCAAACATACATAATGAATGCATTTACAAGTGTAAGAATGAATGCATGGCAATCTTACAACTTATGAATATACATAAAGCATTTCTCATGTTCAAAAACTTATACACATCATACATAGGCTTGCCAAGGTAATGGTTTAGTCTCATCCATTCTTTTTAATACTTTTGGACTTGCCTCACCTATTTTCAAGGGACTTTTGACTAAATCTCACTCTTCTAGGGACTTTTGGTTTTGTCTCACCTAATCTTAAAGACTTTTGGCTCTTCCTCACCCTAAATAAGGGACTTTTAGCTTCACTAAACCCATTCAAGACAAAACACCTTCATAAGATGCATTTCAAGAGCATAACAAGAGTATCATGATACCATGGCATATAAACATTCGCTAGAAACATTTTCAATGGCATATATATGCACACACACATCCAAAGATGAAAACATCTAATAATGCATGAGAGAAAGGTTAAAGAGCTATTTTAAAACAAGAATTACAATTTTTCTCTTGAATTCTCTTCCCTTCTTTTGGCCACACCCTTACAATAAGGAGAAGCTTGATTCCTTTGACCTAGACACATCAAATAGGACCCAATTACATTTTTGAAACAAACTCTAACACTACACAGACTCCAAGAGGCTTGGTTTCTTATATGGTTTAATTATGGTTCTATAAAGCATCTAATAAAGCAACTATAAGAATTTATGATCTTTGCTCCACTCTCTCCTTTAATCCATGATTCTTGACTTCATTGAGATTCCTTGGAGCCATCACATATTTATTTTGAGGAGCTTAGCTAGGAGTTGTTTCATTATACTATATTATGAAGCCTACACCTCCATTTTACTATCTATGGCTTCTAAAATTTTTTCAAAGCTTCTTCTCATGTTCTTCTATCATATGTAGTCCCAATCTAGGCTTAAAAAAATTTAAAACACTCCCTAGGTCCCTCTTCTTATCTAGGTCGAGACCATGCTTCCCTTTGGCACCCATGGAGTTTGTTATTTTCTTGATGGGAAATGCACTTGGGAGGCTTCTTAGATATCTTAGGAACTCACACAAACTCTTAGATACCTTAAATTATTATTAGAAAGCTTCCTACAAGTCAAGGTGCAAGTGAAACCTTAAGAATTGTATCTTGAATTTCAATGGTTCTTTCTTGGATTTCCTTGCATTATCTTGTTTCCCACACGCTAAATCATAGATTTCACACTTGGTTTGGGTCAGAAACAACTCCCCCTTAGCTATCCTATATGAGGCTGAGACACACCATAATAAAAGTAATAAGAAGAAGGCATGGAAGACAATGAAATTACCTTGGTTTCTAGTTTATCTTAAGAGCTCTTTTAATTGGTGAATTTCTCTCCTTCAAACTCCAATCTTCCTCCTCTGGACTAGACCCAAAACAGCCCCATATACATTATAAAAGCCATGGGAATAAAGAAGAGAAGGAGAGGAATAAGATTAATGAAGGAAGAGTTATGAAATTCCACACTTTTCTCACCTTTTCTTGGATTTCTCCTTCCTCTTTTCCCTCCTTTCTTGTGCATTTCTTTAGGGCAGAACCTCCTCTGGTTTGGGCAGCAACTAAGTCAGTTCCAGGGAGGAGAAGAGAGGGATGCTACATATAAGGCCATGTGTCTTAAAAATTCTTCATCAAAATTCTATTTACGTCCTGTCTTTTTGGCTTTTTCCTTTTAGGCTCGTTTTAGCTTCTTTTTGATAACCTTCTTTTCTATCATAAAATATAAGCTCTCTAACTTATAATTTTTTTTTGAAATTACTCAAATTAGATCTAAAACTTTCCTAAATAAAAGGGTCAAAGTTCAGGTCAACTGAAGTTCTAAATCATAAACCGAAAGGTTTTAAATCATTTTAGGGGTTCCTATGGTTTTTAGGGCTTCTGAGAACCCTGAGAAACTTAATTTTTTCATTTAAAAATTTCTCTTTTGAGTTTTTCAAAAAGTGCTCAAAATTACGAAAATGTTGCTGCATCTTCGTTGAATTTCATCTAGTTATTTTGACTCCATTTTCAGAACACCTCTGGTCTTGGATCCTCATCATTTGAGGTCTAGATTATTACTCTAATTTTATTAGACCTCAAATCATTATATCTAGGGGACTTCCTTTTATATTTGTTGAGTTATATATATTTATAGAGAAATTGGATATTATGTTTCTCACGTCTATGAAGGAACTAGATGCTACAGTGGCAATGTAAGAAGAATTAAAATAATTTGAAAGGAATCAAATATAGAAGTTGGTAGAGCCACCTAAAGGAGCTTCAATCATTAGCACAAGATGAGTCTTTTGCAATGTTAGATGAGCAAGGTAACATAGTAAAAAACAAAGTTACACTTGTGGCTCTAGCTTTCACTCTACAAAAGGAAATAAACTTTGATTAAACTAACACCTTTTGTTGCTAGACTTGAATCTGTTAGAATGTTGTTTGCCTATTTCTTATATGAAGTTTGAATTATATCAAATAGATGTAAAAGTGTATCTTTTAACAGTTATATAAATGAAAAGGTGTATGTTAAACAACTCCTTAGATTCGAAGATAATCAGTTACCTAATGATGTGTGCAAACTATCTAAGGCCTTTTATAGGTTGAAGCAAGCTTTCAAAGCTTGGTATGAAAGGTTAAGCAATCTTTTCCTAAAAAACAAGTTTTTAAGAAGAAACGTTGACACCACTCTCTTTATAAAAAGAACTAAAATAGATTTCTTACTTGTACAAATATATATAGATGATATTATATTTGGTAGCACTAATGAATCCTTGTACAAAGACTTTTCTAAGCTTATAGAGGGAAAGTTTGAAATGAGCATGATGGGTGACATGAATTTCTTCCTTAGACTTCAAATCAAGTAAACTAAAGAAGAAAATTGTATCAATCAAGCTAAGTACACAAAAGAGTTGATTAAAAAGTATGGGTTTGAAAACTTTAAACTAATAAGTACTCCAATATGTCTCTCCTCAAGTTTAGACAAGGATAAATAGGGTGAGGATTTTGATAATAAGAAGTATGGAGATATGATTAGCTCATTGCTATATTTAACTATAAGTATACTTGAAATTATGTTTGTTTTTAATAAGTGTGCTAGATTTCAAAGAAATCCAAAAGAATTGCATTTCACAACATTTAAATAAATTTTTAGGTATCTTGTATGAATTCAAAATTATGGGTTGTGATATCCATAGACTAACTCATTTAATCTAGTAGGATAAGCAGATGTAGAGTTTGTAAGTGATAAAATAGACAAGAAAAGTACTAGCAGCTAGTGTCAACTTCATGAAAACACACTAGTATCCTGGTATAGTAAGAAGCTTAATAACCCTCTCAACAATTGAAATAGAGTATATGGCTATAGGAAGTTGCTGTACTCAACTTTTATAAATAAAGCAACAACTTGAAGACTATTCACTACATTATGACCATATTCCCTTATTATGCGATAATTCAAGTGCCATCTGCCTATTTAAAATCCTATTCATCACTCAAGAGCAAAGTAAATAAAAATTAAGCATCACTTCATAATGGATCACAATCAAAGAGGTGATGTAGAGCTATCGTATGTTCAAACTGAATATTAACTTGTTGATATTTTCATAAAACCCTTGCTTTAAAATTGCTTTGTATTCCTCAGAAAGGAACTAGGAGTTATTAATAATATCTGATGATTTCTCTATGCTTTCTTACATTAAAATTGCTTATCTCAATTGGACTTCCTTCTACACTTAACTTACTTACGTTTACTTAACTTGACTATTATTTATGTTTGTTTAACTTTGTCCGTTGTTCGTTCAACTTTGTGTTCATATGTGTGGTAGTTAAGTTGAATAGGTGTCACATACATGCATATTATCAGTGGATTAATTCTTTAAAATTAATTCACAAAATTTTCTAAAGTGGCAAAATTCAAAAATCCAATGGACTAATAAGATAACACATGTTACCAAATTTGAAACCTTGGTTGTTATAATATTGCTAGACACGCCATTAAAGCCTTGTAGTAATGAAGCGACACTTTTACACTATCAAGTAGTTCAACTTTTGTAGCAACTGAATGCAGTTTGTCTTTATCTTTTTCCCAAAAGCATTCACTCAAAATCCTAATTAGTATATGGACCAAACATTTAATCATTTCACCTTCCACAAGGGACATTGTCATAGGCAAAAAAAAAAAAAAGTTAATTGCTATGTTGGGTGTCATCAACATAGTTAAAGAAGAAAAAAAGCAAAAAGAAGCTCGTAGGAAGGGATAACTTAAGAAAATGGCAAAGGATTAACTCCAGATCTTGTAAAAATCCTTTAAGGTTCAAAACCTTAAAAGGAAAAGAACTTTTAGAAAAAGTCAAGAACCCTTTAAGAAAGAGCAACGCTTGACAACTAGTATCAAGATTTCTAAAATAGCCAAGCCTTTTTTAGTAAAAAAGGCAGTACCTCTGGGAAAAAGAAAATAAATGGTCAACGGTACTGACCTTCTACCCCACTTATCATTACATGAAGAGTTATTGCTATTTTTTTTAATAGAGTAAAGTGATTAATAGGTATATCTCTGAGTTTGCTTTTTGTCTAATCACATTAGGACAAAGTGTAGATTTTGAAGTCTTATTTCAACATGATTATAACCTTAAGAGTGTTTTCAAGTATCTTAACTAGTTCCCTCTCAGCTATCACAGAACTAGTTTATAAAGACCTTGTAAGGATGTTTTGCACTAATCTTATGGTCATAGCGATAGGCAGAGCCATACGATCGACTATGAATGGCAAAATTGTTGCCATTAGTACTATACATCTGAAGCAAATGTTTGATGTCTTATTCTCCAAATGTAAAATTTTTCACTTTGGTCATTGTTCTTAGTTAAAAATTCAAAGTTAAATACAATGAAGTGCTAGACTATATAGTGGAGTGATCATATTTGCTTAAAGGTTTAAAGGTGAATGCCTGAGCTCTATCTTTTGATCACAAGATGGTTGCTTATATCATTGACCTAGAAAAGACATATTTCGGGTTTACTATAAAAAAAAGAAGCAAAAAGTTGACATGTTCTACTAGCTTTGGATTGCCAGCTTACCTTATGGGATGTTGCTTACTTATGTCTTAAAGTCTCAAGGCATCAATTTTAATAAATTTGTTTTAAAGACAATAAAATCCTCCTGTAATGCCACAATGATCAAATGCATGAACTATGTAAACATTGATGGTGAATTGATCCATTAGTGTAACATGATGGACGTCATATAAGATCATAAAGCATTCTACATTAAGTTATTACATCCTCAACTCTCTTTCTCTCCTTGACATAGAGGAAAAGCTGGATCATAAAAAAGGCCAATCCTTGGCCTTGAATCTTCTTCTGAACACATTACTAAAAATGTTTACATCCAAAAGAAGAATCATCTTCAGACACTGATGATGAAGACTACGTACTAACTAGGTAAGAAAATGAGCCTATCCTTCACTCATCCTCAGAAAGCATGCACGAACTAGTGCCTTTAACATCAACTTCAACAAGATTGTTAATATCTATCTTAGAAGCTAAAGGTTAAGAGAAGGCACCTTTAGCAGCTGAGATTAAAGAATCTTCTTTGGTTATGATGTGGTCATAAATGCCCCTATTTAGGAGGAATCTCAAGATCAACTTATTATAGCTTCACCCATGTCTATTAAAAGTGTAAAAATTTACATGTTTTTCTTGAGATAAAATTAAGTATATGATTTTTATTTTTTTTATATGAGCTAATTAGATACAAAGGAAAGTGAAAAGCATGAGTGAATCAATAGGAAATCAAGCATATTTAGCAAAAAACATGGGTTAGCTATATTAGTGAGTATAGGCATGTAACATAAGAGAGTTTTGAGCAAACTCGTGTTGCACATGGGCAGGCCATGTAAATTTACACAACCCTATAAATCTACATGGGTAAGCTATGTAAATGAATGATTTTAACACATACTGCCCATGTTCGACTAACATTGGGGCTTTTTGTAAGGTTTCTTTGATTTTTCAAAAGAAAAGGCCAAAAAGGAGCCCCAGAGATAGAGAAATACATAAAAGGAAAGGTGACTTAAAGGAAAAATGCTAGAAACTACTAAAGATCTAAAGCTTGCAATAAGGAATCTCTCAAATCCATCAATAGTTTTTTCTTCTTCTCCATTTTTCTTAGTTTTCATATTATGGTTCTATTAAACTTCATTGTTGTTTGTTTGTTGAATTCCATCACGTACAACTAAATCTTTTGTTTAGAATTTAAATGAATCTTTGTATTGATTAAGTTAAATTTGGAATACTTTTCTAACTATTTTACTCAGTTTAACCTATTGTTTTTCTTCTCTTATTCATGAATGGTTAGCCATCATTTATTAGATTTATTATGAAAGGATTAAAAGGTCAATCACAATATAAATCACTAGAACATTAGAATTTGATGACAATTTTATAGAGATATGAATTGCATTTGAGTGGCTTGCAAATAATTATATTAATTCCTTGTATGTAATAGGTTTATATTATATGTATAATTACAAAAGTAAACATAGACTTAATATGAGTATAATAATTTATCTCGAGGGAGAATTTCATTTATATTAGTGGAATTGTTATTATTCTAATTAAATTTAGTTGCAAAAGTTCATTTCAAGTGATACTTAAGACATAAAGAAAGGATTCTAGATTTCATAGCCTTTTTAATCATAGTTAGTACTTATTTACAGTATCTTATCATTTTAAATTTGCATATATCAATTTTAATTCAATTAAATAATTTAGACAGTAGGATAAATTCAGAAAATTAGTATTTGATTTCTTTTCATGTGGGAATAATACTAACTCATGAGCTTATTATTTGTGCGACCTGTACACTTGCACAATTATTTATATCAATTTAAAATATCTTTCATACTAATCTAGATATTTTACTTTTTATTAGTTTCTTTTGTTTTCTCAACCTTTTGCTATGGTTCATTTATAATTTCTTTTCTTCCAATGATCTAGCATCATGAGTTACTCATCTAATGTTGCTCTTCTGGAACTTAAACCTGAATTGAAATGTGTCCTTCATACTAGATGTAGGCAAGCAGGGATTCCAAAGAACCTTAACCAAAGAACTAAGAAGAAGACCCAGTGGAAGAGTACATCAAGACATCAGAGTTGCTCTTAATTGCTACCGTTAGCTAGTAGAAGATTATGTCATGTCAGATGCACATAAATTGAATAATAGTATGGTTAGCCTAGTAGTTATAGCTAACAACTTTGAGATCAAATTAAGAATGATCCAAATGATTAAATAGAATGAGTTTGGAGCTAGAGTTTTAGAAGATTCCAATGCACATTTGATTAGATTTCTAAGGATTTGTAATATCATCAAAATGAATGGGGTCTCCACTAATACAATCTGACACACATTGTTTCTATTATTTCTTTAGGATAAAGTCGCATTATGGTTTAACTCTATGCTTGCTCAATCATTCTTAACATAGGTTGAACTTTCACAAGCATTTTTAGCAAAATATTTCCCACTAAGTAAAATAGCAAGATTAAGGAGTGATATTTAAAATTTTCTTCAACATGATGGAGAATCTTTATATAATGCTTGGGAGAGATTCAAGGATTTATAAAGACATTACCCGCATCATAGTATTCAATATTAAATGCTTGTACATATTTTTTATAATAGGCTTAAGCAATCCCTTAAAGTTAATTTGGATGTAACTACTAGTAGATCCTTATAGGCCCTTGATGTTGAGGAAGAAGCTAACATTATTAAAGAGATGGTTGTAAACTACTATAGCTAGCCAAGTGAAAGACCTAAAAGAGTAGCCAATGTTATGGAAATGGAGACTATTCATGTATTAAACAACAAAATTGATTCTAAGCTTGATATACTTATAAAGAGGTTTGATCAAATAAGTGTTAATATAGATCTCAAATTCTCCATCATACTCAAGCTACAAACTTTATAGTGGTGATCATCCATACAGTAATTGCCAAAATAACTTTCTAAGATCTTATGTGCCTGATCAAGTATAGTATTTCTCAAATAATCCCAAGCTATAAAATAACCTTTATTCAGCTTCCTACAATCATGGATGGCACAATCGTGCTTAGGGAAATCAAAATCATATATGGAGTTTAGGAAATCAAGATAAACCTTCTAGACCATTTTTCCAGCCTAAGACAAAATAGGTTTAGATTCACAATGAAGGCAAAAAGTCTTAGGAGATTGCATTTGAAAAGTTTTGCACTGCATCATTTAATAAATTCGAAAGGCTGGAGTATAAATTGCATTAGATAGCTGCTAATAATAAAAATTTAGAAATATAGTTAAGTTAGTTGGTAGGGTCATTCAATACTAGAGCTTAAAGCCATTTACCCAGCAAAGTTGAGGTTGACCCTAAGGAGTAATGCAAGACAGTCATCTTGAAAAGTAGCAAACAATTTGAGAAGACTTCTGCTCAAACTGAGCATTCCACAAAGTAAAATGATGTGATTAAGGAGATGTTAAATAACATTCCCATTTTGATTAAAGATGAAAAGGAAACTACTAACACACTAGCACTAGCATTGGTCAAGGTATATGTTCCTCCTATTCTATTTCCTCAAAGGCTAAAGTAACATAAACTAGATAAACAATTTGATAAGTTTCTCAATATTTTCAAGCAGCTTTATATAAATATATCCTTTGTAGATGCATTAGCACAGATGCCAACATATGTGAAATTTTTTAAGGAAGTTTTGTCAAACAAGGAAAAGATGGAGAATTATGCTACTATTAAACTCACTAAAAAGTGCAGTGTTATCATCCAGAAAAAAGTTGCTACTAAAATTAGTTAATCCAAAGAGTTTTTCTATTCCTTGTGTCATCAATAATGTATCTTTTGATCATCCGCTATGTGATTTAGGAGCCAACATGAGTCTGATGCTTTTATCTATCTATAAAAGGCTTAACTTAAGTGAATTGAAGCCTACAAATATGTCACTATAGCTAGCAAACAGATCAATCAAGTAACCTATGGGAGTGTTAGAAAATATCTTGGTAAAGGTCAACGAGTTTTATCTCTTGATGGATTTCATAGTTTTAGATATAGAGGAAGACATATTAGTACCATTAATTTTGGGTTGGCCATTCTTAGCAACAATTGGTGCTAATATTGATGTAAGTAATGGAATATTAACTTTAAAAGTCAAAGAGGAAATAACTAAATTTAAGGTATTTAAAGACATGACAATCCTGTCTTTTAAAGAGGAGTGTCATAGACTAGATATTGGTAAGGAATTACCAAAGGAGACATACAATAAAGAGTCATTGAAAGAATTCTTTTAAAGTGTGTCTATCACATGCTATAACTTTCAAGGATAAAAATAAAAGAATAACAACAGTTACCTCTTTACTTAAAGTGACAACCCTTAGTCCTTCATTGCAAGATTACGAAATTAAGCAAGTAGCTTTTCGTAGGATTGGTACAAAGGGGAATAAACTTCCAAGCGTATTTAAGGACATTGGGTAGTAGTTAAAACCTTACTTGGTTTGGAAGGTTGTAAAGAAAATAGTTGCCTACAACTTAGGCATCCTCTAACTTTGGGGAACTCTAAAAGTCAAGCTGAAGACTCTATTCCTCCCTTATCCTCTAGTTTAGTTTATTTAGTGTGTTTAGTTTATGTGTTGATTAGTTCTTGATTTTTGCCTTTTGTTTTATTAGAAACCATATTCATTTGATTGACTACTAGCTAATGGTGTGAAGTTGTAGTGTTTCCAAGTGGTATCCTCACTTCAGAAAGTTTCCTATCCAACTTTATTGTGTCTATATGTTGCATTTTGGTTTTCATATCTTGTAGAAGTACTTGAGGATAAGTTACATGCTAAGTTTAGGGGAAAATTAAAAAAATTGACAATAATTTAATGGATCATTGTGTTGGTGTAATGTCCAATATGTTGTAAAAATACTGAAATAGGTTGATTTAAAAAGCAAGTCCCTTGAGATGAGTGATTTAAGGCTAAATAAAATTTGGATAAAATTTTAAATAATAAAAAATGAGGATTTGAGCCTTGAGTTGCCCAGAAATTGGGGCCGGAGTAATTCAAAAAAATTGCCGAAAGGCCAATAGTATTTTCGTAAATAAGTGTAATTTTGAAACATTACGTAGGAAGACTTTTTAAATAGAAATTTTGAGTTGCCCAGGGTTTTCAGAAGCCCCAAAAATCATAGGAAGCCCCGGGACCGGTAAAACTCCTCCGGTGTACTCTTTCCGATGTTGGTTGACCCAAACTTTGACCGATTCGTTCAAGAAGGTTTTAGCTCCGATTTGAGTGATTCTAAAGGCATTTTATTAAATTGGAAATCTAAATTTTATGATGGAAAAGACGATTCTAAAAACGGAACTAAAATGAAGCCAAACTAGAAATGCCATTATGGAAGGGCAAAAATGGAAACAAATTGCACAAAGGAAGTTTCCAAATCCCCTTTTTAATCCACGTTCAGCCCTCCCTCTCTAAACCGACTTTCTTCTGCTCATTTTCAGAGAAAATTCTCAGCTCCTTAGGCGCATAAAAGAGAGGGAGTTTTGGAGGAAGAAAAGCTAAAGAAAGGGTGAGAAAGTGTAAGGTTTTCATGCTCTTTCCTCTTGAAACTTTATCCTCCCCTTCTTGCTTCATCTTTCCATAGTTTTAAAGCAATTTTTGGTTCTGATTTGGGTTTAGATCAGAGGAGGGAAATTTGAAATTTAAGGAGAAAAAAGAGGGAAGAGGAAGGGCTCTTGAAGGAAGCTTAATTGCAAGGTAGTTTCTCTCCTTTTGTTGCTTCTTTTTCTCTTTCTCCTCTTCCATGGTGGGATGTCTCAAATAGAACCATGAAGAGGGAGGAGTTTCTATTTTATACTCCAAAAGAATCCATCAAACTAAGCCATGGGAAGATGGATTATACCAAAGAAATGCATGAAAAACTAGCAAAACTCAAGTTAAAAAAGTATAGGGTGCTTGAACATAGTTTAAAATCTAGGTTGATTCAAGACTTTCCCATCATTAATGAGTGTTTTGTTAAGTTTCTAAGATTCCTAAGGAGCCTCCTAAGTGCCCCATCCCTTAAGAAAAAATTCCAAACTCCATGGGTCTTTAATGGATAATTAGGTCAAGACCCTTAGAGATAGCTAGGGAATGTTTTAAATAGTTTCAAACTTGATTTGGGACTTTATATGATAAAAGAAGATAGGAGAAATCTTTGAGAAAAATTTAGAAGCCTTAGGTTGGGAGATGAGACAATGGCTTCCATAATGTAACCTTATGAAGCAACATGGACTTAGGTTTGTGAAAGTGAGTGTGTGATGACTTCAAGGACCTTAAATGAGGTCAAGAGGTCTAAATATGGCAAGAGAATGGAACCAAGAATGTTAATTATGGTAATTACTGCATTAGGTCCTTAATGGAACCATATTGTGACAAATAGAATAAAGCGTAATCTTAAGAGTGAGTTGGATGTCATAACTTGTTCCAAGAGTATAATTAAGTGTTGTTTATTGTGAATAAGCCAAGGAAATCCAACCCCACCTCCTTGTGTTTGTGGAACCGAAAAGGAGAAAAAATAAGCAAAGTAAAGCTTGGATTTGCACTAAGGTAGCTCTCCACCTTTTCTTATTGCATATATGTCATTGTGTGCTTGTGTGTCTATGTATATGTTTGAGACATCCCATTTGATGCTATGATGCTATGATGCTATTTTGGTACTAATATGCTTTCTTGAATGTCTTTGAATGGAAGAAATGGCTCATAAAGGTGAGGTAGTGCCAAAAGTCCCTTAATGTGGGTGAGGAGATGTCAAAAGTCTCATGGCATGGTTGAGACAAGGCTAAAAGTCCCTTGGATGGGTAAGGTTAAGTAAAAAATCCCAAGAACCAAGAGTGAGGCAATCCAAAAATCCTAGAAATGGGGTGAGACCAAACCAAAAGTTCCTAGAATTCATTCTTGTGCTTGACATGAGTTTGTGACACAAAAATGTGAAAGATGAATGCTTCATAAATTGATTGATTGCATACTTGTACCTTTAACATGTTGTATAACTTAAAAATGTGATTGAATAGGTGTATGAGCTATTGAGATTCAATAAATCTCATCCCCTTCTTTCTCTCATCTCATATGATCTAGGTGGAGTCCAAGATCCAAAGGATGGAAGCCAAGGAACTTAAATCTCCATCTCTTAGCAAATCTTTCTATTTTTGATGTACTATGATGTCTAGAATGTCAAAATAGATATGTAAATATTATTTTTGATCCATGACACTTTGAACAAATGTAAACTATGTAAAGTTAGTATATGTATCAAGAAGAGAGTTTAAATAATAGAATTGTGTATTTTGACCACTTGGGAGTCCACTTGTGTATGTATGTTTATGTAAGTAGCATGGTAAATTTGAGTTGCATGAGGATTCAGACCTTATGAGAGACTTATTTATGCTATATTTATGCTTTCTAAGTTGCTCAAATATGTGTGGAACAATGGATGACTCATTTGAACCAAATTTGCCTCTTGTTGGGATCAAAATTACCATATTCTTAAATTATGACAAAGTCTAACCAAATGACCTCTTCTTGACTTGAAATTTTGTATGCGAGTAGATCTAGCCTAGAGCTTTTTGGGAAGCTAAAGATCAGGTCATTTGGAGGTCTGTGAAATTTTCTATGATTTTTCAAAGTTGGCATCAAAATTTCGGATTTGCATTAATACTATTCATTTGGTCAGTTGTAAATTTGTGTCATCCGAGGGGCAAACATGGTCCAATGGCTACGAAATTTTATAGGCAGAAACTAGGCATTAACAGTGACTTGTTGCAACTGGAAGCACCTCATTTGGAGTCTGAGTTAAGAGATATGAATTTTTGAATTTTTGGAACAGCAACAGTAGCGCAGCACAACTTAAGTCACTGTTCCATTGAATTTCAGTGGCTAAACATGCTTTCTATAGTCTGAGTCTATTTTTACCATAAATTTAACATTCATAACTTTTCAAATTGGTATTTTTCATGGATTATATTTTTGTGAAATTAATTGAATATTTTTGAAATTCATATAAGTAAACTGTGATAGCATTAGGACCCAGTCCGACCTCCAGACTATTCTGCATGTCAAACTCTCTGTGTGTGGGATGTTATGACTTATATATATTTTTAGCATTAAGTAAAAATCCTAAAATTTCTAGAATGACTAAGATTACATTATTTTGATTTTTCTAGATTTAGTTATGATTTTTCAAAGTTTTGGACAGAATGGGGGCAAATTTGGCTGAAATTCAATAAGTCCAATTTATACTCTATTTCGGTTTTCTTGGCTCATGAGCAAGATTTTGTGATGCAAATGAGTAGTAATGATGTATTTAAATATAAGGATGCATAGTATGAATCCACATGGTCCACGTAACACCAATTGTGAATTTTTAAGCATAACATAACGCGATTAAATCTATTATTGTTGGTTCCTTTTCCATGTGCTCTTATGAACATGATGATATGGAGCTTATGAATGCCAAGAATAGGGTTAGATATATATCGTATTACAGTTGGGCTATTGAGTATGCAAGTCTTAAGTTTGAGTGGCTTATTTAGAGTGTTTTTAGAGTTTTAACTTTACGGAGGTTGAGTTGGCTGGAGTGTCTATGGTTTTTGGGTGTCATACTTCATAACAAAGGTACACACAGGCGAGCTATGTTGAACTACATACTTGTGTGTTACAACATCTCTAAACCCAAGACTAACATGGCTAGCTATGTTAATGGACACGCCTATGTTTGCTACCCAAAAAAAGAAAAAAAAAAAGAGAAAAAAAATTTAGCCACCCAATAGTAAAATCCTTACCTGAACTAGCCACATATTTTAGCAACCCATTCTTATTAACTTTTTTCCCTAATTTCATGTCTCCCATAGTTTAACTTCTATTTTTTACTATCTTTTGCATTATTGTATTACTTTTTGGAATTAATTGATATTTTCTTTTGTTATACTACTAATTATTTCACTAATCTCTTTATTTTATTAATCTATTTTGAATCTTTTGTTAGTTTAATCAAGCTCCCTATCTTCATGCTCTTAATAGAATTGCATTGATACTAGGGGAGTATTCTAATCCCCTTCCTCATTTTTGTTTTTATTTTCCTAATTTATTTTGTATTAAGGATAATACAAAGTTTAAATATGAGAGAAGATTGATTTGAATGGATTTTATTGTCTTTAAATTAAGTAAACTATTATTTTTATATCAAGACTAATAATGATAAATTTTCTATAAATAATGCTGGATGAATGTCTAGGCTGTAAAAAGTAGTTTATTGTTATTCATGCCACTGGAATGAAAGAGGTGTAGCATGGTAAAATAAAGTTAAATATTTTTTTTAAATAGTAAATTGAAACAATACTCTTTGTTTAATACAAGAATTTAGTAGCAAAGATATAGCTAAGTTGTGTGATAAAATTTTAAAATTTTCCTCTTGAAGTAGGTTGAATTCATGTAAAAATTTTAATTTATATCTAATCACATGTAACAAATGAAAGGGAACATACTCATTTGTAAGAACTTGTGGTGAGTTAAGATTTATACGCACTCATTTATAATGAAAAAAAATTGAAATGAGATGGAGTATAAAACACATTCATTGAATAAATAAAAAAGAAATTGATATTTTTATAGGATTTTTTGTTTTTGATTAAACCTAAAAGAAGGGAAAAGTTTTTTTCTTAATTTGTGTACTATTTAGTTATATTAGATATTAAATTTAGATAATTAAGCAAGGTATCTACGAATAGAAATGAAACGAAAGAAATATGTTTACTTTTATGTTTACTCAATATCATACTTATTTTTGAATCTAGCTAGTATGATTGATAAAGATTTGCATTTAATAGCCTATTATTTATTCAAGTATCATAAGCAGATGATGAGCATAGTTAGCAAGTTATTTAGTTTGCTCAAGTATGAATAAAGAATCCAATTTGTGAGAGTTTGATGAGTGTTGAATTTACATGCTTTTTGTAATAATTAAATCCAAATTATATGATTTTTATGTGTTTGTTATATGATCTAATCAAGTACTAAGAGAAGTGAAACGCATAAGAGAATAAGTAGGAAATCAAGTTTATTTAATAAGGAGTAGAAGTTAACTGTGTTGGTAAGCATAGGCATATAAAATAAGAGAGTTTTAAGCAAACCAATACTATAAATAGGCAAACTGTGTAAATTTACATAACCATGTAAATGGGTTATTTCAACATAGGCAACACGTGTGCAATTAAAATTATGGCTTTTTGTGAGGCATCTTGAATTTTTGAAAGAAGAGGCCAGAGAGGAACTATAAAGATAGAGAAATATAAAGGAGGAAAGATGATTCAAAAGAAAAAATTAAGGAACTATTGAAGATTTGAAACTTGCACCAAATAGTCTCTCGAATCCATCAATAGTTTTTCTTCTTCATCCTTTTTCTTAGTTTTTGAATTATGGTTCTATCAAGCTTTATTATTGTTTGTCTATTGAATTCCATAATGCGTAGTTAAATCTTTTATCTCTAATTTAGATGAATCTTTTTATTGATTAAGTTGAATTTGAAATGCTCTTGTAACTATTTTAATCAGTTTAATTTATTGCTTTTCTTTTCTTGTTCATGAATGGTAGTTTATCATTTATCTAATGTATTGTGAGAGGATCAAGAGGTCAATCATAGTATAAATCACTAAAGCATTAGACTTTAATAAAAAATTTATAGAGATATGAATTGTATTTAAGTGGCTTGTAAATAATTACATTGACTCCTTACATGTAATGGGTTTGTATAGGTGAATGATTACGAAAGCAAAAATAGGCTTAATATGAGCACAATGATTTATCTCAACAGAAAATTTCATTTATATTAATGGATTTGCTATTGCTCCAATTAAATTAAGTTGCAAGAGTTCATTCCAAGTGATACTTAGGACATAAAGAAAGGATTCTAAATACCAAAGCCTTTTTATTCATAGTTAATACTTATTTAAAGTATTTTATTACTTTAAATTTACATATATCAATTTCAATTCAATTGAACAATTTGGATAATAGGATAAATTTAGATAATTAGTAATTGATTTTCCTTCATCATGGGAATGATATTAACTCATCAGTTTATTACTTGTGTAATTTATATACTTGTAGACTCATATAACATAATAGTTGTCGAGGAAGGCCTTTCTACCTAACTTTTTATTATTAAAGAAAATACTGAGGAAGTTGTGCAACCTTTAGAAGTTCAAGATGTCCTTGCTAGAATAACCACAATTAACAAAGTTAAGAAGGATGTTATTGAAGACATGGAGGAAGATCACACTACAAAGATTAAGGTTAGAGAGCATATTGACGAAGTCTAAAAGATGGACAACAAAATTGAACCACTTGAGCTAGAGCCAACTCCCTAAGCTAAAACAATTGTTGTTGAGACTTTAACTAGTTTCTCTCCTAAGCATAATGATCTAGATGATGAAGTTTTGCCTATTAGGGAAATTGGGTTATCCTTCTCCCATATACCTCTCTTCCCTTTGACTTCACCTTTACTTCCCCTGCACTTTTACCTTGACTACCTTCTAGGTGTACATTTGTTCCACCATCAAGACCTTTACCACCAGTGCACTGTACTTTCTTGTCTATTGAACTATCCATCATGAAGGTAATTCAACATCAAATGGCTCTTTAACTCAATATATCTAGAAGATTAAACACAAATATACTCTCCTATCTAATGAGCTATGAGAAACTAAGGAAGTAGTTCAAGAAAAGAAAGAAATTTTGTAATAGAGTATGTGCTCTATCAAACCTACATTCACTCAACAAACTCAAGTGGTGCATCAAGCTTTTGGGGTTTTAACAACTCAAATTTAAGACCTTTGAACTCAAATTGATAATCTTTAGTCTTCTAGTCCTCTGGTTTTTGAACTATCTATGATGGCAAAATCCCTTAAAACATTTTATTAGTTTATTTGAATACTTTCTATGGTTTGAAATTTTTCATCCAATCATCATATTATTCATGCTCATCTTTCTATGCTTATTACTGCTTGTTGATTATCTTTGCTTGACTTTTCTCTATGTTTGCCCCTTTTGTTGCTTACAAAAAAGGGGAGAAAATGTTAGTCTTTGCAAAACTCCTTAAAGTTGCACTTAATTTAACTTCTTCCTAGTTGCGCTTAACTTGTTATGTTATGCTTATCTTTAGTTTGTGTGAGCCTAACTTATTGGTTGTGCTTAGCTTCATTTTAACTATGCCTGAGCTTAACCTAGATTTATATTCTGGCTACACTGAATGATGAATGTGATACTTTATTTTTATGTATAAGTGGTTATACCTAAATAGAAGCTAACATTTAGGGGGATTTAATCATTATCTATTAATTGCTTTTTCATATTACTTTTGCTTATGGGTTTTGTTATCATCAAAAGAGGAAAATTGTTGGCCAAAGTTTGTTAAGCTTAATAATTTCATTTGGCTCATAATTATGATGATAACAAAATGAAATTTCTAATGAATGAAAAAGTGCATTAAAAACTTGTCCCATTAATATTTTGTCTCTTAATTCATATAAAATTCATTAATAAACTAATTGACAAATCTTTGCTATCTTTGACTATCAGACAATGTAAATGGAATAAAATATATTTGTGCCAACTTTATTATTTCTCTTCTGCAACTAACATTTTTTTATATAAGAAATATTGTTTGTTTAATGAATGAAGCATTAAAGAACATTAATGAAGATGAAACAACAACTTTGCACAGCATGGTATTGTTGAGAAAGAAGAGATAAACATTGAAGACTTACATCCTTTATTTTAACTAAAAAGTTCTTGTGCTTAACACTCCATGTAGCAAAAAAAAAAGCCGCCATTAGTAATAGCTATAAGTTGGTAAAGAAGTATAAATACATTAAAAATTGAAGAAGCAAATCATAAAAAAATTATTAAAAATCATTTGTATATTTAATAACATTTATTTCTCTTAGAATGTCCTAAATCTCTATTCCATCAGCTTTCAAAGAAACATTTATTAAGTGTCATTGTAATCCCTTATAGGGTTGAAAATCATTATCTCCTTTACCTTTGTTGTAACTTTTTAGTGTAAGAATAAGTTGAGGGTAAATTTAAGTAAATCTCTATGTGAAAGTAAATTAAGGATAACTTTGTGCAAAACCCTTAAGCAAGTTAAGTCAAAGTTAGACTATATTGTAGCTTCTTATTTTTTATTGAAGGAAATCCTTTAATAGTTAAAGGGATTACATGTAGGGCAAAAGAGTTAAATTATGATAAATTATCATACTTTATCTCCCCCCCCCCTCCCCTAAAAAAACTCATTATTTGTTCATTTCTTTTAAACTTAGTTTGTGGTGTTTGTTCAACTCATATTTATTGTGTTATTCTTCCCGTGCTATTATTGCTCTTGAGGGATGGTCTATTGAAGCTTCACTTTAATTGGTTTGCAATTTCCTCAACTTAACCTTAACTTTAGTTTGCAATTATTTTTTCTTAATTATTTTTCATTTTTTACGGTACACACTTAGTCACCTGTTTTAAATGTGTTTATCATTGACTATTGCATTTATTATCAAAGAAGTTAAACTTTAGTTTGCAATTATTTTTTCTTAATTATTTTTCATTTTTTACAGTACACACTTATTCACCCGTTTTAAATGTGTTTATCATTGACTATTGCATTTATTATCAAAGAAGTTAAACATCAAATATTCTACACAAACAAAAAGTTCAAATTTTATAAATACATATGTGTAACTAAAAATTTATCAAAACACTTCTTATCAAAATTGACTAACGATATCAAATTCATGAAACAAAAATCTCTCTGACGTACCAAATAACTTCGGGTGTGACCAATAAAGTTAGTACAAAATTGAATCTTCACTTCAGTGAATAACTTCACCCAAAGTCTCAAGACTAACCTACTTTTCACTTTATAGTATTGATCCAACTAGTCTAGAATATCTATTTTCATTTTCAAATTGAACTGCCCTGGATTTCAAATATTCATTTCCTCATTATGAACAATTATACCATCACCACACAAGCAAAATTTAAAAAAAAAAAAAAACCAGAGGAGCTGAACTGAATGCTTTTATTAACACACACATCTATATCATTTTGACAAGCAAGGATCAGAAATTTCAACCAAGTCACGTGCCAATGTTCAAAACAAATTCATATACTAATGCCATTGACCATTAGAATCATTCATCATATCACTATCTGCAAGAAATTGATCTAACATGCTTCAATTAATTAACATCAAAATTATCACAATACAAACAAACAGAGCAGCATATGATATGACATGACTTTATTTATCAGCCCATCATCAATCACTGCACTACTGATCTTCTTAAACAGTTCATATAGTGCCTTAATCTCACTTACACTAACTACATCAAGAGCCAAATAGATGAATATCATTGTTTTCGTTCATATAAAAAGATTTTATTCAAGTGAGAAAAAAGGAGAATATGTTAGAGAGTTACAGCACCAACGGCGAGAGCAAATGTACCAAACATTTCAGACCACGGCACTTTCCCACCCTATTCGGATTAAACCCAAATTGAAACCAATTTCAGACACAAAATAATGTATACCAAATGCAAAATAAAAAGAACAAGATTCAGAGTCTGAAAGTCACCTCAATTTGCTACTAGAATCTATAATAAATGGCCATGACAGCCATGGACGTAATACCAAAGCTAGACATCACAGCCATAATGAGATAAGGGAACCTCTCCACTCTCTTCTCTTCCTGCCCAATCTCTCTGCCATTAAAGCTGATACATCTTTAGAATTGACTAGATTATTGGGGGCCTTCTCTCCCTCGGCTTGGATCTGGATACTCTGTTTCGGATCCTCCATGAACACGCAGACGCTGAAGGTCGGACATTCATGGGGTTCAACAGATAAGAGGGTCTTCTTTGATCAATTGCGTGAGCCAGTTTTCGTTCCAATTGGGGGGAAGGGGGTTGGGAAGAGTAATTTAACTAGCGGCTAGTGGCTTAGCCATCATTTATTTAACTGTGACTAAATAACTATGGCTAAGTTATGACTTAGTTATGGATTCTTCCAAAACTGTGGCTAATCCATACTATAATTTAGTCATAATTTATTAAGATATAGCTAAATTATGACTTATCTATAGATTCTTCAAAATCATGGCTATGTTACACTATAATTTGGTCATGGTTTTAATATGATTTAGCTACAACTAAGAAAATCGTTGATGGATGATAATATAACTTAATCATGGTTATGAAAATTATTGTTGAGAGCTGGCTTAACTATAATTTTACAAATCATCTTAAACTACTGTCGCAAAAGCTTTTTTTAGGATAATATATGTGTGTGTGTGTGTGTGTGTATGCACGCATGTACAATTCATGATTATCACAAAATTTCACCTAATCTCATATAAACCAATTCTAAAATAACATCATAAAAATTGAATGAAATACCATGCATGCATGATGAAAATGTTATAGTGTGATAGCGAATTAAAAAAAAAAATCAACTCACAATGAATTTTCAAATGTGGTTAACATGGCTTAAGTTTTATGGGCTAACAGATTACGATATGACTCCATTCCACCCTCAAATATTCTTACCAACTTGCAATATATAACTATTACAGCAAACAGTGAAATGTCAGAAGGTTGATATTGTGCTTGCACGTCAAATTAGGACATTAATTGGTGACAAACCCAGAAGTCTCATGTTTTAGGTAACCATCCCAAATTGTTGCTTCTTAAATATAATAATAATAATATTATTATTATTATAAAATAGAAAACTCATCAGCGAAAACAAAACATTCAATCAATTAAAGTTCCAAACCCTCTGCCCCATGCAATGCATTAATCCTACCTGTAAATATTAGCAATAGATCAGTCTACCCCATTGGTTTATAACACTCCAATTAATCAAATCTTAATTAACTAAATTAATGGCCCCAAGTCACTGTTAGGGAATTTTAACATTTAATTAGAAGCCATTTTCTATCATTGTGTACCTAATATTCAGGATACTCAATGTTAGTGCAACAAAAAGAGATATGCAAGTTCTCAGGACTGAAGTAGAAAAAATTGTAAGCGAAGCGATAATTTATATTTAATAGAAGTATTAATAATTATTAAAAATATAACTTTAAGTATCCGTTAAATTAAAATAATAATGAAATTTATTAAAATTAAAAAATAAAAAATATATAATAATATCAAAATAAATATAATTGCTTTAATACAAAGAAAGTATATACTGTATGTATTAGCCATTATAATTATATTCATTAATTTTTAGTTGAATAGAATTCATTTATAATCTCTGTCATAATAAAATTTTTTGCAATTTACTTTTCAATATAAACAATTAAATTATCTGCAACAAAGTTATCTTTTACTTTATTACAAAACCCTGTTTTTATAGTGAGTGGAAAGCATGATTAAAAAATAAAAAACAAAAGAATTTTGTAAAAGAGAGAGAATTAGAAATGAAAAATATATTATTAATTATTCTTGAAGAATGGAAAACAAAAGAATTTTGTAAAAGAGAGAGAATTAGAAAATGAAAAATATATTATTAGTTATTCTTGAAGAATAGAAATAAAAAGTTTTTTTAAGAAAATTTAATATATTTTATTATATTATATTTATTTTATAAAATTTACGTTTATGATTAATGCAAAAAACAGTTATATCTTTAAAAATAAGTTTTAAAATCTTAAAGTATCAAAGAAGGTAGATAAAAAATTTTAGAGGGACAAGTTTAAAAATTAAAAAATATATTATATACACAAATAATATATATATATATAATTCTTTTAACCGGAGTGGCTGCCCCGAAAACTTAATACTTCGGTCCGTCCCTGCTGGTTCTGACGTCTATGAACCTTCTTTTCTCGTAGGAGTTAATGATTTCGCTGAGAAGCATGAAAGCTAAATGAGTGAATTTATAACTTATACACGTTTGTGTTTTTCTATTTTTCTGAATAAGGTGAAAGTTGCAACGAAAAGGAAGAAAGGAATGCGCACAACTTACATCGCTTTATTGGCCCTTAGCAGCAAGTCATTATTTGTACGTACCCAAGTCCAAACTTTAACTTCGCTTTCTTTTCCTTTAATATTGGCATGATTTAGAGGGCAACATCAATAGCTTTTTAGAGTCGTTATTGCCCATATAATTCTGAAGAACTTTAGCTTTTCAACAGCCCATGCTGTAAAGGAATAACTTGAAATTGCATCACCGATCAAATATGGAAAAAGCTAAGCATAATAAAGAATGACATGATTGTTTCGCGGTTGTAGTCTAAGAAAAAGAAATGGCAAAGTGCATTTCAAGGACCATTACGTATAGGTGCAACTGCAAGCAATTTCCTACTCCTACTTGAGAGTCATTTAATTGCAATTGCCAGAGGCTACTTCTTTATACAAACAGAATGACCCTGTTTTTCTCCCCCCAAACAGGATAAGTCAGAAGAATGTCATTAACCACAATGGCTGGGGAAGACAAATTTTGCAGAGATTCACTCATTTTGGAAGATTTTTAGAAGTTTTGATATAAAGTTTTTGTTAGGGAAGCTCTGGGTCGCGGGAGGTTATCGGTTTCCGCCACAGGTGGTAGTCATTCTAGTCGCAAGCGGTTGCTGGAGGGAGGGCACGGTTTCCGTCGGCGGGGGCTGGGGTTTTCCAATGAGGGTGGGGGAGACCTACACGGGTTCTGACTTTGGGGTGGGGGATCAATCAAGGTTATTTTCTTAAGGGGCCAACCGGTCTAGATTTGACTGCGATTTTGCACAAATCAAGTTAGGCCTTTTTCCGGCCAAATTGCTGCGAGGCCCAGGCCATATCGCAATTACGATATGGTTAGGCAAAGAGACTTTAGTGCAGTCGCGTCAATTAGTGGTTAGGCAAAGAGATCTAACATCCGTTTGGCTAACACGGCAATTACAATCTTGCAAGCGGATCCTCTGGAGTTCGCTATGGGAAGCTCTTTGTAGAGTTTGCAGTTTCGTGGCCATCTATTGGAGCAAAGGTAATGAAGCTGCCACCTGTCCTTGACTCAATAAATACGCTTTGCTCAAATAACTGTCCGTCAAAATGTATTTTACTCCAGAGATTCTCATGAGTTCTTAAATTATCAAATTATTTATATTTTAATAATAAAAAATTTTAAATCAAATAAAATAAGATTCACGTATCAATAAATAAAAATTTTTCATGTAAAGTAATGAAATATAAGCTCTATACAACGTTTTATTTATATAAAAATAAAATAATGAATAATTAAATATAACATTTAATTATATAATTTAATATTATTTTATTAATGAATAAATGCAATTGTATTTGATTTAAATATTTTTTATTAATAAAATATAAATAAAATAACTTTTTAAAAGTACTTAACAATTTCTCATTTTTCTCAAGCAAAAGCGAAAGTTCAACAGAGAGAGAGAAGGTTCAGGGGCAAAAGCTTCAAGCAGAAGGTAGAAGGAGCTAGTTAGTGTTTCGATAGAAACATAAATGACAAAGAAGATGGGATGGGTAAGAAATGTTGTGATGGATAGTTATTTAAATGGTACGTTTTGATGAATGCAAAGATAGGTGGCAGCTGCATGACTCTTGTTGCAGTAGACGACCAAGATGTAGCAAACTCTACAGGGAACTTCACTAAGTGAATTTTAAGAGCCGCTTGGAGCAAGGGAATGTGAAAAAAAATGGAAGGGAAGGAAAAGGAAGAAAATTTTTTATTCTTATAATTATTATTTAATATTATTTATTAATTATTATTTAATTATAAAAAATAAAAATAATAAAATTATTTTGTTATTTTTATATTTAATTTTTTGCGTTCTAAACAAATTCTAAGGTTATAGTAGTTAAAAAAATTGCAGCTAAACACCCATTTTATATATCTAATGTCAGTTTGGCTAGCATGGCAATTAAATCCTAGGGTTATAGCAGTTGAAAAAATCACAGCTAAACATTCATTATATATATATAGATATATATATATATGTGTGTGTGTATGCGCTCGCGCTCTCACGCGCATGTGTTGTGAATGAACACAATTCATGTGTTTTTTTTAAAATTTTATGATTTAAGCATTGAATGTGAAATAACTAATTATTGAGACAGCGAAAGATTATAATGACGCTAATCAACATGGAACATCCGGTGCGAATGAGTGGAGCATGTCTTTCCACATTCGCAATCTTGATACGTCACGTCTTTCCAGATTATTTGGGCCCAAGAAAATACTATATAAACGACAAGCTTCACGCTGAATGACAATAAAGAGACAACTGTATATACATGCATGATTAAACACAAGTCTATGGCAATATTTTTTTTTAACCTTAGATTACTTACTGCTTTGTCTTCTAGTAACTTCTGCCTGATTATATCATTGCTTAAGTAATCACATCTATAATACAAAAGTAATATTTGCTAGATAAAGTGATATTAATTTGATTGGTTCTGTATTTTCTATATACAAATAATACACACACTGGTGTATACAACACATTCCCAGTACCTATATTAAAATTGTCCATTGCACGCTGGGAACAGATGCTTACCAAAATATAAAAGATGCCGTAAGTGATGACTCCCCGAATATTGTACGTTAGTGAAGAGAGGGCAACTCTTGCTTTCTCTTCTTGCTCTGACCCACTTGGATAGGCGTGTTTCCCAAACGACATGTTCTGTATTCTGAATTTCCGTTCTCAAATAGTGACTCATCTACAAGTGGGCCCCACACCCCCTCGCCGATCTAACGTCCTTCACACAAAAAAAGAAAATTAATAAATATTCACGCACGAGTCAAGAGCTAAAACAATCTTCTATCTTCTTTTTCCCCCTTCTCTCATTCTCTTGCTGTCTTCTCCTTCGGTCTTGGGTATTGAAGTACGAAAACAATTTTTTGGTGTAGACGTCACAGGGATGCAGAGCAAAGAGGCGTCGAATCCTCAGTTAGGAGAAGCAAAGGTTCCATTATTGGAACACCACCTTTCAGCCCTTGCCCTCAAAAATGAACAAGATGATGCTGATCAAACCCTCGCGCGAAGGGTATGGGTTGAATCGAAGAAGCTCTGGCACATAGTGGGCCCCGCCATCTTCAGCCGTGTTGCCTCCTATTCTATGCTAGTCATCACCCAAGCCTTCGCCGGCCACCTTGGTGACCTCGAGCTCGCTGCCATCTCCATCGCCAATAATGTCATCGTCGGCTTCGACTTCGGCCTGTTGGTACATACCCAGAGGCTTATTTAACTTCAGTCTTCAATGTAGTAGTTAGTTTTTGAAAATAATATATACCCATTTTAAATCTTTATTCTTATGTGATGAATTTCTGTATGTTTGATCAGTTGGGTATGGCAAGCGCTTTGGAAACGTTATGTGGGCAAGCATACGGTGCGAAGAAGTACTACATGTTAGGGGTATACATGCAACGATCATGGATCGTGCTATTCATGTGCTGTGTTTTGCTTTTGCCTATCTATCTGTTTGCCACGCCTGTGTTGAAGCTATTAGGGCAGCCAGAAGAGTTGGCGGAGCTTTCTGGAACGGTGTCGTTGTGGATGATACCGCTTCACTTCAGTTTTGCGTTTCAGTTCCCACTGCAACGGTTCTTGCAGAGCCAGCTGAAGACAGGGGTGATTGCTTGGGTGTCTCTGTTGGCTTTGATTGTGCATATATTTGTGAGTTGGTTGTTCGTCTACAACTTTCAGTTTGGAGTGGTTGGAACCGCTGCTACTATAAATATATCTTGGTGGGTTTTGGTGTTTGGGCTTTTCGGTTATACTGCGTGTGGTGGTAGCCCTCTCACTTGGACTGGCTTCTCCACTGAGGCTTTTTCTGGCCTTTGGGAGTTTGTCAAACTCTCTGCTGCTTCTGGTGTCATGCTCTGGTACTTAAACTCCTCTCACTTCTCTCTCTCTCTCTCTCTCTCTCTCTCTCTCTGTGATGATACGTACAAATGAGATTGTGACACAAATTTTAGAGGGAATAGACTTAGCAGTTGGTTGTATCTTTCTTTTTATCATATTCTTTAAGCTTTAATAAATTTTTAACGTGTAAAAATTTTTTTAAAAAAATAATGCTGAACTATAAAGACCATATAATTATTTTTAAAAATTATATATTTATTATGTTATTATTAAAAGTATACATTTGTAAATTTGTTTCAATCCATAGAACATTATCATACTAAAATTATATATTTTATTATAACTTTTGTTCATTTGTAAGTGTCGTCTATATAGATGACTTAATATACAGGTAACGTCTAAGAAGATCCATACAATATATTTTAATGTGGCAGAGTTTTTTTTTAATCTTGTGTAACAAGTTTATTTGTATAGTAATGGCATGAATGTATCTTTGAGGAATAGAGTCAATGATTTTTCTTAGCCAATGTCTATCCCATCATGCATGAATTCATGAATCACGCAGATAGGTGAAGGAACAATGGAGCCCCTCGTTCATTCACAAATACTCCCTCCGGTCTCTTTTATAAAGAAATCTAAAGAGATTTGTTTAGTCTCAAAATATAAGAAATATGATATTTTTTTTATTTCATTAAATAATAATAATTTTTTATTCTTCATTTATTGTTGCACTCAATACATTTAATAATGTATAACATTTTTTTATATAAAATGAATTTAAAAAAATTATTAAATTTAAATCTAATCAATGAATTAAATTGATATTAACTTTTTTATTATCAATAAAATAATTTTTTATTTTTAATAAACAAGATCAGAGGGAGTACTAATTAGTGTGCGTACACAAGTTTAATTAGTTGTAGAATACCTTTAGAATGAATAGCTTAATATGATTCTTGGTTTTCAATCACAGCTTGGAGAATTGGTATTATAGAGTGCTGATATTGATGACCGGGAATCTTCAGAACGCGGAAATTGCGGTGGATGCTTTATCTATTTGGTAATTAATAATACACCGGCGGATCTTACTTTCTTTATTTTATTTCATTTCTTTATTTTCGGTAAAAGGTTTTTTTTGTTTTATTTTTCTTGAAATAATTAGTCCGTGCAATAATGTGTGGTGGACTGATGTTGTATGTGTCGTTTGGCAGCATGACCATCAATGGATGGGAGCTCATGATTCCTCTGGCATTCTTTGCTGCCACTGGGTACTATGTCCTAACTTTTTCACCCCTTCCCTCCACTATTTCTGCATAAAAGTCCAAAATAGGGGTCTTGGCAACGCGTCCGAATTCCCTGCAATTTTGGGAGAAATAATTAAAAAAATTACATCTAAAGATTAATATTATATAAAATTTATAATAAAAAATTTTAAAAATTAAAATTATTTTTAAAAATTATTATTAATTTTAAAAAATTTACTATTAATTATATAAAACTTCAATATTTTTTTATAATGCATGTTTGGTTTATTTTTATTTTTTTTAAATATAGTTTAACCAAAAGTAATAAAGAGTTGCTTTTACGTAATAACGACCGCT